>OX243812.1:60574491-61276861 GCA_945859605.1 Lumbricus rubellus
CGTAATAAGGAAACTAGACAATGACCAATGGCAACGAAATCAACTATATTATCATAGTGTAGATGCTTATGCCATTGGCGGCACCAGGGGAGGGGTTAGGGGGCTAAGCCCCTAAATGTGACTCAGCCTCATCCCAAAGCAAAAAGCAATGAATGTCCATGTATCGGCTTACAAGTTATTATTATTATCTTATTTTCGGACCTCAACTGCGGCGGACGTCATACATCGACTCACATGTGAGACATCAATTGCGATTGGGCTCGACTCCCGGACACCGACTCTCTCTGCGACTCAACACTAGCATGCATACAGTCCTCTTATTTATACCCTAATGGAGCTGCAGGGAACAGAGGGCTGAGGTCCGGGCCGGTCTGAGGTCCGAACCGGCATGGCGAAGGAAAGGAGCAGAGATCTGCGATGGCGGGGCAGTGGGTTGAGGTACCGACCGGTCTGAGGTCCGGACGGGTCTGGAAGAGGGAAGAGGACTGGAGGGTTTGAACTGGCGGGGAAGGGGCTGAGATCCGGACCAGTCTGAGCCCGGGCTAGCTGGGTAAAGGCTGGAGGTCCGAGGCGGTGGATGGAAAGGGGCTGAGGTCTGCACGGAGGGGGGGGGGACAAGTAGACTTAGGTCCGGACCGGTGTAAGTCCGGGCTGGCGGAGGAAGGGGGCTGAGGTTTGGCCCGGTGTGAGTCCGGGCTGGCGGAGAAAGGGGGCTGAGGTTTGGCCCGGTGTGAGTCCGGGCTGGCGGAGTAAGGGGGCTGAGGTTTGGCCCGGTGTGAGTCCGGGCTGGCGGAGAAAGAGGACTGAGGTTTGGCCCGGTGTGAGTCCGGGCTGGCGGAGAAAGAGGGCTGAGGTTTGCCCCGGTGTGAGTCCGGGCTGGCGGGAGAAGGATGTTGAGTCCGGGTTGGCGGAGGAAGGGGCTGATTTTCACAAGGACAGCAATTTTGAATTTCACTACAACAGCGCGTCGATGCTTATGCAAATAGAATGCGCCGCAAACCATGACGAGGTTATGTGCACCATGTTCGGCCCGCCGGTGTCGCGCGACAGAGTCTCCCCCTAAAAGTCTCCCACCGGAGACTCTATTTCGAAACAGACTCTCCCCCTGGAGGATCTGTTTCAGAATAGATTCGCCCCCCGGAGACTTTATTCTGAAATAAAGTCTCCGGGGGGAGAGAATATTTCATCCCCTGCCGAAACAAAGTGGGGACTTTATTTCAACGCGCGATTTGATACAGTCGCATCGTAATTATCTATACCAAAATATGTCTGAAAGTTTGTCCGTCTGTTTGAATATTCTTTTGAAACAATTTGCAGAACGCTTTCTTGCGAATTTGTAGGTCAACGCGACTGTTCTCAACTCAAAATTTACTTTAATATCCGAGATACGGATATTTTAAAAGTCGATGTGGCAATTATTACCGCAAAATTAAGACGCTCTTTCACCGCTAGGCCTATATCAGTATATCACGGCTCCATTGCTTTTGACATATTCTCGCTTAACTAAGGTTAGGTTAATCACAATGTTTAAGGAAACGTTAGCGGAGTCACAATAAAAATAAAATAAATGATAGTATGAATGGATTACCGCAAAATAAGAAAAAATACTGACAATAATCATGAATAATAATTATCGTCTCGTATCTGGGCATTTACAGAACGTTCCTCGCAGTATAAACTATTCAGAGGCGATCTCGGTGCTTAAACACCGGGGAAAAGATTTTAATAATTATAAACTATTTCAAGCAGCGAGTAGACAAAGGGGAAACCCACACAATAACTTTGCTCTTAGGGGAGTGGAGGTAATTCAAAGCAGGGTGTATGCCATGTATGGTCTTATTATCATTGTTATTAATAATATTATTGTAAGTCAAAATTGTTTCGATAAATCCAACTTATATTTAATCTAGAATTGTTTTCCTCAGTCCAGCTTCTATTAATTTTTCGCCAAGAATGCTTTTCATGATAATTTATAATCATGAAATGCTCCAAATAATTAACCAATCCAAGTTTGATTTAATGAAAAATTCTTTTCATCCATCCACTTTATATCTGACCAAGCACTGTTTTCATCAACAATGTAGGCCTATTTACCATAGGCCTTCAATGTCCTAACAACTGTCAACTAAAGTAAGCCTACCTAATTGAAGCTATAGTAGACCGGGGCCTGTTCAGCCAGTGTTTAATCTAGACGTATCTGGAGGGATATTCCCCAGGATTGACATTCCCCCCAGAAAATTTGACAAATTGGTATTGGTTTTTAGTTACTGTTTTCATTATTCTTTTACATTAAGTGTTATAATAATTATACTGTGACATTATTTACTATTGTATGATTATAATGACATTATTTACTACTATACTATATGATACTATCATGTTGCAATGAGTATAACTTACTGTATATATTTGTATAAACACTATTTTTGACTAACTGAAAACAGAGAAGGCATCCTCCAGAAAATTTGACAAAAATGATAATAGTTATCAGTTGCTGTTTACATCATCGCATTACTTGAACTGTTATAATAATTACCTTAATTTTATTTACTATTTTATGGTTTTAGTGATTGCTTACTATTGTAATATATGACACAATCCTGCTAAAATAAGTATAACTTACTGTTAATATTTGTACAAATACTTTTTGTACAACTAAATGGCTTCTATCCAGTGCTATCCTTCAAATTTTAAACTGTAAAATTTCAAAATGTTTTGGTCCTATTATTTGAACACCTAGTAAAACCGCATTATTTCTACATGTGGCTTCCCGATTTTTGTACCGGTAGTTTATTAGTTCTTGGTTGATTTGTGTACCATTAAATATGATTTCTGAAAGTGCATCCTGGTCAGCAATTCAGGACCATTTTGGGAAGAAGGGATAAGCTGATTATAGTGATGAAAAGTCAGCTTATATATTTTATATAAGCTACTATTATATTCACATCTGCCGTTATTTATTAAACAGCAGCACTGAGCTGCTCGGTGTATAAATATATTTTTATTGTAATTATAATTATGTAATATATATATATATAATATATTTTATATTGAAATCCCTAAACACTTTTTATCAGTACTGAAACACTGGAGTTATTTTGCTAAAATGGCATCTTCAAAGGGTACCATTACAGTGTAGAAACTCCCACAAAAACATTTTTAAATTAGTTATTTATTCAAGTCTCAGGCTGCTCTTATAAGCACTGAAAAAGTAGAGCTATTTTGTTAAGATGACACCTTAAAATGACACCATTGCAATGTGAAAATTCAAACAGTTTCTGGTGAGGCTCTGAAAAAGTACAGCTATTTTGATTAAAAAAGTACACCTTGAAATGCTGCCATTGCAATGTGAAAATTCAAAACGTTTCTCGTGGGGAGGGGCACATCATCCTCCCCAAACCCGTCCCCCTACCGGTTTCGGCGCTACGTGCCTCACGAGCGTCCTTCGGACGCTCAATTGTCCCCCTCCCCCAAATCTGAATTCACCCCCAGAAGAAGGGACTAGAATAAACACTGCTATTCAGCTAAGTGACGTAGACCTAAACTACGGGTTTAAAACATGAAATTATTTCAACAACTTACCGTAGTCTATATTGCTAGCAGTGAAAGTCTCAGAAAGGATATAAAAGGATGATTCATAATTTATCATTCTTTATTTCCTGTGTAGCTTAAGCTATTATAATATATCGCTTAACTCTTAGGCTACCAAGCGTTTGTGACATGGACTACCAAGGGGTGGGGGTCGTTACCACCCACCTGAATTTTGGGTTTTGCTTTAGATATCATAACTTGCAATACACCAATGGATAGAGCATTCATTTCTGCAAAAAATGCTAAATTTAGATTCCAAAAACGTGTATTTATGCATCATGAACAAAATATTAGATTCTGTGTGTTTTTAACACGTGTGTATGTATGTATGTATGTATGTATGTATGTATGTATGTATGTATGTATGTATGTATGTATGTATGTATGTATGTATGTATGTATGTATGTATGTATGTATGTATGTATGTATGTATGTATGTATGTATGTATGTATGTATGTATGTATGTATGTATGTATGTATGTATGTATGTATGTATGTATGTATGTATGTATGTATGTATGTATGTATGTATGTATGTATGTATGTATGTATGCATGCATGCATGCATGCATGCATGCATGCATTCATCAATTTATGTTTAAGCTAATATAAATTCATTAGCTACTTACAATCTTTTACGCAGAAATATTGATTTGCGTTGGAATAAAAAAGTCACACATTTTAAATTTAATTTTTAGTACATCCTGTTAATAAACGACAAAGTAATTAGCACGGAAGAATTGTCCAACATTCCCTGTATAGAATGGCATAATTTATTGCTCTTGGATAATAAATTTTGAATACGTTAGACTTGAAAAACATGCAAATTTTATGAAAAAATTCCTCCATGTTTACATATTTTAATCTATTTTGGACACTTCCGTTTATCAAATGCAAATTATTCCGCAGGAAAATGTAGCACCACATTCCCTCTACAGATTGGCATAATTTATTTCTCCTCATAATAAATTACGGATAAGATATAGGCCTATTCGATAATCTAAGGGGGCGGTATCCACACACCCGGTATCTCGGGTATAACTGGTAAAACTCTTGAAAGGTATGGGATATCATCACAAATGTTACCTCAAAATGTATGCAAATGAACCCTTTATAGATAACTAAAATGTCAAAAAGTCCAAACCAAACAAGTATTATTTGTGAAAAACCTAGTGGGTGGATACCACCACTTTTTGGTAGCCTGATGGTTAAATGGAAGCTCCATGTTGAGAACATTTAATAACCTACTCATACTACTTACAGAGTAAGCTTAATTGTATATACTAATGGGCGTAATTGTAGCATAGTCATAGTAGTCTATTTGAGCCTAATCTCTCTGCTGCGCTTTAATGACATAAGTGTCCCGACATGCCGTAATGCTAGGCCTGTAACTTTGCTACAATATTACGCCCATTAGTACAATTTCTTTTAGCTTAGGCTACTTCATTATTATTTCAATGTCCAATTCCACTAATGGATACAACGTCATTTATTTAAGCAAATACGCACTCAAAAGTCCGGAAATATAGGGGGCGATTTTTAGTAGGAAGAGACTTTGTATCGTAGAGGGGGAGATTCTATTTTAATGGGGGAGACTTTGTTCCGATGCCGAGTCTCCCCCCGGAGACTCTGTATCAGCAAGGGGAGACTCTGTTTCGGGGGGAGACTTTATTTCGTGACACCGGCTTCCAGAGGGGCTACGCCAGTAGTTCTACACAACTATACATTGGGAAATGGGGGTGTTCGTTTAGCACCAGCAGTCATGGGCGGAGACTTGGGGGCCAAGGTCCACGAGACTCCGAAGTTTGTGGTTGTGGACGGAGATGATATTCTCCCCAATATTTCATAAATATCTCAGAAGTGTCATTGTAAATTTCTGGAGTGTTATCTACTGTTTATCCATCATGCACAATTTTTGCTAGGACGAGAGGAAAACTTGTACACCTTTGCAGTGTGGAATTCGATAATTTATACAACGTGGAGGAACATTAATAAACTCATAAACCATTTCCTTGAGCAATGAAATAATTATGAGAAATTTGTTGAGATGACAGCTTCAAATGTTACCATTAAAGTGCTGATATACAAAAAATAAAACAATGACCTACAAGTGGACACTTTTGAAGTCATAATCCACGATTTTCAGCATTGAAATGATGAGCTATTTAGTAAAAAATGACAGCCCAAAATCCTATTATTGCAATGTGGAAATTCAAAACTTTTCATGACTTTATCGTTCATGAATAGTTGGCAAACAAGAGCCTGAAACGTGCTCCTGTCGATGTCAATAGCAAAAAATGCGCTGGTTTCTGGGGCTTCGCCCCAGACCCCGCGTAGGGAGCTTACGACCCCCCCCAGACCCCCTAGTCGGTATGAGCTTCCTGCATTCGGTACTTGCAGCTTCGCGTCTCCTGCGCATGCAAAATTACCGCCCTTAAGGAAAATGTTCTACTTGCGTTCCTAGGAGGAAGGGCTTGGGTTTCAGCCCCCAGAAACTGATATTCCTGGCGCCGCCACTGGTTGTACCCGTAAAACTCCCTACATATGACATGCCCCAATGGCTTTTCTATATAATAGGCCTACCCATATGGCAGTATACTTATAAACTTGTTAGGCTATGTGCCTAAACTTTTGTGTTTATAGTAAAGACTAAGCCCATTACTTTCACAATAAAATTTTGACATTCTTTTACTGGTAGCTAGTCTGCGACTCTGCAAAACGACAAGTTTTCATTATTTTATCATTCATAAATAGCTGGCACAAAAGAGCCTAAAAAGCGAAGCAGGACGTTTTGGCGCCGCCGTTTTGGCGCCGGACGTTTTGGCGCCGCCGTTTTGGCGCCGCCGTTTTGGCGCCGGACGTTTTGGCGCCGCCGTTTTGGCGCCGCCGTTTTGGCGCCGGACGTTTTGGCGCCGGAATTTTTGTCACCCTCTTTCTAGAGTATAAAATTCTGATATTGTAGGTAATTGTAGGAGGTTCATTTACGCACATTTTGAGGTAAATCTTTTAATGATATTCTACGCCGTTCAAAAGTTATGCCCGAATTAGCTCAGAACGTATGTTCGACATACATTCCCCAAGTGATCTGAAAGGGTCAATTGCTGGTCCAAAAGTATTTTCATCCAGCTCCAGTTTAAGCAAGAACATTTTCATCAATCCAGCTTGTAATTATTCGTATTAGGTAATATGCCTACTACAACTAAATATCATTGGAGCTGGATTGATGAAAATATTCTTGCTATTCTTGGAGCTGGATTGATGGAAATGTTCTTGCCTAAACTGGAGCTGGATCGATGAAAATGTTCGTGCTTAACTTGGAGCTGGATTGATGAAAATGTTCTTGCTTAAACGGGAGCTGGATGATGAAAATCTTCTTAATTGAGTTGGAGCTGTGGACTGAACTTTGCGCGCCAACAATTTTTTGCAACGTAAAGGTCTTGTGGATTTGCAACCGTTTCATCAGTATCACTTCCAGCTCAATAACTTCTACACCAATTTACAGGGCCGCCAACCGTCCCGGTGTAAAGGTTTCAAATTACCCCCTCCTAAACATTACCCCCCGGTAACTTGAAACCGGTTTCAGATCACCCCCTAGGGGTGATCTGAAACCGGTTTCATCCTACCCCCCAGTTTCAGGTTACCCCCTCTGTATTCCGAATGAATTCCCCATATCCAGCTTTCATTTGACCTACAGAGAACCTTCATCCAGCTTCCATTTCTCAAGCGTGGTTTTTGTCAATCCAGTTTCTATTTCACCTAAAAAGAAACTTCATCCAACTTCCATTTCACCTACAAAGTAAATTCATCCAGCTTCCATTTCACATACAGAGGACCTTCATCCAGCTTCCATTTCTCAAGCGTCGTTTTCGTCAATCCAGCTTCTATTTCACCTAAAAAGAAACTTCATCCAGCTTCCATTTCACCTCCAGATAACCTTCATCCAGCTTTTATTTCACCTACGGAGAATCTTCATCCAGCTTCCATTTCTCAAGCGTCGTTTTTGTCAATCCAGCTTCTATTAAATTATTTTATCGCCTTTATTGCGCTAAAGAAAATGATCCCGCTTCTTGTTTTCCTCTGACGATTTTCTTCAGTTTAGGCAAAAACGCTTTCATCGTCCAGCTTCAATTTAATTAAGAAGATTTTCATCATGCAGCTCCAATTTAATTTAGAAGATTTTTATCATCCAGCTCCAATTTAATTAAGAAGATTTTCATCCAGCTCCGATTTAATTAAGAAGATTTTCATCATCCAGCTCCAGTTAAAGGAAGAAGATTTTCATCATCCAGCTCCAGCTTAATTAAGAAGATTTTCATCAATCTAGCTCCAATTTAATTTAGAAGATTTTCATAAATCCAGCTCCAATTTAATTAAGAATATTTTCATCAATCCAGCTCCAATTTAATTAAGAAGATTTTCATCATCCAGCTCCAATTTAATTAAGAAGATTTTTATCATTCAGCTCCAATTTAATTAAGAAGATTGTCATCATCCAGCTCCAGTTAAAGCAAGAAGATTTTCATCAATCCAGCTCCAGTTTAAGCAAGAAGAATTTTCATCATCCAGCTCCAGCTTAATTAAGAAGATTTTTATCAATCTAGCTCCAATTTATTTTAGAAGATTTTCATCAATCCAGCTCCAATTCACGCAACAACAAGCCGTAAATTCATCGATTCACTTTCTATTTCAGCAAGGGTTTAGTCAATTTGTTTCACGCGTCGTGTAAACTGAACCGGAAATAGACTGCTAAACGCAATTGTTATAGCGCAATGGCGGCGTCAAAACGGCGGCGCCAAAACGGCGGCGCCAAAACGGCGGCGCCAAAACGGCGGCGCCAAAACGGCGGCGCCAAAACGGTCGCGCCAAAACGGCGGCGCCAAAACGTCACGTACCGCTAAAAAGGGCTCTAGTTGAGGTTAACAGAGCTAAAATGCGTTGGCGGCTGGGGCTCCGCCCCAGACCCCGCTGGGAGCTTACGGCGCTCCCCCAGACCCCACTCGCAGCATCGCGCCTTTGGCGCTTCATAAAAAATGCTCTAGGTGGGCTTAGGGCTTCAGCCCCCCCCCCCCAAACCTGAAATCCTGGCGCCGCCACTGACCCCTCTGTGCAATAATCTTTTTTAAAAATTATAATTAATATTATTATAGAGATAACGTATATCCACTTATCATCAACGGCACCCGGAGGAGTTGCCGGAACATTCGGCCGATCGGAAGTGCAACAAATATTCCACGCTTGAAACGTTGGGCCCCATCAATCGCGCGGGAAGGGAGTTTTAGTTGGAGTTGGGTCGCGGTGGTGCCGCTGTTTCCGGCGATCCAAGGGAGATCTCCTTCCTCTTCCAGAGGATTTCAATTTGCACACAGCGTTTCAACGCCGTTGCTTTTAGAGGAACCTTTGCACCACACCTCAGGGACGATAACAGTGCAGTGAGTGTACTCTATGCTTGAACACATTTCTGTTTTTCGTTTTGTTTTCGGCTTGAGTGGTTTTTTCAATAAAATTAATGTTGAAGTTACATTAAAAAAACAATAATAATAACAATAAAAAAATAATAGTGGGCCTATAACCGTTCATGGCAAACTTCCGTTTTAGTCAACGGAGCTAAGACTAAGACGAAGCCCGATGGATTAGGCCTAAATTGGTACAGAATTCCTGAATCGTAACCTTTAGTAAGCCTACTCAACCAAGATTTTCTTAAGTGACTATAAAAAGTAGGGAGAATGTCCTGCATTGGGACAAATTTTAATAATAACCTGCTATCAAAAATTTAATCAATACGAACAAGCTTCCGTTGACCCGGTCAATCATAATAAAATTGGACTTACTGGTCAATTTAAAGTAAGTACAATGTATCATATCTTTACCCATCCTGATAGCATTCTGTTTAACACAATATACAGTGAAATCGTTTAAGTTTAATTTCTTATGATGAATTTCATGCATTGAGATAATTGTCCCAATGCAGGCCATTAGCGCATGTCCCAATGCAGGCCATCAATGACCAGGGCACTATTTTTTAAATAATGAAAAAGGCACACAGTGAATAACTCCCAAATTTCACCATATGCTTTGCAATACACTACTCTAACTAATTTTATGGTATTTTAGGCTAAATAAGCACTATACATTGAATGCAGTAGTTGATACTGCTTGAATAAAAAAAATTCTTAGGCCGAAAATTAAAATTTGCAATATCTCTGTAAAACGTATTCTTTAATGCAGGATAAGACGTATGATCAACCGCCACATGATAATTATACGTTCTATGTATTTTTTACACGCGATAATATACAGAGACGACTTCTGTACGTACCACCACTGTCCCATTGCAGGATCTGTCCCAAACCTGGACATTCTCCCCTAAACACTACCAGTCTACCAGTGGGTAATGTACTACAATTAACCGATCAGCCTACTTCCGTCTGCATAAAGTGAACAGTTCTTTTCAACACAACACTTAAGGTTAGTTCACATGAAAATACGTTGAACCATGAAATGAGTTTCCGAATGAACACGAGGCTTAGCTATAAAAAAACACAATAAATCTATCAGTCGTGGCTGGACTGGGAGCGCCTCTGAGTAGATTTATTGAAGGGGCGCTATATAAGTTTTCGTAATGAATGAATGAATGAATAAAGATGTCTTAAATTGCAACAAATTTTGGGATTAATCGTGAATCCAAATTTCAATGAGCTATTATAGGCCCTATATAGGCTAATTATCTCGCCGTCCATGCACTGCGTGATTGCGGATAAGGGTTAACGTTCTATAACTAATTATTCAGTCTGCTTCTTTTATAACTCCCGCGGCGCCGTAACAAAACGGCGCAGGACAAAACAGCGCCGACATAACGGTGTCACGACAACTCGTTTAACGACAAGTGGTCTCCGGACAATTCGTCTCACGACAACTGGTCTACTGACCGCTGATGCAGCGCTTGAGAAATGGAAGCTGGATGACAGTTTTTAGAGGTGAAATGGTGTCACGTAGCACCGTCGTGCACGTGGAACGTTTCTCCCGCCGTTCCTGGACCGATCCTCTGGGAGCCTCGTTCTGACGAACTTCTGTTGCTGGCGGCCTCTGGTGATTACGGAGGGTAGCTAGAGGACCGCCAGCGACCTGTCAGTCTGCTGACCGCTGCCGACGTGTCTGGACGAAGGCTGGAGCGAGAGGGAAGGGACTCGGAAGAAAGACTGTCTTGGAGAACTGCGACGTTTTATTAAACTTATGTTACTGTCGACGCCTAAAGAAAGGCTGTTTCTGTTTGAATACAAAGTGTTGAATAGTGAAGGCGTTTTGAAGTTTTGTGATAGTAAAAGAACCTGGTGAATCGACGCAGTTGAAGGGTCGATGTCACAAATGGACGTTGATGAATTGATGAAAAAACGCAAGAGAAATATATATGGAATCTGCATGGATGATGGTTCTTAGAAGCTGGATTGACGAAAATGACGCATGATAAATAAAAGCTGGATGAAGGTATTTCTAGATCTCAAATAGAAGCTGTATTGATAAGAAAACCGCTTAAGTAATGGAAGCTGGATGAGGGTATTTTTATATCTGAAATAGAAGCTGGATTGACTAAATAACAGGCGAGAAATAGAAGCTGGATGGAGGTATTTTTAGATTTGAAGTAGAAATGGGTGCATGATGGAATACATGAATGAAACCATCAACCCAGCTTCCATTTATGCTAAAAACCCATTTTCGTAAATCCAGCTTCTATTTCATCAATACTATTCGTCTGTAGACCAGCTGTCGTTAGACCAATTGTCCGGAGACGAGTTGTCGTTAGACGAGTTGTCGGTAGACGAGTTGTCGTGGAACCGACATAACGGCGCCGACAAAACGGCGCAATTCAAAGCACCCCGACAAAACGGCGCTTGACATAACGGCGCTGTACAAAGGCTACGATACCCGGCGCCGTTTAGTAATTGTTTGCTTATATAGGCTTTCAAAGTTTGCCGCCCATCGTTACAAGCTCAATTCGAACATATATAGGCTACTTGATCAATTTGAATGCCAGTAAGACGCAATTAGAATATTTAGTATTTAGAATATTTAGTAGGCTAGTTTATTATATTTTTAGACTTCTACTACGTATAACGTTCGTATTTGAACTTCAGGACTTGATGAAGATGATCAGTTTATTCAATTTTTTTAGTTTCTTATATTTTTATACTACTTGTAGGGGAAGGTTGCCAAAGATGGACCACGTAAGGATGATCGTCCGTTTTCGCCACAAATTATGAGAAAATGATTATGCAACACGGTCGTTACATAGATTAGGTGTTGATACACCATTGGATGCAATAAAATTTTCATTTAAAAAAATAGAAAGGAAAATATTTTTTTTTAAAAATGCAAAAGTGGTCCATCTTAGGAGCATGGGCGCCAAAGATGGACCATGGAAAAAATGTATTGTTAAAGGCGGACAAACAGTCTTAATTCATCAACCATTTCTGCTAAAATGAACTTACATTAAACAGTACATATTATGCAATTTTTCAATAAGTAATAAAAAGGGAAAAAATTTAATTGTCATTTTTTTAATGGAAAAACTTTAAAATACATTTAAAAAAAATATAAACAAAGAATTTTTCAATTTTTCTCACAGTTTAACAATGTCCGCATCACTGTCAATAATAAATTACAAATGCTAGCCTTGTAGAATATATTTCAGTAAATAATAAAAAATAAAAAAATATTAAATTGCCTTTTTGAATTAAAAAACATAAAATAAAAAAAAATTTAAACAAAGAATTTTTCAAATTTTCTCACAGTTTAACATTGTCCAAATCACTGTTGATAATAAATTAAAAATGCTAGCCTAGTAAAATATATTTCAGTAAATAATAAAAAAAGAATTTTTTTTAAATTGTCAGTTTTTACTTTAAAAAAATAAAATAATTTTAAAAAAATAAACAAAGAATTTTCTAATTTTTCTCACAGTTCAACTTTGACCATTGACCAAGTCACTGTCTATAATAAATTACAGCTGCTAGCTTAGTAGAATATATAGCAGTTAATTGCATTAGTAATAATGGGCATCAATGATGATTGGATCGTGTTCATGCATAGTTGCCTAACATGGACCACACGTGTTTCATCAGGCAACTCGCACACACCCACTTCCAACTCATTTAACTTTTTGAGCAGTTCTGATATTGGATTTTCTGGTATGGTATCTTGTAAAGAATTGAAAAACTCAGTTCATAGACCAATTTCAAACTTTACAGCAGGTCCGACCTCGATTTTGTACTCATTTTACCCCCAAGCCATTATTTTATCAAGCAGTGTAAATTTACGTTTTTTCTGTTTTCTCGGGGGTTTTTCTGTGTAGCGGATGTCTAATCATTTCATCCAATCTATCTTGTGGCCTGCTAGATATGACAGCATCACATTACAATACAGTTTCAATCCTTGTGGCCAATCACGGAGTGGTCCATCTTTGGCGCTGGTCCATCTTTGGCAACCTTCCCCTACTACCATAAAAACGTCTGTTAACTATATTACTTGATGAAGATGATCCGTTGATTCTAGTTTTGATGGACTATATTGTATATAGGCCTATCTGAGTGTTTCTACCAATTAAACAAAGTAGGCCTACTAAAAAAATATTTTTTCCTTTGAAACGGCGCCGTTATGTCGGCGCCGTTTTGCTACCGCGCCGTTTAGTGGCAGCGCCGTTTTGTCGACGCCGTTTTGTCCTGCGCCGTTTTGTCAGCGCACCAACTCCCGCATATAATAAAAATATTATATCGGCATCTTCCTTTCACATAATGATGCATCGGTGTGGTTGTTGTCTTTTCTGTTTTGGTTTCTCTCTGCTACCTGTTTGTCTGTCTGCTTCCTAATCAGTCTCATCGGTAGCCTAAAACAGTCACTTGAAAGAAGAATTTTGATAAATCCGAACGCCGTGGTAAGTTTGTTTATCAATCAATCAATCAGTCACATAAATTTATACAGCGCCCTTTCAAGAACTCTACTCAGAGGCGCTCCCAATCCAGGCATGGTCAAAAAGAAAGGTATCTAGTGTTTAGTTTAAAGTGTTGCATGAATTGGCTTAGGACGCAACAGGCTCGTTAGTGATATCTTATTTGAAGTGGCATCGACCGAAAGATAGATCCTTTCTCTTTGTTCTTTCGTCAATCTATTGAGCAGTAACTGCCACATGTTCACGATCTGTTTGGTGCCCTTCGTTTGGAACAGATGTTTCGCCAAAATACGAAGCCCAACATCTGGATTCAATTCCATCTTACCTCGGGTGTCCACGAAGCGGATAGGTCCTCGGCTGCTGCTGCTGTTCACATTCTTCATCAGCAGACCAGTGACGTAGACATCGTCAACCCAGAAGAACGGAGTTTCGACGACGGCCTCCACCAACCTTGGAATGAGCTCTCGGACAAGACGTAACTCAGACCGGAACAGTATCTCGGATACAATGAGGCTCGAAATTGTCGCAATGATACGCACCATTTCATGCAATTTCGCTTGTCACGCAAGACTTCGGCAGACTGGTTACGCACGACTGGACAGATGACGACTAGTGGTGTGTTCAAGTTCTGCTGCATCAGAGAAATCATTTCGAAGAGGTTTACGAATACGTCGTCGTCAATCTTCAAAGCGTAGTCGGCTTCTGAGCAATGTCTGCTGATCCAGGTGATGGCAAGAATCGCCTTCAACGTCAAGTTCCTGTAAGCATCGATGAAGTCACCCTGAACGATGTCTCTGTGTTCGTCGAACTCCTTCTTAATCATCTGCTGCCGACCAAACTCCTTCGACAGACCAAGGAAGAAGATGACCTGAAAGCGGATGTTCTTAAACAGCTTTGGATTGGCGTAGGTGCTTCTCAGCGCTTGCCTTCTTTCCCAATTCTTAACAGAAGAATGTACATAGATCACAAAGTTCAATGGCGTCGAGTCAGGACTGCACAGAAGAGGATTATGGAGAATGACCTGAGGAACTTCTGGACCTACTGGACGTGGTTGCGCATATGACAGTGAACACACTGTGGGCCCTCTATCAGCATTGGCGCTCTGCGATGTTAATCATGCAGGAATAGCCTATCACCCGGTAATAGGCCTATGCTAGATAGCCAAATGCTTTCAAGTTATGAAAAAATATTTATGTGTCGGAACAAAACGTGGTGGTGACTATCAGCACCACTTCTAAAAGTGGTGGTGACTGGACACCACAGTCACATTAGAACGTTACACCTATGGCATCAACATATTCGAGCAGTTCAATTAATACTACTTAATATTTTTTAAACACAGTGTCTACTCGCAAGCTTACTCTTGTCATCAAAAGGTCATCCCTAAATGCTCCGCTGCCAGGGAGCCCAGTTTGAAATTTCACTAAATTTAAGTTCGAACAAGCAGCAACCAAAATATCTTCAAAGGTATTTCAACATCTCTCATAATTTCTTCATTTCAACCCAATTAGATACTGTTTAAACGCTTTTTTAAATATTCCTACAGTATGCACATTAGTCAGAGGAACAGGTAAAGAATTCCACACACATGGTTCAAGATAGGAGATACAAAACTGTCTTGTTTTAGTACGTGCAAAATCTTTATGGTATTTATTACAGGATCTGGTGTGGTGATAATGAACATCTGTATTGCAGTGGAAGTAGCCTAGTTAGCAAACGATTCTGGCAGTAGCTTGTGTTTAAATCTATACATAAATGTCCCAATCTGCAACTTCTTTATATTTGAAAATGACAATATTCTAAGTTTCTTAAAGTATGTAGAGGTATTTTCATATAATTAAGACCACAAATAATCCGAACAATACGCTTCTGAAGTAGAGTTAGTCTAGTCAAGTCTGAGTGATGGTTTGAGGTCCATTTAATATTGCAATAGGAGAAGTAATGAAGAATGAGGGACTGAGGGTATTATAAAGATTAATCAGGATAGGTGTCTGACACTGTCTGTAGCACATGTATGTCGAATGCGGTAGATGATTCCAACGTTTTTTAGCAACTTTTTTAGCTATTATTGAAACATGGTCATTGAAAGTCAACATAAACACCTAGAAATTTGTAGTCATGACTTGAGTAATTTATATGTATTTGCTATCAATTTTGATACCACTTCTATCAGCAATGAAAGCGAGCAATTTATCAAATGCTATCCAGCCTATCCATACAAGACGCAATATATCTGGTTTGGAACGCGCCAACAACTGGCAAAAATTGACATTAGAGTTTCCTCTGATTACATTCTCACCTTTTGTGTGGAACCTTGGTGTTTATTTAGATCAAGAGCTAACTTTCACTCGGCATATAAACCTTCTATGCCGAAGCTTTTACTACCAGTTGCGTCAACTTAAAGTAGTCTCACGCTCTCTGTCTTTTAGTGCCGCCTCTACTCTTGTTCACTCTTTCGTAGTTTCCCGCCTTGACTACTGTAGCACCCTCTATTATGGACTACCGGCTGACCGGATTGGCTGCCTGGAACGGGTCCTCCGCTCTGCGGCGCGACTTGTTGGTCATATCCCAAAATATGGCCATGTCTCATCTTATATGCGGGATATCTTACACTGGCTCCCTTCTAAACAGTGGATTGCATACAGGGTCTGTGCCTTGGTTAGGCGGTGCATTGAAGGACTAGCTCCATCTTATCTTCAAGAACTCTGTTGTTCCACCTTAGGAGTTCAACGTCGGTCCACCCTTCGATCGGCGAACCAAATTGAGCTTCTGGTTCCCTGCTCGTGGACTGCTATGCGACAGCGTCGTTCATTCTCTGTTGCTGGTCCTACCACCTGGAATGGTCTTCATGTTGCATTGCGCTTAATTCCCAGAGGTCACTCCGCTCTGTTCCATAAGAACCTAAAGACTGTTGTATTTAGCCGTGGTTGGGCCGGGAGCGCTTCTGAGTAGCCTACCTTGAAGAGGCGCTATATAAATTTCCGAAATAAATAATAATAATAACAATAAAATGATCTGGCCCGTTCATCCCCACCCATAAAAAACCCTTATCAGAGGAAGATTAAGTTTTGCAAAACATTTTCTGGGTGCAGGCAATGGCCTTGCTAGATCTCTACCCCAATTTCGCAGGGTCTCTGTCACCCTAGACAATCATAACTTGCTGGAAAATATTGCAAAAATGTCCATCATTGAAAAGGGTCCGAGACCTTTTGTTTTATGCAGTGAAACTGTATTTAATATTGTCCTCCATACAAAACTCAGAAATGCACACAATGACCATAATGAACATTGATGGCACAAGGTCCATGCACAGTCACTGCCTCTGACAAGGGTCAAAGTCGTACTCTAGCTCCGCCTTCCAGGCCAAACGCTCTTACTAATCTGTCACTCAAAGAACACGAATAATTAATCAGAGCAAACTCCATGCGCTGAGATAAATTCAAGGACGTCAAGAACTAAGACTACATGAGTTAGCAAGACCGAGTAAATTAGAAGAGTCACGAGTGGTGTGCCCCAACACACACGTAGAACCTAACCAACAAATTCCAGTCAAAGTCGAAAGACTGGACACCAACTCAAGTCACAGACAGACCCGACGACAAACACTTTTCCAATGGTCCTGGTTGCGCCTCTCACAGGCACGGACATTCACGTAAGACGCTTTTCCAGTTGTGTCGTCAATTTGTGTCTCCTCGAAAGAAGTCGTCGTCAAAGTCGCCGTCAGAGAAGTCGCCTGTGAAGTATCGATCGTCATCACCACGACTGAATAGATCGATGGAGTCGTAGTCTTCGTTGTTGTTGACATCTCTGTCCAAGTTCAAAGTCTGAGTCAAACTAAATGACAATACATCTTTCTTATCTTAACTGCAGACTTGCTTAATCTAGGTATTTGACATTATTATTAATTTCATAGAGCACCCATTGAAGACTATCTATACACAGGACAGTAACTGTTGTCAGCCAAACCCCAGTCGTACAGAACAGTCTTTAGATTAAAATGAAATCTATAGCTAATTCGTCCACAGGTTTCAAACACAGCATCATTTTAGATTGTTAGATACTGATAGTTTCAATAGTACCATTTTCTAATGCAATTGGTATGATAGTTTTGTTTGTATGTGCACTTGTTATAGCGCCCCTTCAATCTCTCACTACTCAGAGGCGCTCCCGATGCAGAGCGGACACTGCATCGGAGTTTCTCGCCAAAGCGCTGAGCAATTGTGAGTGAAGGACTTGCCCAAGGTCCTTACGCGGCGAGGTGGATTCAAACCTCGAACCTTCCGGCTTCAAGGCAACGACGCCATCACTACACCACCACGCCCCATAATAAGTGTACAGAGCAATATTCAAGAAAAACAAAAGTAGAGATGCAAATGTAGAGAGAATATGATAAACACCAGTTTTTTTAAGCCGGTTTCAAATCAGGGAGCAAGAAATTAAATTGGTAAAACCAAATGGTCGTGCGTTAATAAAAAATTTACGGAGCAATGAAACCAACCAATAATCGAAACCTTCCTCTTGACCGCTGAGAAAGCATTGCAGAATGATCTCAAGAAATTAGCTCCTTGGATTTTCTTTTTCTTTCTCGGAATCTGAAACATTGTAATCAGAACCAACTGAAAATCACTCTCGGTTACAATCTTCTTATGGAGCTACATAAATACTGATACAATACAGAACAATTTCATCATTCATTTATGAAGATATATAGCACCCATTCAAGATCACTATACTAAGAAATGATCCCAAACCAACTTTGGCTGAAAATAACATTTTTAAGATTGCATTAGAATATGTCAGAAGAGACCCTATGCAGCCGGCGCAAGTATGTTGGGAGCCCATTCAAGACCACAGGCCAGCAACAGACAGAGTGCTTTGCTGCCTGAAGGAAGTTGCTCATAAAGGTCAAGAACCTCGCTGTCTTGCACGGAGGAGGGGAGTGAGCGACAGCCAAAGACATCCCAAGAGAAGTTTAAAAGATGGGCAGAGGCCAAGTCCTAGGACAGTGCCATAACAAAGCCAAGATCCAGAAACATGGTCAGACCTACGCGGAAGAAGAAAAGGTGAGCTGCCAATCCCAAAATCCAGTTCGAGCAACCTGTCGAAGTTAAAAGATATATGATGATTATATATTCGTTTTATTGAGTTTTTGCTGACATACCGCAGCCAGTTACAAATAAGAAATTACATTTTCTTTTGTCGTTTCTTTGCATGTATGTGCAATTGTTATAGTGCACATACATACAAAGAAACGACAAAGAAAATCAAAATAATTAAATCAAATAGGTGGAAGTCATGGTCGAGTATCTGTAAAGTACTCAAGAAATGCAATTTCTATCGTCCTTAATCACATGACAATGCAACGACCTTGCTGGTATCCTTTGTCATCCATTTTTAACCACATTGTCAAACCAAGTCAGTCATATTTTTCTGATCAGCATTCTTGTCTACCAGTTTTCTGCCTGTGCTAACTCTCCGTATAACCTCATTATACGAGTCCTGTCTTGTCTGGTCTTCCATGATAGTCTCCTCCTTAGCCATCTCACCTCCATCAATGGAATCCTCCTTTCATCTTCCTTCTGTATATGCGCCAACACTCAGATCCGTACATCAGTAGTGGAATGACGAATGCCCTGCACAGTTTAAATTTTGCTGGACGGAACACAGAACAAACGAGGAAGTGCTGGAAAGGGTAGGAGAGGAAAGAACAATGATAAAAACAATCAGAGAAAGACATAAGAAATGGATCAGACATACGCTAAGAGGAGACAGTCTGGTGAAAACGGTGTTAGAAGGACAAATGGAGGGGAAAAGAACAAGAGGAAGACCCCGACAGATGTTGCTGGACACACTGATGAAGAAGATTGGATATCAGAAACTAAAGGAGAAGGCCCAGCGGAGGGAAGAGTGGCGACATTGGACAGCCGAACCTGCCTAGGGGCAGAGAACCAGAAGAAGAAGAAGAATACAACGGGAGCGGCTGTCAGCGAGGGTGTCCGACAGGGTGCTTGGTGTGCTGTTAGCGTTTCTCCACATCTGCTGCCAAAGCTTTAACTCTTGATGAAAAGAATTCGGAGAAGGCAGCTCATCATGATAGTAATGAAGTATACCATCAGCAGTGAGTGTGTCGATGTTTTAAACATTAGATGCATGGAATGAGACTTACATGTAGACCACGAATTGCTTGCTTTGCAAGATCTCCAAATCGTAGGCTAAATTGCAATTATTTTAGTTTTATGTCAGTTTAGCTTTAGAACATTTCTGCAGGTTTAGGGGGGGGCGTACGCCGGCTCCGCCCTCCCTGAATCCGCGCCTGATGTCATCAGCAATGCACAGATCAGTTAAGTATCTGTCAATTTAGTTTCACTCAAACTTCAACTGCATTCATTGTGCAGCTCATCATGGCTTCCAGCAGCAGCCTAACCAAATCTAGTGACAATCAACATTCAGTCGATACGCCTACTGTGACCGTGAACCAATCCTTTCGTTCTCCATCCACTCTGACTGCACTCGTTGATTTGCTGTATCTCCTCTGATATCCATGGTGCCTTCCTCTGTTTTTACCCTAAAGCCTAGAACCTCTTGTGCCACCTCTGTATACGTGTCTCTACTTTCCTTCCATTTTTTCAACTGCGTCCATGTTTTATGTGCCAATTTGCTTCCATTTTTCATCTCCTTTAGCCTAGTGCTGCTGTCTAATTGTTCCGTCTTTTAGACGTGCTGCATCAAATCTTTTTCCAAGCATTTCTTGTCGATAGTTTCAGTTTAATTCTTATGCCAGCCATTTCCATGTTATCATCTGATCCAACGTCTGGTTTTGAAAACCCTTGGCATATTGAAACACTGCTTTTCCACTTCCTATTCACTGGTATAAAGTCTATCATATTATTTCCTGTCTTACATATCATCTGGTGATTCCCATGTTCAATTCCTGTTTGCTTTCCTCTGCTAGACCGCAATCTTCATAACCATGAGATTGTCATTCAGACAGAAACTTAGTGCAGTCTCTTTTCTTCTTTTGTTCTCTTCTCCAAATCCGATTTTCCTCAGGGCTCCCCTCCATGCACTCATTTCCAGTCTTTTCATTTAAATCTACCATAGCTTTGATCAAGTTTTGACTTAAAGAATTTTGAACTGTTTGCTGCAGAGTCATGTAAAATTCTTCTATTTCCCGTGGGTTGGTGGTCGCTGTCTCAAACCCATAATTCTGGAATTCTCCAACCTCATTCCATATCACCTCAGACAATTCGATTATGCTCCATCTCACGTTTTTAAGCTGGTGTAAATGTATGTCCATTTTTTGTCCAGTTGGACTGTCACATACAGTGTTCACACATTCTACATGTACCAGTGAAACATTTTTCTTTTGAGATTAGCAATGAAAGACTTTCTTAATTTGATTTAAACAGATGCTCTTGTCGATCTTATTTGTTGCAAGGATTTTGCTGTTTTTCACGACCTGAATGACCTTGCTATTTCATTCCTGTCGGACTTGGTCCTCCAGTCCTGCTGCATAGGAGACCCGTTAATGTCGTATTTCTTTTTAAGCGTACTCATCATGTAAAAATTTCTTGGTCCTGTGCCAGGTGGTGACCACTCCTCTCTGGCTGGGTAAGGAACCCGGTGGACCACGTTATAAGCCTCATTCGCACTCAAGTGTCCTTCCAAAAGCTACCTCATGCATTGGACAGCTATTTTAAACGTACCTGATGATCCTGTCCACCTCACATGGTCATGCCCTAGGTGGTTCTTCGGCCTAAGCCTTCACTGATGGCATGGCCTCATCAGACAATCCCTTACTTGGCTGTTCACTCTTCCACCCCGATGACGCGCAGGTAGGACTTTGGAATGGTCCAACTACGATGATGCATATAGGTTTAACAGAGCCTGTGAAACACTGGTGAATCAACCCTAAGTAACACGCATATCTCCAATGGGAGACTTCCAGACAGAAGAACCTACAACTCAGAAAGCACATTGATGCTTAGGGCTTTAGTTATTATGTTTTCCTACATCATCAGTTCATGCATTCTGCACTGGACTTTGATGCTGTAGAAATGACTAATTAATTAATAATTTAATAATAATATAATCTTTGTCTAATTTCAAACTAACACAACACAATATGAATGCAATCAGAAATTACCAATTGATCACAAGTCACTACATGACTCAAATTTAACCGTGGACAGCCATGCAAGGCGCACATCACACGTCCCACTACTCAGTCTACCAATGTCATCTGCTGAATGTAAAGTTGAGTGGACCTTTTTTCGGAGGGTAGCAGGAAGCAACCCTGCATCTGTGTGTTCTTCGTGCCAGAGTGTTTACCATTACCATAAACTCTTCCCTAAAATAAAATTATTTAGTGTTCAACTGCTTGCCCATCGGAGAAAATGGACATTCTGCCAGGAAGAGTTGTTCAGCTTGACATGCTTCACAAAAGAATTCTTACAGCCGAAAGGATAATAACTGACTCCTAGACACTTCATTCATGAATCAGTGGCCATAGCAGGCTTTCACAAAATACTGGACATCTAACAGGATATGAAACAATATCAATATCGAACACAAATTTATTTTTGCTTTTACTACCGGGGTATATTTATTATAGGTCAGTTGACATCATTTCCTCAACATCATACTTCTGCTTTGTCAACTATCTCTTTGTTTGAGAGCTCTATGAAAACTGGAATATGGATCCGTAATAAACTAGTTAGCAGACAGATTCAGTGTGCACTTAGTCAGCTTTCACAAGTGCTAACTGAAATCTTACATTGTAGTCTACAGGTACACAACATTTGGAAACTATAACTAGAATGGTATAAACTTTTTTTAAGTTGTCACAACTGTTGTCAGTTGTAACTGTCATCTGGTTCCTGCTAATTTCTTAGCGATAATAAGAACTGCATTAAATGCATTTTTCATAACTGGCAAGTTACACATAATTTACGGCACAGTTGTTCAGTAGTGCATCATGATCTGTGTGATGCAACACAACTCCAAAAAACCATGACCAATTGAAATCATATCCATGTCCACACATAATTGCACCAGTAAGCCTCTCTGCTTCTTTTAATAGAGCCCATAATCCTTCTAAACGTTGCGCTGCTCAGTTTCTGCAATGAAGATTTCAAAATCTTCTTTATCTCAAACTCTTTCTGCTCAACTTCTTCAATTTCTAAATGCTGTGTGTACTTGGCATGTGCTGCTTTTGCAGGAGTAATGTCAACACCTGATGAAATTCCTTTCATGGTGATGAAAAGCATCTTAGAGCAACCTAACTGAATTTATGTCTTCTGCTTCAGGACTGGTTTGTTCTTTTGTAACCATTTTCTTATTTGCTGACAAGCAACTTTCTGCATCTGCAATACCATGCAACAGCAATTACCAGATCTGTATTACATTTGACAGCGTAGCATAAATAAGAGTTCAGGTGGCCAAGAACGCGATTTTGCCCAAGATCCATCGATGGCAAGCTTCTCTTCAGTCTTCTCATTGCATGAATCTATTTCACGCTCAGTGCAGAGCATGGACATGAAAAATGACGTCGATAAAACATGAGACAGAACTGCTTGGAGAGGTTTAGTTAAAGCCTCATAGTCGTCCACGCGTAATGGTCTCTTCATCCATCAAAGTGCTTTAGCATGCACCGCACCAGTTGGAAGGAATGTCATCTTGCACATAGAATTTTCAACCATCGTTAACATTCGAAATTTCATTATCGCGAATACTGATCTCAGATTCTGCCATCATTGAGCTGCAGAATGAATGTATTATCCCAAATTCAGAAAGAAAATCACTTGACAATGCAAATATCTCTGTAGATACTCTGTTCTAGCCCAAAACAAATTTGGATTCAATTCTGTTGTCCGGTCTTCAGCATCAGAAGACTTTTCTCTGTTGCTTCACTGATTTCTTCAATGTCTTGCAGTCGACGCATATCACTCCGTTTCGCTTTAAAGTCCGATTCCTAACCAAACAATTCTTTACAACACTTCAGTCAAAATAACTTCGTGAACTCTTCACCATCCAGGTAACCTGCTCGACTCAATCAACCTCTGTTCTCACTCTTCTTAGACTCATGGTTTTTGCAACCGGTATTCATTTTAAGTTCTCCAACCGAGCCATATCCAACGCTGCACCACGTCTCAGGAACAGTCTGTCTCCTGAATTTGGAACACTTTCATTCCTCCACCATCATTGCAATCACCTTCCTCAGGATTCTGTATCCACCACTCCTTCGGCTTTTTACTCAAGTCTAAAGTTTCACCTCTTAAGAACTCTTAACTCAACTCACCTGATCTTTCACCTTCCAACTCTTGACCCAAATGGCGCCCACCTTAGCGTTTACTCTCTAAATCTCGCTAACCCTATGGACCCCGGACTCAACCTCCTTTGGACAACCCTTCTGACTCAATGCAGCACTTGTGAATAAGTTGGTGCCCTGCGCTTGGCTTTCATAGTTTGGAGATTACAATTATGACCTTGCGAACATTCAGCGCCTTCAGCATGAAACCTGTTTTGTTCCCAACAACAAGAGAAGCTTTCATTCATTCAGACATTTATATAGCGCTCCTTCAAGTAAAAGAAACTACTCAGAGGCGCTCCCGACTCCAGCACACCTAAAAAGAACTTAAGTTTAGTAAGGAACGATCCTGGTAGAGTCCCAGGGTGTAGGCGTAGCTCAAAAGGAAGGCCATTCCAGACCACCGGACCAACCACAGAAAAGGCTCGATTCTTCATGGTAGCAGTACGAGCAAAAGGAACCAAGAGGACTCCCTTATCAGCAGAGCGTAGCTGACAACGTCCTTGGATACCCAATGTAAGACTGCATAGCTCACGGAGGTAAATTTGGGCAAGGCCCTGACAACATCGCCAAACCAATGCAGCTACCCTGAACTCAATACGCTGGCGAATAGGAGCCAGTGACGTACCTCAAGCATGTAGTTTGTTACATGACCATTATTTAGGGATTTTCCCAATTAGGAACGAATATCACACAATGGACAATGCAGGACATGAATCAGTGGACCATCGCATGTAACAACTGAAAATCACTAAAGATACCATGAGCCACATTTGCAATGAAGTGTCGCTAAGTGATTAGTGAATGGATTACCATGCAACCTCTTTATATTTTATATTTAATAATTTTAAATGAGTTCGGAAAAAATGCTCAACAATTATTACTAGTTTTGTTACTTCTGTTGAATCGTCCTGTTTTTTTACAGATAAACTTGTATTCACTACTCTCTAGTAACTTAAACTACTTTAGTATAATTAAAAGGCAATCAATATGATAAAAATAAAAATATGAATTGATGACAAGAAAGTGTGAAATCTGACTTTTAAGGAAATACAGGAAAGGCAGTCCTGACACTTTTCTAAAAGTACAGAATTTTACAGGACAAGCCAAAACAACCAGGACATTACGGAAAATACAAGGCTGCTATGACTAGTGATAAATGAAAACAACAGCGGTTCTAAGCAAAACCTCCAGTCACATGTGACAGTGATCTTGTAAAACCAGGTACTAGAACATGATGAGTAGAGACTGGAGAAAAACAAATCTGATTTCTTACGTTGTTCTCTTTCGTCGCAATCTTTCTCGTTGTCATCAGAATCAAATTCTTCTTCGGCTTCTGTCTGCTGTCAAAACAGATCAAATGCCAATACATTGAAAATGATTCTCCAAATAAAAATCCTAATACCTAACCATTAGTTTCCAATGCACTGAATAAAACTGTTTCAAGTGAACTCACAAACAATTGGAGAAGCAATGTTGAAAGTGAATAGATAAGAAAAACCAGAAACAAGGTCATGGTTTCCAACCAATTCGAGCAAAACAAGTCTAAGGTTTAGATATCATTGATATCAAAGAACTGACAAGGAATTGAACGATGTAGTGAGTTACAGAGTTGCTTTGATTGACGACCAAGAAAGACCAATAATAATTTGTTGCTGGTCCAAAACAAAGCACAAAGCTGATTGTAGTGTTGCAAAAAGTTGTATTATTATTGCTCAGTGTGTGTGTATGTGTGTGTTTGTCTGCATGTGTGTGCATGTGTGTGTTTGTCTGCGTGTGTGCATGTGTGTGTATGTGTATGTTTGTCTGCATGTGTGTGCATGTGTGTGTTTGTCTGCGTGTGTGCATGTGTGTGTATGTGTGTATTTGTCTGCATGGGTTCAGTATTTATCTCGTGCAAAAATATTAACTAATAACAACATGTTACAACAACAACAACAACAACAACAACAACAACAACAACCATACGTAGAGATTAGAGTGTCATAAGTTCGCAAGCAATCAATTCTGAAGTACTTAGAACAGAATGGGAAAAGTCAGTCAAGAGAGGCCTGTGCAAAAATTCAGCTTTTAGATGTTTCTTGATAGTTGTCATCGATGTGGAGTTTCTGACGTCAGAGGGAAGATTGTTCCATATTCGAGGTGCTGATGAGGTGAAGGATTTAGATGCAGTTCTGTTGTGGCATGGAAGCGGTGAAGAACTACTGTTTTGGTTTCCAGATGATCACATGTTCCTTGTGAGGTCATGATTTTTAAGGAGATCGGAGAGGTATGAAGGAGTTTCCGTTGTCACAGAGTTGTAGGTAATGATAGCAATTTTGTACGTAATCCTTTCTTTGACACGTAGCCAGTGCAGGGATTTCAGGAGTGGTTTACTACTGGAACAAAATGTGGCATTGCAGACAACTCGTGCAAGGTTGGTTTGAACATGCTGAAGAGAGATTAAGGTTTTTATGATGTCCAATAGAAAAGGCTGCAACAATAAATACAATAATAACAACAACAATACAATACAATAATAACAACAACATTACAATACAATAATAACAACAATACAATACAATAATAACAACAACATTACAATACAATAATAACAACAACAATACAATACAATAATAACAACAACATTACAATACAATAATAACAACAATACAAAACAATAATAACAACAACAATACAATACAATAATAACAACAACATTACAATACAATAATAACAACAACATTACAATACAATAATAACAACAACAATACAATACAATAATAATAACAACAATACAATACAATAATAACAACAACAAAATAATACAATAATAACAACAACAATACAATACAATAATAACAACAACAAAACAATACAATAATAACAACAACAAAACAATACAATAATAACAACAACAATACAATAATAACAACAACAATACAATAATAACAACAATACAATACAATAATAACAACAACAAAATAATACAATAATAACAACAACAATACAATACAATAATAACAACAACAAAACAATACAATAATAACAACAACAATACAATAATAACAACAACAATACAATAATAACAACAACAATACAATACAATAATAACAACAACAAAACAATACAAAAATAACAACAACATTACAATACAATAATAACAACAACAAAACAATACAATAATAACAACAACAATACAATACAATAATAACAACAACAATACAATACAATAAAAACAACAACAATACAATACAATAATAACAACAACAATACAATAACAACAACAACAATACAATACAATAATAACAACAACAAAACAATACAAAAATAACAACAACAAAACAATACAATAATAACAACAACAATACAATACAATAATAACAACAACAATACAATAATAACAACAACAATACAATAATAACAACAACAATACAATACAATAATAACAACAACAAAACAATACAAAAATAACAACAACATTACAATACAATAATAACAACAACAAAACAATACAATAATAACAACAACAATACAATACAATAATAACAACAACAATACAATACAATAAAAACAACAACATTACAATACAATAATAACAACAACAATACAATAATAACAACAACAATACAATACAATAATAACAACAACAAAACAATACAAAAATAACAACAACAAAACAATACAATAATAACAACAACAATACAATACAATAATAACAACAACAATACAATAATAACAACAACAATACAATACAATAATAACAACAACAATACAATACAATAATAATAACAACAAAACAATACAATAATAACAACAACAAAACAATACAATAATAACAACAACAAAACAATACAATAATAACAACAACAAAAAAATACAATAATAACAACAACAAAACAATACAATAATAACAACAACAAAACAATACAATAATAACAACAACAATACAATACAATAATAACAACAACAATACAATACAATAATAACAATAAGAATACAATACAATACAATAATAACAACAACAATACAATAATAACAACAACAATACAATAATAACAACGATAATACAATAATAACAACAACAATACAATAATAACAACGATAATACAATAATAACAACAACAAAACAATACAATAATAACAACAACAATACAATACAATAATAACAACAACAAAACAATACAAAAATAACAACAACATTACAATACAATAATAACAACAACAAAACAATACAATAATAACAACAACAATACAATACAATAATAACAACAACAATACAATACAATAAAAACAACAACATTACAATACAATAATAACAACAACAATACAATAATAACAACAACAATACAATACAATAATAACAACAACAAAACAATACAAAAATAACAACAACAAAACAATACAATAATAACAACAACAATACAATACAATAATAACAACAACAATACAATACAATAATAACAACAACAATACAATACAATAATAACAACAACAATACAATACAATAATAATAACAACAAAACAATACAATAATAACAACAACAAAACAATACAATAATAACAACAACAAAACAATACAATAATAACAACAACAAAAAAATACAATAATAACAACAACAAAACAATACAATAATAACAACAACAAAACAATACAATAATAACAACAACAATACAATACAATAATAACAACAACAATACAATACAATAATAACAATAAGAATACAATACAATACAATAATAACAACAACAATACAATAATAACAACAACAATACAATAATAACAACGATAATACAATAATAACAACAACAATACAATAATAACAACGATAATACAATAATAACAACAACAAAACAATACAATAATAACAACAACAATACAATACAATAATAACAACAACAATACAATAATAACAACAACAATACAAAACAATAATAACAACAACAATACAATACAATAATAACAACAACAATACAATAATAACAACAACAATACAATACAATAATAACAACAACAATACAATACAATAATAATAACAACAAAACAATACAATAATAACAACAACAATACAATACAATAACAACAACAACAATACAATACAATAATAACAACAACAATAACAATATAATAATAATAATAACAACAACAATACAATAATAACAACGATAATACAATAATAACAACAACAATACAATAATAACAACAACAATACAATAATAACAACAACAATACAATAATAACAACAACAATACAATACAATAATAACAACAACAATACAATAATAACAACAACAATACAATACAATAATAACAACAACAAAACAATACAAAAATAACAACAACATTACAATACAATAATAACAACAACAAAACAATACAATAATAACAACAACATTACAATACAATAATAACAACAACAATACAATAATAACAACAACAATACAAAACAATAATAACAACAACAATACAATACAATAATAACAACAACAATACAATAATAACAACAACAATACAATACAATAATAACAACAACAATACAATACAATAATAATAACAACAAAACAATACAATAATAACAACAACAATACAATACAATAACAACAACAACAATACAATACAATAATAACAACAACAATAACAATATAATAATAATAATAACAACAACAATACAATAATAACAACGATAATACAATAATAACAACAACAATACAATAATAACAACAACAATACAATAATAACAACAACAATACAATAATAACAACAACAATACAATACAATAATAACAACAACAATACAATAATAACAACAACAATACAATACAATAATAACAACAACAAAACAATACAAAAATAACAACAACATTACAATACAATAATAACAACAACAAAACAATACAATAATAACAACAACATTACAATACAATAATAACAACAACAATACAATACAATAATAACAACAACAAAACAATACAATAATAACAACAACAATACAATAATAACAACAACAATACAATACAATAATAACAACAACAATAACAATATAATAATAATAATAACAACAACAATACAATAATTACAACAACAATACAATACAATAATTACAACAACAATATTAACATAAATGGCGAAAATAATAATAAAAATACGTAACAATAGTAATAATATAATAATAATTTAATGACAAGAATAACAATGTAAGTCGTGGTGGTTTAGCGGGTATGTTCGACATTGTTCGTTGCCGTGCAGCCAGAAGGTTGAAGGTTCGAATCCACCTCAAGTCGCCGCGTAAGGACCTTGGGCAAGTCCTTCACTCACAATTGCTCAGCGCCTTGGTGTGAAACTCAAATGCAGTGTCTGCGCTGTAGTCAGGAGCGCCTCTTAGCAGAAAGCATGAAGGGGCGCTATAACAAGTGCACATACAAACAAAACAAAATCACAATATTATTAATAAACTACATGTGTCAAAATGAAAACATATCACCCCTGAGGTCCCCGTACCTCCAATTCTTTATCTTCTTGTTGTAATTCGCAGTGCCACTGATCAAATCCGGGTGAGTTCCCGCAGATGGTAGCGACACAATGCTGCAAAGTATAGAAGGTCGTCATTTATAAGACCGTGCCTTCCATAGTGCTTAAGAAACATTGCAGGCTTTAGATCGAGTGGATCTGCTCGCAATCAAGCGCTTCTCGCTTTTTAGATCAGGATCCTGAGTCATCAATTGCTGCATGACGTAAGCGTCAGTTCCAGCAACTCGGTTAAGCATCGAACATCGAACTTCAAGTGTGTGATTTGTTGTTCTGTTTTCGAGATGATCGTCAGCATCACCCGTAGCATCTCTGCCACATGTGCCATCTTCTGCTTCCGTATCTAGAACGTTGCATTCGAATAGAGCACCACCATCAGGAAAATTCTCGTCTCTTGCATTCATTCTGCTAAACACATTAGTCATATAATCCAATTAATTTTATATCGCAATCTAAGTCATTTTAAAACTAATCAGATATGGTTTGAGTCAATATTTCTTTGACTACCTAATTCTAGCATGCTTCTTGAACTAATTCTAGCACACGTCTTAAACAGTAAACAACAAACAACTGACCAATAATATTAAACTATACATTATACAAGATATAATTTGAGGCAAATAACCTCTGGCAAATCATCCATTTGTTTTCACATAATGGCAACAATGTGAGAAGATGCTCGAGCAGGCAGAAATCACAGTAGGCCTACCATGGCCACCGCATTCATCAGCTCAATTCTTCGTGAAGGCAAGTAGGCTACCTATAACTTTGCGAAACAGGACATGCTACAAATTACAAAGAAATCTTTTCTGTCTGAAAGTATAGCTTTTAATCGCCACTCAACCCAGCACGAAGTCGTAAGCTAGATGCCACTGTGAAACATGAAACATTCTAGTTAGAAGAAGCAGCGTGTGCTGTCAGATTACCTTACCTTAGAATCTTAGTCCTTCCCGTGCAGCTCTGCACATCGGGCAACGCAGCTCCTCCACTCCACTCTGTCCATCGCCACCTTGACAGCATCGTTCCATGTCATCTCAAGATCTTGTAAATCCTCTCGTATAGTCCCCATCCAGTTTTTCCTTGGCCTCCCTCTGCCACGTCTTCCCTCCGGAGTCCAGATTGTTGCTTGTTTTGCTCTCCTCTCTTGCTCCATTCTTGTTACATGCCCCATCCACTTTAGTCGCTTCTTTCTGATGATAATCTCCATTTTTTCCTGTCCAGTTCTTTCTCTGATGCTTTTATTTGTTATCTTGTCTCTCCATGAGATGTGCAGAATTCGTCTCAGCCATTTATGATGTGCCGCCTCCAATCGCTTTCCATTTGCCACCGTCATTGGCCACGTCTCAGCTCCATACAGAAGTGTGCTCAACACAATAGCTTCATATAACCGGATCTTGACCTTTAAGCCACATCCATTGCTTTTCCATATCTTCTCTAGTTTTCCAAAAGCCGCATTTGTCTTTCCAATACGAATCTTTATTTCTTTATCGCATCTACTGTCGGCTGATAGTGTGCCGCCCAGATAACAAAAGTCTTCCACTATGTCCACACTTCTATCTGCAATCCTGATCTCATCTGTCTCAGTCCAGAGAAAACGAGAAACCTTCATAATCTTCGTTTTCTCTGGAGTTTATGGCCAATCCCACTCTTGCTGCCTCCTCCTCTACTCTGCATGTTAGTTCCTTTATTCCCTCCCATGTGTTGTCCAGCAAAGCAATGTCATCCGCAAAATCCAAATCGGTGAGTCTGTCGCCATCTATCCACTTCAATCCGGTCTGTCCTTGTCCTGTAGCCCTTTGCATCACCCAGTCCACCACCAGTGCAAATATCAATGGCGACAGCACACATCCTTGTCTCACTCCTGTAACAATTCGAAACCACTCTCCCACCTCTCCTCCGCACCTGATCGCACATCGGCTGTTGTTGTAAAAGCTTTTCACAATTCCTATGATTTTCTCCGGGATCCCATAGCTTTGCATGATTTTCCACAACGACTCTCTGTGGACGCTGTCGAAGGCCTTCCTGAAGTCTATGAAGTTGATTGCTACAGGCACCTGCCACTTCAAGGCCTTATCGATGATCTGCCTGAGCGTGAAGATTTGTTCACAACATGACCTCCCTGGCCTAAACCCTGCCTGTTTTTGTCTCAATCTTTCGTCCACAGCATTTCTCATGCGGTTTAGCAGTATTGTAGCCATGATCTTTTCAGGTGTTGACAGTAGTGTGATGCCTCTCGAGTTGGAACACTCCCTCTGGTCCCCCTTCTTAGGGATTGGTATGATGATTCCATCTCTCCATTCGTTCGGCACTTCTCCTGTTTTGCTGTCAGATTACAGAATCTAAAACCTGACATCTATGAACAACCTCTCTGGCTTGACACAGCGCCTGGTCCATATACCAAGGTCGTTGGTCCATACTCTCAGCACTAAAAGTTACGCTTTCGACGATCAAAACCTTTGCATCGTGTTCACGTGATGGTTGACATCCACCATTTTTAACCACGTCCACATGTCTTTTTTTTAGGAAAGTAGTTTAACCCTAATCCGAACAGAGGGGTCTGGCCAGACCCCCCTTCATATATTTGGTGCATAACTTTTTTAAAGTGATAGTTTCTCAAAATGCTTTTATGACTTTGTTCCTATATGGATGAGCTACAATTAGCACATTTAAGCGACCAAATCGGTTGAGTGATAAGGAGATACTGAAGATAATACTGACGGATACTGATAATGTTGACAGTTTTGACAATAAGAGCAAAAACAAAGAATATGAACGTGAAAAGATACCAATGCTTGAATAACAACCTTCGGGCGATTCTTATGATAAAAACAGTGTTGAAATTGAAGATGATGATGAACATGATGATGAGACTGGACTTAATAGTGAAGATGATGATGACAAAACTGTTGATACTGATGAAGCCGAGAGACCTGAATACAGGTAAAGATCCGAATGTGTTTGGCAGACAAATGCATTGCCAAAAGGACGTGCTCTGTTGCACAATGTAGTAAGCACAACATGTGGAATAAAAGAATACGGACACATTATAGCCTATGAGAATATTCAAGATAGTTTTGACAGTTTCCTAACCAATGAGATGAAAGACATCATCATTCGACATACAAACCCGGACTATGATACATGCTTACAATTTAGGTGAAGGCATAATTATTCCATTAATTTTTTGATAGATATTTTATGTAAAACAGTCATACTGACTTTGAATTTAACAGCATTTAATACTAATATTACTAGAATTATGATTTCTTTATTTGATTTTCCAAATTTTATAGATAGACAGTTATCGAGTCCACGAAACAGGTATGACAAACCGTCGCAATTAATGTTACTAAACATGTAGAGAGGCCTAGTCTAAAATTCATCATAAAAATGATTTATTTTGCATAGAGAGACTATAATACATTGTTGTTTTTAGTCATTCTGATATCATCCTACAAAATTGGCATATAAAAAACACTATTACCTATGAAAAACCTACATTAAAACGGGGGGTCTGGCCAGACCCCCCCTTGTTCAAATTAAGTTGGATTTACGCTTGTTCGGATGAGGGTTAACGACCACATGTCCTAAGAAGATCGAGCTTATATAGCGCAAGTCTTAAGAAATGGGAAACACAGCGCTACAGATGTCGTCGTATCATGTTGATCATTATTTTCTCTCAACGAAGTTGGTTGACTTGCTTCTGTGTCCAGTCGCCGCATTTTAAATAAGTCTTCAATTTCCTATAGTGCTTTCTTTAAGCTTTCGAAAAAGCAGTGAAACTCCACATCTTAATAATATAGCCTATATAATTATCTTCCTGACCAAAGATTCATTCATTCATTCATTCATTCATTCATTCATTCATTCATTCATTCATTCATTCATTCATTCATTCATTTCAAGAATGTATATAGCGGATGTCACGGTGGAGCCCCCGAACATGATTCGCGACGATCCACCTCTGAACACGGCTGTCTGGACAACGGCGCTAGAAAAATGGCGCTATAGAAGCGGCGGGAGTGCAGCCGGTGGAGGGTCGACAAACCGTTGGAGCAGATGGCAGATGCCGATAAGATCTCGGCTCAGCCAGCGCCGGTCGGACTTCAAAGCGGGGCGCCCTCGTTCGGGCCTCTAATAAAATCAACGGACCGGCGATTGAAGCCCGGCGAGGGGCGTTAAACCGACGAGTCAACGATCCGACCGGAGCCCATTAAGATCTCATTACACCCGAACTAATGGAGGAGCCGGCCGTTGTCATCTGACGCCCATTGTCGCCCTCCACTTGGCCCATCGACCCAGGGGAGGAATCCCCTGGGGCACTTGGCACCTACCGCCATAAACTAGACCTCCTATCCAGCGGTACTCTGCTCGCAGAGACAGTGCCTTCGACGGGCGGGTCTAGGAGAGGCCCACGACGCGAACGATTGGCCGGGCGTCGGATGGTCGCGACACCCTTCGACCAATCGGCGCTAGGGCCGATCGACGACGGATGGACGGTGGGACTCACGAAGCGGACCTTAGAGGGAACTGTCGGGGGATTTTTTGGGGCTGAACTACGTGCAGACGTCTGGAGTGACAAGTGCGCTATTATTCCAGGGGGACGGGCTGCCACGTGGTTTCAGCCACATGAGACATATAACAACTCAAAATTCAACATCGAGACTTCTTAGACTAACCGTTTATTATTCGTTATTAAAGCTAAAACACAACCTCGTCAAGTACATGTATTATAGTCGTGTCTGGTAAAAACGAAGGGGGAGTCAAAGAGGGACGTCCAGACACGACAGCGCCTCTTCAAGAAATCCACTCAGAAGCGCGCCCAGTCCAACCACGGTGAAACAAAAAAGTCTTAAGGAGCTTGTAGAACACTGTCTGACGAGTCGACCCTAGGCAGCAGGCGCATCTGCAACGGGAGACTATTCCAGACAGAAGGACCAACAACTGAGAAAGCACGACGCTGACAGGTTGATGTTTCAACACGCGGAACCAAAAGCTTACCGCTAGAGGCAGAGCGAATATAGAAGGGCTCTCCGAGAAAGGACAACAGATATTGGACAGCAGAGTTCAGACAGATAAGTCGGGGCACAAGGAGACAATAATTATTATAATTATTAATTATTATAATTATTAATTATTATAATTATTAATTATTATAATTATTAATTATTATAATTATTAATTATTATAATTATTATAATTATTAATTATTATAATTATTAATTATTATTAACGCCAAACCAGCGAAGCAATTCTGTATTCGATGCGCTGTGAGATATGGAGCCAGTGTAGAGTAGGCTATCACGAATGTAAGATGAAACGGAGGCATATTAGCCTAATTTTGGGGATTCGACCAATTAGCCGGGCTGCAGACCGAAGAACACGGTCAAGTCGGGATATCAATAATCAATCAATCAATCAATCAATCACATAAATTTATATAGCGCCTCTTCAAGATCTCTACTCAGAGGCGCTCCCAACCCAGGCCTTGAAAGACTTGTATCCATGCAAATAATAGAGGCAAACCAACCAGAATAGAGCAACAGCTAGTAGTCCAAGCGGCTGGTAACAAAAGCATGAACAAGGGTAGCAGCAGAGTCCTCTGATAAGGAGCGAGAGATGACCCGTAGCTGACGAATTTGGTAGTAACAGCCACGAGTCAGCTAAACAACCTCAGAGGCTCATTGCAGACAAAGCCAGGTCCATCTTAACTGCATGTCTCTGCCTCTCGGCCGATCATCGACATACTCTCACTGGAGTCGGGAGCGCCTCTGAGTAGTTTTTTACTTGAAGGAGCGCTATATAAATGTCCAAATGAATGAATGAATGAACTGGATCTACCTGACCCTCTACCTCCTTTTATTATTTGTGACATTCTTGATGACATTGCTGTATTCTTTGTGTATCTGTTTAACAGGTCACTTGCTGAGGGCTGCATTCCTGCCTCGCAAAACGGGCCTTGGTCTTTCCTGCACTCAAGAAGCCCAATCTTGACCCTATAGTCTCAGTCAAAACTATCGCCCAATCTCAAACCTATCTTTTCTGTCTAAGACTCTTGAAAGACTTGTATCCATGCAACTTCTTCCCTATCTTGATAAATCGGGTCTCCTTCCATCCCACCAGTCTGGCTTTAGGGCTAATCACTCTACGGAAACAGCCCTCCTTTCCATGCTTTCTGATATTTACTCTGCTGTTGACAAGTCTCAAGTCACTCTTTTGGCTCTCTTCGACGTCTCTGCAGCCTTTGACATGGTTGATCATGAGATTCTCTTGCAACGACTTGAAACATCCTGCGGACTCAAGGGTTCTCCTCTCCTTTGGTTTCGGTCCTACCTGTCTGATCGCACCCAAATGATCATCTCTGGTGACTCTAGGACTCAGTGGGTCCCTGTTGTCTTGGGTGTTTCTCAGGGTTCTGTCCTAGGCCCACTCCTTTTCATCCTTTACACGGCTGGCATTACCTCTCTTTTTCCTGGCCACTCTGCAACTGGCCACCTTTTCGCTGATGATGTCCAAGCCTATGTCCATGGACCCTCTTCTACTCAACTCCTTCTTGCAGGTCGAATTGATGCTCTATCACAAGATCTTCATCTGTGGATGTCATCTAATCGTCTTTCTTTGAACTCTTCCAAAACCCAGTTGATTTGGTTTGGCACTCCTCAACAGCTTCAAAAACTTGACTACACACTGCTCTCTCAAAATTTTCCTCACTTCAACTTCTCTTCCAGTGTTCGTGACCTAGGTGTCACCCTAGATAGTTCTCTTACCTTCACTGAGCACATTGCCAATCTTACTCGCTCTTCCTACTTCCAGCTAAGGCGTCTCAGGGCTATTCGCAAATCTGTCACATCTTCGATCTTTACCTCAATTGTTTATGCTTTTGTCTGTTCTCGGCTTGAATATTGTAATTCTGTTCTTATTGGTCTACCCAAGGTTCGCCTAGCTCCTCTGCAATCTGTACTCAATGCTGCCGCTAGGCTCATTGCCCGCCTTCCTCGATTCTTCCACGTTTCTTCATTCATGACTGAACAACTTCACTGGCTTCCATTCTCGACCCGTATACAATTTAAGGTCCTAATTTTTGTCATCAAGTCTCAAATGGGTCTTGCTCCGAAGTATCTGTGTGATCAGATACTTCGCCCCCTTCTGCCACTTCGCTGCGTCCTCTTAGGTCCTCTGATCGGCTTGACCTCTTTGTCCCGCGAGTCAGGACCACCATGGCGCAATCCAGATCATTTGCCTGCATTGGTCCCTCTCTATGGAATGGGCTTCCCCATCAGTTCGCTCTGGTAGTGTATCCTCATCTTTCTCTCGTCTAAAAACGTGCCTTTTTTCTCGGAGATGAACGCACTGGGAGCGCTTCTGAAAGGCTCTTGCTGCAAGAAGCGCTTTATAAATTGTCAGATAAGATAGGCCTAAGATAAGATCTACCTACAATAGCATCTTAACTCTCCCTGAATTATCCTATATCATATGCGACAACTGAAAGACGTCACACTAGGTGTTGCTAGTGTGATATTACAAAAAGACAAAACTATACACAAAAACTGGATTGCAGAGGACACCTTTGAAATTATAAAAAAGAAGCGTGAAGCAAAAACAAGGTCTGCAGACGAGTACAAAAAATTACGAAGTGAAGTGCAAAGAATGCTGCGCAGGGACAAACAAACGGAGCTAGAAACGTTATGCAGTGAGTTGGAGGAAAACGCAAAAAGAGGAAACAGCAGGTCTGTCTTCCAGACCGTAAAGAGGCTCACCAAATCGTTCACTCCGCGCACTACAGCCATTAAAGACAACGTAGGGACAAAAATTGTGGACCCGAAGAAGGTGAATGAAAGATGGCAAGAATACTGCGAGGAGTTGTATGACGATGCGGACGATAGCACAGAGATAGATGTTCAAGAAAGGGAACCACCACCTTTGAAGGAAGAAATCAGGCGAGCTTTGTTAAAATCAACTACAAGAAAGGCACCAGGCCCAGATGCGATAGCCGCTGAACTGCTTAAGTACGGCGGGGAAATGACGCTGACCAAACTTCACGACATATGCACAGAGGTGTGGAGAAACGGGGAGTGGCCAGAGGAGTGGACACAGTCAACTTTCATCCCGCTTTTCAAGAAAGGTGACCCGCTATATTGCGGAAACTATCGTACTATCGCGCTGGTCTCTCATGCAAGCAAGATCCTGTTACGTGTCATTCTAGAACGGATACAATCCAAACTTGAAAGCGAGATCGCCCAAGAACAAGCTGGTTTTAGACCTAGAAGAGGCACACGTGACCAAATCGCAAACCTCCGAATAATTCTCGAAAAAGCAAGGGAAAGGAACCAACCACTCTATTTCTGCTTCATTGACTTCACAAAAGCGTTTGACATGATACAACATGACAAACTCTGGTTAACCATGTTAGAAATGGGTTTCCCGCCTCAAATAGTTCAGCTGCTGCAGAAACTTTATAAACAACAACGCGCAAATATTAGGACAGATGGAATCACATCACCATGGTTCAGAGTTAAGAAGGGAGTGCGTCAAGGGTGTAACCTTTCACCGTGCCTTTTCAACATTTTAGCTGAACAAGTAATGAGGAAAGCCTTGGAAGGATTCACCGGTGGATTCAGAATCGGGGGTAAAACCATTAACAACCTAAGATACGCGGACGACATTGTATTACTGACTACATCACCAGAGGAGCTACAAGAATTGGTGGACAGAATTGAGAGATCTGCAAACGTGTATAGCATGAAGATTAATGCTGCAAAGACGAAGGTCATGACAAATACGGACACGGTGCTGGATATAAGAGTAATCGATGGTAGATTAGAACAGGTAGACTCCTTTGTCTATCTGGGAAGCAGAGTAACGAAAGATGCAGACTGTAATGTAGAAGTGAAGTCAAGGTTAGCCATGGGTACATCAGTCATGATTAAGTTGACAAAGGTTTGGAAGAACAAGGCGATCAGCTCCAAGACAAAGATACGACTGATGAGGGCCTTAGTGTGGCCAGTGGCAACATACGGTTGTGAAACGTGGACTCTAAAGAAGGAGGAAGAAAGACTTATACAGGCTTTCGAAAACAAATGCATTAGGAAACTACTACGTATTTCATGGACAGAAATGTTGACTAATGAACGAGTTTACAAATTAGCAGGGACAAAAAGCGAGTTATTAGGTCATGTCAAAACCCGAAAATTACGATACTTCGGTCACATCCTGCGACAGCAGGACAATATTGAAAATAGTGTCATGACGGGATTGGTGCAGGGTGTTCGCGGTCGCGGTAGACCTAGAATATGCTGGCTTGATAACATCACGATGTGGACCGGTTTATCAGGAGCGGCGCTATTGCGGACTGTAAAGGATAGATATTGCTGGAGTACTTTGGTCCACTCATGTAGCCAACCGTCGCGTAGCGACGTCGGCGTATTGACATGACATGACATATGCGACACCTCGAGATCTCAAGCTGTTCTCAATTTCACAGACTGTAACAGTTGAGGACTGTTCTTTGTCGCTTGATCTCGGTCGGGAGCACCTCTGAGTAGTTATCTTGAAAGAGCGCTATATAAATTCCGATTTATTGATTGATTGATTGAGCATCGAGTTGACCTAGGCCTACCAAGGGTTGACTTGTCATTGTTTTACAGGCTCCTTGAAACTTTTCATTTCACCGTGGTTGGACTGGGAGCGCTTCTGAGTGGTTTCTTGAAGGGGCGCTGTATAAATCCTAGAAATGTGGGCATTTTTGTAAACTGCAAAAACAAAACGCTGAACACTAACTTACTTACTCAGAAAACAATTCAAGTCACGCGTCGCCACGCGATTGGTCCATGGAGATGACGTCATCTCGATGGACCAATCGCGTTGGTCCATGGAGATGACGTCATCTCGTGTCCTTGGCAACCAAACGGCAGTTGCAGACGAAGTGTCGGTTGAGAAAGACGTTGAAGTCGAAAATTCTTTCGATCTGAAATTTCGATTTATTCGCAATTTTTGCTAAGGTAAAAATCGAATTTCTTTCTTTATTCGTTTTCGAACAGCATCAGTGCATCATATTCTATTAAAATCTGCATTCGTTCGCTGTAAAATAACTGCTTAAATTGACGAAACGATCAACTTTTGAAGATCGAATTCGAAGCTTGCAAATGGTGTCCTTCGAAAATGACGCCGTAAATTCAAATTTATTACTTTAAACTGCAATGAATTGATGTTAATTAATACTTTGAAAACTATTTCGTTCAATAAATTTATAATAATAATTTTTTTGAGATAATGATGACGACGACGATGATGATTATTATGGTGATGATGATTATTATGATGATGATAATGGTGATGATTATGGTTATGATGATCGTTGTTTGATCGTTGTAGGTTATTCCTGATCATGAAGGGAATCGTCGTTGTTGTTGCGCTGACGATTGCGTTGGCCGTCGTCCTCTTGCCTCAGTCGGCCGCGGATGAGGGTGATGAGGACGATATGCTCATGCAGAAGGGGAAGAAGACGACGAAGGCGAAGGATGATCCGAAGGAGAGTGATTCGACGACAGCGGCGGCGACGACTGGTCCTGGTGAGGAGAGCGGCACGTCGGCAGGAGTTCCTCTTATCCCTGGACAAGTTACTACAAAGACTGGTGGAAATCCTGGTCCAAAGACTCCTGGTCCAAAGCATGAGACTCCAAAGCCAAAGGGTGGTGCTGGTGATAAAGCCGTGGATGGTAAGTAAATGGAGAATGACAGACAGACAGACAGACGAAGAGACAGACGACGGATCAACACACACACACAGACAATTAATGAAGACAACGACAAAGACACATTGACTTATTCATTCTTTCCAATCTATTTGTTGTAATTAATAAACAATAATAATAATAAGTAATTATAATAATAAATAAAAAATAAATAATAAAAGATAAAATTAATAATATGTTTTCGCTCTAAATTTCAAACGCATAATTATCGATGATGTTTATCGACAGACATTGCAATCGGATTCGCTTTTGTATTCAACGAAACAATGAGATGAAAGCGGATTTGTCTGATTGTATGAAACAGATGAATGGGTGATGATGCATTAATGTGATGATAAGAACAACTGAATTTACACTTCATTCATTTATCATCATCTTCTTCTTTATCATCTTCATTTATTGTTGACTAACTGTTGGCTTTGTTCTTTTAATTCTTAAGGAGAAACGACACCTGCTCCATCTGGCGCTGCAGCCCCGGTCGTTGGCCTGATGACAATGGCGACTGCGATGTTGGTGTCGGCGATGATGATGCAGGGTCGCATCATCAACATCATCATCTAACGATGTCAACTCAACCAACGGAGAAGAAGAAGACCATCTAGACTTCTTCAACCATTGATAACATAGATCTAACATCGAACATTAATGACATGTCGATTCTATATCGACCATCGTTTAATCAGCTTTTTCCTTTTATTCTCTCTTTATTTTTGAATGTTAACATCATAAATTTTTTGTCAAACTTTTTTATCTAATGCATTATATTTACATCTTAAATGCACAAATACTTTTATGCATTTGATCTTATATTTACATCTTTTATTCCATTACCATTTAAATGAGAAGAGAACATTGGTCCTGGCTTAATTTATGTTCTCCTTCCTGCTGCTGAGTTTTGTGTATCTACATGAATATATAAAATGATATTCAGTTGCAAATAAACTTTGTTTGAATGTACTCAAACTTTTCTTCATTGTGTTTAAGCATACTTATAACTTGTAAGAAGGTGAAGTAAAAGTATGGGCAGTTAGGCTGACAGGGTCTTATACTGAATTTTGCCATGGAATAGAGCCAAAGAATAGTTTGATACAATCAATCATACATTCAAATATTTTATATTTAAAGAAAAAATAGCCGCTGATCAGAAGCACTCCAGCCCGAACAATCAAGAGGTACTGTAGATATTCGAACGGCCATAAAACGTAGGCTTATAGCCCTCCGTGCATGATCTTGGGGAGAGGCGCAGCCCCCAACAGAGGCCGTTCCACACGATATAAAAATTATAGAGGCAACCAAAGAGAATGCGAGGTTGGCATAACAGTTGACCTGCAGGGGTCTTGAGCAACGGGACAACCAACACATCTTTCAGTAAAACTAAGGGAGTAGGCCTACCTATCTTGGAGGGGGGGCCTCCGATATACTGCCTGACAAAATATCTGCTATCTATACAGATTGGATGGCGAAGGGCTAAGCTAATTGGCACCACCAGACTAGGACGGCAAGGCAGCTTGCCATCTCAAAGCGCTGTCGGACAGGAAGCCAACGCAGAATCTCCAGCGCACCGATGTATGTATGTATGTATAATATATATATATATATATTGTGGTAAGTCTGTGTGTTTGTTGGTGGTGTTGCGTGTTAGCTATGCACGGCCACAGTTTTGAAGCAATCGAACCCAATCCTTCGCAGGAGGTTCGGGCTCGACCCGGAGCAGGTCGTTGGGGGTTCGGCGAATCTCTACCACCATAGGAGCCAGGATGGCGGGGGGGGAACCCTTATTTTCCCCTACTTTTTCAGCCTTTTCCATGTGCCAAGGTGTGTGTTTGATGGGGCGGGCGGACCGAGGTGTGTGTTTGGTGGGGGGGGGGGGGCGAGGTGTGTGTATGGAGTAGGGGCCGAGGTGCGTGTTTGGTGGGTGGGCCCGAGGTGTGTGTTTGGTGTGAGGGGGCGAGGTGTGTGTTTGGTGTGGGGGCCGAGGTGCGTGTTTGGTGGGAGGGGCGAGGTGTGTTTAGTGGAGGGGCCCCGAGGTGTGTGTTTGGTGTGGAGGCCGAGGTGCGTGTTTGGTGGGGGGGCCCAGGTGTGTGTTTGGTGGGAGGGGTGAGGTGTGTGTTTGGTGGGAGGGGCGAGGTGTGCTTAGTGGGAGGCCCGAGGTGTGTTTGGTGTGGGGGCCAAGGTGCGTGTTTGGTGGGGGGGGGGCTCGAGGTGTGTGTTTGGTGGGGGGGGCGAGGTGTGTTTAGTGGGGAGGGGGGCCGAGGTGTGTTTGGTGTGGGGGCCGAGGTGCGTGTTTGGTGGGGGGGCGAGGTGTGTGTTTGGTGGGAGGGGCGAGGTGTGTTTAGTGGAGGGGCCCCGAGGTGTGTTTAGTGGAGGGGCCCCGAGGTGTGTGTTTGGTGTGGGGGCCGAGGTGCGTGTTTGGTGGGAAGGGCCCAGGTGTGTGTTTGGTGGGAGGGGGCGAGGTGTGTTTGGTGGGAGGGGCGAGGTGTGTTTAGTGGGGGGCCCGAGGTGTGTTTGGTGTGGGGGCCGAGGTGCGTGTTTGGTGGGGGGGCTCGAGGTGTGTGTTTGGTGGGAGGGGCGAGGTGTGTTTAGTGGGGAGGGGGGCCGAGGTGTGTTTGGTGTGGGGGCCGAGGTGCGTGTTTGGTGGGGGGGCCCGAGGTGTGTGTTTGGTGGGAGGGGGCGAGGTGTGTGTTTGGTGTGGGGCCGAGGTGCGTGTTTGGTGGGAGGGCCCGAGGTGTGTGTTTGGTGGGAGGGGCGAGGTGTGTTTAGTGGAGGAGCCCGAGGTGTGTGTTTGGTGTGGGGGCCGAGGTGCGTGTTTGGTGGGGGGCCCGAGGTGTGTGTTTGGTGGGAGGGGCGAGGTGTGTTTAGTGGGGAGGGGGCCGAGGTGTTTGTTTGGTGTGGGGGCCGAGGTGCGTGTTTGGTGGGGGGCCAAGGTGTGTGTTTGGTGGAAGGGGCGAGGTGTGTTTGGTCGGGGAGGAAAGAATTTTTTCCCGAAAACCAAAATAATTTCACGGGTGGCATACTGGTGGAAGTCGGAGTCTGGTGCGGTGTCGTGGGTGTGTGGTGGGATACAGGTGGAGGGGGGTGAGGTGGGGAAGATTTTTTTCCGAATACCAAAATTTCACACGTGGTGTACCGGTGGAGATTGGAGAATGGTGGAGTGTCGTGGGGTGTGGTAGATTGGGAAGGGTGTGGGGTGGGGAAGAATTTTTTCCCAAATACCAAAATTTCACACGTGGTGTACCGGTGGAGGTGGGAATTTGGTGGAGCGTGGTTGGGTGGTGGTGGGGTGGAATTTTTTCCGAAAACCGAAATTTCACGCGTGGTGTACCGGTGGAGGTTGGAGAATGGTGGGGTGTCGTGGGGTGTGGTAGAGTGGGGCGGGGAGTGTGGAGGGAAAGAAATTTTTCCAAATACTAAACTTTCACACATTGCTGTACAGGTGGAGGTTGGAGAATGGTGGGTGTCGTGGGGTGTGGTGGAGTGGGGGATGTGGGGTGGGAGATTTTTTCCGAATACCAACATTTCACACGTGGTGTACCGGTGGAGGTGGAAGTTTGGAGAAGTGTGGTGGGGTGAAGGGTGAAAAGTGGGGTGGGGTGGGAAAAGAATTTTTCGAAAAATAAGATTTTCATGCGTGGCGTGCTGGTGGAGGTGGGAGTTTGGTGGGGTGTGGGTAGTAGGGTGGAGTGGGGGTTGGAAAGAAAAATTTGTGGAAAAGCAAAATTTCACGCGTGGTGTACAGGTGGAGGTGGGAGCTTGGTGGGGTGTGGTGGGGTAATTTTTTCCCCAAACCAAAATTTCACTCGTGGCGTACCGGTGGAGGTGAGTTTGGTTGGGATGTGGTGAGGGTGGGGTGTGGGGATGAGCGGTGTGGGGTGGGGGCGGAGGTGGGTTGGAGAAGAAAGTTTTTCGAAAAGCCAAAATTTCACGGGTGGCGTACCGGTGGAGGTGGGAGTTTAAATTGGTGGAGTGCTGGGGAGGGAGGAAGGGACGGAGGGAGATGGTTGGACGCAGAGGATGGAGAGATGTAGGTATGGACGGAGGGAGCGAATGGGGCGAAGTGAGGGTGGGGAAGTAGGGGATTGTTCGGGTATACCAGCTAGAATAATTATAGTCTTTCTTTTGCTGTGGCCGGACACCGGCAAAAGAACTTCCTATCGTTCCTTTCGCTTAGTAAGAAACTCTTCCATGGTAATGACTTTTACCCGGTGATTTTGTCTCCGTCAAACTCCTTCATATCGGCCATTTTCCTTTGACTATCCAAAGATGTTCAAGCATAAAAAAACATGACAGACCGGCCTGGTTGCACTCTTACATTTTGAGGAACTTGAATAAGCTTTCTCTACACACACTCACAAAAGTTAATTTGCTACAGAGCATAACGTCATCTATAAAACATTTATTTTATCGTAGGCTACTATTTATTTTTGTTTAACATGACTACGTGCTGGCCATTTTTTTTCCACCATTTACCATTTAGATCTGAACAGAATTTAATTAATTTATTATGGAGATTTATATAGCGCCTCCTCCAGGTAAGGCGTGGTACTAGGAGCCATGGGCGCCCGCAGAAATTTTGCAGGAGGGGTCAAAAACAATGGTCACGGTAAATATTTTAGCAAGAATTTGAAAATGCAAAGCAGAAAATTAAGAACTCGGTTTTTCAATTTCTCAGTTTCACGTTGTGTAAAATTTCGTAACATTAGCGCTTTAGTGCGAAGAAATTTGGTAACAACCAAAAAGTAGTAGTTAAAAAATAGGAAATGGATTTTCCAGTTGGAGCAAGTGCCCCCCCCCTACCCCTATGTGCAGGCGCCCATGCTAGGAGCGCTTCCGCGTTTCGACCCAACCTAAGCTTTTTTAGAAGCCACCAATTTAACCCGTTTAAAACGTGCTTGTTATAGGCTATGCATCACATATAGCTGTCATTATGAACAATTTATGAGTTCTTGGCCAGTTTATGAAGTATTCGTATTAATTATTTAAATAATTTATCAATTATTGCATGATATTAATTTAGAATATCACATAATATCACATATGCAGTTCATTAACTAAAAATGCTACTTCTGTCAATATATTCACTGGTTGATATAATATCAAATAACATAATTCAAATATACAATTATTTATATATTGAATTATATTCATTATAATTCACTGGTTATTAATTTGAAAGATGTTTTAGAACCCAAATTGTATGTTTTTCTTGTTCTTGACGTTTGATCACAATACCAATTGAGGAGCACATTTCCAAAACTTACTCAGTCCACTTTTAGTTTCCACTGCCATGTTTGTTTACATAATTCCTTAATATGCAAATGTATAATATACATTATGAAACAGTGTCAAAACACACACAAAACATGAAAGCGCAGATGGCAAATATGAAAATAAGCAAAGATCTCACGTCATTTATATGAGGATGCGCTAAGAACGGCAGCTGACATTAAAAATCCTGACATTATAATTTTACTTTTGAAGCGTTGATTGCATATAATTTTACACACCACAAAGCCTCATAAAAGTCATAATAAATCCTGATTATGTCACAAAGTATGTAAACCACATCTAAAAAACAGCTTATAATGAAGATCGCTGCAAAAACAGACTAATGCTGTTATGAGATAATTATAGTCGTGCTTTATAGCGCATTTTAAAAAATAATTACCAAAATTATGTGGTCATGGTATTTTTATGCCATCGCATCGTGCACACATACTACAGTGCACACAAATAAAAAAAAGTATCATAAACAACTCATAAATAGGCTGGAGTTGTTTGGAATTGTTTGCGTATCTAGTAAGTACACTTGATATATACAAAAAATTATTTAGTCAGATTTAGCAAAGACCAAAATGCAGACTTAGAAAACTCTAAAAATCGTTTTCCTCAACAAAAGTCTCATTGGACCGAGTGAGTTTTGGACATGTGCTCCTCAATTACTGTTGTAAACGAAGTTTGCAATGGCTTAAAATAATACATGGTATCACTCTCAGACCTTCAGCTATTCTCTGTCTAAATACTTCTCAATGAATCCGTTTGCTCTGCTCTTTCATTGCTCTGTGTCATGTAGCAAAGTTAATAATAATAATGATTTCAACCGTAATAGTAATAATGTCACTCGTAACAATGCTCTCATTTATAATCCTATTCCTCAGTAGTAATAATAGCAACAGCGCCTCTGAGTAGATATCTTGAAGAGGCGCTATATAAATTATCAGAATGAATGAACAGCACTTCGTCACGAACATGCACACCAGTGTCCACTGAAGACCATAGACCAGCCATCCCATAAGTGCTATCTATTTCTGGTGTTTAAAATACTGAGGGATAAAAATACCTTGGGTGAAAACATAAATGTCACCCATGGACTTTCCTCCCTCTATTCTCTCTGTGTGATAATCCCTGTCACCTGACTTTAAATTGCAGTGAAGAAAAGCATTGCAGTAACAAGAGAGAGAACCTCAGCGCTTCGGCGTGAAACTCCGATGCAGTGTCCGCTCTGCATCGGGAGCGCCTCTGAGTAGGGAGAGCTTGAAGGGGCGCTATAACAAGTGCACATACATACATATTGGTGACACCTAGCATCTGGTTCTACAAAGGCATGTTAACAAATCTTACATCATGGTGCAAAATAAATGAAGAGATTTTGTGAGGGCACTTGGTCAGCCAGCCCCCTGAATTTTTGTGTTAAAAACTAAATCCTGAACAGTGCAATTTAGCATGCAAATAATCTCAAATTTGACCTTCATTATTAAAAACTCTACAGCAGTGTGGATATAATTATTATAGTATGCTTGCAGAGAGTGAGCCATTTGACGAGTGAAGATGTAGGCCACGGTCCAAGAGAAGAAGAAGAAGATTCGAATGTCTATCATTGGAGACGATTCTTCAAACGCCAGATAGATATCTGAAGCAGGATCACAGTCTGCGCCAAGCACAAGCGCTACTTCGATGTAGCACAGCTATGTACAGATTAGCCACAAATTCTCTAGCCTGCCAGAGGAGAAGGACGAGGAGGAGGAGAAGATGGAGGAGGACGAGGTTGTGGGTCACGCTTTCCATCAACGTACGGTGTCGGATAAAGACTCGTAGGTTGGGAGATGCGTTTTGAATCTGGTTAGAGCTGTTCAACGTAGCGTGACAGTTGGTCTTGCGGAGTGAGTGGCGTGATGCTTCCGTCGTTGTTCATTTGATACGTCGATGGTAACTGTGACAGCATCACTGTGTCCGTTGATCCGGGTCTGTCGCCGCAAGTGACACCACCGCCACCTCCACTCGACGGGTGGATCGTCAGAGTTGGGAAGCGGTGGGTCGCTCCAGCGCTCGTCGCAGAGTGTCGCGGCGATTGTCGCATGGCACCACCCGGTGTCACCACGTTCGCCATCTGCATCTGCTGCTGCTGCATCTGCTGCTGCTGCTGTGCGGCGCCGACGACGGTCATCACCTGTGGCGCTGAAACGCCATGCAGCATCGTCACGCTCTGATTGGCGTTCTGCTGAAGCTGATACGAGTTAACGCCGGCCAGCCTCGGATGGCCCGCCTGCGTCAGCGTTACCATAACAACCGGCTGCTGCTGCTGCTGGTGGTGCTGGTGAGGGGTGGAGTTCGAGACGATGGTTGTCTGGTGAGTGGGGCGAATGACGTTGGCGTTCATTTGTAGTCGTGGCGATTGGATGGTGCAGGTGACGGGGGTCGGACCAACGGAGGATGAGGATGAGGAGGATGACCCAGCTGCTGCTGCTGCCGCTCGGTGCAACTGGAGCTGCTGAAGCTGCTGCAGACTGAACTGCTGGATGAGATGCTGCTGCTGTGGTTGCTGTGGAAACGCTTGCATGAGGCTGATCCTCGCCTGGTCGTTGATCCCAATGTTCACCTTGTTGCCGTTGGCGATGGCCAGTCCCTGATGCTGAAGCGACGCCAGACCCTGCGTCGTTGTCCTCTGCTGTCCAACGTTGGCGATCAGTCCGTGCGTTGCAAGGCCGAACGGTTCGTGTTGACCTGCAACGATTTGAAGCGTTGCTTGCGTCGTTGTTGTGAGGACGTCCTGCGATGGGTGAGACAACGTCATGTTAGACGCAGCGTTTGGGTCAGTGAGGCCAGCGGGAAGTGATGCGGATGAAGCAGCAGCAGCAGCGTTCAGTTCCATCTGTTTGAGGTTTTGTGTGGCCTGCATCTAGTAATCAAATGAAACATCATCAATCGTTAATAATTATAATTAATTGTCAAAACAATTTAATCATTTCTTACGAATACTTCTTCTGAGAGGAATCGTACACTATGCGCTTTACAATGTCACTCAGGACTCTCAAGTTTACGAAACTTATGCTTAGGAAATTGGAGAGACCCAAGAAAAGAATGAGGCCCATCCATATCTTCAACTTGTCACCTTGTGTTGTCAGTTCGTTGAACTCTAGCGACCGTCATGACCAGCCATCTCCATTTTTTTCTTTCTGATGTCACTTCTCTTAGTTCTTCCAGAAATGTTACACACACACATACACAGAAAAACTATTTACAAATTCCTTCACCCTCCTGCTTCACGTTGCACGTTTTATGGACCCTGCTCTCCCATGCGTACACATACAACTATGCTTCTTTAACGCAAACCATTTTACAAAACCTAATTAGCCAAAGTCATCTACAAGACATTTGTTTTACTGTAGCGACTACTATAAATGTACATAAAAAGAATAACTACTATCATGACTTAAATTATATAAATGTACATAAAAAGAATAACTACTATCATGACTTAAATTATATAAATGTACATAAAAAGAATAACTAATATCATGACTTAAATTATATAAATGTACATAAAAAGAATAACTAATATCATGACTTAAATTATATAAATGTACATAAAAAGAATAACTAATATCATGACTTAAATTATATAAATGTACATAAAAAGAATAACTAATATCATGACTTAAATTATATAAATGTACATAAAAAGAATAACTAATATCATGACTTAAATTATATAAATGTACATAAAAAGAATAACTAATATCATGACTTAAATTATATAAATGTACATAAAAAGAATAACTATCATGACTTAAATTCTATAAATGTACATAAAAGAATAACTATCATGACTTAAATTCTATAAATGTACATAAAAAGAATAACTATCATGACTTAAATTATATAAATGTACATAAAAAGAATAACTATCATGACTTAAATTCTATAAATGTACATAAAAAGAATAACTATCATGACTTAAATTATATAAATGTACATAAAAAGAATAACTATCATGACTTAAATTCTATAAATGTACATAAAAAGAATAACTATCATGACTTAAATTATATAAATGTACATAAAAAGAATAACTAATATCATGACTTAAATTATATAAATGGACATAAAAAGAATAACTATCATGACTTAAATTCTATAAATGTACATAAAAAGAATAACTATCATGACTTAAATTATATAAATGGACATTGGACAACAACTGTGAGATAATACTGAGCTATAAATTGGCAATATGCAGACGTGATAATCAGACATTTTAGTTCGCCTATATACCTTCCTACCCTTGTCATACGCACCAAACTCGCCTATATCCACTCACCCCTCTTCTTGCATATGTATTATATGGATGACCTCATAGCTGATTAAACACTATGTAAAAAAACAACTATGTACAATAAACTGCAAAAGTTGTAGGAAGTGAATTGGTCCAACTCGGTGCAAAATTCAGTATGTTTGATGGAAAACTCCAATCTACACTGTGTCCGGATGAAAAGTAGTACACAACTAAAAGCGTCATAACGCGGTCAAAACTTTTAGGATTTGTCTGAAATTTTTAACACAGCAACAGTGACCATATTTACACGAGATCCTAAAGCCGATTAGAAATATTCGTGAGTTTGTCAAATTTATGAGCGTTTGCATTGGAGCACCGAAAAATTGAACTTTCCAACATGGAAAACCTGAAAAGAAGTGAAATTCAGCTAAATATGTTGTTCAAATTGTCCACCTTGTTCACGGACACACGACCGTGGACTTACACGCTACTGTTTGATGGTCCTGTCGATGATCACCTGGTTAAACAACTGCCAATCTTCAAACAGACGCGCCCTACGGTTATCGATGTCATGAATACGCGTGAACGAAAAACGCGCTCCTCAGTAAGCTTACATGTACTCCGGATCAAAGTCTGGACTGCTGGACGACCACAGCTGCGAGATATGAAGCCGAGTGTCTCCAGGGACAGCTATTAGTCCACTACGTCTACGGTAATGTGTTCGTCAACAAGGAGAACATTTTCAAGTAGGCCCTATAGCTGAATTTCACCTGCTTTCAGGTTTTCCATGTTGGAAAGTTCAATTTGTCGGTGCTCCAACGCAAACGCTCATAAATTTGACAAACTCACGAATATTTCTAATCGGCTTTAGGATCTCGTGTAAATATGGTCACTGTTGCTGTATTAAAAATTTCAGACAAATCCTAAAAGTTTTGACCGGGTTATGACACTTTTAGTTGTGTACTACTTTTCATCCGGACACAGTGTATAAATAATTAAATATTGACGTCTGACTGGCGATGAAATGCGTTTAACTGTTGTGTAAATACAAGCATCGCTTGAACTGGATTTTGGTTGCTGGTTCAGTGTTCCTCTTTCTCTAACTCTCTCTCACTAAAGACACAGACAGAGACAGATAGGCAGGCAGACAGAGACAGACAGGCAGACAGACAGAGACAGACATACAGTAGATCAATCACTTTGATGTGTTTTTATGAACCATAATTCTCAAAGGCAGACAGCTGCAACGCCTTCACAACATCTGTCTGCATGTACAGAGAAAGCAATAGCAATCCATTCACAGACAAATCACAGAGACAGTAGGCATGCGTGTGCGTGCATGCATGTCATGTCTCACCTGTTTGAGGAAGGCAGCCATCAGTCGTGGATTACTCTTGAGCATCTTGAGGATGTTCTGCTGCTGAGACGGGTCAGTCGTCGGTGACCTCAGCACCGCAAACAACTTCTGAAGCATCAGACGCTGCTGTAGAACGTTCGCAGGCACGGCGCCCCCATGCTGCTGCTGCTGAGTGGGACCGGTGCTCGTCGCCGCAGTCCCCATGGCAACAGGCTCTTCCGCCGAATGCGTTGCAGCCACCGAAGTGAGTGGCGCCAGTAGATTCCTCCATCCGTCGACGTGATCGGTGCTAGCGCCATCTGGCAGCCGATGAGGTTTTGACGACAGGAACGGCGCCTGTGCTACGACTTGATCCGACTTCGTCGCAGAGAAAGCGTCGGCCTGTCTCCGCGCGATCAGCTCCACCTGTTGGGCAGCGAGCAACGCCGACGATGCCGACTTGTCCTTGCCGCGGCTGGAGCCGGAGTCTGCGGGGGGCCTGGGCACGGGAGCGGGGACAGGGTGAGACGAGGAGGCGGATGAGAAGGGGACCGAGATGACGCGATGGTGGTCTGGAATCGGGGCAGACATGGCGGCCATGCGTCGACGAATCATCTGCTGCTGTTGGATGCGCTGCTGGAGATGCTGCTGCTGGAGTTTCTGGCGCAGTTGGAGGCAGAACGGAATCGGACACTTCTGTTCCGTGCAGCTCTTCGCGTGGTAGCAGCAGAGTGCGATGAGTTGTTTGCAGATGGTGCAGCCGTTGTTCACCTTCCGTCTGCACGTCCGCGTGTGCAGCATCACGCGCTTCATCTTGTGACAGCTCTGCGTGTGACAGTTGGCGTCGCGACACTGCGACGCGTGGCACAGCGACTGGATGCAGCGCTGGATCGACTGGCGTCGTGATTCCACCGGGTTGAGCTGCGTGCTGCTGTCAGCCTCTGCGTTGCCTCCGTCGTCAAGGTCAAGGCCGCGTCTCTCCATCACATGTGCATGATCGTCCTTCTTGTAGCACGGAATGCACAGATCAAAATCCTACGATCGAATAAAGCAAACACACATTGTGTGTTAACATATGTATCACATTTAACCAAACAACATCATGTAACTGCAAGTGACATCACATAACCAAAGTGACATCAGTCACAACCCAAATGAGATCACATTAAAGCTAAATGAGATCACACAACCAAGAATGAGATCACATTTAAGCTAAAAGAGATCACATTTAGGCTAAATGAGATCACATAACCAAGAATGAGATCACATTTAAGCTAAATGAGATCACATTTAAGCTAAATGAGATCACACAACCAAGAATGAGATCACATTTAAGCTAAATGAGATCACATTTAAGCTAAATGAGATCACACAACCAAGAATGAGATCACATTTAAGCTAAAAGAGATCACATTTAAGCTAAATGAGATCACACAACCAAGAATGAGATCATATTTAAGCTAAATGAGATCACATTTAAGCTAAATGAGATCACACATTCAGAATGAGATCACAAAACCACGAATGAGATCACAAAACCCACATGAGATGACATAGCCCAAAAATGACATCACATAATCCATATGAGATCACATAATCCAAATGACATGAAATAACCCAGACAACATCATCATGACTTACGACGCTAACCCAAACACCTCGTCATGTGAACTTACGTCGCACGTGTTGCAGTGGTAGTGTGTTTCGATATTTGCTCGACAGTTGTTGCATGTGTAGACGAAGTTGTCGCGTCCCTGGTTATGCAGTTCGTACAGCATCGCCATGGTCGAGAACTTGGATCTGCGCAGTGAAGAGAACTCGTAATGCTTTTCACGTGCGATCATGAGGAAACTGTCACGTCCGTCCATGAGGTCATTGACGACCAGAGGATCGGGATCGTTGACCGGAGGTAGGACAGACGCAGCCTGTGACGAGTGAAGACGCACGACAAAGAAAACCTGAGACAAACAGACAGACAACAATGGTAACTTCATTTAGGACAATCATTTTTTACTACAAAACTTTTTTATTTCATTTTTGGTGGAACCCAACCTTAAGAAACACGTTCTGGTATAGGGACTGGCACTATTGCTGCACAGCAAACCAATATCGGTCTAAGTAATAACATGGTTTTAAGAACAACGAAATGTTCTATCGAAGCAATGCAAGAATGTCTTAAACCAAATAATTCATGAAAAACTAAAGTTTAATGAGACCAAGTCCTATGCAAATTATAGTGAACATCAAGCTGAAATTTTAGTCCTTTGTTCATAAACTACGGTAAAGTAGCGGCACTCTGTCTCGGGGCTGGCCCTACAACGAGCTTCCTGCTTGCACTCTGCCTGGCGCCCATAGGTCACACGCTATGTTCCTTTTGAACTTAAAATCTGCCTTATTTAGTTGTGGTTAGACTGGTGTCTGAGTAGATTATCTTGAACGTGCACTGCATTAAAACTCAACTATAATTAATGTTAGTGTCGCTTTTGTTTCTTTTCATTACAGTATTAAATTATGTTAGGATCAGTTTGATGAGCTATAAAAGTTGGATTCCTATAATTAATAGTTGCATTCATTCGCTTTCAACACTTTATTGTTGTTTCTGTATAACGCAATAAATGAACTATTTGTACAGATTAGTGCTCACTAATCTATACAAATAGTTAATTAATTAATCATTTGAAATCAAAATGTCTCATCACCTACATGTAGTAGTTTGATTAAAAATAATCAAATTTCCTACCAGACCGCAGTCTAGTCCTCACGAACCCATTTTGGGAAATTTTGATTTACGAGATGGACAACACGCACACACACACACACCCACCGAAGCTGGATGGATTGATGACAGACATGCGAACGAATGAACGTGTGCTTGGATGGATTGATGACGGACATGCAAACGAATGAACGTGTGCTTGGATGGACAGATGAATGACATAGATCTAACACCATAAGTGGTGTCAATAAATGTCTGATCACAATAGAAGCAGGGGAGGGGGTATTAGTGGTACCTCTCGGTGTTTCTCCATAGTAATGAAAAGCTTCTGGACAAGATCGTTGCCCGGATACTGTTGACTGCACTTCTTTGCCGTCTTGCGTTGAGCCGAAGCCTTGCTCTTCGTGTTCTTCTTCTTGCTGCTCACTCCCTTCTGTCCCTTCTTCTTTCCTGTCTGCGACACCTGAGCGAACCATTCATCGAGAAAGCAAACAATGAATAATAAACAATGAATAATAAAAAATAAATAGCAAACAATGAATAATAAACAATGCATGTTCTTAGAACTAGATCCTGCTACAACGTCCTCACATTTTTAAAAACAATTAAAACTGCACTTGCTCTCGAGTTCATGACACTTACTCTGACAGTTGACATTATGCGTGTAAAGCATCCTAGAAGTGGCTTGCTACTGACGATGTGCTATATAAATTGTCTGATTTACAATTACATTACCAACCACTCATCAATCATCAATATCATAGGGCTCAATGCCCGTAAGAGTCCGACGCCACTCTCTGAGTCTGTCTCGCATCATGCTGCCCAGCTTCAATCGGTCCGGTCAGCAGGTCTGCTCCACACCAAAAACATGTTGGAGCAGCTAACCACCTTGTCCGATTGAAGAGAATATTGGGAGAGAGGTATGAAGGACAACGTGGGTTAATGCCCGTATGTGTCCCATGCACGCTCTCCTCTGACTCTCCACCGGTCTGTCCTGACCAACCTGTGCATGTCTGCTTCACATCATGACAACTTGAAGCATCTGGGTCGCTCTGTCACTTGTGTCGTGGTTTTTGCGGATTTCAATTGTGTTGGTCCTTTACTGCCAGTGTATCGCCACCCATCTGGCAAACCTTCCTCCTTTGTCCGGGCTTAGGACCGGCACAGGGACGTTGTTGGTTCCCTGTGGCGGAGGATGGATGCAGTTTAACGTCGTGCCCAGGACAATACCAACCACTGCAGAACAATAACACTGAAGGTAAATGGCACATGTGGGGAAAAACATATAAAACCATTGGTAGAAACTCTGAGCATCATCCTTTTTAGTCCATCTGTATGGAATAGTAATGGAGATAGTCTGCTATTGGAGATACGCTTGTTACGTAGGGTTGGAGATACGTCTGTTACGTATGGTTGACTCATCAGTGATTTACAGAAAGGGACAAAGATAAGATGGAAATGAACCGACCTCGGCCACTTCCTCTCCCTCCGGTTTCATCTCTTCCGAATCAAGACCGGCCGTTGCTTCCACCTCCTCCTCACGTCTCCGTTTGTCCTGCTCCTCCTGCTCCAACTCCTTGATGTTCTCCTCGAGAACGTTTGGCCAGAAGTCACCTTCAAAGTACGGAATCTGCGTCACGTCTTGAATGTTGCCTTCCTTCGCATCACGCAGCACGTCCTGAATTTAAAGAAAGCAACCACAAAATTTTACTACTAACATAATTACTAGAAATCTCTCCAATTATATCTAGAGATTCATACACTCTATGGACTTATATAGCACGACTATCAGAAACCTACTGAAGAGTGCTCCCAGGCCAGCCACGAAAAATAAATGCAACTTTCAAGGGAGGTCATTCCAGATGGACGGAAGTACAACCGAGAAAGCTCGGCATTGTCTGGCAGCTAGGCGAGTTGTCCGTCCATAGTAGAGTGAAAAGTATAAATGTGCTTCAACGTCAGAGACTGGGGGACAGAGATCATCGCGTAGGTATGATGGAGCGTGAAACCAGAGCAGCAATTCGACATGAGATACGTTGGAGATAATAAAGAGACTTTTAAGAACGTTTCAAAGATAACACAATAAATGTCCAACCATCATCATAGCTGACTGATATCATTAAAATCCATAATTGCACCAAAGAAATGAAGATACTTACTACAGAAGCCAGCTTTTAAACTTCACATTTCAAATAACGACTGTAAAAGGCTTTGTTTATACGAGAAATTCTTCATATTTTTGACCATTGGGATGGGCAGAGGTTTAGAGGACAAGGGACCAAAAACTTTATATGGCCACCACAACAAAACAGCGAGTTATTTGGCATTCATTCATACATTGTATGAATTTGTATAATGCATTTTCAATGGGACTATTCAGAGGCACTACTAAGACCGAAAAAACTGTTTTAAGATGAGATAGAAATGCCTGTGAAGGAGTTCTAGAAAGAGAGTGAATCATCCAGCGGAGGCGATTCCAGGTCAAAGGTCCTACCACAGAGAATATAATTATATAGCATGACATCACTTAGCGTTGTTACTTAGAGAAGCAACTGATAACTTAGATAACTGCTCAGTAGATAAGCATGCAGCTATCTTTCACTAGCATTTGGAAAACACCTTAGCCAACCAGCACTCTTAAACATGTATAGCCTCCCCAAGTCAACAGATTTGGAAAAAGATTCTCAATAAAAGATTTGGTAGAGATTTTCAATAAGAAGATTTGGTAAGAGATTTTCAATAACGATCAGAACCTAAGAAATGGATGAACAAACACAAAAATGGCGAGAAAAATAAAAAATCTAGAGGCAGAGAGAGAGAGAGAGAGAGAGAGAGAGAGAGAGAGAGAGAGAGAGAGAGAGAGACAGGTCTGGCAACCTTGTAGTCAATGACGACGCGTTCTATGATGGCTTTATCGAGCATCTTCTTGTACCACTCCTGCAGTCGTTTCGCCTTCGGAATCTTCATCTCCGGAGGGTGACAGTGGAAGATGTAGTCATCTCCCTCACCAGGAGGACACGCCCAGATGTGAGCTGTCACATAGCTAGAGAAAGACAAATGCCAATCATTTATTGGACATGCCTAGATATGGGCTGTCACATAGCTAGAGAAAGACAAATGTCAATCAATTATTGGACACGCCTAGATATGGGCCGTCACATAGCTAGAGAAAGACAAATGCCAATCATTTATTGGACATGCCCAGATGTGGGCCGTCACATAGCTAGAGAAAGACAAATGCCAATCATTTATTGGACACGCCTAGATATGGGCCGTCACATAGCTAGAGAAAGACACATGCCAATCATTTATTGGACATGCCCAGATGTGGGCCGTCACATAGCTAGAGAAAGACAAATGTCAATCACTTATTTGACAATGCCCAAAGAAAAATGAATATATATCAATCAATAATTGGACATGCCCGCACAGTGGCCATTAATTTGATACCCAAAGAAAACCAAATGCCAATCATTCATTGGACACGCCCAGATATCAGCCACCATTATAAACTACAAATGCCAATCATCGTTTGGACACACCCATCAACACTGACATTGTGTTCTCATGCACATTGAATCAAAGAACAATTATTCCAACATTCACTGGACCGATTCAAACGTTGGTGACGACGACAGAATGAAATGAATCAATATATAATCAGAGAGAAAAGCTCACCCTAAATTCTTGACGTAATCGAGATATCCGATCAGTATTTCGTGGTAGACGGACGTGCGGAAAAGCTTCGGTTGGAAGAAGTTGATGCTGTCGAGATACGCCAAATAGACTCGCCTAAAAACAATCAACGAACGAAGGTGAAGAAGAAATCATCAATAAAATATAATCAACAGTAGATCATATTCGGATCGCAAACTGCAAGAACTTTTCGGTTTTTAAGCTTAATGGTAAACGCAAAGATCGCCGTCCTCTTCTTTTGAGAATCTCCCATTTCTCAGAACGCGTTGGTAAAATGAGCATTACGACATGATGGACGACGCCTTGATCGGCTGACGATGTGGTTTGGTGCTGCCAGGTCGGAAGCGCCTCTGAGAAGTGGCGCTATATAAATTCATGATTACGACTACAAGCGCAATCGACCTCACCTTGAATTGGGAATCGACGCATTGGACCCGTACTCCTGAACGTGCATTCCAAAGAAGCAGACATCAACGCCGTCGATCTCCTCGAAAGCAAAGATTGCCTTCGCTTGGTACGGAAAGCTTGCGGCCATCTCTCCTCCGTTGTCACAGTAACGCGCCTTCATTCCCGGCTTAACCTCAACGCACTTCTCTGAACTCGACAGAACTCGTATCGTCACTTCACCCGCGCCAGCGTCTTTCTTCTTTAGAAACGAGTTCACTCGGTTCTCCAGGTAAGAACCGAGTTTTGTCGACGGCAGTTCTAAAACAACATCGTTATCACACCATCCACTCAACGAGACGCCATATCTCAAATACAGAGCATCAATTGCTGTTAACACACACAAAAAACCTTTCTTACGCTATGTATTCTCTGGCAAAGACCCCTTCAATTACGAGGACAGTAAGCAGCCAGCATTGAGATTCATCCTCAATTCCCTCCGATATCTGACCATGCTCTCTGAATTTCACTAAATTTTTGCTGATCTTGAAATGACATTGAATGATTCTCAATTTAGAGTTAAAAATTTCTCTATATGTCGCTCTCATCACGTCAAAACAAATAAACTAAATTCATCCAAATTGGAATTTTCAGTAATTTTTAGGTGCAAAGAGAAAATTTAAAATGGACCCAAATTCCAAGCATGGCTGCCTATAGTTCTGGAATTGAAGATGTCTAATTGTCTATGCATCCTGGCCAGAAAGCTTTCACTTCACTGCATCACAAATGTATTATAACAAAAACCAATTGATACAAACCAGTAGTTCAGACGAGATATGGACAATTCTTCAAAAATAAAAATCAGCACTTCAGCTAATAAATTATATACCAGCTTTATGAAATGACTTTAAAAGACTTAAAAAATGACTTCTAAGCTTTAGAAATAGCATAAGCCTCAGAGACTGGTTTAAGCTTTACAAATGACTTTAGGGAGTTTAGGCTAATGACTAGCGCCTTACAGACAAACATTTGCCTTAGAAAATGAATTCAGGCTTAGAAAATTACCAAAAAATTGCTTAACTCGATCGCAGCTAAGTTGTTTTTCATAAATATAGTCATAATTTGTCCATATATAGAAAAACATTTAAAGCCCATGAAATATTATATAAATTTGTTCGTATTTGATTCCTCAACAATATTCTGTCTTGAAAACGCAGATCAATTGGCGTGTTTGCCTCAAAATTTATAAAAAATACTAAATATTTTTAAAAAGCAATTTGTTATTTATAACATTAAAAATTAATTAAAAAATTATGAACAAACTAAAATTAATGCAAATACTTATAAATGTAGCTACTTGCATGACAAGCTTGTAGCAAACAGTGAAGGGCTAAAAAATTGTGAATTTAATTATAAAATTATTTTATATTACTTCCACTTAGAAGATAATGACATCGACGCTCACATCAACAAAAAATTAGGTCTGCAGCGATGTCGCCATATTTCTATCCCAAAATGACCAAACATAAAGAATTTCTTTATAGATCCTTTGCAAAATGTGCCTGACTGACAAATTTTATGCTTCTAATTAGGCTAAAAGACCTAAATAAAATTTAAAAAACTACAGAGAAGTGATCAAACGAGCCAATGTTTTTCCTAATCTATGCCGAGAACGCGTGGTCTAATGGACGAGCGGTAGATGTGCGGTCTTCAAATCTCAAAACCTTTACATCATCCAGAATATATGTGCTTGAGACCTTATTATAGCATTTGTTGAACGATATAATTAATTTTGTCTGAACTTGGCTGATGGAAAGACATAATTACAGCGAAATGGTCAACGGCCAAGAATCCGCAGGCGCGGACGAAAGTATACAAATGGCGGGATGTAAATTTTCACAAAATAACGGCCATAATTTTCGTTTATAACTTCACCAAACCATTAGGGAAACCTATGTTAGGGTATTTTCTGAATCTACTGCATGTCCCAAAGCGAAATATATAAATAGAATTCTAAAAATATCTACATTATCCCGACAAACGAGTGCGTTTTTGTTGTGCGGTCACAATCGACCACATTTGCTGCGAAAGAGTTAAATAAAAGGCAATGAAAGTCTGCAACTTGATTGTTGTAAATTATGTACTTTGTAAACACTGTTGCATAGCAAGCTTCTGATTAGTCGCCTTAAAGGAGCGCTAAATAAATCCTCATGAAAGTTTTTAAAAATAAACAAACCTACAATGTCCTACATGTATAACACGTTTCTCATCTGCAGACTATAAACAGTGCAGTTCAGTCTCATAGAACACACACACACACCATCATACCACAGACTTACTCAACAGTCTCCATTGCCTCAAAAGGACATAAAATTTTATTTTCATTCATTCGTTCATTACGAAAAGTTATACAGCATCCCTTCAAGGTTACTACTCAGGAACGCTCCCGAGTCCCAACCCAACCTCGGCTAAAGAGGACAATTTTAAGATTGTGATAGGACATGCCAGAGTGGACCCATGGCAGCAAGTGCAGGTATGGAGGACGTCGCCCATTCCAGAACACAGGGCCAGCAACAGAGAAAGGACGTTGCTGACTGGTAGAAGTAGACGCATAGGTGACAAGATGTTCAGCGTGTGCAGCGGTCCATTCGGTCTTTGAAGTTCAGAGAATGCAAGTTACGTATAGAACTATCGATAAGAGAGAATATGTGAGAGACTGATAGTGTAGTGTGATGAGCGTTGACTTACTTCTGGCCGTGTATCTAAAGAATATGCGAGAGACTAAGAGTGTAGTGTGATGAGCGTTGACTTACTTCTGGCCGTGTATCTAAAGAATATGCGAGAGACTGAGAGAGTAGTGTGATGAGCGTTGACTTACTTCTGGCCGTGTATCTGCTGACCGGTCGTTTCGCGATGTTCTTCAGATGGCAGCACGTGTCACAGACGAACTCCGCGGATGAGATCTGCTCCATGTAAAGACAGCAGATCGTGTGTTGCTTGCGACCGCAGTACGTGCACAGCACAAACCTGCAAACATAAAACAACAACATCGTTGCGTTCATTCCCGCTGTTACGTTGATCTAGGCAACGCAAAAGAACACTATTTAACACAAAATCACTTGTCTGCTGTCAGTTTAGTCCTTAGAGACCAATGGGATAAAAAATACGTGAAATCACAAGTCGCCTCTCAACTCAGCCTGACTTCTCCCTCCAAATTACATCATAATTCGTACATCAATGCTGCAAGAGCAACCCTTCAGCAGCACCTGGAAAAATATTCAATAATACACTGCGCAGAAATCGCTTACCGTACTGTATTACATTATACGGATCAACTCCAAGCCTCTGCTGTAAAGGTAGCCGCAGCAATAGAATGAAGTTTTAGACCTCGATAAAGATTTGCCAATATCAGAAAGTCTTCTAGCTGTTCAGGCTGAAACAGCCATGGTTCAGTCCCGATCCTTTACCACAATTGGTCCTTCTCTATTTAATACACTGTCCCATCTATACTCGATCACAATTTCCAGCTGGTAACGCCTACTCCTCGTTTGCTCTTTTCAAAACCTTTTCCTTCTGTCGAGGCCTTGCACACCAGTTGGGAACACGTGTGAATAGTCAACCCTACCAGAGGTGCTATAATAGCTGTTTGAATACAATGCAATAAAAAACATGTTAATCAGATTGCAACTTTATCAACTAACAATCGAACTCTCAAAGACAGAAAAAAGAGGTTGTAGATACTCACTGCTCAGGCTCAAGGTCATTGTTAGTGAACTTGACGAATAAATCTTTCCTAATTCGCCTGAAAATTGGAAAAAATTCTCACATTGAACTTCAAAACAACGAGATGATCAAGACTAGGGCAGAAAAAAACTTAAATCATTTTGATAGCTTGCATACAACCAAACTCATCACGCTTATCAGCATGTACCAGCTTTCAAGAAACTGATAAAATTTGAAAGGTAGGCCGTCGTCGTCGGTGCAAGACAAATGTGCATAAGCTAATGTAAATGCAGACATGTTAAAGACAAATGTGGGTATGCTAAGGGCAAATGTACAGATAAAAATACATATGCTAGTGATAAATTCATTCAAAAATTAATTGAATGCATCTTCAAGGGGACTACTTAGATGTGCTCCCAACTTTAACCCAGACAAATACAGTTTTGAATGAAATAAAAAAATACATATGCTAAAGATAAATTGTTCAAAATACAATTGCACATTATGCTAAAGACAAGGTCTCACATGACAGCAGCATTATCCGAGTATTGGTATAATACAACTGGTAAGAGATTCGAGACCATACCAAACTTTTAAGTAAGTATAAATGCTTTCAGAAGAGTCCGTTAAAAGCCGAGAGCAGACGAAGTAGTTCTGCTGTGCACTTACGTAACTGGTTGCGTTGGATCATCAACTAACTCGACTTCATCTCCGTGAATTTCTGAGAAGCATTTCTCACAGTAGACGTATCTGTAAAGTAACGAAAGAACGTGCAGACAATCGTGTGATTATAGTGCTCAACCACTTACAGTGCTAATGCCTTCATTTTTTTCGCGTACTTAAACAATTAATTAAGCATCCACTGTATTACCATTAATAGTATTGTATTGTATAGATCTATGAATTCATATAGCGCCTCTTGACGTGCGCACTAATCAGAGGCGCTCCCAGTGCAAGAGACCGACACGAGAGTGGTTTTAAGAAAACGAAAAGAAGCACTTGGCCCACCGGTTAATATGGAGGAATGTGTTGAAGGAGGAATGTGCTGATTCCAAAGTGCAGCGTGAATGCAAGCAAAGGTCCACGTTTTAGAAAGGGTGGTCAATGCTCGCGACACGAGATCATGCGAGTCAAAGGAGCAAGTGAAGAGAAGTGGCCAAGGTTGGCAGACGGATGAGGTCACATAATTACTTGGGAGCTCGGCTAGTACACATGAGGCAAATTAACGTGAGAAACTTGAGTTGAACCCGAGCGATCAGATGGATCCAACAAAGGTCGGCAAGCATAAAAGATGAATGTAGGTCCTACAATCATGGGCGTAACTTTCCCCCAGAAAGTGGTGGTGACTTCCTATGCTCACTACTCTTCCTTCTTCTTTCCTCTCGTCTTCCTCTGCCCCTTCCCCAAACGCGAATTTAATATACTTCAGGCCATATCCGACATTTTAGGTCACCCCAAAGTCGAAGAGTAGGACGCGAATTTTATATACTTCAGGCCATGCCCGACACCTTAGGTCACCCCGAAGTCGAAGAGTAGGCTACATGTTTACATTTTGTTTAGGCTAGTTTAGCTAATAGACCTAACTAGGGGAGAATGTCCAGCATTGGGACAAATTTTACATTTTATGGAGCACAATCGGTGTTAGTCGTAGTAGGCTACATGTATATTGTTGATATAGTTTGAAACAGCAACGTTTCATGAACCGAAAATGAATTTATTGCAATATTATCACAAGAATAATCTGAATAAACCCAAAAATGTAGAATTTTCCTTGGTGAAAAAATGTGTCCCAATTCAGGCCATGGCGTCCTGCATTGGGACAACGCATGTGGAGTATTGGGACAAACAACAAATCTGATTCTAATCATATCCAGTAGAGTATAATATAGACTATCATATTCCAGTTGACAATATCTAAATGATTGACTAGAGTAGATTAAACAATGATATCATCACAAATTTAGTCAATGCGAACAAGCTTCCATTGACCCATATATAATCCTAATAAAAAATATCCATACGGGTCAATTTCAAGTGAGTGCAACGTAACATATCTCTACCCATCCTGATAGCATTCATTTTCCATGTGAATTTGATAATTAGCCTATTTTAGACCTTTTATAGAAAGTATTAGAAACTGTGAATGCGAATCTAAACTAAAACGGACCTGAGATGAACTAATGATTGTAGTCTATTTGTCTTCTCCCTCTCTGAGAAAGACCACACAGAATGCTATATATTATGATCTGTATAATTATGTCACAGACATACATTTAGCTGTATTGATAATTAATTAGATGTTCGCTGTCTAATCTCTTTGATCGACCACACTTAATAGGGTAATATATAATGCGCGTCAAATTCCGCATCAAATCATCCCTATACTCCGGTTTCACAGAAAATTTATCTGTCAACGACCAACTGTAGGCCTACATTTTTTCAGTTGAATCAGGCCCTGAGAGTGGGAGGGAATTCCCTCCCTTCCCTCCTCAAGACCTACAGCCTTGAGTAAGGTCGTGTGAAAATCGCACACACTGCGGATAGGCCTACCTCTATATTCTATAAGCATCACCGCCATTGCGTTTACTAAGTAGGAATAGCCTATACTATCATGGCCCTATAGGCTATACGGTAGACAGCCAAATGCTTTCGCATGTAAAACAATAATTTTTTCAGGTCAAAAAGTGGTGGTGACTGTCACGACCACTTTCAAAAGTGGTGGTGACTGGACACCACCGTCACAATAGAAAGTTACGCCTATGCCTACAATAATGCGTAATAAAAATCGTCCTACATTGTAGGACGATTATTATTACGCATTATAATCTAGTATTGACCAAAATCTCAATTTAACGAGTTACAACCATCTCCAAGGTGAGGCTTGAACCTTTACTGTCAGCATTACAAGTCAAACGCTGAGATAATCCGATACCGTGCCCTGCAGTGCCCAAAACTCAAGCATATCTTCATGCAGAATCACTTAGCACCCGTCACATTTTTATCAGTGCATTCATCCCTATACTTGAAAGGGTTTTTTTTAAAGCATTTGTAATCGTAAAACTACTAATCTAAAGGAATGAAACACAACCAGCTTTTCTGCTCGTTGCCTCTCAAGTCGAAAGCAAAAGACAACAAAAGACTTTACAAAAGATGAAAATTAATTCATCTGTAGCTGACTCGTTATCACCCAATGTGCACACAGCACACGGACGGACTAAGGTCTAAGGTAAGCTGACTCACAAGTAAACGACACTCAATGGAAGAATTCATTATCGCCTGACGTTAGCAGAGAATAAGATTAGGGATATTAAAAGAAAGATCAGTTGTTTACCGTTTACAGACCAACGACCTAATTGCCGAAAAAATCATTTTTGAAAATCACAAACAATGATTTATGCATCTGAACAGATGATTAGTTTTAATATTTTCTAGGGAAAATATACATGTAGGTAAGAGGCCTTTCACCCACGGTATAAGGCCAATTCAGAAAACCGGTTTCAAATTGGATTTCTACAATGAAATTTAACTGACTTGCCAAAAATCCAGTATAACCCAATGAAACGTAACTACGTTACCTGTTCTGGTAGCTGAAGTACGATGCGTTGACAGGTATGGTGCACATCGGTTTGCCATAGCAACACAGAACCTGTGGACAGAAGATGTACTTGCGACCGCAGCAGAAACCGAGAGTCTTCATGACAGAGTCGATGTCAGTCTCAAACGCGTCCGATAACTAAACGTCAACAGATATACGTTAAATAAATAAATTATACGACAGTTTTAACATTAATGCAGAAAGAATGTTAGCAATATATCTACAGACTAACAGAAATATATACAGCTCAACATGTCACTTGGTGTTCACAGCATGAACAATCTCTTAGTCAGTGGTCACTATGTTAATTTCATAATTGTTACAATTTAACCTAGTTAGGTGATTAATTAATATTAATAATGCGTTCTATAAATTCTTAAATATGATACAGCTTGAAACCTCAAGAAGGAAATGAAGAATGCAAATTTTTCAGACGCATTTTAATTGGCCATTGAAAATATTTAACATGTAAAGTGACACAGAAATGAGAATCTGAGGAATGTTCAGCCCGCCAACGAGAGGAGGAGTTAGATACATCCAGAAGTTTGAAATGTAAGTAGCCTGATGAAAAATATTTCCTCTTTTAACCACAACATGGAAATGGCAACACGAAAACATGCAGATCTATGTAAATTTTCTAAACAAATCAAAAAAGAAAGGAGTTACATTTTTATATTACATGCTAATTGTTCAATATTATTATATCCTCAAACATAAACATAAAAAATTACTTGTCACTCGTAAAAAGAACCATTTGAGACTATTGATTACAAGATCTCAAAGAAGCGAGAATGTCTTCATAATAAACACAGATAATTTACTTAAATAAAACTTTACTTCAACTGCAATGGGATCGTGAAGTGACATTTTATAAAATATAATGAGCTGCTTGTCAAGCTCAGGGCTACACTTGTCAGCCGATTCCCACTTTTCTTTATAAGTCAGCATGACCTAAAACGTTAACTAGTCCTTCATGTAACAAACATTGTAACATAGGGCATTAGCATGCACTGTGAATGTCTGAACTTCTCTTAGGTTTAACATCTTGAACAAGTCACAGAGAGAATTCCAAATGACACCTCATACTCAAGATATTGGGGTTTAAAAAAGCAAACAAGATGGACGACGTTGGAGATCAATTCTTCTTCGACTCTCACCTTTGTGCAGAACTTGTGGACCTTCGACGACTTGCGATTATAGAGCCACGCGTTCTCAAACATCAGCCAAACATCGTCGACAAACTGCCACGGTTCGGCGTACTGACCGGTGTCCAGTTTGCGCTTGATCGTCGACAGATCCATCGGTCGCTTTATTATCGTAAAGTAATCCTTCCAACAATTCAAAACAATGGCTCATCATTCACACGAACACACCAACATCCTTACAAGTACATTAAACTCATCACTATAAGTTAGTGATGCCAACCAATTGGTGGATATGGCTACGAATAAATTATATCCACTGTCTTCGTATGTTCAACAATAGGAAGAACTACCAGAAGCCTGCGCAAAATAGACAGTAGTCCCAATATAAAAAAGGAGATTCACAAGACTGCAAAATTTACACCAAAGCGATACAAAACGAAATGAAGCAGTGCGTTGAAAGAGCGTTCAGAGAAGAAATTCAAAACTTAGTAAGCAAGTCTAGTCCCTATTTATCCAAATGCATAACCGCACTTGGTTAGTTAGCATGAAATTAAGCATCATAATTAATCATTGATGACTAATTTATATCAGATAACTGTACATAGTAATTCAGTAATAATGCTGAAACACAAGCGAACAATCAGAAAAGATTCTAATTTGCAAGAACCAATCTAACACATCACGATGACGCTATGCACATCACCATCATCATCGTCGCAACACTTTTCATTGCATTTGGAGAAATGTTTAGTTGTTTACGCCATGGGAAGAAGTAGGATTAACAAAGATCAAGACCGATATCTGCATTTTTAACAGCATTTCTTACATGCATACGTATAAACGTCGTATACGTATGAACGTCGCATACGTATATACGTCGTATATAATCATTAATCGAAGCAAAACATTTACAACAATAAATTGAATAAATATATTATTATCATCATCATGCATATTCATTATGCAGTTTTCAGCACGTACGGATAAACAACATCATGCATATTCATGGTAACATGAATATTCATTACTTATTTGCCATAGGCTATTCAGTATTCAATATAAACATCAAATAGACGAAGGTACGGTAATGAGAATAAATAGAGAAGCAAAAGGGAAAAGAATATGAAAATAACAATTAATGGAGAGGAAATGAAGCAAGCCACTGAATTTTGCTATCTAGGAAGCCTGATATCGGAAGATACAAAGTGCCACAAAGAAATCAAGAAAAGAATAGCGATGAGGAAAGAAGCGTTCACGAAAAGTAAAGAGCTACTGAAAGGAGGAACGAGTCAAGACATCAAGAAAAGAATGGCCAAGGCATTGATATGGAGCATCACACTGTACGGAGCAGATACCTGGACGATGAGAAAGGAGGATGTCAAACGAATAGAAGCGTTCGAGATGTGGATATGGAGAAGGATGGAAAGGATCAGCTGGACAGAACATAAATCAAACGAAGAAGTACTGAAGAAGGTGGAAGAGGAAAGATCCTTGATGAATACAATTAGAACAAGGCAGAAGAAATGGATAGGACATGTATGTACTGAGAGGCAACTCCTTGCAAAGAGAAATAGTGGAGGGCAAAATGGAGGGGAAGAGGAAGACCTTTGGAAAAGTTCTTGGACTGGATGATGGAGGATGGATATGGAAAACTCAAATAAAAAGCGCAACATCGAGAAGAGTGGCGTCGTTGGGCATCTGGACCTGCGGCCGAGAGGCAGCAAACCTAAAGAAGAAGAAAGAAGTTCAATATTGTCGTAGAACCGAAATATTACAACTATAAAAAACCATGCATTGCATGCTGATGGAAAAGTCTTCAACGGGAGCTATATAAACGTTTCGTCATGGATCATATATCACTTGTACATTGCTGCATAGTTTAATACAATTCAGGATTTAGAGCTAAGTCATTTCCACGCAGTCTGGAAAACTCAATCAACTGCCGTACTACGTATGACTCACGGGAATCTGGAGAACAATTGGGTCAACCGGTTGACGAAAAGGAATCGACTCTGGTTCCATGCGGTAAAGATTCTCGAGAACGGGCATGAGATGCTGACGCAGTTCGTTCAACTTCCAACCTACACAAAAACAACAACGTTCAGGGTACAAAGTTAGTCGGAATAACTTTCGTCAAAGACATAGTTCACTCTTTCCGAACAAGCTATACAGGGTGTTGAAAAGACATGGCTTGTTTGCTTTCTGAGGATTCAAGGTGTAAACAACAGCGGAAAAAATAACAAGGTTAGAGAAGGCATCAATGTAGAAGGCAGTCTAAGACAGAAGGTAGGTCAAAGAAGACAAAGGCATTGTCATCATCTTTATTCTTCTACATTTCATCACAGACAGTTAAAGAAACACTTCCACGAGAGATTATGATGACTCTCTTTAGATCTACATGTATATGGTTGTCATGTTTAGCACAATTGTTGGGTTCCTCAAAGTCGCTTGACATAAGGAAATCAAATCAAATCAAAATCAGTTTATTCTGAGAAAGAACAACAGACAAACAAACAAAATAACCAAGGTAGACAGCAAAGTAAAATAGTACACAAAAATAAAAAATCAATGATCATAGGACACCTTGATTGTATGAACGGTGAATACTCAGAAAGGGTCATCCAGAAAGGGACAGGTCCCGCTAACCTGGATAACCCCAAAGATATCCATCACAGTACATACATCCCGTGTGTCATATTTCTTGCATTTTGTTATAGAGCCCCTTCAAGCTCTCTCCTCAGAGGCGTTCTCGACTACAGCGCGGACACTGCATCGGAATTTAACACCGAAGTGCACGAAGTGAGTGAAGGACTTGCTCAAGGTCCATACGCGGCGGCTGGAGGTGGATTCGAACCTGGAAACATATGGCTCCAGGACATAGAAACCCACCACTTCACCACCACACCCCACAAATGCCACAAATGCTATTTGGCCACTCTTCGCATAAATTCTAAAGTATGTCTCTTACATTTCTTGTTGATGGGGTTAGGAGCAGCAGGCGGAGTGACATCAGCATCACCCTTGGAACCGTCGAAGGAGCTGTCCAGCTGCGACCCTGACGTCTCCTCCACCCCTTCCATCTTTACTGCATCCACCATATCATTCCGGGTGTTATCATTAGCTTCACACTTCACTTCACCAGATGATTCCACTTCCGTCTTTATCTCCGTCTTCACGTTTCGTGTGTCCTGCGCCACAGACGATGAGACGATTGAGCCGCCGGCGTTGAACTCCAAAGACGCAGACGACGACGATGGAAGCAGTAGATTGTTGTGGTCTGCCGCTGTCGTCGTGCATGGCATTGTCCTTGTCAACTGAGATGTAAGGATGCTATTAGCACCCATCAGCATCTTCTGCTGCTGCTGCTGCTGTTGTTGGTGCTGAGAGATGCTCGTCATCAGCTGCTTCTGCAAGATTTGGAATGAAGCGGTGCGCGACGAATCGATGGAAGGCGGAGTTCCAGCGACAATCAAAGACGCTCCTCCATACGATTGCTTCTGCTCCAACTGAAAAGCGAAACAGTTGACGCACTGCAGCTCGAAAAGGTTTGCGTCGGAATAACCTTCACTTAAGATCGTCAATAATATAATAAATGCCAAAATCTGCTTAAGAAATGTTGAAATAGCAAAAATAATTACCATTAAAATGAACACCCATATGTATATATATATATATATACAAGTAAAGGGCTTTTCATTGTGTATTGTTCGTTCATTCACTCTAGGAACTTATACAGCACCTCATCAAGAAAACTACTCAGGAGCGCTCCCGAGCCCAGTCACAGCAAAGGAAAAGAGACTTTAGAGATTTATGAAACAAAGTTTGATTGGTCAGATGTAATAAACGCAGTTTTGAAGGAAGATTATTCCAGATGGACGACCCTGTAACTGAGCAAACTTAGCGCTGCCTTGTGGTAATTATAAGTGCACCTGTGGAACTAGCAGAGCAAAGAGCCTAACGCGTCTCAACGTTAGAGACTGCATGGCGACAGAGATCGTGTAGGCAAGATGGAGCGCAACCAAGAATGGAGTGTGAAACCAGATCAGCAATCCAATACGAGATACGTTGGACTACACACAACTAGTGCAACACATCACGCATATGATATATATACATACAGGTAAAGACTGCAGGTGAATTTGCCGAATCAATAATCTCAATGTTCACCTACAGCAACCACCTCAGGCGTAGCCAGTGACTGACACGTAATATTTTGTCCTAGTTGACTCACATGTAAAAAATGAATCGCTACAGATTGTTACATGGCAGCTTGACACAGAACGACAGGCTGAAAAACAGCCAAAGTTCTGTGTTGAGCGAAGGATGTTTGGGTGAGGGAACCAATTTCACCTTCAATTGTCGTGCACTAACTTCTCCAATTGACCTTTGCACTGACCTGGATCATCTGCTTGGCCAGTGCTTCCTGGAAATTCTGCTGAGCTTTTTCCACCCCTGATGAGGACGACGACGTCGACGCAAAGAGAGAGCCCGGCAACTAAAAATAAATTGAAACAGACGTCACGAGATATCAACGCAAATGCCTACTGGGTTTAATGCACATCAAGTGAACTGTATCTGTATGGTCCTGGGCACGACATTAAACTGCATCCATCCTCTGCCACAGGGAACCAACAACGTCCCTGTGCCGGTCCTAAGCCCGGACAAAAGGAGGAAGGTTTGCCAGATGGGTGGCGATACGCTGGCAGTGAAAAACCAAGACGATTGTAATCCGCCAAAACCACGACACAAGTGACATAGCTACCCAGATGCTTCAAGGTGTCATGATGTGAAGCAGACATGCACAGGTCGGTCAGGACAGACCGATGGAGAGAGTCGGGGGGAAGAGCGTGGGACACAACGGGCATTGACCCACGTTGTCCTTTATGCCTCTTTTTCACGATTCTCTTCAATCGGACAATGCTCCAAGATGTTAATGGTATGGAGCAGACCTGCTGACCGGACCAGTTGAAGCTGGGCAACATGGCACGAGACATACTCAGACAGAGAGTGGCGTCGGACTCTTACGGGCATTGAGCCCTATGATATTGATGATTGATGATGAAGTGAACTGTGTACGTACCATAGAGTATCATTTTATGAAAGATATCTCAACTGGCTACTGAGGAAACTATTGAGAAAGCACTGTTTGAATTTATAATATATATATTATTCATCACATTTCAAGGTGAATACAAGGCTCGCAGGAAAATTTCATTTTAAACAATTTCTTATGAATTAAAAGGTATATGCCACGATAAAAGACACTTCAGTGAATTTGAAACTGTCAATTAAACTGTCAATTGCATAGGTCTGCTTTGCAGGTGCCATCCACACTAGATTATGCTTTCTGCATGTAGGCCTTTGTAGCCCTGGGTTCCATGAACAATGCTCTGCAGCAAAAGGATTGGGAAGAATTGGTCTAGATAGAAACAGCATCTCAGTTGGAGATGCCTGATTTCTTCAAAGTCTGTGTAGGGTGGAAGTTAAATAAAAAAAGTTCTGTAGTAAACACAATCTTTCTAAACTCATTTCAACGACAACATCCGCACTTAACCAAGGACCCTTCGTATGTCTTAGAACGAATAAATTACTAGCTTTAAACATTTCTTTAAACTTGCAGAAATGAACAATTGAACATATACATACTGGTAAATACCAGCAAAGCCAAAGAAATCTTCAGAAATTTTCATTAAAAAAATTCAGTAACAATAGAAAATACGCTAAATGAACACAATCCTAATTAAAAAATTAGCAGAGAGGAAAAAAGATTCCCATAATAGAGTCCTAAATATGTCAAACAGCAGTCAGAGTAAAATTGATTCTCATATAAAGCACGTAAGAAACGACTTGATAGTGCGATGAGAATGCGTGCAAATGAGAGAGAGAGATACCTGAGTGAGAATGCGTGCAGTAGACAACGTAGCGCTTGTAGCAAGAGACCCTACGGAAGCTGCTGCTGCTGCATTTAGTGACTGGAACAAGGATGACGATGAAGCAGAGCCAGCAGCTGAACCATTCAACACTGCGTGGCTACCCAATGGCAGACGAAAACCAGCCGGCAGGTTCAACCCTAGAAATTCACAACAATAATAATTTCACAACAAAAACAATTTCACAACAATCACAATTTCACAGCAATAACAATTTCACAGCAATAACAATTTCACAACAATAACAATTTCACAACAATAACAATTTCCCATCTGTTGACATCATTGCACAAATGCAAATATTATGAAGTGGAGGCTCAAAACCTGTAACTTAAGTCACTTCCAATTATTTAAGAGATGCAGTATAACAATGTTTTTCTACATCCTATTGTCTGTTTGCAAGTGCAAGTGGAGTAATGCAGAAAATAGACTTACTTAAGAACTGACAACGCGATTTGAATGCAAGACATTGCAGAGCCTTCGAAATGCATGTACGATGCAAAGAGAATATATTTATGGTTTACTTGGTGTCTGTGGTCGGAGAGAAGCGACCGCTGAGTTCAGTGAAGAGACTGCGATGACGTTCGTCAGCTCCTGACCACCACCACCTGTCGCTGCTGCTGCCGGTCCAGCTCCTCCTCCTCCTCCTCCCGTCGTCACGGTCGTATCAATCTTCTCCTGCATTCGCTTCTGACGCTTCTCCTCCAACTCCTTCTGGATTTTGTAGATCTTCTCGGCCAGGAAAAGGTAGTACTGCTCCTGAGATAATCCAAGACACAAATCCATAACTAATCATCATCGTCGTCGTCGTCGTCGTCGTCGTCGTCGTCGTCGTCGTCGTCATCATCATCATCATCATCATCATCATCATCATCATCATCATCATCATCATCATCATCATCATCATCATCATCATCATCATCATCATCATCATCATCATCATCATCATCATCATCATCATCATCATCATCATCATCATCATCATCACATCATCATCATCATCATCATCATGTCACTGTGTAGTGACCTTGATCAATTTCTTAAATCACAGCCCTTGCTCACAGTCGGTGACTAATGTCTGGTGACTAGACATTGGCACTTAATACAACCCGAAATAAAAACCAGATACTTTTCGATAAACTCACTGGCTTTGCATTTTCTCATGAACTCAACTATGCAGCCATTGTATAATGCACTATTAACACAAGAACTATACTTTTTAGTATTATCATTGTTTTTAAATTATTTTTTTTCTCCTCAGAGGTACACGTAATCCTGATAAAAAAATTAAAGAGACTATTATTCTGGGATGGCTACTATTATAATTATTATTGCATTTGAAGTGTCATCATCATTATACTTTGTTTCTGTAAAAGCAGAATGTTATGGCCTTGGCATGATGAGGCTCGCAATGGCATTAAATAACTGGACTGTGACTTTGGAACAGACAGATTTCTTGTGTATCTTCTGTTATTCTTTTGTCCATCGAGTTACACAATAGTCGCATTAAAATTAATTACAATTATATTCTTTGTTATCGTAAATCATATTTATTATCATTTTCTTTGCCGTAGGAAGACTCAGGCTCTAAGTGATTAAAACTGAGTTATACAGGTTCTCGCCCCAACAATGTCAACATGTATACTGCATGCATGAAAGTGCCCCTAAATGACACAGTGCTGCTGTTAAAATATAATTATTATTATGAACACTTTTAAAGGATGCAAATAAACACAGGAATGGAACAAAAGTTACATTGGCCATATTTCACTCTAAGTTGGCTACCTCTAAGACCCGTAAGAATCACAACTTACCCCTTCCCAATTAGACCGAGCGATATTCTCATTGTAAGACCCCGACAAACTGATGACAAGCTACATTGTACTTTTCATGTACATATTTGTTCACAGATGACATTGCAAAACTAGAAACACAGCGCACAATCAATTTACATCTTTTATGAAGCAAATTAGTAGAGAACTATGTTTTTGGCAGTAGCACATTAATAATCAATCAACGCCATATGAATATTCAGCAGCAAGCGTGATGTTTCTCGGTTGTAAATAAACGTCGATCTTACAATAATTATATATTACTAGCTGAACCCGGCCACGCGTTGCTGTGGCTCAAAAAGAGGCTCCCCCTCCCCTACCCCTCCTCCTCCCTCCCCTCCTCCCTCCCATTCCCCTCCCCTTCCCCCTCCCCTTCCCCCTCCCCTTGACCTCCCCCTCCCATCCCCCTCCGCTCCCTCCCCACCGTCTTCGTCCCGCTCCTTTCCTCCGTTGCACCGTCCGATCCAAGCCCAATAATGATTGAAGGCCGCTTTGGGAAAAGGTCTCTTTGGTAAATTAATCGCGACTCGCTTATGACGTCACAGCACGCGACCTCATTTTTTTTCGTCTGCTGTGTTTGGAGACCGCGTTTAAGAAATCTGGCAGCCGTGTGGGACGTGTTGAATTTGCAAATGTCGGGCGAACGGATTGCAAAGTTCACTTTTTGTGGAAAAGGTTGGGTTTTTCGGGTGAAAAAATCTTAACACACGGTTGTATGGGAATGGAAGGTGTTGTAAAATTTTCAAAACAATCGGTGCGTAACTGTCAGCGTGGCGATGTTACAAACTATTGGAAGTTCGTTTTTATTTATATAGATTCTAATAAATGCTTCAAGAGTTAAAAAAATATCCAATATATGTCATAGTTATTAGTTATTATCCGAAAAATCGTTACTACTTTAGTAAGGCCTAAAGAAAAGAGTTGTGTTTCCGGTAACAGAGCTAAAAAAATAGGGTAGGTAGGTCGGAAAATATGTTTATTTTGATAAAATATTTTTTATGCAGTGACTATCCGAAAAAGTATACCCCACGACTCTTTTTTGCACAAAGGTACACGCTGCAACAAAGTATGTGTTCTAAGCAAGTATAAACTGCCTATTTCCCGACTGTCTGCACCTAAACCTGCTTTAGAAACAGTCCTATTAATTTCATTTTGTTAACGTCTTTTCTGTTATGTCAATACAAATGTTTAAAAAAATATTTAAATTTATAATTTTTTTTATTAAAATTTTTTCATAAATTTATTTTACAAAATTATTTGAGTCGCAGCAATAAAAGAGGGTCGGTCGGGTTACCGGAAACACAACATTTTTTTAGGCCTAAGTTCATTTTTTGGTGAGATTATAGCGGCACAATTGAATGATTTGAATGTTCTCATAGGCAAGTACAATGGCTTGGGGGTGCGCAGAGCTACAGGCCTAGCCATTTGTAATCAATCAATTTAAGAAATGCAACGAAGATAAAGCTTTGGAAGACACTGGTGTGGCCAGAGGCCATATACGGCTGTGAGAGTTGGACAATGAGGAAGGAGGAAGAGAGAAGAATAGAAGCGTTCGAGATGAAGTGTCTGAGATTGATAATGAAAATATCATGGACAGAGAAATGGACAAATGAATGGGTGCTGGAGGCGGCAGGAGTGGAGGAATCTGCTGAAGACAGTAAAAGAAAGAAAAATGATTTATTTTGGACACATCATGAGAAGAGAGGGAACATGCATTGAGAAAGACATCATGCAGGGCACAATGCCAGGAGACCGGAAAAGAGGAAGACCAAGAACAAACTGGCTGGGCAACATTAAGGAGTGGATTGGATTGACATTGGGAGAACTGATAAAATTGACGGAGGACAGGAAGCGTTGGAGGAACATTGTACATGATGCGGCCGACCCTCGGATCGAGGATGGCTGAGAACAGAACAGAATTCATCAATTACATCATCTAATTCGTTTATTAGAAGATTACTACTTAAGCTGACATGGATGCAACTCAAACAGTCAATATAGTATTTAAGGGCAATTACAAAGCAAGGATAAAATAAATTATGTTGGTAGTGTGCTTAAACAGAATACGTGAGATCTGCTATGATGATGTTTATTATTGATAAGCAAATGAAAAGTTATGTGGTCTAGGTTCTAGACGATTAGAATTATCCAGTAAAAGACAGAGAAGAAAGAAGTAAAAGACAGGGGCCCCATACAGACCTAGAGTTTCCACATAATTATGATCTACTGAGAGCCCTAAAATAAGTAAGATCAAAACCAGAGGGCAAGAAATCCATTGAACTAATGGGAGGATTCAAGACATTGATCTTAAGGATAATGATGTAGCTAGCAGACAGAACTACTTGGATCAGCAAGTGCTTCACATTGGGAAATTATTGAAGCTGGTTTAACATTGCATGATTACAATGCCACATAGGCCTGTGATATCTCATACATGTATGCATCAGCTAGCTACAACTAAGATGTCTGGAAATCTTGAGCAACTCTATCCACATGATAATTAATGCGGTACAGTACTACATCTTACGTGACCTGAAAACAACTGATGTACTATTGTACTTGAAACTTATGATGATGCCGTAGAAACAGACATGGACTTGAATTGAACAATGAAAATATTATCTGCTGATGGAGTAGTAGAAGTACTAAGTAGTGTATTGATTTCTAATTTTATAGATTCATGTATATACCTAATATTTGCCTTATACTATATAGCGTGTAGAATAGTATAATACTACACAACATAATTTCCAAAGAGTACTTTGATGCTTGTTGAGCACTGTTTAACCCCTCTGCTATGCATCATAACAAAGATGCAATAATCTCCGTGCACCCCTGCGTGTTTCACCCATCCGGAAGTTAAAGAAATACATAGTCTTTCAGATCTTGTAAAGTCTTGCAAAATTATGCAATAATTAAATGTACGTCAATTGCACTTCTGGTGCAGTCAGCTGGCTGCTTATACAGAACAGATAGATTCGAGCATCCAAATAGTTTAAAATCAATCATTTATGGAAATGTTTTGTTTTGTCTGACTGAACAGTTGGACACGTAGGCAATCTATAAGCCTTTAGATTCCCATTTGATGCATATGCCTTCCGAATAACAAGTAGTGAACGACATAATTATACAAAAACAACAAAAACATTCATACATGTATAAATGTCACTTTAAGCACAATCATTGAAGGCTATGAAAGAATCTATTCAATGTTAATACTATTGTGATTTCAGTTGGTGCCATAAAAAATTTATATCAAACTGCCACGGAACCCCTGGCCAACGCCCGCGAAACCATTGGGTTCCCTGGAACTCCCAGCTTAAAATCACTGCCTTAATGCATTTCTATAGACGGATCACCGTCTATCTACCTTAAATGAGGTCACTGAACTAGAGTTACGAAAGCTAATTCTAGCATCTGCGCCGAAAACGTGTGAGTTGGATATTGTCCCTACATTTATCATTCAAGAACTCATAGACGACTTTCTGCCATTTCTCACTACGCTCTGCAACCGGTCTATCCAAGAAACCCATCTTCCATCTTCTCAAAAACAGTCAATCCTGCTTCCTGTTCTGAAGCGAGATGAACTGGACCGAAATGATCCAGCCAACTACAGGCCAATTGCAAATGTTACTTTTTTATCCAAAATTTTAGAACGAATTGTTGCAAACCAATTAATTGCATATTTAGACATGAATGGGTTACTCCCCTCTCAGCAATCAGGTTTCCGTAGAAATCATTCAACTGAAACTCTTCTAGTTCGCCTATTATCTGACTTCTATGGTGCCATCGACCGTGGCCAGGTCACTCTTTTAGCTTTGTTTGATGTCAGTGCTGCATTTGATGCAGTTGATCATTCTATCCTGCTCCAGCGTCTTTCTATTTCATTTGGCCTAGCTGATGCTCCTTTGGAGTGGCTGCGTTCTTTTCTGTCTGGGCGCACTAACTGTGTGGTATTGGGTGCCTCGAGGTCATCTTGGGTCCCAGCCCCTTTTGGTGTGCCACAGGGTTCTGTGTTGGGCCCTTTACTGTACATTCTCTACACAGCTGGTATTGGTTCCTTGTTGTCTGCATGTGGCCTTCTGCACCAACTCTATGCTGATGACGTTCAGGCCTATGCTCACTGCCTTGCCACTGATGCAGTGTCCACTGTATCGTTAATGTCCAATGCCATTGATGCTCTTACATCATGGATGGCATCTAATCGTTTGTTACTAAATCCCTCTAAAACTCAGTTTATCTGGTTTGGTACTCGCAGGCAATTGGCATCAATTGACCTGCACTTAATAACAGAAACTTTCCCTGATATATCCTTCTCTCTCACAGTCCGCGACCTTGGAATTACTCTGGATCAAGAGCTCAATTTCTCTAAGCATATCAATTTGGTCACTCGTAGTTGCTACTACCAGCTTCGGCAACTCCGAGTTGTCTCAAGATCTCTCTCTCATAGTGCTACGCTGACACTTGTCCATGCCTTTGTCACCAGTAGAATTGATCACTGCAGTTCGGTACTCATGGGTCTGCCACTTGGTCTAATTGGGCGCCTTGAACGAGTTCTTCGTTCGGCTGCTCGCCTCATTGGCCGCATTCCTAAATATGCCCCCGTCTCTGCTTATATGCGTGATGTTCTTCACTGGCTCCCTGTTTCTCAACGCATCTCCTACCGAGTTGCTGCACTTGTCTGGCGTTGCCTTACTGATTGTGCTCCATCATACCTGTCTATTCTTTGTCAACCTGTCTCCGACCTTGCAGCCCGTCGAGCTCTTCGCTCTACGACAACGGGGGAGCTTTTGGTTCCTCGAGCTCGCACTTCTACAAGACAGAGCCGAGCCTTTTCTACTGTGGGTCCCGCTATCTGGAATGGCCTCCCACTAAACTTGCGACTTATGCCTAGACTAAATTTACCTGCTTTTTATAAGTCGCTCAAAACCTATTATTTTAGCTGTGGCTGGACTGGGAGCGCCTCTGAGTAGGTTTCTTGAAGAAGCGCTATATAAATTTACGAAATGAATGAATGAATGAATGAATTTTAACATGGCCGAAGGTGATTTAAACTCTATTGCTTTTCTAATTGTATGTATGTATGTATATGAACATTTATATAGCGCCTTATAATAACCTCACGAAGGCGCTTAAAGCTCACGCAATTGTTGTCCATTCTGTGAATATCGTTACCAGGGTTTACTACACAATATATCGCTTAAGTTCATGTAGAAATTTGCTTGTCATCAGTATTTCGTGGGTGACTCTGCTTGCCTGCCCAACAACATGCACATCAGTACTGCACATCAGTACTGCATATCAGTACTGCACATCAGTACTGCACATCAGTACTGCACTCAGTGTATGCTATGCCACAGCTGCACTCACCTTGCTTGTCGCCGTCTCGTACATGTCGGCTTCTACCTTCCGTGCGTACTGGACTAGACTGCTGATTCGTTTGTCGCGCAGAGCAGACGGATCAGGCGTCGGAAATATTGCTTGAACGCTGAAATGAAATATGACACACGAGTTATGAGATTCTTATGGAACAGAGTGGAGTGACCACGGCAGTAAGCGCAATAGACTCGTTTTAGAATACCCAAGATTTCGTCTATGGCCGCCGTGCCTGCATCAGAAGCACCTCTGAATAGTGATCATGAAGAGGTGCTATATAAATTCTATAGATAGATAATGTAACGTGGAGGCCACTCCAGGTTGCAGGACCAGCCACCGACAATGAACGGTGCTGTCGAATAGTAGTCCGCGACCTGAAGCACAGCCTCTGCCGACCAAAGGGTGGATCGACACTGGACATCCGAGGTGGATAAACAGAGTTTTTGCAGATATAAAGGGACCAGTCGCTCAATGCTAAACCAACGCACAGACCACGCAGGCAATCTGCTACGGGAAAGGAGCCAATGCAAGATATATCGTGAGGTATAGTGGTGGTCTTAGAGTCGCCGGGTTCCAATTACAACTCCATAACTATAAAAGCAACTGCTTAAAACCACGTTCCATCTTGTCTGTATTTGTTGGAGCTGCTACCCATTGAAGATATCAGCATCATTAAGAAGAGAAAGTTTGTTTTCAGTATGGGGCCATTGCATAATTACGTAACGCCGAAAATGACCGTTTTAGACCCACCCACCCACCCTGTAACGCTTCGTAACGTTTCCCTTGACCCACCCACCCACCCTCCCCAGCGTTACGTAACGATAGCTACGAAAAATCAGTTGAGATTTAGGTCTATTATTGGCTTTTGCGAGCGCGTAATTAGGCCTATATTTCATATTTTCATAGTGAATTTAATGGGCTATAGGCCTAGTATAAGTGTAGGCTACATGTTAATTATAATTTGACAGTAGACTAGGCTTAAAATATAGCCTACACAATGTTTTATTTATATAAATAACAGTCATGCGTGAACTGCAATTTTATTAAATTTTACCGCAAGAATAAAATTTTACACTGCTGAAAAGTTTCATGGACTAAATGGCTCATTAACAATTAATCAAAATTAAGAGGAGCTAGGCCTATTTATTTCCTTAGTCTGGGCACCCCACTTACTAATAGAAATATTGCCGAGTTTTGTTGAGCATTAATTTTAAATGTTTAGATCGTGTCCACTAAGTAAAACATGCTTCAAAGTGGTTCTTCGATGTCAGGAATTCATTGGGAATTAGGCCTTTACCACGTTGTTCTGTTGGAAAAACCATCCAAACAATTCGAATAGTGGTTTCCGGTTCGCACAAACCGGAGAACAGTTCTGACTTGGCATGAAACTGGTGTCTGCTGCCGGATCTTATCCAGCTAAATTGACCTACTTCAGTTAAGTTTTAAACCAATGTCACGAAGTTTAAACTTCGATCCCATCATGCCTGAAGTGTCATTCGATCGCAATTTAATATTCGGTAATAAAAAAATTAAAGGAGTTACGTAACGTTCAGCTTCCCCCACCCACCCACCCCCGTAACGTTTCGTAACGTTTTCAATGACCCCACCCACCCTTGAGCGTTACGTAATTATGCAATGACCCCTATGCATAATATTAGAAAGAAAGTGGCAGTCCAGGATGCAGAAGGAGCTGAGCAAACTTGGGTTGAGATCAGAAGGAGGTTCGGTGTGCCAGTTCCTGGAATTGTTTATTTATGAAAGTAAACTTGCAAAGCCTTAACATTCATGATAAATTTGAAATCAATGTTTTATTCACAAAGTCTGCATAGTCTTTAGACTCCACGGGCGAGAAGAAACATGATCAACAAGCCTTAGAAATCCGGCGCTAAAGTCTAATTCACAGCAAAGAGTATTTAAGAGTATATAGCGAAGACACGAATTGGCATTGAAGCAAAAGATGAGCGTGCTTACAGCTTGTAGACGAGGTGGTTGCGTAGGTCTGGTGTGACGCTCTCGTGCCAACTCTTCTGATTCAACGCAGCCATCACCGTTCCAAACCCGATTCCAACCCCGTCTCCCACGTCAGAAATCCTCTCCGTCGTTCCCACTGAAAACGAGTTCAACCCGGCCGTGAACTCGGCCGAACCCTTCACCTGCGCATTGCTCGTCATCGCATCCATTATCGTAAAGTAACTTCCATTTCCTGTAGTCGCAGGGTTCGAGGTCGCAGAACTTGACGCCAGCGTTGCCGCTAGCAACTCCTGCTGCAGCAGCGTCTGGTGCTGCAGAGAAGAGCTGCCGCTCGGGGGGGAGACGTCGAGCGCGGCACAGGCGCGAGCGAGGTCCAGGCTCTGAGCGTCGGTTGTAGTGCTCAACGCGATTGTTCGGTTGGTCGATGATGATGATGATGACGGTGGTGGTGCTGGCGGCATGGGTCGGCTGCTGTTGAGGGTGCGCTTATTGTCTTGTGGGCCTTTGATCGGTCGACAGACAGTGCAGTCGACCCTCGAACAGTTCTTCCAATGAGTGATTATCTGACGAGAGGAAGCGCAGTGCGGCACTGAAACACGTTCAACAACATTAAAGATCTGCTGCAAATGAAACGCTACATGAGCACTCAATGCTGCACTCAATGCCGCACTCAATGCTGCACTCAATGCTGCACTCAATACTCAATGCTGCACTCAATGCCGCACTCAATGCTGCACTCATGTTATCTTAATGTCTCAGATATTCTACACCATGCACGGGTAATCGACTAATAATGAAAAAGGTGATGTTGATGATGAAGTTGACAAGTTTCACTCCATACATATCTACAAAGCCAATCAAATAAACCGAAATTTGCTTTACTATCGCATTTCAAAATGCAACACCGATTTCCCAAACAAAACCGATATTAACAACCCTAGTCGCCGCTTATCTTTTCTACACATAACATTATTGCATTTAAATTATATGCTTCTGTATTTCTGCCGTTGCCTGCAATTCAATAAATCGTGTCATTGAGACATAAGTTTAGACACGTCATCTGTTAACACGCCACTCTCATCATCTACAGACCATCGTACAGATCAGTGTGGGAATAATCGTACGGACCTTTGCAAGCCTTGCCGAGCGAACAGTCGCCCATATGCTTCAGGACGTCCTTCATCGTCTGGCAGTGCGGCACATGGCACTGCAGCGGCGTCATCAGCTGAGACGAATCTGTCAGACCACCGTTCTCCTGCTCACGACGCTGGCACTTGTGAGCGTGCAGCAACAGCACCAACTGCTGCTGGATCATCCGACATTTCTCCGACTCCGTTGATGTCTGCGCACGCACCTGCCTGCAACCAACCGTGTTCGTCACATTCGACGGCTGACCGGGAACCTAGAAAGGAAAAGCGGAAACACCTTCCAGCATCGTCTGACTTAACACCATAGTGCTCAGCAAGTGCGTACTAATACCTTCACTAACAGGTCGTCATTGATGCACAGGTCTTCTTCACAGAATTGAAGACCTGGCAATGCTATTATCGTTATTTGCATATTTATAGTGTATACATCTGAAGCTCATGAAAATTTTGGATAAACATTTTCAAAGTCCTGATGGAAACACTCACTGGAGCCCAAAACTAAATACTCCAACAGATATCTCTAGATGTCTAACCTTTGTCTATCCTCAAAGACAATCCAGTACTACTGACTACAATGCCATGGATCCCATAAAGAACAAATTGACATATATCTGATGCATGCAACACACGAACTGCATTCACCTTGCCACCAAGATATGTAGTATGATATTTACATAATTATCTTTGAGTATGAATGATGCAGATACCTAAACAGGCAAAAGATCTGCACTCATCCATACAGTCGCATGAACACAGGCAAGAAATACGAACAACAGGTGAGAGGATTGAAGTGATGGAACAAAGTGGCAGAAAGGGTCTGAACAATTAAATGGCTCGCAGAACTTTGATGTCGTAGCTCAGACTAAATTTATATAGAACTGCCAACAATGACAAGACTATACTCATTCATTCATTCATTTCGTGAATTTATAAAGTGCTTCTTCAAGAAACCTACTCAGAGGCGCTTCCAGCCCAGCCACAGCTAAAATAATAGGTTTTGAGCGACTTTTAAAAAGCAGGTGAATTTAGTCTAGGCATAAGTCGCAAGTTTAGTGGGAGGCCATTCCAGATAGCGGGACCCACAGTAGAAAAGGCTCGGCGCTGTCTTGTAGAAGTGCGAGCTCGAGGAACCAAAAGCTCCCCCGTAGTCGTAGAGCGAAGAGCTCTACGGGCGGCAAGGTCAGAGACAGGTCGACAAAGAATAGACAGGTATGATGGAGCACAATCAGTAAGGCAACGCCAGACAAGTGCAGCAGCTCGGTAGGAGATGCGCTGTGAAACAGGGAGCCAGTGAAGAACATCACGCATATAAGCAGAGATGGGGGAATATTTAGGAATGCGGCCAATGAGGCGAGCAGCCGAACGAAGAACTCGTTATACGGTCTTCAGTACACACCTCGTGACTTTGTGCTATCAACAAAAGATGAAAGAAATCTCATGCCTAGGATCCTCTTTAAAGGCTTGTCTGAAAAGAAATCAATTTAAATCAATAACATGTAGGAATGGGCATGCTTTAAAACTCTTCCAAAGTTGCACTCTCCTATATCGACTGTCAGCCTGTATGTTGTTTGCGCTGTAACAGGTTGCATGGCCTGTCATCCAGATTGATATGAAAACTAAGACATAGATAAACATTAGATATAGATCAGTGGTTCCCAACCTTTTTTGACTGTCGGGCCACTTTTTCTATGTTGGAGGACACGAGGGCCACTTTTTCTTAGTTGAAGAACATTAGGGCATTTAGGGGGCCACAATGCTAAAATTTAATTAACTAAAAGCATATAAAAAATTTATAATTAATTCAAAGTAGAATGTTTGATGTTTATAGACTTCAAAATAAAATAATTTTTATAATTTAATAGAAAATGATTATCTGTTCTATACTGTCAAAATTGTCAATTTGTTCATATGTTTGTTTTTTTTTCTTTGAGAGATGGGTGCAATTGTTGAGGCCTGGCGGGCCATTTTGTGAGGCCTGGCGGGCCATTTTGTGAGGCCTCGTGGGCCACGGGTTGGGAACTGCTGATATAGATTATAGATAGCAATCGTACCTGTAGAGTTGCGAGAGGTTGAGCAGGCAACCCGTTCCCTCGCGCCAACAATCCCAACTGCGTAACCGTCGACACTGGACTGACTCCCGACAGCGTGAACCCAGAACTGCTAGCAGCCACTGGCAACTTACGCTGGATCCCCACAAGCGATGGAAATGAATTAACGGCTGGCGGCTGCACAGTCACGGTCTGTCGGTGATCGGTATTCACGTTCAGAATCATCCTGTTCAAAGGTAACGAGCGACCTGGCAGCACCGACCGCAGCACCGCGCTGCCAACCGACGCATTCGGCGCCAGCACAACGTTGCCGTTCTGCGACAGCGCCAACGTTGCGGTTGGCCGATTATTCGTCACGACGGCCATGACGTTGGAGCGCGGTCGCTGGATCGAGACGATGTTGCCGAGCGACGAGACAATAGCGTTTCCGGCGCTATTGTTGAGATTCATCACCACACCGCTGAGGTTTGGGGTCGAGCTCGTAAAGAGGGTGGTTCCCTGGGGGAGCTGCCCCATGATCTGCGGGAAATGCCGCATCTGGATGCCACCCGATGACACGACGGTTGTCACCAACGACGACGACGAGGGCGTCACGCTTGACTGCTGCAATGGAAGAGTGGCGAGAGGCAAACCTGTGGAGATCTGATTGAAGGCGTGGCTGGCAGCGGCATCTTGGCTGCTGCTGCTGCTGGTGGTGGTGGAGGTGAAGAGGAGACCGTTGAATGAAGCGGACGTCCCGGATGACAAGTTCCCCAACTCCTCTGGAAGTTCCGAGTTGAATTGACTCACGAGGTTCCAGTCTTTCACAACAAATAAGACAGAAAAATAGATTAAATTGCTACATTTATCATTGCTGTTATCATTAATAATATTATCATTATCATTGTAATCATTATTATTGCCGGATGTCATTATCACTGTAAAAATTATCAGCATCATTATTATCATCATCATTATCATCATCATCATTATTATAAGCATCATTATTATTATTATCATTATCATTATTATAAGCATCATTATTATCATCATCACCATTATTCATCATTATTTGTGGGGTCAGAACAGTTCTAAGTTAAGTGCATAGCATTAACACATTAGCACAAGTGTATATATATATATATACTGAAATGCCTCAAAAAGAAATCCCTCATTGTAAAAGGGTTATAAATCAAAACAGTGATAGGGAACTAATGCTATGAGCAGCATCATACACAGACGTGCGTACTTAAATCTCTAAGCTTCACTGCAGTGATGAATTTCACAATCGACAGAACAATATCTCAAAACCACACAAATAAATCTTACTTCACATGAGACAACAGTGGGGGAAAACGAACAAACCCCAAAAAAAGAAATCATCAAAATAGTTTTCCCTTCATCCATGCGGCAAACTCTGCACGCATCCTCACCTGCAAGATCTCCAGCATGATCTGGTGACGACAGACGTACTTTCTTCAACGGTGGACCATCGCCATGCTGTCCTCCGTTCAAATCCATTCCGTCTCTACGTCACACAGAATCTGCTCAACAGCGACGACGACGATCTTCTCGCTATTGAAAAACAAATTTATGCTAAATAATTCAAAACCATTGGCCAAAAAACTTCATTTATAAATTCCATTTATATTCCTCACATAATTCTTCATGAATTCTTTAAATTATAAGTCACATAAGTTCACAAATCAGCCAGCCAGTCAATCAGCCAGTCAGTCAATCAGCCAGTCAGTCAATCAGCCAGCCAGTCAATTAGCCAGTCAGTCAATCAGCCAGCCAGTCAATCAGCCAGCCAGTCAATCAGCCAGCCAGTCAATCAGCCAGCGAGTCAATCAACGTCTAATTGAAGCCGTTTCAAGTAGAGGCACTCATAATTTTAAGGATGTCAGATAACTTAACTGTCTCAAAGCGAGACCCGGCAGGGATAATATCCCGCTGCTAGAGACACCTATTCCGCAAAATTATGCACATTTTGGATGACAGCACAGTTCACACCTTGAAGACACTAGAAGTTACACTTACAGTTCATGTATAGAAATGCCAAGTAGATGACATCAGATAAGCATCAAAATAAAGTTCACATACTGCACAACTCAACTTTCTGTGTCTAGAAGTTACCGCTCTTTAATGACCAGTGCATAAAATTGCAATTGCACGTGTTCACTTTCTCAAGACTTCTTGGCTTGCGAACAATTACTGTGCAGACAATATATAGCCACATCTGCCAGTGACATTCCAAAATGTAATTGACTACATTGTATTGTATCTGACCATTTATAAAGCGCCTCTCGCAGCAAGAGCCTTTCAGAAGCGCTCCCAGTGCGTTCAACCCGAGAAAAAAGGCACGGTTTCAGACGAGAAAAAGACAAGGATACGCTACCAGAGAGGATGGCAGAGCGAACTGATGGGGGAAGCCCATTCCATAGGGAGGACTACATAGCAGTATCACTCTGGATTACATAAAAAAACTTGGCAATATTGTTTGTACATGTTGAACGGTCGGTCGCAAGCCAACCGACTTCGACAAATAACCTACGGATAAATGACTCAACAGAAATTTCCAGGTCAAAACAGTCCAAGAAGAAATCCGAGACTAAATACAGAGGCATGAACACGATTTGAAGATGCAGCATGAAACTTTTTCCTGTTGTTGGCCCCATGTTATGGATGGGCTCCTATAATAATAATAATATTAATAATAATAACGACAATTTATATGGCGCCGTAACGCGGTCATACCGCTACAAGGTTATGCCTAAGGTTTATACAGATCTGTGTTTGTTACAGTCTTACAACCATTCTTTTCAGCCGGGGTTGGGTCAGAAGTGCTACTGAGTATTCACATTGAAGGGTTGTCATATAAATTCATTCATTCAAATATTTATACAGCGCCTCTTCAAGGAAACTACTTAAGACGCACTCCCAACTCCAGCACGGCCAAACAGGACGGTTTTCAAGTGCTCATTTTTCAAGTTCCCCATTTTTTCCAGGGTTTTAGGATAGATACCTTCTAAGCACCACATCTTAACAGAACCAAAAACCTTTGAAACAAGAGAGTGTACTGAAAGCGACTAGGAAAAAATGCAGTTCGTCAGTAAACATATTTTACTGTCAAATCAATTGTGAAGTCGAAAATGCGACAATACCACTTCATTGACCAAGAAAACATGAATTTCATGGAGTGCTCGTTATTCTCAATTTAATAACAACCAAGCATTGACGCCGCTACACGAAAACGTTTTTCCAAAGACACAATCCAACAGAAAATTGTTTGCCTGTAATAATCCACTACAAATGGCAATCACAACGTCGGTCTTAAAAGATCAACGGAATAAAATAAAGGCAAACAAATGCCGTCAGATAAACACTGTAGAACAAAATTCTACAAATAAAGATTTTAACAAATTAAAAGAGAAGACCCTTCTTCAATCTCACACTCAAAGTAATACGTTAAGAGTGAGTTATATTTGTGAGAGCACAAGTTTAAAAGTACTTTTAAGCTCACCAACTCATCTATCATGAACCAATTTCGGATGCCAAAACAATGAACTACCAAGTTTGTAGCCCAGCGCCACAGATCGTTTACATACCGCCCTGAATATGTTACAGGTACAACTGTAAGAAAACAAGGTAAACGTGCAGACTGGCTGCCCGTACTCCAAACAATATGGCTGCCAACGAACGCAATAAAATTAGAGTGCCACCATCGACGATATTGTTCATCAATTCAGCTTCAATTTCAGCAGAATGACTGCACTAACCCTAAAACTAACCCTAACCGACCCTCACGACGCCTAACCTGAGCCCTAACCGACCCTCACGACGCCTAACCTGAGCCCTAACCGACCCTCACGCGCTCTAATTTTATTGCATTCGTTAACGGCCATATTGTTTGGAGTACGGGCAGCCAGTCTGCACTTTTACCGAAAACAACACTTCAATCAGCAACAATATTCAGGACCATAAATGAATTGCAAAAAACAATCACCCACTTTCATATCTATGCAGCATCGTAAAAAACAGCTGAAATGTGAAACAAAAGAAGTAGTAAGTTCATGAAAGCGCTCCCAGCTCAATCCAAAAGCAGTTCTAGTACGCGTTGTAATTAGAATGACCGGAAACACAAGCACGTCATGAAGAGTACGGGTCTCAATCCAACCATCCTAAACAACTGCTTTTCTCTCACAAAATACAAAATAAAACGACTGAAACTGGCGGCGAAATATACGGCTGATTCTATCGCTACAAAAATGTCGTATTCAAGAGAAATTAGGTCGAATCGTTTACTTGTAATTTTGTTGAAAATGTGATTTTTTCAACGTCGCAATATAACAAAATGGCGACCATTGCTAAAGTAATGGATCCAAGAAGGGACGCTTTCTGTAGCAGTTACTCGTGCGCTGTGCAGCGAGTGCGTTGGGAAATATATTGGTGATATTCTAAAGTACCCGAAGATTTTGTTCCAATGAGAAATCTGAGAAATTTTCAATTGGTTTCAAGTCACTACAACCAAAAAGGCCGTTAATAAAACCTTAAAGACTGTCTTATTCGACGGGGTTGAACTGGGCGCGCTCCTGAGTAATTAACATAACATAACATAACATAACATAAGTTTTGAGTGGTTCAGAAGACCAGGTGTTAGAACCGGTTCCACGACAACTGGTCTACCGACAACTCGTCTAACGACAACTCGTCTCCGGACAATTGGTCTAACGACAACTGGTCTACTGACGAATAGTATTGATGAAATAGAAGCTGGATTTACGAAAATGTTTTTTTTGCTTAAATGGAAGCTGGATTGATGATTTTCATTCATGTATTCCAACATGCACCCATTTCTGCTTCAAATCTAAAAATACCTTCATCCAGCTTCTATTTTCGCCTGTTATTTTAGTCAATCCAGCTTCAATTTCAAATCTAAAAATACCCTCATCCAGCTTCCATTACTTAAGCGGTTTTCTTATCAATCCAGCTTCCATTTCAGATCTAGAAATACCTTCATCCAGCTTTTATTTATCATGCGTTATTTTCGTCAATCCAGCTTCTATTTCACCTGTAAGGGAACCATCATCCAGATTCCATTTCTCTTGCGTTTTTTCATCAATCCAACCTCCATTTCACCTCTAAAAACTATCATCCAGCTTCGATTTCTCAAGTGCTGGATAAGTTGTCAGTAGACCAGTTGTCGTTAGACGAATTGTCCGGAGACCACTTGTCGTTAGACGAGTTGTCGTTAGACGAGTTGTCGTGACACCGTTAGAACCACTTCCTTTGTTGACCAGGAACATCTAGTAGCCCAATTGTCCAAGTTTAAATTAAACCATAAAATAACCAAATTTTTATTAGGTTAGGCCAAAATAAAAAATCCGATCGAAACTTGGGTCTGGAATCTTTAGCGTTGACTGCCTCATTTATGCATCCACATGGGATCCACGGCTATAAAATGAAGGCCTAATCGCGCGGACCAACTTATTCACAGGCGCTTATAAGCTACACTTATATATATATATATATATATATATATATATATATATACGCTACACCTAGGCCTAGGGCTTGAAGTGTGGCAGGACGGTCATGGAGAGCGTCCTAACACTTATATTTTCGAATCTCTATGCCGTGTCATAATTTATTTGGTCAGCACTCCTGAAAATGTAAGAGGCGTCCTGCCACTTCTTTTGGAAAGGTATGGGCGTCCAGGTACTTTTTTAACACTTTTAGCAGCTGCTTAGGCCTATATCTTCTTTAGGTAAGCCTCTCGGCAGGTCCAGATGCCCGGCCATTGCAACGACGCCACTCGATCTTCTCGATGTTGTGCTTTTTCTTTGAGTTTTCCAAATCGATCCATCCTCCATCCTCCATCATCCAGTCCAAGAACTTTTCCCTAGGTCTTCCTCTTCCCCTCTTCCTCTCCATTTTGCCTTCCACAATGTCTCTTTGCAAGGAGTTGCCTCTCAGTACATGTCCTATCCATTTCTTCTGCCTAATTAGCCCACAGAGCCAAGGAAACCATCGAAATGCTCACAATAGAGACGCGCGTAATCTGTTGACCTCTCTATTCGCATTGGTTGAAATGTCCTTGAAACCAAATGGGGGGGGGGGGGGCACGTTCCATGCAATTTTAAAATGGGGTCATGACCGGATTGGCTCTCTGGATCCGCCCCTGCCGCTAACAAAGACATCATTTCAGAAATTTTTGGAGACTAGCCTAGCTATAGGCCTATGACCAGTAGGCCTACCAATCTTCTCGACGATAATTTTTACTTTTCAACAGTTTAGCATTTTTCTTTTTCTTTTAATTTTCTTGATTTTAATATCTATCCTAGACGAGTCATTATTTTTTAAGCCAGGAACGCTCATAAGACGCTCTAGCTCTAGCATTAATATTGATGACATAGGCTATAATTTGGCCTATGCATATAGCCTTTAATAATTTTAAGTACCCTAAGATGGGACACTTAACAGCTTTTTCCAATTTTTACATTGCAAAAAGCACCATGTTAAAATAAACTGCATTATTGTACTGCATGTGCATTTAACTTTCAAGTGGCGGTTGTAAAATTTGACACCTATCAAAAAAGTATCATTATTGTCATTTAATTTTATAAAAAGTACCAAAGTGTCCCATCTTAATTAGGCATCTATGCTCCTAAGATGGGACAGCAGTTTCCATGGTATCAGATTGTGAAAATTTCAGTATGCAGTCAATATAATTACAATAGAATGGCTCATGGGTGGTTCTGTTATTCAAATTTATCAACAATCGAGAAAATTGTTGAATATAAAGACTTTTTTAATGTCAATGCCAAGTCCTGGGCCTCAGGGTATAATAAAATCTGTTGCTCAATCCATAAGCCTCGACAAAACTTTCTGCAATAGGCCATTACCTACAAGCAATCAACAAAATCAATGTCATTCATAATTTGTAAACATTGAATTTTTTTATACAAATCGATGATATGCCCAAGCATCATAGCCTAAAAGTGTCCCATCTTGCAGGGCATTTTTTAGCATGTTAACTGGCGGGGAAAATTCCCACCAGCCCTCTCTCATTCCCCACCAGTCCTTGCTCTTTTCCCCACCAGTGAATTTTGCCCTTTTTATCTTTAATCACACAAGTTGAAGTTGTAGTGAACAGTTAACAGTTAACTGAATAAAGTTTAATAAACTGTTATAGTCTGATAACTTGGGAACCCTTACAAACACGCCAGTGACGTCATCGATAATACTCAATGTTAATGTTTGATATAAACCACAGAAGATATCTTAATAATTTACATTTCAATGCCCTTCAATGGTCATCAATGAGTCGTGTCGAATTTGACGCTTAACTTATATGGCTATAATAATATAGCCTCGATATTGTAATGAAATGAATAAATTATTAGCTACTTATTATTATTACTTAATACTGATGTGGCCTGCAGTTTAAAAAGGTTCAGATTTGCCTGGCGATGTAGAACTTTAAGTATATTTTGTTAAAAATCGTTTTGCAGGGAAACGTGAATCTATGTTGCCCTTTGATGTGAGTGAATTGTCAACTGGAACTGGAAGCGGTGTATCTAATCAGAACGTCACTACTGGTAGCAGAAGAACAGAATCAATTCGTGTTGAAATCCTAGAGGCAGCATACAACTTCTTAGCTGAAAGACTGGACCCAGAGCAAGATTCTCTCCTTGGGAATATGTGTAGCGAATTAAATGCTTAACAAACGAATTAATTAACTGATGAACTGTTTAATTATTAATTATAGGTAATAGTCAAGCTAGCGTAATTACTGGCGTATTAGTTATTTATAATGAACAGTTGTGGCTTAGCTTAATATAAAAAAAAAACAAATGCGCAACAAAAGTCAGTCAACGCATGAGGAGGCCAGAAACAAGCGTTACGCACAGGACGATAACAAGGCGCGCGTTGGCAACGTGCCAAGAAGTGAGCGAGGCAGACGACAGCAATAATAACATTGATTCGAGGCAAAAACTTTCGACGAGACGGTCGCCATTAAACATTTTGGCGATTCGTGAAGTTAATTCGAAAGGCCTCGATGATCCATTGTGGGAAAGTAAGATTTCAGTGTCTACTTGTTCCTACTGCAGAACTGTAAGTCCGAGGGGAAGGTAGTACCTTTGGCCGGTTAAGTTTAGTGACTTTGCGAAGCGCTGAACGTTTTCGAGCGATTGACAGTTGATGAGAATTGAGCAATCGGCGAGAACTGTGAAAATCAATTGCGATTGATCTGGAGTGAGCGAGGAGGCGAAACGGCAACGACAACGGAGGTGGAAGACCGGTAGGCCGCTGTGAAGAGACGCAGCCTACAATTCAGCATCAGTACGGTGGTGAACTACGACGGACGACTTCGAGGGAGGATCAACCGATCCTTCTTGTCCATCCAGTCTGTTCCCTGTATTCGAGACGAGGACCGAGTGAAATCTTCTTGAGTGAAGGACTTTATCATCCAACGAGAATGGACGCATGAGGGCAGATAAGAACACTCACAATAATATTTATTTAATCAAATACGCCACACTAGGTAGTTAGGTCATTGAATAATATTTACTGTTGAATGTTGATATTTATATTATACATCAAAAATGAAATACAGCGAGTTCTTGTTGTAGGCTAATTCTAAGTAACATTCTTGATCACCCATTACGAATCACTGAGTTTATAAAGCGTCTAGGGTGAAACCTGGTATGCGACAGTATGGGGACTCAGATTCCGGGATTTTAGTCAGCTTAAAAACTGATCTAATTGAACATTAATGACACTAGAAACAGCATAGAACAATATTGCTAGTATATTGATTTTTTGGATGTAAAGCTGAACTGATAGAGACTTGTATTTTAGAACTGTAGAGTGTATTTTAAAGAGCGACTGATAAATTGAATTGATTTCTGTGTTCAGAAATTATATAGCGCATTTTTTGTCTATATTTTACTACTTGCTAATTTGAAGTAAGTCAGTAAGTGATGTCCAACAGTGATTTCGAAAACTGGGCGAAGATAGCCAAAGAGTTAGAGCTAAGTGGAGAGGAGCTTCGTACGTTTGTTAAAGAAAGACAGGCGGAACAGCGGCAAGACAGAATAGCAGAAAGGGCGTTTGCAAAGGAAGCCGAATTAAAGAGGATTGAGGCCGATGCAGAGGTAAAGAAAGCTGAGTTAGCAGCCGATGCCAAGAAAGCTGAGTTAGCAGCTGATGCAAAGAAGGCGGAAGTGGAAATGAGACGGCTTGAAGCTGAAGCCGAAGACAGGAAGACCCAAGCAGCAATGCAGGCTAGAAAGGCCGAAATTGAGTTAGAAGCAATTAGGAGTGCGGAGACAGAAGCAAGAGAAAAACGCTTAGCCGCAGAATCAGATGCCAGACAGATCCGTGAAGCGACTGAAGCACAACAACAACGTGAGCTACAGCTAGAATTAGCACGGATTGAATCACAAGTAAGAATGAGAGAAATTGAGTCCAGAGGTCAAGACAGAGAAAGTGGAAGTGCATCATTCACAATGGTTGGTGACAATCCACAACAAGGGGAAAACAACAGGAACAGCAGAGGGATGAGGGATATCAAATTTCCCATCTTCAACGAAAAGAAAGATTGTTTAGACGCTTACCTGTTGCGATTCGAACGAACTTGTGTAGCATATGAGATAAAGAAGGAAGTGTGGTCACTAGTATTAGCTAGACACCTTGAGTCAAGAGCACTGGAAGTATAACAGAGACTGTCTGTGGAGGAAGCTCAAGATTATGAATGTCTGAAGACACAGTTGCTAAAACGATTCCAGTTAACTGAAGGTGGATATAGACACAGGTTCAAGACAAGCAAAATGGAAGCCGGAGAAACACCGACCAATTTTATTTATAGACTGCGACGCTACATGCAACAATGGATTGCTCAAGCAGGCTTTGAAGAGACCTATGAAGGAGTAGAAGAATTGTTATTAAAAGATCAATTCTACCTGACGTGCAGCACAGAGCTAAGAATGTTTATCAAAGAGAAAGGGAAGATAAGTCTGAAAGAAATGTTAGCGTGTGCGGAGTCATACATAGAGGCACATGGCTACAAATATGCAGAAGCAAGCATTAAACCTGATGTGAAATTCCACAATGAAAGGACAAACAACAGACCCTTTGAGAATAAATCCAAAGAAGGATTTGGGAACAGTCAAAACAGGAGTAGAAATGATGTCAGAATGGACCGTAAAGTGAACCATGGTGGAAATGTAAACAGAGGATTCAGTAGAGAGCGTGACTACGCAACAGAATATAGGGGATCCTGTTTTATTTGTGGGGGGTCAACTCACAAGGCACTTTCCTGCCCCCGTAAGAATAAAGAAGCTGTTAAACACACTGCAGCAGCAATGCGGATATGTGAAAATCGAGCATATAGAGATATGCAAGATACGTAATTGATGAGAGTAAGTGATGGTAGTGAAAGAGAGCAACACAGGGAAGAAGATGAAAATTCTGAGACACTACCAACGCACATAGCTGCAGGTGTCATGGTAATCAGCAACAACGATGAACGCATAGATCTCAAGGATGGTAGTGAACACAAAGTAAAACTGAATGGAAAAAGTGTTGAGTGTTTGTATGACACTGGGACAACGTGTTGCATTGTGAAGCGTTCATTGATAGACGACACAGATTTAACAGGCGAAGAAACACGTTGTACACTTATTGATGGAACCATTAAGTATTTTCCACTGGCCAGAGTAAATTTGGAAAGTGAATATTTCAGTGGAGAGGTACAAGCCATGGTTATGGAAAAAGCGGCGAAACCTCTGATAATTGGAATGATTGAAGGTTTACAGTACCAAGTTAAATTTGGAAAACAAGAAAATAAACAGTGGAATAAAACCAGAGACTATAGTTACACAGATAACAGGAAGCCAGCTTTTAATAAAACGACGAAAAAGAATTACAGAAGTGAACCATTGAGATTGGTGGAGACGAATAATAAATATTTAATCACAGGTAGAAGAAGTGAGTTAAATAAGTGTCAATGTGAGATTAAGTTGAGTTGTTAGCTAAAGTAGTTTTATGAGTTGTAATGAGTGATAAGGTGAATCACAGGATCAATTGAGATAGTGGTGTAATTGTTGTAGTTGTGTAGTAGTTAAGAGTTAAAGTGAGATTAATTAGAACACAGTGTCTGAGTGTAATGTTGAGTCACTTAGATAAATAAGGAAACAGTTGAGTAACTGGAAATAGGTAAGATAAGAAGAAGTACTTTGTCAAGTGAGCATAGTACGAGGAATAATAAGATGTTAGTGAAATGACAAAGATCATTCAATATGAGGCATAGGATGGATGAATGCCATATGGTGAGATGGTGGCATAAATAATAGGTAGAATAGTTAGTTATTAATAAGAACGAGTTAAGAGTGTTGAAGCAATGTGAAGCATACCATTCGGATTAGTAAATAGTGCTTCAAGTTACAACAGACTAATCAGAAAAATTCTGCATGGAATAGAAAACCTTGAAAGTTATGTGGATGACATATTAGCCCACAATGAAGGATGGAAGGATCACTTGGAAACACTGGAGATATTTTTTGAAAGGGTTAGGGAAACCAACCTAACATTGAAGCCAAAAAAATGCTCATTAGGGTACGGAAAAATAGATTTCTTGGGTCACACGTTGAATAATGATGACATCAGTCCAAAAGAAGAGTCTGTGGACAAGATCATTGATATGCCAAGACCAAAGACGAAAAAACAAGTGAGGAGTTTCATCGGAGCAGTGAATTACTATAGAAAATTCATTCCACACTGTGCAGAAATAATGGCACCACTAAGTGATTTGACGAAGAAGTTGTCACCTGGAAATGTCGAATGGAATGAGAAATTGGAGAACAGTTTTATGCAGTTGAAAGAAGAACTGGCAAAGGCACCAATTCTGAGATTACCGAACTTAGAGAAGGAGTTCATATTGCAAACGGATGCAAGTGGAAAAGGGATCGGATGCGTAATAATGCAGGAATATGAGGGGGTGAATCACCCCATAGCATATGCGAACAGGAAGTTACTTGAGCGAGAGATGAGATATTCGGTGGAAGAAAGAGAATGCTTAGCCATAATGTGGGGCGTAAGTAGGTTCGACAGATATTTATGCGGCAAGCAGTTTGTGATTGAGACAGACCATTGCGGATTGCAGTACATGAAAGAGGGAAGAATGAAAAATGCAAGGGTTATGAGATGGAGTCTAGCCTTGCAAAATTATTCATTTACTATTAGGTACATCACGGGGTCCAACAATGTAATTTCAGATTACTTGAGCAGGGTACTAGAGTGATATATAGTGAACCTTTGATGAATGATAAGTTGTATATAAATAGATGTAGAACAGTAATTTTGTTGTGTTATGTAAGGTAGAGAAAAGGTAGTTTATTAAATTAGTTTGTTAAGTAGGTAAGTAAAGTGAAGCCTGTGAACAGTCTTTTGAAGGGGGGCATATGTAGCAAATTAAATGCTTAACAAACGAATTAATTAACTGATGAACTGTTTAATTATTAATTATAGGTAATAGTCAAGCTAGCGCAATTACTGGCGTATTAGTTATTTATAATGAACAGTTGTGGCTTAGCTTAATATAAAAAAAACAAATGCGCAACAAAAGTCAGTCAACGCATGAGGAGGCCAGAAACAAGCGTTACGCACAGGACGATAACAAGGCGCGCGTTGGCAACGTGCCAAGAAGTGAGCGAGGCAGACGACAGCAATAATAACATTGATTCGAGGCAAAAACTTTCGACGAGACGGTCGCCATTAAACATTTTGGCGATTCGTGAAGTTAATTCGAAAGGCCTCGATGATCCATTGTGGGAAAGTAAGATTTCAGTGTCTACTTGTTCCTACTGCAGAACTGTAAGTCCGAGGGGAAAGTAGTACCTTTGGCCGGTTAAGTTTAGTGACTTTGCGAAGCGCTGAACGTTTTCGAGCGATTGACAGTTGATGAGAATTGAGCAATCGGCGAGAACTGTGAAAATCAATTGCGATTGATCTGGAGTGAGCGAGGAGGCGAAACGGCAACGACAACGGGGGTGGAAGACCGGTAGGCCGCTGTGAAGAGACGCAGCCTACAATTCAGCATCAGTACGGTGGTGAACTACGACGGACGACTTCGAGGGAGGATCAACCGATCCTTCTTGTCCATCCAGTCTGTTCCCTGTATTCGAGACGAGGACCGAGTGAAATCTTCTTGAGTGAAGGACTTCATCATCCAACGAGAATGGACGCATGAGGGCAGATAAGAACACTCACAATAATATTTATTTAATCAAATACGCCACACTAGGTAGTTAGGTCAAAATCAAATCAAATCAAATCAAATCAAATCAAATCATTTGTTTGGCAACCAAAAACAACAGGAACAAATCAAATAAAGCATCATAAACACAAGGTTAATAAGTATAAAAAACATTACTTAAATAACGATGCCAAAGGTTTCTATTTGGTTGCACAGGGGACTCGGAAGGGGTCTTACAACCCCGCTAGGTGAGTCCCCTGGGCGACTATACCAAGATGATGATGGCCAATAGGTTGCCGTACCGTGGTCCTAACATAAAGTATAAGTGAAAAAAAACTAATTTAAGAAAACAAACAGCAAACACCTTAACTAACTTAACTAATAGCACAATTACACATTAATTCGATGATCATAGGGCCTCTAGTAGATCTAGATGAAGTTAAGGCACAGAGGTCGCTGGATGGTCGGGATGCTGCATGGGTAGTAAGGATTTAGATATAATTTATTCAGAGTAGGAGAAGATATTTAAAAGTTTGACGCTTTGTTCACTCTGTAATGAGAATCAATAATAGTCATAATGCACCAGAATAAATTATTATTTATTGTCAAGAATCAGGGCACGCAATTTTGACTTAAAGATTCGAAGGCTAGGCAGCTGTCTGATGGAGAGGGGAATCTTATTCCATGTTTGAGCCCCACTGTATTTAACAGAGAAGCGTCTGATATTGGTGCGGGCGTGAGGCAAATGGTAAGAGTCAGCGTGTCTAGTATGATATGAGTGCACCTTAGTAGTATGGAGGAAGAAATTCTTAAACACGGAAGGTAATAGGTCATGAAAATATCTAAACATAAATTCGCCTAACTGCACCTGCCTAATTTGATAAACATTTAGAAGGCTATATTCCCGGAATTTAGATTCAGTCGTGGTCCCATAGGGCAGATTTCCTATATATCTAATAGCTCGCTTTTGGAGCTTCATTAAAATCAGAAGACTAGATTTATAGGTGGAGGCCCATATTATGTTACAGTAAGTGAGGTATGGGTAAATGAGTGAAAAATACAAGGTGAGACGAATTTGAGGAGGTACTAACTGGGAGGTACGGGATAATATTCCAAGGTTTTTAGCAATTTTATTAGATACAATTTTTATGTGGTCTTTCCAGGTTAGGTGCTGATCTATATATACTCCTAGGAATTTGGTTGATATTACCTGAGTGAGTGGAACCCCATCAATGCACACCCCCAGGTTTCCTGCATCATAACTCTTTCTATGTGATTTAAAGATTATATAATTGGTTTTATCAAGATTTAATGACAGTTTATTTGCTTGGAACCATTCGGCTACATTTTTCAATTCAAAGTTAACATCATTAAATAGGGTTTCAAGAGATGAGTTGGAGTAAAATACATTGGTGTCATCAGCGAAGAGTATAAAGTACAATAAAGGAGATGCATTTGGGAGATCATTCACATAAATAAGAAATAATAAAGGACCGAGAATAGACCCCTGGGGAACTCCAAAGTTAATTTGCCGTAAATTAGACAGAGCACCATTGTAGGAAACCAACTGGGATCGATTTGTAAAATAACTTGAAAACCAATTTAACTGGGTACCCCGGATTCCATAAGTGCTTAATTTCTTTAATAGGATGTCATGATTAACAGTATCGAAGGCCTTTGCCAGGTCGAAAGAAATACCTATTGCATACTGCTTATTTTCGATTGCATTGGAAATTTTGTCTTGCATACTCATCAAGGGCATATAGGTAGAGTGTCCAGATTGGAATCCATGTTGCGAAGGGAAGAGGACATTTCCTTTAGAAAAAAAATTATTAAGACGTTCAAACATGGCTTTTTCAAAAAATTTTGAGAAAAATGGAAGTGCTGAAATAGGTCTGTAATTAGTTACATCGTCTTTAACCCCCTTTTTATAAACTGGAACCACTTTTGCAGTTTTTAATGATTGTGGAAAAACCCCACTGTTAAAAGAACAGTTTATTATATCAGATAATAAGTGAGCAATAGAGGGTAGGGTTAGAAGTGCAATGCTTGGATCAATGTCATCAACTCCTCTGCCATGTGAACAATTTATGGATTGCCCAAGTCGAATAATTTCCTCAGGGGAGGTTTCACAAAGTCCAAAAGATTCGATAAGTGACGAAGGCATGAATTTTTCAAAGGAACTCGTGGCAGTGGGAAGTTTGGCTGCAAGTGACTGGGCTATCTCCGTGAAATAAGTATTAAAATTGTTTGCTACAGTCTCGGGATCAGAAACCTTCACTCCGTCGACTGTTAAGGATAAGGCATTGTTATTTACATTATCGTTAGTCCCCATAAGAGTACGCAAGAGGTTCCAGGTTTTCTTCAAGTTGTTGCTATATTTACAAAATTCTGAAGCATAATAATTTTTTTCGGCCTGAATTCTCAATGATTTAAATTTGTTTCTATAAGAAACAAATTTAAGCTTATTGCTATCGTTTGGGTTTTTTATAAACTTCATATATAGCGCAGATTTTTTTCTACAGGATTTGAGGAGACCCTTTGTCATCCAAGGTTTTTTGGGGGTGGAATTTCGTCCGCAATTATTTAGAGTGAGAGGAAAGAATTCATTGTAGGACTCCATGTATTTGGATTGGAATAAGTCATATGCCTCATTAGCATTTTGGTTGGCACAGGCTTCCAAAACAGGAGACCAGTCAATCAGGGCAAGGGCTTCATTAAAAGCAGTTTTCTTTGGCTCCGTGATTAGTCGATGAGTACCAACAGAAGGTTTGCTGCAAGGTAGAGGACCATAACCAAACTGAGCTAGGTCATTGAATAATATTTACTGTTGAATGTTGATATTTATATTATACATCAAAAATGAAATACAGCGAGTTCTTGTTGTAGGCTAATTCTAAGTAACATTCTTGATCACCCATTACGAATCACTGAGTTTATAAAGCGTCTAGGGTGAAACCTGGTATGCGACAATATGAAAGATCTGCTTTCAGCCCAGGTCGTTGGTGATTTTGTGAACGCAGGCATTACTCTCTCAGCTAGGTTATTCCCACTGCAAGACGGAGTCTTTGCTGATGAAGCCTGTGAACAATGGAACACAATTTCAGCTATACCACACCTTCCTACCGGATCCGATCTTGGATGTTCATTGTCAGTTCGTCTCCGCCAGTTGCTACCAGTAACCACAGGGTTGGTGCAGAAGGTGTTATCAGCAATTGCAACATTGTCACCCCATTCCATGCAAACTGAGAGAATAATATCGCATCACAACTTGGTTGTCGACGACCATAGAACTGGTATGAAATCCAACACAATCAATGCACGACTTCAGATCGCATTAAATGGAGTGGGAACTGCACTCTATGATCCCAGAATGGCCATTGTTCATTTCCTTTCAAGTAGGAATCGCAGAGAACGTGAACCAAATGTTGACAGTTATTCAAAGCGAGATTTTGTCCAGAAATTTTTCTGAAAAAAGGCCATTTTTTCTAGTTGGTAGACTGTTACATTGGTAGTGGTACATCATCTAAATTCAGTTAAGTGAACTTAAGTCGTATAATTAATGCTCTTATACGTGTATTTTTTATTGTTCTTTTAAGCGGATATGCGTTGTCTTCTAAGTTTATCTGATAATGTGTCAACGTGCCTTTACCCAAAAATAACTGTTCAAAATGCCCTTTTCCCAAATATCCCCAGCAGTGAAAATTCCTTAAAAAAACCCTGCCATCTTATGGTATCTTGTGGTGTCCCATCTTATGGCACACTGTTGCAGTTTATTATAAAACAATTATTTTTATTATCACAGCCTACAGCTATGCAGAATAAATAATTAACACTTATAAAGAGGCTATTATATGCATATACCATAAAATGAAATAAATATATAACGCTTTCCTTACTGTGTACAAAAATCGAAGAACGTGACATAGCAGCAGCGATCACGAAAAATTACAAAAATCAATAACATCAAGGCAACAGCATCGCTAGTAGTAATAGTTGGTATGCGGGATCTAATATTGGGGGATACATCTTTTGCAACTGTAAACAGTGGCGTCCTCTGCTGAATAACAATAATAATGGGTGTGTCCCATCTTAGGAACTGTCCCATCTTAGGGCACTTTCCCCTATATGTATAGGTAGGCCTACGTCACTCACTATAGCAAAGAAATAAAATATTCATAAATAGGTTATTGCATTCACCAATCAAAAATCACCATTTGTCGCATTGCATAAACTAGCTGAGACATAAGTAAGTAAGCAAGTAAGTAAGTGTTAGTGACACATTATAGGCTACGGTATTTTTTTATTGGTGTCCCATGGACGCATCGTTAGGCTAATTCATTTGTGCGTCCATCTATAACTACGGTGCGTCCATGGACTCACGACCTTTATTTTTGTGCGTCCGGTGCCAAAATTTGTGCGTCCCGGACGCATGGACGCACACTAACGGAATCACTGGCCCTATACTGAATTTTCAAGGTGCTGTATATAATAAAATTTCAAAATTCAAATATTTTCTTTTTACTAAGCAAATTATTAGAGATCATGGAACAAATCTTCGATAATGCTTGACATTATTGTTTATTAATGGGGGGGGGGGGGACATCTACCTGCCCAAACTTCTCCGATGCTCGGAGTTTCACGTTTCAGCGATCAACCTTCGGCCGCTCGTCCGTCCCCCCCAAAGTTCGGACCAGGTCTCCGCCACTGCCCCAGGGGATGAGATGAGTGAGGTGGTTTCCCGTTGCCTTCCTCACAGACAATGATGGGTAAGCAACTTGCCCAAGGTCGCGCCGCAAGCTTGCGCCCCTGCGTCCCACACGTGCTAGCCTGATATATCTAAATATCTAAATGTCAACTCCCAGCCAGGGACTTGAACCGCAGTCCGTTAATTGTATCCAACAGACGAATGCCGCTCTCGCTAACCGGTGTAGCTAACTAGGCCTAGCCGCCTAGCCTACCATTATTGACAAACTCCGCTATAGTTATATTATTGCTTTGTTGTCGGGAAGTGTTCATGGAAGGCTGACGTTGGCGATGGCGACCTTACTTACTGTGACATCAGACATCCGTCGGTAGAGGCGCTGGCGTGCGTTGCAATCGATATACTAGACCGATGAGCAGCTGATGATGTCGTCTTCTTCTTCAATGGCAGGCAGATGAGTTTCTTCTCGTTTCAGACAAAACTAATGTTTACTTTGTAAACATTGGCCCTGATTTAGCCTCAAAAATAGATATACTAGGAGACCAGCCTGCATTTGACAAATTTTTGACTGACTCCCCGTGTGCCTCTATGGGCCTCTTAACTATAACTGAAAAGGATGTTACTGATGCGGCTGACCAAATACGGGTCTCCTCAAGTTGTGGAGTGGATGAAATTGACCCTGGAATTGCTAAAGCCACAATTCTAACCATAGCACAGCTACTTGCAAAAATTATAAATTCATCCTACTCCTCGGGAAGTGTTCCAGCAGATTTAAAGATTGCCAAAATTATTCCTCTTCATAAATCTGGGGAAAAAAGTAAGGTAAACAATTACAGGCCAATCTCGATTCTTCCATACTTTTCTAAATATTTTGAAAAAATCATGCACAATAAGCTAATGGATTATCTAACTAAAGTGAATCTATTATCACCTAGCCAATACGGCTTTCGTAAGGATCATTCTACGTTTATGGCATTATTGGATATGCAGTGTAAAATTATCGACACAATAGATAATAATGAATTTTCTCTAGGAATATTTTTTGACCTGTCGAAGGCTTTCGATACTGTTGACCACAAAATTCTTTTGAAAAAACTTGAGCATTATGGAATTAGGGGTATTGTTTTGAACTGGTTTTCTGATTACCTTACAAACAGATCTCAGTGTGTTTGCTTTAATGGCTCATTATCTGGAAGTAAACGTATTACCTGTGGGGTCCCTCAAGGATCCATTTTGGGGCCATTACTATTCTTAATTTATGTTAATGACTTATCAAAAACCTCAAGAATACTCCATTTTGTGCTGTTTGCTGACGATACAAATGTTTTTATTTCGGATAAATCTTTGGAGTCTCTGTTTAAAAGAGCCAACTGTGAGCTTCAGCTAATCTCTTCTTGGTTCAAGGCAAACAGACTGTCTCTTAATATTGAAAAGACTAACTTTATAATTTTCCGCTCCCATCGCAAATCTCTGGGCCTACCCCCTCATGATTTTAGGATTGCCATGGATGGGAAATCTATCTGTCAAGTTTCATCCTGTAAATTTTTAGGTGTGTATATTGACCAACATTTGACATGGACGGACCACATCAACCATATATCTAGAAAAATTGCTAAAAACATTAGTATATTGTCTCGTGTAAGACATTGCTTACCCAGAACTTCTTTGGTTGGCCTGTACTATGCCCTAATTTTCCCTTACTTATCATATTGCATTATAGCATGGGGCTCTAACTATCACTGTCGCTTGAATGCATTGGAAATTCTTCAGAAACGTGCTATCCGTGTGATATTTGGTCTGCTCTGGAGTTCAAGCACTAAACCTATATTTCTTAAACACAAAATTCTACAGCTATGTGATATTACAAAATTGCAAATAGGACTGTTTATGTTCAGGTATCATCATCGTATGTTGCCTCCCAACTTTAATGGATTCTTTTCCCTCGGCTCTGATATCCATGACTATGACACCAGGTCATCTAATAGTTACCGGTGTGCCAGCGCAAGACTCAATCTTAAGCAATTCTGTATTAAATGCACTGGCCCACCGGTATGGAATTCTCTCCCTGAGGACATAAGAACTGCTGTTTCCATCAAACATTTTAAAAACAAACTAAAGTACTTTTTATATTTGTGTAAATTATAATGGGGACTTAAAAAGTTTATGGGACTGCCTCCTCCTCCCCGTTTGAATGAGATACATGCTTGACCTTAAGATGTTCTCAGGCTTTGCATTTACATTTGTTGTGTGGCCCTCTGTTATTCTGTTATTTTTTGTGAAACGCTTCATATTCAACTTAACCTGATGTATGTGGATTGGTGTCTCCTCGTCTTGGTGGAATTTTTGATCCTTCACATTAACCTTTGCAGGAATTAAGTTTGTAAATGAGCCAGCCGAGTCTTAGCGGGTCTTTTAGACCTTTGTCGGCTGACTCATTGACCTGCACTGATAATAAGTTCATAACAATTTTCTTGTTGAAATTTTATTGTTGTTAATGTCTGTTACTGTTATGTGAATATTGATGTGACTTGCAAGTCAATAAATGAATAAAAAATAAAAAATAATTGGCCAGCAAATCATCGGCGTTTTCCGCTTCATTTTTACGATTGCCTTCGCATCGCGAGATTGTAGGATGCAAGCGATTCTGTTGGATTGAAGAAGAACAGCGGAGCAATAGGCGTGGGAGGCAACGCGGTGACCCCGACTTGCAGAGGTTAACTCAACATATTGCGGGTTCAACAATTATTGTCTTGTTTCCGGTTTTCCGATTCGCTTTCATAGCTCCCCGGACGACTGATTGACCGTTTTATTAAACCGATCTCGTCTTCTTCTGAGCTAACATACGGCATAAAACATGCAAGACGTGGCCTGTCCCGTGAAAAATGGCACAACAGGGAACCAGTGGTCCGTGCTTTATTTACCAGAGCAGCCGACTGGTAGCCAGAGGGAGGAATCGACGAAAAGTGTCGGAGAAGGGAGTGGAGTGGCTAGGGGCTTGATGGAAGATGGAACGAATGCGATTGGCCGTTCTTCGAAACAACTTCAATTGAATGATTCTTCGAGTCTTGCTTCGACTGTGAGAGCTTTGAGCGAGCTGAACATCGGAAAGTCCACAGCGCCTGAGTCAAACGTGGTTGCGCTCAACTCCTTGCTGGCGCTTGCTGGTGGAATTGCCTGGCACCAGAGTCCCACTCCGTCAATCGACCCAGAATTCTCCACTTCCACTTTTCCGGGCTTTTCCGTGTCTGCAGGAGTTGGAACGAGGCTTACAGACCCATCGCAGAATCGGTACAACCCCCAGTGGCATTCCCCAGGGCCAGCACAGGTCGTGGGGTACGCACCGCAGGGTCAGTACGCTAACCCTCGAAGAACGTATACCCACGGATGGGGCGGTGGTGATGCCGTGCCCCAGCACATGGGTTGGGGCGCTGTGAATGCACATAATGGAATCAACCCCAACTCGAGGGCTGCCAACGGACAGGTGGGGCGATGTCTTCCGGGGAATCAGATGGGGTACGCCCTACCTGGACGTAAGCTCACGAACTATTCGTGTTTCGATGTGCAGTCTGGTCAGGAAAGAAGAGTCTTTCCAGCGCAGGAAGAATCAGCCGACGACTTGAAGACTATGTTTCGTCTCAACCAGGTTATGACAACCAAATCGTCAAATAATAATATTAATATTATTAATAATAATTATAATTATAATTTAGCCGGTAAATGACTTTGTCAGTTTCTTTTGAAAAAATAAATATGTGATCATAATACTAACAATTAAAATACTAATAATAATTATCTTGAAATCATTTTTTGCCATTCCACACAATTTTCTGTTTTTTCTCGGATGTTCTTTGTGCCTCTGGCAATCAGTTTCAGATTTTGGCTAAAAATAAGCTTGACGATATTAGTGATTGGTATTGACTGTTGAGATAATGATGAGAGAAATAGCAGTGGATAATATGTGATTAATACATATTGATTGAAAACATGATTAATATATTGATTGAAAACAGACTCAGCCTTTCATTCACTGGGTGGATTGGTGAAGTGAGAGTGCGACAGTCGATGCCTTACATGGCTGCCAAACAGTTAATTTCAATTCCAGTCATAGCTTGTGTTCATCTGTTCATAATATGAATTATGATCATCTGTGTGTTGTGTCAGATTGAACTAATAATAAGTTTTCACGAATTTATATTGTTATTTCTAGAAGATGAATTTCACTGGTTATAATTATCTGCTAATTATGTAGGTGTTTATCCATTGGTTATTCAGTTATTCACACATGCATGCATGCGTGTGGGGCATGGTGGCGTAGTGGGTATGTTTGTCGCCTTGCAGCCGGAGGGTTGCAAGTTCGAATCCACCTCAAGCCATCATGTAGGGATCTTGAGCAAGTCCTTCACTCGCAATTGCTCAGCGCCTCAGCATGAAACTCCGACTCGGTGTCCGCGCTGTAGTCGGGAGCGCTTCTGAGTTAGAAATCTTGAAGCGGCGGTATAGCAAGTGTACATGTATGCAAACAAACACACATGATACTATGCGTACACAGACAGACAGACAGACAGACAGACAGACAGACAGACAGAGACAGCAGGCCAGTGCTATTCTCGATTGACTTTGTTTTCTCATCTCTGATTCCTGTTGAACTTTTCCAGGATCAAGGTCGTTTCCGTGGATACGAGATGCCAAAGGTGAGCGCTGGACTCGACGTTCAGCTACTCGACCTGTTACGCAGTCAACATGAAGTCGTCCTCAACGGTATTTAATTGTTTTTAATTGTATTTAATTGTTTTTAATTGTATTTAATTGTTTTTAATTGTTTACGTCTTAAAGGTCAGACGTTGAGACGGATCAACGAACACAATTTCAAACTCGAATTCACATCAACATCGACTTCTTTGGGGTTTTGTGGTTTTAAAACAGATAAATCTTTTATAATTTCAAATTTTTAAAAACTAATTCCGCAACGATGTCCATGTAGGAAAATGATGCGTTTGTGGGTTAGGGTAAGGTGACTAGTGGTGCTATATAAATGGAAAAGTGTTTATATATATATATGTATGTGTATATAATATATATGTGTGTATGTATATATGACGATTTAGTAACAGTTTATGTTCAGTTAGAGAATGACTTAAGTGCTGAGAAGAGGAGTTGAATGAATGTTGTTGTAATTTGACTTTTGAAAGCAGCGCTGGAAAGAGAAGTTGAATTAAAACGAGATGTGATGGAATTTCTTAGAATTTGTTTTTGATCATCGGAGTGAGAGAGCATTTTGATTTCTGTGTTTTACAAATCTCAATTTCTTCACATTTTCTATCTTTCTGATTTACTCGTTTTGCGATTTCAAAATGGTTGCCTTATAAGGCCTAAAAAATTTTTTTGTGTTTCCGGTAACAGAGCTAAAAAAAATTGGGTAGGTAGGTCGGAAAATATTTTTATTTTGGAAAATATTTTTATGCAGTGACTATCTGAAAAAAGGATTCGCCGCTAGTCTTTTTTGCACAACGGTACACGCTGCAACAAAGTACGTGTTCTAAGCAAATATAAACTGCCTATTTCCAGACTTTCTGCACCTAAAACTGCTCTAGAAAACAGTCCTATTAATTTCATTTTGTTGACGTCTTTTCTGTTATGTCAATACAAATGTTAAAAAAATGTTGAAAAAAAAATTAATTTTTTTTATAAAAAAAGATTTTTCTAAAAATTTTTGTTTTAAAATTAAATTTATTTACAAAAATATTTGAGTCGCGGCAATAAAAGAGGGTCGGTCGGGTTACCGGAAACACAACATTTTTTTTAGGCGTAAATAAATGTCTAAAGAAGAATTGAGAATGACATTTTCGATTTTGCTTGTACATACCAGGTGACCCAGACTAGCCATATGGTATACGAGTGGTTGAATCATTGATGGATTATTCCAGAGGGGTAATTAAGAATTATTCAGTAATCTTGTGGACCAGGTTGCACATTGGATTACGCGCTGGCATGGAGAGCGAGACGTACCAAGATCGAGTCCCATAGGGCGGATATGCTTTGTAGGCTGCTATTAGTGCTGTGTATCGCAGACTGGCTCGTCTGTTAGTAGACTTTAAGATTCATGTATTCTGTGATCTGAGTTCTTGTGAATTGTTTCAACCGGATTATTGTACACTGTAACCTGTTGCAGTCTGTCAACCGGATTGTTTTATTACAGAATTTTTAAAATTATTATTAATACTTATGTGCATAGCGTGATGCTTTTTTCTCTCATTAGGTTCAAATGCCTGGATGACCTACCATCCAGAAAACCGAATCGCTAACAAAAGTTAGTTATCTTATAACGTCACACATCCATAGACAAATGTTCAATAGCAAGGGCATGATGCTCTTAGCTTTCCACTTCTGTCTGTTTCTGTCATTGAGAACTTTATATTTGGATTGGAACTTTCCAATTTCAAATTAGTTAATGTTGAATTTCTGTGGAAAAACGATTTTTTGCAGCACTTTTCCATTTCTGGTTTAAAAAGACAATATTTGATGTTGAGAAAACTGTACCATGACATTTGTGTTGTGCTTTGAAAAATTGCTTAAAATCATTGGCGGCTGATTTGAAAATTGCAAGAACAATTACCCTTCCATCGCCTTGAAAATTGCTTTGCACGAATCAAAGATTTAAAAACTAAACAAACAAAAAAAGTTGATCTGCGGAAGCTTAGTTTTGTTGTATCTTTTTAAGAATTGTTTTTGCTTGTTGGAAAACAAATCGGAAGAATATCAATTGGTGTCTTTCTCTGTACAGTGTTGATAATCTTCCTTAAATCTCTCGATTCCATAATTATGTGTGACGTCTGTTGTTTTTGAAAAAACAAATTTTTTATTATTTCAAATTTTATATTATTTCACTCTATAAAGAAAATTACGTACGGTGACAACAGACTCTTAATTAATAATGCCTCCATTGCCCAAACAACCTCCTCCAAGTTCTTTGGAGTTATAGTTGATCACCATCTTAATTGGAAGGAACACATAATGGTGATTTCCAAAAAGATTGCAAAAAATATAGGGGTTTTACTTAGGATTAAGCACTGCCTTCCAAAGTCCATTCTAACCAACCTATATTACTCACTCATTTTTCCATATCTCTCATATTGTAATATTTCTTGGTGCTCGAATTATCCCTCACGTCTTCATCATTTGATTACATTAAAAAACGAGCAATAAGAATAATCTGTGGTTCTCATTGGAAAGCTCACACTGCTCCCCTGTTTAAAAATAATAATTTGTTATCTTTACCTAAGATAAATAAATTCCAGATTTGTTAATTCATGTTTCGTTTCTATTTACACTTATTGCCTATGTCCTTTAAACATTATTTTACTATGGGCTCTGATATTCATGGTCATTTCACCAGGCACTCGCACTCATATAGAAGTGAATTTGCTCACTTAAGAATCAAGCAGTTCTCTATTAAATATTTGGGTCCTTTGCTATGGAATGGGTTGCCTGGTGACCTTACTAGTTTACTGTGTTTTGGTCTGTTTAAAAAAACTCACTAAACGATTTCTCCTGCACAATTGAAGAATTTTATATTTGCCTTGTTGCCTAATTTAGAGCTATTACTATCACCTGTATAATTATTTGCTTTGTTATCTAATTTAGAGCTATTATTATTATTATGGTATTATCTGATGTATTTGTTATAACCATAAGGCAATCAGATGAGTCCATCTGATCTGGTGGGTATAACTGGGTTATTTGTGATAATTACCATGGCTCAAACGGATGTATAACCACTGATAATAAATAATGTCCCACTTGGTATGATTACGGTGCTGGTTATTCCGTCAAGTAATAGGTCTGCTCAGTAATGTTCAAATATATTACCAAGGTGCTTATAGTGTTTTTCCTCTGGTTCCTTTGTTTCGATCTGAGTACTTTTATATTAGACTAGCTGTACCCAGCCACGCGTTGCTGTGGCAGAAAAGACCTCCCCCTCCCCCTCCCCCTCCCCCTTCCCCCTCCCCCCCCCCCTCCCCCCCCCCCCCCCCCCCCCCCTCCCCCTCCCCCTCCCCCTCCCCCTCCCCCTCCCCCTCCCCTTCCCCTTCCCCCTCCCCCTCCCCCCCCCCCTCCCCCTTCCCCGTCCCCCTCCCCCTCCCCCTCCCCCTCCCCCTCCCCCTCCCCCTCCCCCTCCCCCCCCCCCCCCCCCCCCCCCCCCCCCCCCCCCCCCCCCCCCCCCTCCCCCTCCCCCTCCCCCTCCCCCTCCCCCTCCCCCTCCCCCTCCCCCTCCCCCTCCCCCTCCCCCTCCCCCTCCCCCCCCCCCTCCCCCTCCCCCTCCCCTCCCCCTCCCCCTCCCCCTCCCCCTCCCCCTTCCCCTCCCCCTCCCCCCCTCCCCCTCCCCCTCCCCCTCCCCCTCCCCTCCCCCTCCCCCCCCCCCTCCCCCCCCCCCCCCCCCCCCCCCCCCCCCTCCCCCTCCCCCTCCCCCTCCCCCCCCCCCTCCCCCTCCCCCTCCCCCTCCCCCTCCCCCTCCCCCTCCCCTCCCCCTCCCCTTCCATTGCTGACATCGGATAGAGTCGAATAATTCCATTGCTGACATTGGATAGAGTCGAATAATGATTAAAGGCCGCTTCGCTTATGACGTCACAGCACTCGTCCCGCTCCCTCCGCTCCTTCCATTGCTGACATCGGATAGAGTCGAATAATGATTAAAGGCCGCTTCGCTTATGACGTCCCAGCACGGGAGGTCATTCATGTTTCGTCTGCTGTGTTTGGGAAGGCGTTTATGAAATCTGGCAGCCGTGGTGTTTTGTTGATTTTGCAAATGGCGGTCGAACGGATTGCAAAGTTCACTTTTTGTGGAAAAGGTTGCGTTTTTTCGGGAAAAAAGCATAATTTATCACTGTTCTATTGGAATGGAAGGTGTTGTAAAAGTTTCATAAGAATCGGTGTGTCACTTTCGGCGTGATCATGTTCCGAACTATTGGAAAGTTTCATTTTTATTTATATAGATGTGCCTAATGATACAGGTTGCCATTACTGACTTATGTTTGTTGTTTTTCTTTGCTTTTTTATGGCTTGTTGCCAAAGTTTTGTTTTGTTTTGTTTGTGTTATTGTGTGATCTCATGCCACCAGTGGCGTAGCAAGGTCCTGGGGGCCCCTGTGCAGAGCTTAGGTGGTGGGCCTCTTAAATACTTGAAACCCCCTTTCGATTTCTAACAACAAAGTTGTGCGAAGCGCCTGGTTCCTTTACGAAATTGCATATTTCACACCAAATTTAATTGAAAATAAACACATTTTTATTATTTAAATTTTTATCTAGGCTAATGAAACATATGCCTATTCTTCTCCATATCAACAGAGAAAAATTGAACTAGAATACCATACAAAAGTAGGCCTAATCACAAAATTGCTTCATCTCCTGAAGTATTAATCATCAATTATACCATAGGCCCTACTTAAATTCTTCAAGCTGTTGGGTTTGTTGACTAGAAGAGCGGGGAAATGTAACGAATTTGGCAAGTGTGAAATGACTCAATCAAGTCTACGGCTAGCCTACTATACGGGGGTCTAAATCCGAAATGCTAAAATGCTCGTTTGAGCACTTTCTCTTGTGCAAAAATATCCATCACTTTTGAGATGTCAAGCCTCAATCCATTGGTGATGTAACTGCTACTGTAGCCTCTGAAGTTCGAGGCCTACTCGGCTCAGTGTCAATATCCATGTCAACCACCACCTCTTCACTGATCAAACCGGAGATCGATTCTGCCCCCATGTCTGATGTAGTCATATCGGTGCAAGCTCGCTCTCCGCAGGCATCATAAATGCGGAAATTTTATGAATTTTTGCGGTCTTCTTCACCCGTTCTTCTCGTGCTTGTCGCTTAGCAACGCCATGCACTTAAATAAGACTTAGGCATAACTTGGGGGACAGAAAGAGTGCGGCACGAGAGTTTAAAAATATACAATTTCCAAGTAGGCCTAAATATATTTGTAATAAGGTATCCTAATCATTATCATGGACATTACGGCTGAAACCCAAAATATTACTGGGTGTGTACGCTGTAGATGTAGGTTTGAATACATTCTGAATATCCTTAAAGTAAAAAATTGACTCTGACCCCCGTGGGCCCCTGACAGCCGGGGGCCCTCGTGCACTGCACAGGTTGCACGCCCTATTGCTACGCCACTGCATGCCACATTGATTTCTTCACCAGTTTTTTCTAATTTTTTCTACTATTTCTGTTTATATCTCTAACCACACCATCTTGATTTACATTTTACGTTCAGGGGTTATCCAGGTTAGCGGGACCTGTCCCTTTCTGGATGACCCTTTCTGAGTGTTCACCGTTTATACAATCAAGGTGTCCTATGAACATTAATTTTTATTCATGTGTACTATTTTCCTTTGCTGTCTACCTTGGTTATTTGTTTGTTTGTCTGTAAACAGTTGTTCTTTCTCAGAATAAACTGATTTGATTGATTGATTGATTGATTGATTGATTTGATTGATTGTATGATTGATTGATTGATTTGATTGATTGATTGATTTGAGACTTCTTCTTCTTCTGTACCAGTTGAACTCTCAATTTCTAATAATATATCCAATCGCTTCAAGTCAGTCATCTGCATCCACTTATATCCAACCACAATGTTCCATCGCCGCTTTCAACAAGAAACTCGTGGAGCGGAGTGCACGCTTGTGTTGTATATATCAGACAGACGTGGAAGCAGGGAGGAAAACTCACTGAGGAGTATTGTGCTGACGTGGAATCCAACATCTGGAAATATTCGTGTCATTTCATTTCAATGATGGAGCTTTCAATGTTTGTGAGCTGTCCGACAGAGCAGCCTGAAGAGTTAGGGAGTTTTAGGGAGATTTGTGGAGGGAGATTTAGGGAGATTTTTCCAGCATTTGGCCGTGAAATGTTATCAGTCAAAGTATGTGAGCCTTCCACGTGGTTGTCCCATTTCTTTTTTAGAGTACGAGTTGAGGTTGAAATTTCTGGTTTAATTTTCCTCTTGACATTCTTTCCTGTCTTTACACCTTGTCGTGCGCAGATAGAACTTGCGTTTACATTCACCCGTCGTCATTCGTACATATCAATTATTCACCAAGGACCATACCCAGTGGTCGGGTCCTTGGTAATCACGCATGACACATGTATTACATAACACGTGTAACTTTACTTTTGGGAGCTCAATAGATTTGATTTGATTTTATGGAGGATGAATACTGAATAGTAGTTCTGGATCTGATGAATAGTAATTTTTGGATCTGATGAATAGTAATTCTGGGTCTGATGAATAGTAATTTTTGGATCTGATGAATAGTAGTTCTGGATCTGATGAATAGTAATTTTTGGATCTGATGAATAGTAGTTCTGGATCTGATGAATAGTAATTTTTGGATCTGATGAATAGTAATTCTGGGTCTGATGAATAGTAATTTTTGGATCTGATGAATAGTAGTTCTGGATCTGATGAATAGTAATTTTTGGATCTGATGAATAGTAGTTCTGGATCTGATGAATAGTAATTTTTGGATCTGATGAATAGTAATTCTGGGTCTGATGAATAGTAATTTTTGGATCTGATGAATAGTAATTCTGGGTCTGATGAATAGTAATTTTGGATCTGATGAATAGTAATTCTGGATCTGATGAATAGTAATTTTGGACCTGATGAATAGTAATTCTGGATCTGATGAATAGTAATTTTTGGATCTGATGAATAGTAATTCTGGGTCTGATGAATAGTAATTTTTGGATCTGATGAATAGTAATTCTGGGTCTGATGAATAGTAATTTTGGATCTGATGAATAGTAATTCTGGATCTGATGAATAGTAATTTTGGACCTGATGAATAGTAATTCTGGATCTGATGAATAGTAATTTTTGGATCTGATGAATAGTAATTCTGGATCTGATGAATAGTAATTTTTGGATCTGATGAATAGTAATTCTGGATCTGATGAATAGTAATTTTTGGATCTGATGAATAGTAATTCTGGGTCTGATGAATAGTAATTTTGGATCTGATGAATAGTAATTCTGGATCTGATGAATAGTAATTTTGGATCTGATGAATAGTAATTCTGGATCTGATGAATAGTAATTTTTGGATCTGATGAATAGTAATTCTGGATCTGATGAATAGTAATTTTTGGATCTGATGAATAGTAATTCTGGATCTGATGAATAGTAATTTTTGGATCTGATGAATAGTAATTCTGGATCTGATGAATAGTAATTTTTGGATCTGATGAATAGTAATTCTGGATCTGTCTGAAGGAGAGCATGGAGATGAATTCATTGTTGTCATTCTTCATCATGCATTGTTTCTCATCGATGTTTAAAATTCATTTGGGTTTCTAGGCAAACCCTTTGTCTTCAATGATGTCTCACGGACCAGTCCTGGTCCTTGCATTGATGGCATCCACCACCAGCACCAGCAGCAGCAGCAGCTGTTTAACCGAGCGACGATTGTTGGCCATCTGGTGACTAATGCGGAGAAGGTGGCCGCCAGTCTTGGTCTTCAGGGGGGCGCCCTCGACCGAGGAGAATGCTATTCGCGGAAGGTGTTCGTTGGTGGACTACCTCCTGACATCGACGAAGGTCAGGGAGCGGAACCAGCAGCAATAGCATCATCATCATCATCATCATCATCATCATCATCATCATCATCATCATCATCATCATCATCATCATCATCTTCATCATCAGCAGCAGCAGCAGCAGCAACACCAGTCATCATCATATCATCAGCAGCAGCATCACTGATATCACCACCACCACCACCATCAACTGTATTGTGCTTGATGGCTTCTCTGTTGTCACCGTGTCATCTGCACAATGAATCAAATGATGATAGATGATCTGCGTCATGTGGAGAGTGGAGGAGCGGGATGAGGAAGGGATGAGATGCAGACGCAGACCCATTATACGCAATGCTGCTGATGCTGATGCTGCTAATTACCAATCTTCAGGCTGTCAACGATGCTTTCTGACTGTCAGACTCCAGTTTGGCTTCAGTTGGGATGTAGTTAGGATATATTTGAGCTCATCGTAAGGCTTCAGCTGATGTCTTACAGGAAGATTCCTTGCCCTCCTCCTCCTCCTCTTCCTCCTCCTCTTCCTCCTCCTCTTCCTCCTCTTCCTCTTCCTCCTCTTCCTCCTTCTCGTTCTTTTCTCCTCCTCTTCCTCCTCCTCGTCCTGTTCCTCCTCTTCCTTCTCCTCTTCCTCCTCTTCCTTCTCCTCTTCCTCCTCCTCGTCATCTTCCTCCTCTTCCTTCTCCTCTTCCTCCTCTTCTTCCTCCTCTTCCTTCTCCTCGTCCTCTTTCTCCTCTTCCTTCTCCTCTTCCTCCTCTTCCTTCTCCTCTTCCTCCTCTTCTTTCTCCTCCTCCTCTTCCTCCTCGTTCTTTTCTCCTCCTCTTCCTCCTCTTCCTTCTCTTCTTCCTCCTCCTCTTTCTCCTCCTCTTCCTCCTCCTCGTCCTCTTTCTCCTCTTCCTTCTCCTCTTCCTCCTCGTCCTCCTGCTCGTCCTCTTCCTCCTCTTCCTTCTCCTCTTCCTCCTCTTCCTCCTCCTCTTCCTCCTCGTCCTCCTTGTCTTCTTCCTCCTCCTCGTCCTCTTCCTTCTCCTCTTCTTTCTCCTCGTCCTCTTTCTCCTCTTTCACCTCCTCTTCCTCCTCGTCCTCTTCCTCCTCTTCCTTCTCCTCTTCCTCCTCTTCCTTCTCCTCTTCCTCCTCTTCCTCCTCTTCCTCCTCGTTCTTTTCTCCTCCTCTTCCTCCTCCTCGTCCTGTTCCTCCTCTTCCTTCTCCTCTTCCTCTTCCTTCTCCTCTTCCTCCTCCTCGTCATCTTCCTCCTCTTCCTTCTCCTCTTCCTCCTCTTCCTCCTCCTCTTCCTCCTCCCCTCTTCCTTCTCCTCTTCCTCCTTCTCGTCCTCTTCCTCCTCTTCCTTCTCCTCTTCCTCCTCTTCCTTCTCCTCTTCCTCGTCCTCTTCCTCGTCCTCTTCCTCGTCCTCTTCCTCCTCCTCGTCCTCTTCCTCCTCTTCCTCCTCTTCTTCCTCTTCCTCGTCCTCTTCCTCGTCCTCTTCCTCGTCCTCTTCCTACTCCTCGTCCTCTTCCTCCTCTTCCTCCTCTTCTTCCTCCTCCTCGTCCTCTTCCTCCTCCTCCTCCGCTTCCTCCTCCTCGTTCTTTTCTCCTCCTTTTCCTCCTCCTCGTCCTGTTCCTCCTCTTCCTTCTCCTCTTCCTCTTCCTTCTCCTCTTCCTCCTCCTCGTCATCTTCCTCCTCTTCCTTCTCCTCTTCCTCCTCCTCTTCCTCCTCCCCTCTTCCTTCTCCTTTTCCTCCTTCTCGTCCTCTTCCTTCTCTTCCTTCTCCTCTTCCTCCTCTTCCTTCTCCTCTTCCTCTTCCTCGTCCTCTTCCTCGTCCTCTTCCTCCTCTTCTTCCTCTTCCTCGTCCTCTTCCTCCTCTTCTTCCTCTTCCTGCTCTTCCTTCTCCTCTTCCTCCTCCGCTTCCTTCTCCTCTTCCTTCTCCTCTTCCTCCTCCTCTTTCTCCTCCCCGTCCTCTTCCTGCTCTTCCCTCTCCTCTTCCTCCTCCTCCTCCTCCTCTTCCTCCTCCTCGTTCTTTTCTCCTCCTCTTCTTGCTCCTCGTCCCTCTCCTCTTCCTGCTTTATAAGCAAACAACTCCTTCCCTATTCACGGCAATTCTCAAACCAACTCAGGCAGTTCACAAATTTGAAGTCTTTACGTCCCAATGTAAATTTTAAATGACTTCTAGATCCTCGTGAACTCCAGAACAGATCAAGTCTTGTGTAATCTTTGGTGTGTTGATGATTTGCTGTTTTTTATGGTGCACTGTTTTTATTTCTTTTTCATGCAGACGAAATCCTGTCAGCGTTTCGTCGATTTGGTTCACTCGCCGTTGATTGGCCACACAAGGCGGAGAGCAAGTCATACTTTCCTCCAAAAGGTAACTGGCTGGATCTTTCTATTAGCTGTTGTTTTCGTTGTTGCACTGGTTGCTGTTGCTATTGCTGCACTTGTTGTTTTTGTTCTCATTGTTGCACTGATTAATTATTGTAACAGTTGATGTCGTTGTTGTCCTGTTTTTTGTTGCTCTTGTTGCTTGTCGAGAATAATATGTTGATATTACTTTTTTATGGATACTTGTAATATGTTTATATCTTATGTAAATCTTATGTTTATATCTTATGTATATCTTATGTTTATATCTTATGTATATCTTATGTTTATGTCTTATGTACCGGTATATCTTATGTTTATATCTTATGTATATCTTATGTTTATATCTTATGTTTATATCTTATGTATATCTTATGTTTATATCTTATGTATATCTTATGTTTATATCTTATGTAAATCTTATGTTTATATCTTATGTATATCTTATGTTTATATCTTATGTATATCTTATGTTTATATCTTATGTATATCTTATGTTTATATCTTATGTATAATTGTATATCTTATGTTTATATCTTATGTATATCTTATGTTTATATATTATGTATATCTTATGTTTATATCTTATGTATATCTTATGTTTATATCTTATGTATATCTTATGTTTATATCTTATGTTTATCTTATGTTTATATCTTATGTTTATATCTTATGTATAATTGTATATCTTATGTTTATATCTTATGTATATCTTATGTTTATATCTTATGTATATCTTATGTTTATATCTTATGTTTATATCTTATGTATAATTGTATATCTTATGTTTATATCTTATGTATATATTATGTTTATATCTTATGTATATCTTATGTTTATATCTTATGTATATCTTATGTTTATATCTTATGTATATCTTATGTATATCTTATGTTTATATCTTATATATAATTGTATATCTTATGTATATATCTTATGTATATCTTATGTTTATATATTATGTATATCTTATGTTTATATCTTATGTATATCTTATGTTTATATCTTATGTATATCTTATGTTTATATCTTATGTTTATCTTATGTATATCTTATGTTTATATCTATGTATAAATGCAAAAGCGCATTGGATCATCTAATATAATTTTATGCGATTATAGGCTTGCATTATATCGAAATTATTGTGAGATAATGTATGTTTTTTATTGATAATTATTATTTTATTATAATTATTACGGATTTTTTATTGATACTGTTGGTAATTTGCTTCATTTTAAAGTTTCTTCCGATATGTGGCGGACCGGCGGTGCACACCGAAATCAGTATTAAGTCGGAAATTACACACCAGAGATATTTAGAGAAATAGTATATTTGTGTTTTTTGGTTTTGTAAAAAATATTATTTTAAAAAAATTTGGGGGGAAATTAGTTTCCTCTTTTCTTTAAAGACATGTTTTAAAGCTATTTTATTACTCTGAATATGCTTACAAATTTGTTTTAATTAAGATAATTAATTTATTTATTTGGATCACTTTTTGCCTTATATCTTGGGTTATAATAAAGCTAGAGCAATAATTTTTTTTCTCATTTTGAAGCCTGAGACAAGACATTTTAAATGATGTATCAAACTCAATATGACATTGCAAAATCATCTTAATACCGATTTCGGTGTGTGGCGCCACACACACGCACACACACACCATATATATATATAATGTATATATATATATATATATATATATATATATATATATATATATATTTGTGCCCGTTATTTTCAGAATACAAAAAATCTGTCTAATAAGTTATTCGTGTTGTTGATGTTCACTTATTTTAAATTTTTTTGAAAATATGATTTTTTTTGTCATTACTTGTTATTACAGGATGCCTTCTGGGAGTGCTCGATAGTACAGCGGTTAGCGCGCTGGACTGTCGACCGAAAGGTCGGGGGTTCAAATCTCCGCCGGGGCAGAAATTTGCAACAAGATTTCTGTTCCACAAGCACCCACTAGCCGACTCAGCTATGATGAGTACACTGACCTCACGGTCAGTGGATGATGAGACGGCGAGGGAGAGGATTGGCCACCGCCCTCATATGCCGAGGCCTTGAAAATGAAAGTGCTAACACTTCATCCCCATTGGCTAGCCCTCCGGGCTAGCTAGACGGGATATCATCATCATCATCACAGGATGCCTTCTACCTTCTAAGATGCTTTCTAAAACCAAAGATTATTCTCTGTTATCTTAAGATCATCTTAGATTTTTACATCGTCATCTTCTGTTGCTCTGGTTACCATCGTACCTCTAGTTCATCCATGATTGGCTTATTTCATACAATATGCCATTGAGATATTTTTGGTGGAATTCGATGGCAATGGTTAGCATGATCACTCGATCATGATTAGCGGACAAACACAGTCTGATCGCTTCCCACTACTCCGCCAAAGATGGTCCACTCAACCTTCCATTTGGCAGATGGCATTGGTAAAAAGAATAATAGGGCGTGATGGGCGCCCTGCATGGCTGCCGACATTTGAATTCAACTTTTGTACGCGATAACTTGTGATCATTCGTTCATTCTATGAATTGTAATCATCCTGCGTTGTGACAGTAGAACTTTGAAACTAAACAAAGATTATTATTATTATTTTTATTATTATTTTTTTTCTAATTTTTGTCTTTTCGTTTCTTTCCCAGGTTACTGCTTCCTGCTTTTCCAGGATGAACAGTCTGTTCAATCGTTGGTCGAGTTGTGTTTGATGGACGATGGAAAACTCTTCTGGTACGTCTCCAGTCCAACAGCAAAGGATAAACCGGTCAGCTGCCAACTCAGAATCCGACGTATCGTAATCGTATCTTTATCGTATCTTAATCGTGTCGTATCTTAATCGTATCATATCTAAATCATATCGTATCTTTATCGTATCTTAATCGTATCGTATCTTAGTCGTATCTTTATTGTATCTTAATCGTATCGTATCTTTATCGTATCTTTATCATATCGTATCTTTATCGTATATCTTAATCGTATCGTATCTTAGTCGTATCTTTATCGTATATTAATAGTATCTTTATTGTGTCTTAATCGTATCGTATCTTAATCTTATCTTAATCGTATCTTTATTGTATCTTAATCATATCGTATCTTAATCATATTTTTATCGTATCTTAATTGTACCATATCTTTATTGTATCTTAATCGTACCGTATCTTACTCGTATCTTAATCATATCGTATCTTAATCGTATCATATCTTAATCGTATCATTTCTTAATCATATCATATATCTGAAAATCTATAGAGCGCCTCTCGCAGCAGAAGTTAATTATTTAGAGACGCTTTCAGCAGTGAAAAAGAAATGTCTTGAGAGAGAGAGAGCGAAAGGATGCAGAGAAGTGCGAAGACATTCATGAGCTCAACCCGTAGAAAAGCCATTCGATGTGGAGAGACTTAACATTACCACAACAAAAGCTCGGCTCTATCTCTGTCAAGGCACACCGAACACGAAGGACAAAGAGGACAGAATTTTCACTTTCTCTAATTGACAGGTGGGAGTGGGGAGGTGGGAGTGGGTGAGGGGGTTGGCGCCGTATTGGATGGCATGGAGATGAGCGCAACTGATTTCAAGTTCCGAAGCCTTTGAAGGATAGACACATGTCGTGCTTTGTAGGCTGCTAATTAGCACGTCCTTGTATTGCAAGCCGTCTGTTCTGTTAGTAGTTAATGATAACGATGTTAATTCAGGTGACTGCATAACTGTATGTATACTGTAACTGGTTGTGGTCTGTCAACTGGATTGTTTCAATTCACGAAAATAGAAAATAGAAAAGGTCAGAAGAGACGAAAGATGTCTTAAATGTTTACCTCACACGGCCATGATGCCTCGTTGTGTAGGTGCGGTGGTTCAAAGTCAGTAAATAAGTAAGAAAGGCAGTGGCGTAGCAAGGTTTTTTGGGGCCCTTGTGCAGTAGGGTGGAGTGAAAAAAACTTTTTCTCGAATTTCCAATTCCAATAGTGATCAAAAGTTGCCTATGGTATCACAGAATTGCTACAAAAAATTTGAATTTTTTATGTTGACGTCTTCTGCCCTCTATCGGACGATTTAAGGACGCCATGTTGATTTTCAGTACTGTCAGGCATTTTTAGACCAGGCTTGTAATATAAAAATTCCACTGTTAGAAGCAACTCATATAACAATTTGATAACTGGTGTTTCTAGACTAATTTGACCCTCCTGAAAACGAAAATCGTGGTAAGCAAGCTGGATTTTTAGCGGTTCCATGGGAAAACAAGATGGCGGACAAAATGGTTGCCAATTGCTTCAAATGACTAAAAGTAAAGTATTGTATGTGATAGGAACATGGTTTTGGACTCTAAATTAAGATTATATGGTTCAATGAATGTAATGGAATCAAAGACATATATGTAGCACTGCAAAAAATCAAAATGGCGGAAAAAATGGCGGCCAGAATCTTAAAATGGCTATAGGTGAAGTCATGTATGCAATGGAATCATGATTTCAGGGTCTAAGTCAACATTTTCGAGGTCAAGGAATACGATGGAACCAATGTCACACATGTAATACGGCACGAAAACCAAAATGGCGGACAAAATGGCGGCCAGAATTCTAAAATGGCTACAAGCGAAGGCATGTATGCAACCGGAATTTGATTTCAGTTTTTTTAACCAGGTCTTTTCAAGATGGCATATGGGGCATGTGCTGTAGAATTTATCTATAATGTTTCCTTATTTTGCCAGATATGATCATTCAAATTATCACAATTCCCTCTGCAGGTCTTAAACCAAGGAGCGTTGCGCAAAAGAACACCGACGAAGTCATCATGCAGCACCTTATCACAGCGTATCAAACTGACTATCCAACAGATCTGGCATCAATATCGTGCCATGAGCTTCCCTCAAAATCTGTGGCATTGGATGCTTTCTGAAAAGTAACTTGTCCAGTCAGAAACTTTAAACAGAGGCATAGCATTTATTTATTTAGAATATTTTGTGTAGGACCTCTTCAAGGTAGGTTACTCGATATTACTCCCGACCTAACCACGACTGAATAGGACAGTCTTTAGATTCTTAAAGAACGGAGTGGAGTGACCAATGGGCAATAAGCACTGTGAAAATGGGTGGACATTTCAGGCTGAGGAACCAGCCACAGAGAATGAACTTTGCTGTCGAATAGCAGAAGCTCAGCTTGGTCCGTCAACCGAAGAGTGTATCGACGCTGGACACCCGAGTTGAACAACAGAGTTCTTGCAAATAAGTGGGGCTTGTCCCTCAAAGCACCCGTAACCAGCACACAGACCATGTAGGCAATACGCTGCTGGAAACGGAACCAGGACATCTGCATATGATATGAGATATGACCAAATTTTGCGATATACCCCATAAATCGTGTCGCAATTCATACGAACAGTTTCCAGATAAATTATTGAATGGACATTGGACAATAAATGGTACAAGCAATAGGGACCCTCCTAAGGCGAAGACAATTAGTGACCTGGCAGATGCAATGGTTGACCATGTAAAGATGTTTTCCATTGGCTACAAGAGGGTCAATAATTATTGTCTTGGATAGGTACTGGACCTGGAAATTGCTTACAAAAAAGTGGAACCATACAGAAATGGTGACTATGACCCCAACTTCATCATTGTATTGTGTCTTGAAATAGCGGTACTCCGTTGTCGGAAAATTGGCTGAATGTTTTTGGTATGCCTGAAAGCAAAGCTGACTTAATTTCATTCCTGTCCATTCATCTCTCAACAGCCACATTTGGGCATTTGGAGGTATAGATGTAGCTGTTGCTGGGCTTCCGTGAAAGAAGAAAAGGTGCTGCCTACTACTGAGTGTATGTCTTATATTTAACGATGTTTGGGTGATGGTGTCCGCCATTTTGATCTTCGTGCCGTACTACATGAGTGACATTGGTTCCATTGTATTCCTTGACCTCGAAAATGTTGACTTAGACCCTGAAATCATGATTCCATTGCATACATGACTTCACCTATAGCCATTTTAAGATTCTGGCCGCCATTTTGTCCGCCATTTTGATTTTTTGCAGTGCTACATATATGTCTTTGATTTCATTACATTCCTTGAACCATATAATCTTAATTTAGAGTCCAAAACCATGTTCCTATCACATACAATACTTTACATTTAGTCATTTGAAGCAATTGGCAACCATTTTGTCCGCCATCTTGTTTTCCCATGGAACCGCTAAAAATCCAGCTTGCTAACCACGATTTTCGATTCCAGGAGGGTCAAATTAGTCTAGAAACACCAGTTATCAAATTGTTATATGAGTTGCTTCTAACAGTGGAATTTTTATATTACAAGCCTGGTCTAAAAATGCCTGACAGTACTGAAAATCAACATGGCGTCCTTAAATCGTCCGGTAGAGGGCAGAAGACGTCAACATAAAAAATTCAAATTTTTTGTAGCAATTCTGTGATACCATAGGCAACTTTTGATCACTGTTGGAATTGGAAATTCGAGAAAAATTTGAAAAATTATTTTTTTCACTCCACCCTATTGTGCAGGGCTTTCATGGTGGGCCCCTTCAATGTTTGAACCCCAAGATTTCAAACAATAAGGCTGTGCAAAAGCGCCGGGCTCTTGCGATAGACTATTTGCACAGGCCTAGCTCACACTCGAAATTAAATTTAAAAAGTCACTTTTTTCAATTATTATTTTCTCCCGTTTGGCTCTCTAAAAACATTTTCTATTTCTTCAGGCTGCCAGAGTGCTGAGCAAAATGCTGATAAACATGGTTTCCTCCCTTGTAGTATGAAGTACTGTGAACTACCATTCACACTGAAATTCTATCACACAGTTGGGCTATTTGACCAAGGCCGTAGCTAGGATTTTATTTTGGGGGTACTTTCCGACCTTTTTTTGGACGAAATTTTCTGATGACCTTTTTTAGTTATCGCCTGCTTTCCTTACCTTTTCTTGGCTCGTAATACGTTCACGACAGTAAAAAAAACACTATTTTCCGCGATTTTTCATTAGGCCTACACACTGTTACAGTAATTCTTACGTCATGTGCTAGTAAATGCGTTATTTCATTTTGGCATTATTTCATTTTGGGAGGTGTTCAAGCACCAACAAATGCCCCAATTGCTACGGCCTTGTATATGACTAAAACATAAACCTTTTAATAAATTGGTTTATTGTGAAGTGACTCAAGTTTGGGCAACTACGGTAGCCTAAGTCTAAAAGAAGAATTAAAAAAGTCGGAAATGCTGAAATGTTCGCTTCCAAGGGTGAATACCTTTGGGCGAATTCCCTTGCGCAAAAATAGATGCATTCGTTCAAGAATTCTTTTGTAAAGTAACTGGCATACCACCATAGTTTCGAAGTGCCTTTCTGCACGGTGTCGATATCCAAAGCCACCACCAGCTCAGCATTGATCAAACTGAATTCAATTCTGTCACCAGGCTTGATGAAGTTATCGGGGTCATGGGCAGTCTGCACAGTCTGCACAATCCATTCCTGTGCCACCGTTGTTGGCCTATATATGTGGATTTGATTATTTGAATAGGCCTACCTGGTACATTCTTAATATCCTTAAAGTAAAAAATTGACTCTGACCCCGGGGGCCCTTGACAGGCGGGGGCCCTTGAGCACAGCACTACCTGCACTACCTATTGCTATGCCACTGAAGAGAGGCCCTGGAACATTGAGAATATTATTACACGACTTTACTTACATCCAACTATTCTGTTGCAATTGAATGCGTTGCTGTCTCAAATGGATTTATATCACAGACGCAATCAGACCACATGTTCAAAGTTGAATGAATTCAATCAATATTTCTGCTCTCAAGACTCCTCTTCCATGTCTCTATTCATGTGCAACTGAGTAGGACTATGAACAAGGAACAACGCTGTCTTAAAGAAATGATCATTTGTCTAGCGCTGCTTTCTTGCAATATGTGTGAATTATTATTATTATTATTATTATTATTATTATTATTATTATTATTATTATTATTATTATTATTATTATTATTATTATTATTATAACACACATTTCTTTTTTCACAAGAAACGGACAAATTCATTTACAGGCTAATGGAAATGCTCCTGTTCAACATTTAAGTAACATATTATTATTATTATTATTATTATTATTATTATTATAACAGGAATGTTAGATTTAGGTCTTGGTTTAGTTTTAACAGATCAATTTCAGTTTGCTTAGAGTGGCCGGTCCATAGCTCCAGGTAAACCAGACAAGGTGCCTTGGTAGGCAACGGCGTTGTAGCGCTGGATGGTGACTGAAATGCTCTGGAATAGAAAGCCTGCTTCACGTGAATCACCAGAGATCTTCGACAGCCGGCGTCCGATCTCGGACACAAAGGCGAGACCTTCATTGTTGATGGGGCCCATTGTTTAGACAGCTAAGGGGACGAAGAGGTATGTCCTTTGGAGATCCAAATACTTTGACAATTTTCTTGTGGCGGCTTTCTCTGCTGCTCTTCCGGCTTCGGTCGCGTTCTCAAGGACGTACGAGGCGGCCAACGTGTCCACCATTATTATTAATGGTAGGCCTATTCAAATAATCAAATCCACATATATCTCCATTATTATTATTATTATTATTATTATTATTATTATTATTATATTTACTTTTGCATATAAAAATTATGATTAATATTAGTGTTATTAATATTTTAATTAGTGGTGTTGTTGTTGTTGTTGTTGGTGAACATTGTTACATGTACATATATACATGTATACTTCGCTATGTGTGTATGTATGTGTTGTGAAGTGCCTGTGTATGTGTGCTTGTCTAGATACACAATTTATATTGCTCCTCCTAGCGCCTCTCGAAACTTCTAACCATACTTGATGTTGCTTGAAGTCATCATTGTGCAAAGAAAATAATTCACAGCCATTGGCACCTACAGATCATTTTGCAGAAGGGACCAGACACAAAGGTCACATTTTTTTCAACAAGAGCTTGAAAACTTGTGCAAAGCAAGAAATGAATCAGATCAGTATTTTGCATAGAGGTTTTCAAATGTAGATTTCTTAGTTTGTCGTCAGTGCTTTAGTGCAAAGAAATTTGTTAAAAAACAGAACGTGGTGGTTCAAAATGAGCGTCAATTTCTTGCCAGGGGGTAAGTGCCCCTCTTGCCATTATGTGGAGGAAGTATTGACCAGTGAAGAATTGCAGTGAATGGGTCAAGTAAATTTCATCAGAAATCGGAATTTTGTTAATCTCGAAAATACGAGATTCCATGTCTAAGAATAATGTGATCAATCCGTATTGTTATTATTATTGACCTTTTATATAGCGCACCTTCAGGGTAAACTACTCAGAAGCGCTCCCAGACCAACAACGGCTAAATAAAACAGTTTTTAAGTGAGTAAGAAACATAGTGGTGTGACCTCTAGGCACAAGGCGGAGTGCAACAGGGAGCCCATTCCAGGTTCTAGGGCCAGCCACTGAGCAAGAGCGCCGCTGCATTATTGCAGTTCGAGAACGAGGGGGTCAATTGTTGACAGCGCAACTCAGCTGCTGTGGATAGAATCACGGAATTGTTGAAAATCTCTTTCCACTCGAGTCGATGAAGAATCGGAATATTATGCTGTTCGTTCTTCTCTTCCAGGTTCAGATTCGTCCGTGGAGTTTGTCGGACTCTGACTTTGTCATGGACAATTCACAGCCAATCGATCCACGAAAGACGGTCTTTGTTGGTGGGGTACCACGGCCTCTGAAAGCAGGTGAGCAGGGAACCATGGTTCCTTCTAATTACAAATTTATGTAGCACTACTTTAAGAGACTTGGTGCAGAGATAGTTGAGGATGGGAGGCTAGAGCTGATGTGACTGCAGTCAAGATGTGTTTTCATTGACTTTCTTTGAAGAGTTTTGCGTTTGTGCTGAAATAATTGTAATTGTTTCTTACAAGATTTTATATGAATGTGAATTTACCAAATTAGATTTACGGTAGTTGTTCTATTCTCAAATGAATTCAATTGTGCGCAATCCAGTTGTTGAATGACGTCAAAATTCATATTGTTGCTCTACCTTTAAATTGAATCATCAACTCAAGCAAATCAGGAATTCACCAACTGAACTTAAACCATAAACTGTTTCTTTTGGTGCCTGACCAAAATATGGAATGGCTATAATTAGAAAGAAAGAAAATCTTAATTGGTCAAATGGAGAAATACAAAATTTTAATCTGAGCCGTAAATCAGAGCGAGCAAATTCATATAATTATCACATCTCTGACATGAACGATATCAATCACAGATGTTGAAAACTACAAGAAAATGTGGGAAAAAACGGAAGAATATAAATAATTGGACTTTGTTTCATTTTCTACTATAGTCTAAAATTACATTAATTTAAATTAAGTTAAAAGCCTTGTTTACACAATTTAATTTTAATCAGCGAATAACACAACTTAATTAGTGTACACTATGTGACATTGATACACAACAGCAATAATAATAGTTTTCCACGTGTGTGTGTGTGTTACTTGCAGTGGAGCTGGCGTTGATGATGGGTCGTCTGTACGGTGGTGTCTGTTACGCCGGGATTGACACGGATCCAGAGTTGAAATATCCGAAGGGAGCGGGACGCGTCGCCTTCTCCAACCAGCAGAGCTACATTGCGGCCATCAGCGCTCGATTCGTCCAACTCCAACACGCAGACATCGACAAACGAGTACGTCAACGTATTGCATCGTATTGCATTGCATTGTATTGCATTGTATCTATGCATTTATGTAGCGCCTCTCGCAGATTGACTACTATTCAGTGGTGCTCTCAGCACGAAAAACTGGAAGAGAAATGCCTTTAACTCTTTCCCACCGGAATTGTTTTGATACCTATCCTGTTAATCGGGTTGCGGGTGACCCGATCCGGCGGGAACGAGTTAAAGAGTGAGATAGTGCAGGAGAAAAGTGATGCGAAATGGAGCGACCAAACACAGCAAACGCACGATGTTGGCATGGAAACAAAAGAATGGATGAAGACGATTGATCTGCGGAACGCATTCAGATGAAATCCACATTGAAGACAGTTTTTCCATCTTATGAAGAAGAGAATCGAGTAAAATTAGAATTGCAATTCATCTTCATGTAGCATACGCCAAGCAGGTTGTCAGAGGCAAATACCCAGTGGCACTGCGACTTTTAGTGGCACACGCTAGTTAGTAGTTATATATTATATATATGTAGAAAAGTTTATGATTTATGCATTTCTAAATATAATATTTCAGGGGATAATTACAATCATCTAAAAATATCTTCAGATTATCAGCTGAATTAAATCAGAATTTATATACAAATATAAAATTGTTAGTTGTACCTACATTTTTATCTCTTCTATTTGTTTAGAAATTTTTTCTCATGAAGCCTTAAGATAGTTTAGGGCCTGTGACTGCTCTGCCTACGGGCAACCCACCCCCGGATTTCTGTCGTAGGCCTACACATCATAATGAACATAGCAATGAGCATAACAATGAACATGACAATGAACATAACAATGAACATAACAATGAACATAACAATGAGCATAACAATGAACATAACAATGAGCATAACAATGAACATAACCATGAACATAACAATGAATTAGTTACTTAGTTGCTGAATTTTCTCGCCAGGTGGAGGTGAAGCCGTACGTATTGGACGACCAGATGTGCGACGAATGCCAGGGACTTCACAGCGGAGGAAAGTTCGCTCCGTTCTTCTGTGCGAACGTTCTCTGTCTGCAGTACTACTGCGAACGCTGTTGGGCCATCATTCACTCGTCGCCAGGACGCGAGTTCCACAAACCCCTCGTCAAGGAAGGCACTGACCGACCCCGTCCGATGCTCTTCCACCGGTCGTAGGAGGACGCGGGGGACAACGACGCTCGCCGGCCGACTCACGACTTCTCGTCTGATTATTCACGACTTCTTGTTCGATTCACGACTTCTCATCTGATTATTCACGACTTCTTGTTCGATTCACGACTTCTCATCTGATTATTCACGACTTCTTGTTCGATTCACGACTTCTCATCTGATTATTCTCGACTTTTTGTTCGATTCACGACTTCTCATCTGATTATTCACGACTTCTTGTTCGATTCAAGACTTCTCATCTGATTATTCTCGACTTTTTGTTCGTTTCACGACTTCTCATCTGATTATTCACGACTTCTTGTTCGATTCACGACTTCTCATCTGATTATTCACGACTTCTTGTTCGATTCACGACTTCTCATCTGATTATTCACGACTTCTTGTTCGATTCATGACTTCTCATCTGATTATTCACGACTTCTTGTTCGATTCACGACTTCTCATCTGATTATTCTCGACTTTTTGTTCGATTCACGTCTTCTCGTCTGATTATTCACGACTTCTTGTTCGATTCACGACTTCTCATCTGATTATTCACGACTTTTGTTTCGATTCACGACTTCTCGTCTGATTATTCACGACTTCTTGTTCGATTCACGACTTCTCGTCTGATTATTCAAGACTTCTTGTTCGATTCACGACTTCTCATCTGATTATTCACGACTTCTTGTTCGATTCACGACTTCTTATCTGATTCACGACTTCTCGTCTGACTTGCGCCTTCTTATCTGATTCACGACTTCTCGTCTGACTTGCGACTTCTCTGGTTCACGACTTCTCATCATCTGTCTTTTCGATGACTCGTCTTCTGTTGCGTTGATGATGATGATGATGATGATGATGACGATGATGATGACGATGACGATGATGATGATGATGACGATATTTTGAGAATGCTTGGGTTTGAGGAATACAGATATGCAGGCAAAAGGTTTTCTACTTTCTCGTTTTCCTTTTTATTTATTCTTCGCTTGACATGAATTTTCAGCTGATGATGATGATGATGATGTTGATGATGATGATGAGGACGATGATGATGCTGATGACGATGATGACGATGTTGAGCTTTGTACGTTTGATTCTTCTTGGAATTTTTAGTTTTTGGTCATTGATATTTTTTGGTACACCCTGTAGAGTGTTTCTGTGCATCTGACCGATTTTCTACGGCTTGACTTGTATCTTGTGACGTTTGTTGGGTATTTTTGATGGTTTTTCTATTTTTGCAGTTGACGTTTTTCATATCATGAACAGGATTTTTGCTTTAGTCGTGTTTTTTGGCTCTTATCGGTTCACGTAAATTTCTGGCGTTTAATCAGCAACGAAGCTTTAGTGTTTTTGACATATTCACTGTAGGACTGTGGTTGTGGCAATTGTGGTGATTGAATCTGTCTTGCTTGATTGAAATTCTGCAAAGCTGTTGATTGAGATAATGTTTCATCCATGCTTGCTTCTTGAATGAATAATTATCACTTTTGAGTGCAACTGCTTTCTAAGCGACGTTGGATTTGATTAGGTTCTTAATCAGTTGAACTTTTGAATTGTTCGATTGTTTTTGCTTGTATTTGATCGTGAAATTCTCGCTCAGTATTTTCAGCTGTTCAGATATATTCAGATATATTCAGATATATTCAGATATATTCAGATATATTCAGATATATTCAGATATATTCAGATATATTCAGATATATTCAGATATATTCAGATATATTCAGATATATTCAGATATATTCAGAGGTGTTCAATTGCCTGATTATTGACTGTCTGCTGATGGTTTAAAGTCGTGTGATGACATCCTTTGTTCACACGCCGTCATAAAAACTGAACTCTGTGCGTGTGTGTGCGCGCGTGTGTTCTTTTATCAATTCATACAGGTGTGTGTGGTGATACCTGACGATTATGTACGCATTCAACTGTCTATTATTATAACATGTTTTTAGAGTGTCACAGAGATCGAAAGGTTTATAGGTTCTTTGTTTTGTGCGTGCATGCATTTCAATGGCCAGCGATTTGATCTGTAATTATGTATAGGATATTTATGTAGATTCTGTTTTCACCGTTTGTCAGTGTTTTAGAAATGCTATTCACGGTCTTGTATTTTAGAGGAACTAATACTTTCTGAATATATTAGCAGAATCTGCATTAGGGATATGACAAAAAATTTTTTTCAGAATTTCAAATTCCCCATAGTATCATGAGTTTAGCTTTTGCTTTTCTAAAAGAAAAAGAATAGTGGTTAGTGTCAACTCTTAAAAAATGTCACCCACCCGCCAAAAAATTGTTTTATTGCTATCTTGCTTCTTGAATCTTTTCTTGATGTATAATTGTATATAGATTGGAAGTTGAAAACTATTTAAAGGTCTTACACCAGATTTCTTGCAATTGCAGTTGGAATAAAAGAATCAACTGAACTTTACAGACACTTTCAAGATGTCTAAAAAGGCACCTTCTGCTACAGAAAGAAACAAGAAAGTTTGGTCTTCAAGTTTGGTACAGTTTCAAAAAGCTAAGAATTCAAGGAAACATAACACTGTTAGCAGTCTTGACACGATGTCAAAAATGCCTATGGAACTGCATATCTTGAATAGATTCAAGACTTTGGCTTCAACACTGAAAGGCAAAAAAGAAAGAGTTCTGATAATTGCTGAAGAGGTCAAAAACTTATGGAGAAAGCTTAACTTTCCAATCCAGCAAGGCAAATCTTCAGTTGAAAGAAAAATCGAAAATGTAATTAAGAAATACGAAAAACATTGTCGAAGACCTGGTAATCAAGTCTTTACCAGTTTGTTCAATGTGACAGATGAGAATGGAGAATGGTTTTGCCGAGAAGACAGAGAATTCTATGACCTTCAGACGTGGACTAAAGGAAAAGTTGGTTATTTTACCTTAAAGACAGATACAAAAGGACTTCACCCTAGAAAGCTACAGTTGATTAAGTTAAAAGTTAGTCAAGACACCAATGTTGAATTAAGCAGTGAAGAAGAAGAAGAAGAAAGTTGTGGTACTGAAGAAGAAAAACAGGATTCCAGCAGTGCCTATGAAGATTTGGATGCTCCAACAACATCTAAAAGACAAAGAACTGACTCAGCAGTAAAGTTAGTGACATCAGCAAAACTTAGTACAAGAAAGGCGCACACAGTCTGCAAAACTCTTGCAAAGAGTGGAATTTCTCTTCCAACTCCAAGTCAAAGTGGTGTTTACAAAGCGACAATGAAAGCAGGAGAACAATTAAAGCAACACTATAAGGAAACTTTAAGGAACGAGAATTGGAGCTTGCACTTTGATGAGAAGCGCATAAAGAAGAGAGAGTATCAAGTTGTAGTTCTGAAAAATGAAAATAGAGAAGTTAAACTATCGGTTCTTGAACTAATCAATGGAAAAGGTGAGACTATATTTAATGGAATAAAGACTGTGCTTGATGAATATGAGCTATGGCCTGCAATTAAGATAATTATTTCTGATACAACCTCTGCAAATACAGGAAAATCTATTGGTGCAGTCACACGGCTACAGAATCATTTTGTTCGGCTTGGATTACAGAAACCTCTTTATATTGGATGCCAACATCATGTTCTCGACACAATACTTAAACATGTTATGGATGATTGTTTTGATGGAGCAACCACCTCACCAAACCTCAGTTATTGGTTCATTACGAAAGTAACAGAAGAGTACGAGCAATTGAAAGCATCGTTTGACAATTCTGGAAATGCTCTGAAGAAAGTAGAACAAATTGACTGGCGAGATGACATGGCTTTCCTTCACCATTTGATTGCTTGTTACAAGGATTTTAAGAGTACAGGAAGCTTTCCTATGGTAGAATTCAAAACACTGCCAAATATAAGCAATGCAAGATGGAATAGCAGAGCAATTTTTGCCTTGCTAGCTTACATTTTAATTCCGCAATTCCAGCAGTCACCTGAAGGTCAGTCAGCATGTGACTTTATTTGTGGTACTTGGAGTGACATCTGGTTTTCTGGCCAGTACTATAATCCTGACAACTTTGATAATCTAGCAGAAGTGTGTCAAAATCATTCAAAGGCATTAAAGTCATTGAGGAACTTTTGGTCTGTGGAGCCAACACCGATTCCAACACAACGGTCAAATATATGTGCTGAAAGAGCAATTAAAGTTATGCAGGACTTACTTCCACTGTGTAAAAGCATTGACAAACTGAGTATTAAATTTCTTTTGTCAAACGAACACTAAAAAATCTGTACTTTAAAACGTTTAATACTATTTTCCGATGTGCGGCACAGCTGTGCCAGTGTTTATATACATTATACAATGTAAATTGTTTTTCTATTTGGTGGGTGACATTTTTTAAGAGTTGACACTTGCCACTGGTGTTTTCTTGATCTTTGCATAAAAACTCCACAACAAATGACATGGGGAAAGGGTTTTAAAAATAGTCATATACCTAATCTGCATATCTATATTTTCTGCAGCATGTATTTCTGCATTTGGCGGAGAATATAGTCTGAGCTTTTTTCTGTAGTTGTGATAACATCTTCAGACTTTGACTTGGCAATGCGTAATTTGTGTAGAGTGCCGCTACATCTTTTTTAACAGAACTGTAAAAGTTCTGTTTGGTTGAAGTCGCAATGAAAGGAAACGGTCTGAAACATCTAATGTTACGTATGCAGTGAGGGAAGGGGATCGGATTTAGGCAATAATTTGTGTGTAGGGGGGGGGGTGAACGGGGTATAGGTCTCAACAAAATGTGTGCATGTACAGAAACTAAACTTTTAATTATGACTTCTATGTAAGCCTATTTATAACTCTGTGTTATCTTATGATGGCATTTTATTACATTATGATTTTATAATTGTATTACATTATTATTCAATTTTATTACATTATGATTTTATAATTGTATTACATTATTATTCAATTCTGTTCAGATCTAAGCAGTAATTTATGACAGTTAACTATCTTTAGCTAGCAACCATGATGTTTAAGATAATTTAATAGTAACCTAGGATAAAAAAATGAATCTATTATAGATGACTTTAACTACCGTAATTGACTTTTTTTCGGGTGGGGTAGAGAAGCTTATTTGTACTGTTTAACGTGTGCATGGGGGGAATTCCATAAATGTCGGAGGTACAACAGGGGGGAGGGGTTAAAAATAGGATTTTGCATGTACCTGTACTTTATGGATGGACCCATGTCATGTCAGTCACCGACGTCGCTGCGCGACGGTTGGTCACATGCATGGACTATATAATAGCTCTCCACTGCCTCCTATCACGTGCAGCGGCGAGAAGATTGGATCCGGAAAGACGGGACCAAGCAAGAATGTGGTCAATCCAGCTAATACGTGGATGGACCCATACTGATTGAAATACGAGAGATGATTTTTAATGGTTTTTATACGAATGCAGTTTGTGTCGCGTGTTAATCATTGAGGATTTGGTTTCTTTGTTGTCATTGTCTTTTAGGAGTCTTCTTCTTCTTCTTTTTTTGTCTTCATCTCTGTTGTTGTTTTGTGGTCTCTGATGTTTTGTTTTTTGCTGAGTTTACGATGTTCTTGTTGCGTTTGTTTTTCAGCTGCAGATTAGGATAGTGCGAGTGATGTTTGTGCGCTGACGGGTCTTTGCATGCTTTGTTTTTTTCGTCTAATTTATTTATTAAGATAGATGTGATTTTTAAATTAATTCTTCATTAATAAAGTCCATTTAGTTTTCTATCTACCTCGGCTCGTGTTCTTTTGGATTTTTAATGCTGCTGAGTGTTGGTGTGAGAAGAGATTGAAGTGTTGGATTGGTGTGATAAGAGTTATGCGAATGATTGAAGTGTTGGATTGGTGTGAGAAGAGTTATGCGAATGATTGAAGTGTTGAATTGGTGTGAGAAGAGTTATGCGAATGATTGAAGTGTTGAATTGGTGTGAGAAGAGTTATGCGAATGATTGAAGTGTTGGATTGGTGTGAGAAGAGTTATGCGAATGATTGAAGTGTTGGGTTGGTGTGAGAAGAGTTATGCGAATGATTGAAGTGTTGAATTGGTGTGAGAAGAGTTATGCGAATGATTGAAGTGTTGAATTGGTGTGAGAAGAGTTATGCGAATGATTGAAGTGTTGAATTGGTGTGAGAAGAGTTATGCGAATGATTGAAGTGTTGGATTGGTGTGAGAAGAGTTATGCGAATGATTGAATTGTTGGATTGGTGTGAGAAGAGTTATGCGAATGATTGAATTGTTGGATTGGTGTGAGAAGAGTTATGCGAATGATTGAAGTGTTGGATTGGTGTGAGAAGAGTTATGCGAATGATTGAATTGTTGGATTGGTGTGAGAAGAGTTATGCGAATGATTGAATTGTTGGATTGGTGTGAGAAGAGTTATGCGAATGATTGAAGTGTTGGATTGGTGTGAGAAGAGTTATGCGAATGATTGAAGTGTTGGATTGGTGTGAGAAGAGTTATGCGAATGATTGAAGTGTTGGATTGGTGTGAGAAGAGTTATGCGAATGATTGAATTGTTGGATTGGTGTGAGAAGAGTTATGCGAATGATTGAATTGTTGGATTGGTGTGAGAAGAGTTATGCGAATGATTGAAGTGTTGAATTGGTGTGAGAAGAGTTATGCGAATGATTGAAGTGTTGAATTGGTGTGAGAAGAGTTATGCGAATGATTGAAGTGTTGGGTTGGTGTGAGAAGAGTTATGCGAATGATTGAAGTGTTGAATTGGTGTGAGAAGAGTTATGCGAATGATTGAAGTGTTGAATTGGTGTGAGAAGAGTTATGCGAATGATTGAAGTGTTGGATTGGTGTGAGAAGAGTTATGCGAATGATTGAAGTGTTGGATTGGTGTGAGAAGAGTTATGCGAATGATTGAATTGTTGGATTGGTGTGAGAAGAGTTATGCGAATGATTGAAGTGTTGGATTGGTGTGAGAAGAGTTATGCGAATGATTGAAGTGTTGGATTGGTGTGAGAAGAGTTATGCGAATGATTGAATTGTTGGATTGGTGTGAGAAGAGTTATGCGAATGATTGAAGTGTTGGATTGGTGTGAGAAGAGTTATGCGAATGATTGAAGTGTTGGATTGGTGTGAGAAGAGTTATGCGAATGATTGAAGTGTTGGATTGGTGTGAGAAGAGTTATGCGAATGATTGAATTGTTGGATTGGTGTGAGAAGAGTTATGCGAATGATTGAATTGTTGGATTGGTGTGAGAAGAGTTATGCGAATGATTGAAGTGTTGAATTGGTGTGAGAAGAGTTATGCGAATGATTGAAGTGTTGAATTGGTGTGAGAAGAGTTATGCGAATGATTGAAGTGTTGGATTGGTGTGAGAAGAGTTATGCGAATGATTGAATTGTTGGATTGGTGTGAGAAGAGTTATGCGAATGATTGAATTGTTGGATTGGTGTGAGAAGAGTTATGCGAATGATTGAAGTGTTGGATTGGTGTGAGAAGAGTTATGCGAATGATTGAATTGTTGGATTGGTGTGAGAAGAGTTATGCGAATGATTGAATTGTTGGATTGGTGTGAAAAGAGTTATGCGAATGATTGAATTGTTGGATTGGTGTGAAAAGAGTTATGCGAATGATTGAAGTGTTGGATTGGTGTGAGAAGAGTTATGCGAATGATTGAAGTGTTGGATTGGTGTGAGAAGAGTTATGCGAATGATTGAAGACTCCGCCACTGATTGCACTTTGTCAGTGCCAGTCCCAAAATTGGATAAAGGAGCGGGCTACACTAACCATCATTGAATAATTATAATAATTATGGCAGTGTAAGCCTACGTCGTGAAACAGAACCGGAACAAGCGGCCTATAATAATCATAATAATAATCCTAATCATAATAAAAATCATCATAATCATAATAGGCCTAATAATAATCATAATAATAATAATCATAATAATCATGATAATAATCATAATAATAATTATAATCATAATAATATTCATAATAATCATAATAAGTATAATTATAATAATTATAATCATAATAATCATAATAATAATCATAAATATTATAATCATAATAATAATCATAATAATCATAATAATCAAAATAGGCCTAATAATAATCATAATAATAATCATAATAATAATCATAATAAGTATAATTATAATAATTATAATCATAATAATCATAATAATAATAATAATAATTATAATAATTAACGACGTTGCTTTTAGAGGAACCTTTGCACCACACCCCGGGGACGATAGCAATGCACTCTATGCTTGAACACAATCTTTTCTGTTTTTAGTTTTATTTTCGGCTTGAGTGTTTTTTTCAATAAATGGTGAAATTATAATCTTAATAATAATAATAATCTTAAAAATAATCATAGATAATAATCATAATAATAAAATTAATCGTAAATAATAATCATAATAATAATCAAAATAATAATCATAATAATTATAATTAATCATAATAATTATAATCATAATAATAATAATAATCATCATCATCATCATAGATAATAATCATAATAATAATCATAATAATAAAAACAATCGTAAATAATAATCATAATAATAATCATAATAATCATAATAACAATAATAATCATAATCATAATGGGCCTAATAATCATAGTAATAATCATAATAATTATAATCATAATAATAATAATAATCATAATAATAATCATAATAATAATAATAATCTTAATAATATTCATAGATAATAATCATATTAATAAATATAATCGTAAATAATAATCATAATAATAATCATAACAATAATCATAATAATAATAATCATAATGATAATAATAATAATAATAATAATAAATGATATTTTAATTATAATAATAATAATAATAATAATAATTATGATAATAATAATAATCATAGATAATAATCATAATAATAAAAATAATCGTAAATAATAATCATAATAATAATCATAATAATCATAAAATAATAATCATTGTAATTTGTAAACAAGGTAAGGCCTGAATCTGACACCCTTCAAGTAGTAAGATCGAATAGTATTTGCTCAAGTATTACTGTATTACGCTCAGACAGTCAAGTCAGACTCGAGATTCGAATCGACGCTCTCATCTCATCTGTCCTATTATATGCAATCTTATACATGTACATGTATGTACATCCGATTCGGCATGTCATTGAAGCTGACATTGATATGCACGCCTGAGTGTATGCCTCTGTGTGTGTGTCTGTGTTTGTGCATGTATGTGTGTGTCTGTGTATGCGTGTCTGTGTGCGTGCGTGTGTGCGTGTATGTGTGCGTGCGTGTGTGTCTTCGTGTGTGTGTGTGCGCGTGTGTGTGTGTGTGTCTTCGTGTGTGTGCGCGCGTCTGCGTGTGCGTGCTTGTGTGTGTGTGTGTGTGTGTGCGTGATTTATATAGCTCCCATAAATATTACAGATAGTTATGATGACACATCGTTAGGTAACGACGACGCCCTTGTAGACGCACGCCCCCCCCCCCGTGTCTCCGCCTTCCCTGAGGACCGGCCACAGGACAGAGCGGACCCTCGTTGAGTCAGGGTTGGACGTGTGAAAGCGTGTGTGTTATGTCCGTTGAAAATGACTTGGCCTTGCAGTCGACGATGTAGGGCGGGTTCTGCAATCTGCAGGGACAAAGCGCATGCGATGCTGACGCAGTCGTCAACGTAGAGCTGGAGAGCACGACACGAATGACGCTTTGGAAAGTCACAGAAGGTCGCCCAGACACGATCCCGCACCTCCTACAAATTACAATCATATACATGTATGTCATCATCATCATCATCATCACCATCATCATCATCATCATCATCATCATCAATATCAATATCATCATCAATATCATCATCATCATCATCATCATCATCATCATCATCATCATCATCATCATCATCATCATCATCATCATCATCATCATCATCATCATCATCATCATCATCATCATCATCATCATCATCATCATCATCATCATCATCATCATCATCATCATCATCATCATCATCATCATCATCATCATCATCATCATCATCATCATCAATATCATTGGGCTCAATGCCCGTAAGAGTCCGACGCCACTCTCTGTCTGAGTCTGTCTCGCCACAGTCTCGGATCATGCTGCCCAGCTTCAAACGGTCCGGACAGCAGACTTTTTCAATATATATATATATATATATATATATATATGTATATTATATATATATATATATACAATTTCAATATATCGCCGCCTGAGAGTTATAATGCTCTATCATGAATTTTTGAAAAAATCGAGTTTGGTATCAATTTCATCAGGGTAGTATTTGCTCTATCATTAGACAAAGAAGCTAGCTGAATGAAGCGGTCGTTTCTTAGTTATAAGTCAGTATTTAAAAGCTCTATCTTGCGAAACTGTTTCCAATCTAGACTTTCTTAGGGTTATAATGCTCTATCATTACTCGTTGGCAGCCAATCACAAGGCTGCTTTTGACTATGATAGAGCAAAGTTTCACTGAATAAAAAATTTCAGGGTATAAATGCTCTATCATCATCATAGGCGAAACCATTACGCTGAGTTAGAGCAAAAGCATACTCGCAGTGTATGATAGAGCAATATAATACTGAAGACGCGATTAGAATAAATACTTCGTGTATTACTTTACGTGGTCAAATTTACTATGTCTGATCGAAACGTTTTGCTGTAACATAAATTTTTGCATTTTCTTAAATTTTTCTATATTTTTTTACTTTTGTTGAACAAAATATATATTTTTTCAAAACAAGTCACTGGCAGGAATCTAAAAATGATAGAATTATATGGCAAAACAATTAAATTAAGAATTTTGGGCCCAAAACAGTGACCAAACTTTAAAGTCGTTTTTCTCAGTTTCGCCAAAAGCTATGATAGAGCATTATAACTCTAAGGCGGCGATATATATATATACACATTTCAATATACATGTATGTATGCAGCGCCAGCGATTTGTGTACATGACACAGAGAGAAAGACATTCACGCATACAGACAGACAGGCCTACAGACCGATATAAGTTATGTAACTTTATATAAAACTAGCTGAACCCGGCCACGCGTTGCTGTGGCTGAAAAGAGCATCCGACATATAGATTGAATATGTAACGATCGTGGAAATTGCGATCGTTGATTATAAATTTGCGGCCTAAAAACGGTTTGCGGCCTAGATTCGCGGCCTTGCTAAATTTGCGAGCGGTCCTCGGAGTTTAACCCCTTTTTGGAACTGACCGCCGGAGCAGTAATCCTTTTTAGCGGAAAATTTGCATTGCGACACTCTATTTTTAGATCGGCGGCAACGCAACCGTTTTGATTGGACCTCCTCGGTCACGGGACTCTCACGAGTCACGTGACGTCGTCTCTGGTTGGCTGGAAACAGCTAGATCGGCAGACGGAGGAAAGGTTTCGAGGGTGCAACATCTCCGTGCTCGTGCCGACGAAATTGTTGATAAAAATAAGAAGAACTCTGACAGAAATTTCATTGAAATAATTCGTTTAATAATTCAACGGACGAACGAGATATTGAAGACACTTCTGGTTAAGACCGTAGAGTCTGGAGGAAGTTTTACGCTAAATTGTCGACGAAATAGAACTGAAATTCTTCCGTGGTAAATTCTCTGGTAGACGATCCCTTGTGACCGCCATTGTCGTCATTGCCGATCGCTGCGATAACAATTACTGGAGGGTAGAGAAGTATCACTGTGGTTTTTATCTGATTCCTTAACCGAGAAACTTGAATAAGTGTAATCTGTGAATAATACTTTGGCTGTGTGCAGTGTTGATAGATAATTAGCAACGAATGGATCGTCTGCAATAATTAATTAGATAATTGATTGAGTATAAATTGATCCGATGATAGTGAACAATCCTTTCAGCAGAGAAACGCGCCTGTAAAACTGATATAAGATTTAACCTTCATAAGCCTAAAGTGTTTTACTTAAATAATCAGAGTAAAGTTAGAACATGTATTAGAAACGTGTAATAATTAAGTCGTGTAGTTAAATCTTACGGAACAGACTCTGAAAATTGAATATTGAACATTGTACGAGAACATTGCTTTTAATTTCAACTATTGTTAAACATTGGCAAAGTTTGTCAACTGCAGTTAAGATACGTTTGCTTAATTAAATAATCTAACACGTGCATTGAATAATATTGACTTAAGATAAACCTGCAATGTCCGAGATATCTTATGAGGACGAGGTTGAGGAGAATACGGAAGAGAATGAGGAAGGAGAAGCCCCGGTTAATAATGACCCCGAGGGGATGAGTAAAACAGGAGTCGTTGAACTCCTACAGTCCTTCACAGGCACACTCGCAGAATTTATGAAGCGCCATGATTCTCAAATAGAGCACCTAAATAACGAGATAGGTCAATTGCATGAACGCCCGAGTCAGTTTATACCTTCCTCGAAGGAAGGTGAGGTAATTTCGGAACGGCTAAGGGAAGTGGTAACACCACTAAAGGATTGGGGGATTCAAAAACCTGTTGGAGCGGATTCGAACCCTGACGACCTTCATGCAAATGAAGTCGTTGCTCTCAGACCGAGAGCCGCTGAGATGTATGTCCCTTCCACTCGAGCTATCCTTGGTACCTGTGTAAGACAACCCCGGCCTGAAGTGGTGGAAGCTACCCTCCCTTACGGCCAATCAGAAATCGACTCTGCCCTGGCGCATACCGTAGAAACTGCTGACCCTGCTTATTTTGCATTATCTTCGGTTCCCCTCAATTCAAGGAGGCCGCTCCAACAGTGTGGCACCTCGTTTGGAAACACCTGGCAGTTTCCGAAAATGGGGGTCGCGACAAGTGGTACCAGAAGTGGGGTGAAGCTAAGGGCTGGTATAACAAGTGATACCAGAGTAAGCGGGGTTGAATTGAGTTCGGATACCGAGGGTCCTGCTAAGATAAGCTCAGGTGTAGCAAGTGACATCAGAATTAGTGCAGGTGCTGATGGAAAGAGAATTTTTCTTGGAGAAATAAATGAACTAAATGATCCAGAAAATTTCTATGGCGCCCGACCAAAAGTGATATTTAGCACCAGAGCTACAACTGATGATGCTAATGTAGACACTCAAAGGATGTATGATCATGATATGAGAACTGCATATGAAGGTTTTGATTTTGACTATTACATGCGAAATAAACAAATGCAATTAAGAAATCAATTAACTAAAAAATGTCCATCGGATAGCGAGCATTCTGAAATAAAAGATATGCGGCCTTTGCATATTCTTGTACTCATTCCCATGCGGTAGCTTTAGGGCAAAATAATGTTAAAGCATGTACTAACTCACGACTGTTAGTTTCAGATAATGGGGATCCATCATCGCTGAGGGAAAATCATCTGGTGCTTCGAGGTGCACATCCCGGTCAGACAACGACAACCATCTCGTGGGCTACCACCTTTTTCCCTTCGTCGCTCAACGTCATGGCTTCCGAAAAACCTTTCCTGCCCTCTGGCGTCGCTCCACGAATATCTACGCTCACCCTTCCTTCCGGTCAGCCGCTCATGTCGACACCGAACCTGTCGTCGGAAACCCACGTGACACAAAGCTGCGAATATCAACGGTGGAAGGCAAGTCAACCTTCGTACATGTCTTACACGCCATATCAGCATCTGGTCGCTGATCCAATCGCTCATGGTGAACAGATTTCGACGCTGAATAAATCTGTGCAATCGTCAGCGACACAAACAGTTCCGATAAACTCTGTGGTGAAATCGAACAGTGCTACTGCTGTGAAACTGAACAGTGCAAGCGAAATCAGACCCGATGAGCATCGTAAGAACTGGAATCAAGAAGAACTGCTCCGCCTCCTGCTGCAGACACTCAGAGAACCTCCACAGAATTCATCTGCGACAACCGACAATGCAGTCCAAGAAATTGCTAGTGAAAAGAAAGAACCTGCTGGGAAACTACAATCTGAATCTTCAAATTTTCCAGATAGAAGAATGAAATCGCAAATGAAGCTGGACCGCTACAATGGTAAGACGTCGGTGGAAGTATTCCTCAAGAAATTCGAGGTATGCTCGAAGAACAATAGATGGACTGAGGAAGAGAAGCTGGCCCAACTGACCTGTGCCTTGGTTGAACCTGTCGATCAACTGCTACACGAATTTGACTCTGAAGCTTTGGTGACCAGTGCTGATCTGGTCAGTAGGTTGAAACTGCGATACGGAAGCACCGATCAAGCTGCTCTGTATCAAACTAAATTGAACACTCGTCGCCAGAAGGTGGGCGAGGACCTTGGTTCACTGGCTCAAGATATCCGGAAACTGATGATCCTCGCATTTCCGGGACCAACATCAACGCACAGCGAGACCATCGCTATCAGAGCATTCCTGGATGCTCTACGAGATAAAGATCTGGCCCTGAAGGTACGAGAAAGAGAACCAGCCACCTTAGACAACGCCTACAAAATCGCCATGAGACTGGAAGGCTATCGCTGGTCGGATGAAGACGCTGCCGATCGTCGTGATCGTCGTCCTGGGCGCATTTCGAATGTGAAAGAAACCGAACTTGACCTTGACGAAAAGTTGAACCGACTTCAAGAACAGATGACCCGGAAGATGGAAGAAATCCTTCAGAAGTGGTCCCCGCAACCGAATACTACCTCTGCTGATGGACAATTTCGACAGTGGCAACCGCGACGACCGTTTCAACCAAAGGAGAACAATGGCTTCAGAAATCAACCGGGGGACCGCCGTCCAAATAATCGTTTCCAAGGAGAAGCCCGAGACAACAGACGTTGCTACGAGTGTAATCAACCCGGGCACCTTTCTCGAGTTTGCCCTAGCAGGACAGACAACACATGGCAGAGGGAACAAGAACAAGAACCAGAATCGAACACGGTGAACAATGCGAGACACGTGAAGGGACGAAATGACGCTCACCTTTCCGTAACCATAAAAGGTAAACATTTGCTGGGGCTGCTGGACTCGGGTTGTGAAATGACTCTGTGTCCCGCTTCGTTGGTAGACCCTGCCGAAACCCAGCACTCTAAGCAATCCCTGTTAGCAGCAAACGGTTCAGCCATCCGTGTACTCGGCGAAACGAAACTGAAGTTGCAGATTGAAGGCCGACCATTCGAGATACCCTGTTTGGTGACCGAACAGGTTTCCGAACTAATTCTGGGCCTCTCGTGGATGAAGGACGAAAACGTTTTATGGCATGTGGGTCATAACTGGGTTCTGGTGGGGGAGCACAAGTTCTCAGTTCATTGCAAACCTCGCTCCAGACTGTGCAGAAGAATCGTGGTAACTCGTGACCCTCTAGCTGCATCAGATGGTGAGAAGGAGGAAGGAAACTTCGAACGAATTCATCGCCTGGAAGGAACCCATCTTCAGGAAGATGTGGAGAAACAACCGGAATCTGCGACGCCAGGAACTTCCTCTACGGAATCTTCGCTCCAAGTCTCTGCTGCCAAGGTGGTAGCCCAGCATCAACAGGATGGGGATGTGCATCCCCCACTCGTCCTCTCCGCTCATCGAGCCGGCGAGAGCGAAAGCACCGGAGTCACCCAGAATCATCTGTCAATTAGTTTAGATTTAGAGAATATGCAAATTGCTGATGTTGTGTTGAATAAAGATGATTGTGTGGCTGTACCGATTAAACATGTGCAAGATAATTGTGAATTTGCAAGAAGGTTTATACAGCGCTCGAGCCCCAATAGGAACCATGGGTATGGGCCCGTGTATAGGAGGTAATGTGATGTAATGTGATGGGCTGCTAGTTAAGTTGTTTGTGTTTATTTTGTGTATTTGAATTTTTATGTAGCGCTCACATTAGTAGTTATTGTAAATGAAGTATGATTGTGGAAATGCTGATGTGAGTCGCGTAATGGCGACGGGATAAGTAGATCAGAGGGTAGAGTCCCCTCTTCCTTAGTTGTTGTATGATGATACACTGGGTTCAGTATTATTTATGTTCATTGATATGCCTATGACAGTCGTGCTTAGGAATAAGGTTGTTTACTTGTGTGTTTCATTGCATTTCTGTTGTTGTTGCCACAGAAAAAAGGCAAATGTTGTGTATGCAGTTTTAAGGTTAAACTTGCATATAACTGTAATAGGAAATTAATAAGGTGATATTCAGTATCGTGAATTATGAGTAGCTTGACCTTTGTAGCAGTTAGTAGAAGTAGTCTTGGATGTTGATTAGTGAGTTGTGTAGATAGGATGTGTGAAAGGATCCAGTATGTCTGTGTGATATGTGTAAGTTCCGAGTAGTGTGTGAGTAAGATAGATTGTAGACTTGTGAGTAGTCTAATGTCTCCGCAGTCAGTTTAGATTATATGAGAGGTGAGACAGATGACCTGGTGTTTAGAGTTTTGAGCTGTAGACGGCCTAGTTTCTTTGGTATGCTTTACTAAGCAGTAAATCCTTTTGTTTACTAGTTAGCGTTACTGTTCTGCTCTGTTTTTCTCCGTCTTGTAAGGTAGACGTGAAGAGGTCATAGCTTAGGTCAGAGAGAAACCCGTTAGTTTCTTGGGTATGTTTTACTAAACAGTAAATCCCTTTGTTTAACTTGTCTCGGGTGGTCTGCTCTGTTGTACTCCGTCTTGGAAGGGGGACGTGGAGAAATTATTGCATAGGTCGAGGATAATGCCGCCCTAGTGCGTATTAAGAATGCTTAGCTAAACAGAAAGCCTTTGTTTAGTAGTCTCAGCCTAAGTGTAATGTGTTCTGTCTGTGATGATGTGCTGACTGCCCATGTTTATGAATGCTCAGAAAGGAGTTGTTACAATCGTTGGTGGTTGTATGTAGTATCTGTAAGGGTGGTGTAAATGGAATACAGCATTAGTTAAAAGTGTTGTCAATTTCTAACCCTGAGTAATACGTGAGCAGTAGTATGGTCTGACTGGTTAGGAACAGGATTTGCAGATGCTGTGTGCGAATGAATTGTCAGAGTGATGGGATAAATGTTTGCTTTGACATTTAAGATGTCTTGTGCTGTAGCTCTTGATATGCTTTGATATGTTGTGCTGTTTAATTGATAATATTACTGAATATGGTGCCGGAACATGACCTTTTAGTGCTTTAGGAAGACATTTATTTATCCTTGTAAGTGGTCCCGAGCAAGTGATGGTATTGGATGAGGAATAATGATTACAGTAATATGATTGTTGACTAACCTGTCATGCTTTGCTATTAACCTTGATCAGTTGCTGCTGTCATCTCGTACCGCTCAAGATGTAACTGCTAGTTGAATCATTCGCTGCAATTGTGATAGAAACTGTTGTGCGTTCATACGTTTTGTTTTAGAGTTATGCCTTTTGAGAACTTTAAGTTTTGCAATGACCTGCAAAGTTTTGTGAGATGTGGCACATCTCTAGCCATATTGTAATCGCAGTTGATGTGATTTAGCGAACTCTCTTTAGTTGACTGCGTTGATGTTCGGTTATTGTTTACATTATGGTATCCTCTACGGTACCTTGTGCATAATGTTTCTCGGTTATGATCAGCAGGAGCTGATAAATTTTCCTCTATGGTGGAAAATTTCGGACTAAGTGGGGGGAAGTGTAACGATCGTGGAAATTGCGATCGTTGATTATAAATTTGCGGCCTAAAAACGGTTTGCGGCCTAGATTCGCGGCCTTGCTAAATTTGCGAGCGGTCCTCGGAGTTTAACCCCTTTTTGGAACTGACCGCCGGAGCAGTAATCCTTTTTAGCGGAAAATTTGCATTGCGACACTCTATTTTTAGATCGGCGGCAACGCAACCGTTTTGATTGGACCTCCTCGGTCACGGGACTCTCACGAGTCACGTGACGTCGTCTCTGGTTGGCTGGAAACAGCTAGATCGGCAGACGGAGGAAAGGTTTCGAGGGTGCAACATCTCCGTGCTCGTGCCGACGAAATTGTTGATAAAAATAAGAAGAACTCTGACAGAAATTTCATTGAAATAATTCGTTTAATAATTCAACGGACGAACGAGATATTGAAGACACTTCTGGTTAAGACCGTAGAGTCTGGAGGAAGTTTTACGCTAAATTGTCGACGAAATAGAACTGAAATTCTTCCGTGGTAAATTCTCTGGTAGACGATCCCTTGTGACCGCCATTGTCGTCATTGCCGATCGCTGCGATAACAATTACTGGAGGGTAGAGAAGTATCACTGTGGTTTTTATCTGATTCCTTAACCGAGAAACTTGAATAAGTGTAATCTGTGAATAATACTTTGGCTGTGTGCAGTGTTGATAGATAATTAGCAACGAATGGATCGTCTGCAATAATTAATTAGATAATTGATTGAGTATAAATTGATCCGATGATAGTGAACAATCCTTTCAGCAGAGAAACGCGCCTGTAAAACTGATATAAGATTTAACCTTCATAAGCCTAAAGTGTTTTACTGAAATAATCAGAGTAAAGTTAGAACATGTATTAGAAACGTGTAATAATTAAGTTGTGTAGTTAAATCTTACGGAACAGACTCTGAAAATTGAATATTGAACATTGTACGAGAACATTGCTTTTAATTTCAACTATTGTTAAACATTGGCAAAGTTTGTCAACTGCAGTTAAGATACGTTTGCTTAATTAAATAATCTAACACGTGCATTGAATAATATTGACTTAAGATAAACCTGCAATGTCCGAGATATCTTATGAGGACGAGGTTGAGGAGAATACGGAAGAGAATGAGGAAGGAGAAGCCCCGGTTGATAATGACCCCGAGGGGATGAGTAAAACAGGAGTCGTTGAACTCCTACAGTCCTTCACAGGCACACTCGCAGAATTTATGAAGCGCCATGATTCTCAAATAGAGCACCTAAATAACGAGATAGGTCAATTGCATGAACGCCCGAGTCAGTTTATACCTTCCTCGAAGGAAGGTGAGGTAATTTCGGAACGGCTAAGGGAAGTGGTAACACCACTAAAGGATTGGGGGATTCAAAAACCTGTTGGAGCGGATTCGAACGCTGACGACCTTCATGCAAATGAAGTCGTTGCTCTCAGACCGAGAGCCGCTGAGATGTATGTCCCTTCCACTCGAGCTATCCTTGGTACCTGTGTAAGACAACCCCGGCCTGAAGTGGTGGAAGCTACCCTCCCTTACGGCCAATCAGAAATCGACTCTGCCCTGGCGCATACCGTAGAAACTGCTGACCCTGCTTATTTTGCATTATCTTCGGTTCCCCTCAATTCAAGGAGGTCGCTCCAACAGTGTGGCACCTCGTTTGGAAACACCTGGCAGTTTCCGAAAATGGGGGTCGCGACAAATATTCGTGACTTTAGGTTTTAATATTCGTAAATTTTGGTGAATATTAAGATTTTGTAATATTCGTAAATATTCGTAAATATTTGTTAACGAATTAGCCTAAGGTGAACGATCGAAACCACAATGTTACTCGGTATTAAGCAGTTTAAGCTTCTGTGTGTCTAGTAGTACATAATGTTGCTAGTTGGCGATTTTATCCGTAAGCAAGGATGAAATTTTACGGCCCACCGTGTACAACCTGCCTATAGGATGAATTTCTCAAACATAGCGTGTGTGAGCCTATAACCCTGGCTACATTAAAAGTAGCGTTTAATGTAGACACGATCGTAGCCACACGACGATTCTATGCGACGTAAACACAACAGACTCAAAGTCCAACGGGCGAAGACCTGCGTGTTAATTAAAATCATACGCCGTTTTCGTTTTCAATATTACACACAAAGTTTTTTCTTGTGTATATAAAATGACTGAAAATATTTTCTCAAAACAGATTAAAGATACGCCACCCCAATATAAAATGGAATACACGAAGAAAACTGTTATTGAATTACGAAAAATCGCCAAGCAGAGCGGCTTGGTTGGATATACTAGACTGCGGAAAGCAGAGTTGATTGCTAAAATTGCAGCCCACAACACACCTTCAATCCCACCTAACGTTAGTTTGCTCGACGCCCCCGTTCCCATGATTGAATTCCCAATACTCCAACCCGGGCCAGCCACGACAGTTCGAAAATACAAAATCAGCGATTAATACATTCGCACAGTGGATCGAAGGGTATATTCCTAAAGAACCAAAGAGAAAAGTGAATGAAAAGTTAGAAGCACTGAAAGTCAAAGTGAATTATATATTCGCTAAAATTTGTACGAAGTCATATAAAATTAGAGAGACTGCTTCAGCTATCAAGGGCTTCACGAAACAATACACGGTAGAGGGGGCTGCTGGTATTGATGCTACATCTTTTTTTAACACCATTCGAACACAGGCGGTAGACTTGTTGACAAAAAATCGCCAAGCTAAAGCCAACTTTGTCCTTACTTGCACAATGGAACGCGTTGACATGAAGACCGGAGAAGTAGATTCCAAAGATTTTCCATTCGTTTCAAGGACTGAGGTGATTCTAGACTCCACTGATGTAGGCGAAATTTTTAACAGCGCGAAAGATAAAATTATGGAGTCGATGGCAACCTTCCAGATGCGTGGGAGTAACTGGAGACTCAGTGCGGTTCAAAAATTAGAAATCAACACCGCTGTTTATAAACCGTTGAAAGGTAGTTCTTACATTCCACTGCCGAAATGTTTAATGAGTAAAAAGGCTATAATCAATATGAAGAACAAAGATGAAGAATGCTTCAAGTGGTGTGTAACGAGAGCCGTAAACCCAGTTGCTAAAGATTCGGAAAGAATTACGAAAGAATTAATTAGACAGTCTGAGGAACTTAATTGGTCCGGTATCGAATTCCCTGTAGCAGCGGATGCTAATGTGATGAGTAAGTTTGAGAGAAATAATAATATTAGTATAAATGTTTTTGGTTACGAGAAAGATGTGAATCTATTCCAACTATATATATCGAAGCACGAGAACCATAGGTGTGTTGATCTATTACTCATTTCTGATGAAGAAAAGAAGCATTATTGTTGGATAAAGAATTTCAATAGACTGATGGCGGTTCATAGAGAAAACTCATACACTTCGATGTACTATTGTAAAAGATGCCTAATAGGATTCAGTAGAAAAGATTCGCTTCACAAACATACTGAGTACTGTTCGCAGCAGGACGCCCAAAAGATAGAACTTCCAGAACCTGGGACTATGCTAAGTTTTACACATTATTATAGAAAGATGAGAGTACCGTTTTTGTACTTTGCCGATTTTGAATCGTTCATCAAACCTATCGATACATGTCAACCCGATCCTAGCACGTCTTACACCAATAAGTATCAAAAACATACACCCAGCTCGTTTTGTTATCACTTGAAATGCTTCGACGATGATGTTTATTCCCAAGAGCCAGTGAGGTTTACAGCTGAAAACGAAGACGATGATGTCGCGCAAGTATTCATAGAGAGTCTCGAAGAAAATGTAAAACGAATATACAACGAGTTCAAATTCCCCAAGAAGATGATATTCGGCAAAACTGAGAAGAAATGTTTTGATGATAACTGCCATATCTGCGGAGGAGAGTTGGGTGAAGATCGAGTTAGAGATCACTGTCATTTGAGCGGTAAATTTAGAGGCGCCGCTCATAACATTTGTAATTTGAAATATAGAGTCCCCAAGTTTTTCCCTGTAGTATTTCATAATTTGACCGGATACGACAGCCATTTATTTATAAAGAAATTACGAGGTGAACACGGCGAGAAAATCAAATGCATTCCCTGCAACGAAGAAAAGTACATATCTTTTAGCAGAGAGGTCGTTGTCGATAAATTTGTGAATAAAGAGGGGAAAGAGCAAGAAGTCAAGCGCGAATTACGTTTTATCGATAGTTTTAGATTCATGCCCTCGAGTCTCGACGCGTTATCAAAAAATCTTCAGAAAGATCAGTGTAAGAATCTAGGGAAATTTTTTAAAGGCGAGGAGTTAGATCTTTTACTTAGAAAAGGTGTTTACCCGTATGATTACGTCGACGGTGTTGAAAGATTAAACGAAACCGAATTGCCCCCGAAGCATAACTTCTATTCAAAACTAAACGATTCGGGTATCAGCGATGAAGATTACGAGCACGCTAAAACGGTATGGAATAAATTTGGTTGTAAGACGCTACGACAATATCACGACTTGTACAATTTATCGGATGTTCTATTATTAGCGGATGTATTTGAAAACTTTAGAGACGTCTGTATGAAGCACTACAACCTAGATCCCGCGTGGTATTATACTTCGCCTGGACTTGCTTGGGACGCGGCGTTAAAGTCGACCGGCGTAGAGTTGGAGTTGTTGAGCGACTACGATATGTTGCTGATGATCAAGCAGGGAATAAGAGGAGGTGTCAGCACGATTTCGAATCGATACGCGAAAGCGAACAACAAGTACATGGGAGAAGCGTTCGATCCCAACCAGCCCTCAGTATTCATACCATACTTAGACGCGAACAACTTGTACGGATGGGCGATGAGCAGGCCGTTACCGACTCATGGGTTTGAATGGATGAACGATGACGAATTGAATGATTGGAGAAGTATTACCGAACGAGATGGAGTGCGGTGTGTGTTAGAAGTCGATTTAGAATATCCGAAAGAATTGCATGACCTGCATAACGATTATCCTCTAGCTCCTGAGAGTGTAAAACCCGCGGGATCGGATGTAACGAAACTAATTCCAAACTTGAACGACAAAAAGAAGTACGTCGTTCATTACGGTAATTTAAAGTTGTATGAAAGTCTCGGATTGAAAATCGTTAAAATACATCGTGGAATAATATTCCAAGAAAGTGCCTGGCTGAAAAAGTATATCGATCTGAATACGGAATTGAGAACGAAAGCTACAAACGATTTTGAGAAAGACTTTTTCAAGCTGATGAACAATAGCGTCTTCGGTAAAACACTGGAACGTATAGAGAATCGAGTTGACATACGATTGGTGAGTGATGAGAAGGTAGCCATCAAGCTAGTCGCGAAAACTAATTACGACAGACGAACTATTTTCGATGAAAATCTCATCGCCGTTCACATGAAAAAAACAAAGTTGTTTTATAACAAACCGATATATCTAGGAATGTGCATATTAGACACTAGTAAGACGCTCATGTATCAATTTCATTATAATTACATCAAGAACAAGTACGGAGATAGGGCAAATCTATTATTCACCGATACCGATTCGCTAGCTTACGAAATTAAAACAGAGACTTCTACAAAGATATTTCTCCCGACGTCCAAAGTATGTTCGATACTTCAGACTATCCTAAAGATCATCCATCCGGTATAGAATCTGGCGTTAATAAAAAAAGTGATTGGTATGTTCAAAGACGAGGCCGCGGGAAAACAGATTGAAGAATTTGTCGGTTTGAGGTCGAAACTGTACTCGTACAAGATGGCGGGCGTAGACCACAAGAAATGCAAGGGAGTGAAGAAGAGCGTCGTTAAGAACACCATATCCCATGAAGATTATAAAGAATGCGTGTTTACGAAAAGACAACAGTCGAGAAAGATGAACGTCATTCGATCCTATCATCATGAAATTTACACAGAAGAAGTAAATAAAATCGCGCTATCCGCCGACGACGATAAAAGAGTGATTATGGAGAATGGAATTAATACTCTTGCCTATGGGCACTATTCTCTTGATATAAAATGAGTCAAGCAACTGTGAAAAATATCGATGTTGAAGGCGTCGTACTACCTAATATTCCTCTAACCAACATACAGCTGATCGATGCCGCGAAAAAGCTAAATATTCCGAATTTCATAGGCGTATTTCTCAGAGACGAGCTGCCAAAGAAACCTACACAAACTGAATGTGGGATATTGAATCTAGACGGATCAAATGGGGTTGGTTCGCACTGGGTCGCTTTTTTAAAAAACGGCAAGGATAAAATATATTTTGACAGCTATGGCCTGTCCCCTCCTACAGAACTGCTAAAGTATTTACAGAGTCCCGTGCACTACAATAGCGAGCGTATTCAGCCGGATAACGAAGTGTTTTGTGGTCATTTATGCCTGTACGTCCTGAAAAAAACATGTAAAGATGGAGTTAATTTTCAAGAAGTTATAAACAGCCTGCATTAAAAATTATTATATGTAAAAAATGCCTGTCGATAAATTTGGTCATACAGATTCAGGATCTACTCAAAGAGTAATTGCTGGAGGAGTTACTGAAAGTCAAGTAAATAGTACTTTTCTAAGGCTAGATGGAGCAAACCCAGCGACTGGAGATCTAAATATGAGTGGTCATACTATTAGAGGTCTACCTACAACGAATACTCCGGAAGCGGGAATAGATGAGGCTGTAAGTCGGGGACAAGTAATAGATTTAATGCAGAATCACGATGACACCCCGACCAACAATAAGCATTTGACGAATAAGAAATACGTCGATGAACAACTTACTTCGAAAGTGGCGACGGTGGTAGGACCCGCGGTTAGCGCTTACAGTTCAACTCAACAGGTTATAATCGCTAGATCTCACACTGCAGTTACTTTTGACGTAGGCCTAATAAGATGCGGTACCGCAAGACACGGTATTGAACAGGGTATCAGAATGACTTCTTTCTTCCCTAGTAAAGCCGGGTACTATATCGTTTCGGTGTACATAGAATTTTGTAACAATAGTAATACCGCGTATGGCACCGTCCACATGTATAAAAATGGGGTGTCGTACATGCAAATTGCGGGCGGAGGGAGTACGAAAGGTTCGCATAACCATTGAATCGGTAGTAACATAGTTTTTCTAGACGATTTCGATTACCTCAACATACACGCTTTTTCATCCATCGCTACGAACATTTTGTGTAGGGACTTTTCAGCGGTATTCTTACGACCCTAAATTAATAAATAATCTTATTAAAAACGATGCCTGTTGATAAATTTGGACATACAGATTCTGGATCTACGCAAAGAGTAATTGCTGGAGGTGTTACTCTTAGTCAAGTAAATAGTACTTTTCTAAGGTTAGATGGAGCAAATCCGGCGACTGGGAATCTAAATATGAATGGCAACTGCATTAAAGGCCTGCCTGTAACGAATAATCCGGATGCGGGAATGGATGAAGCTCTAAGTTGGGGACAAGCTATAGATTTGATAACGAATCACGACGACATTCCGTCTAACGATAATCATTTGACGACCAAAAAATATGTCGACGAACGAATTGATTCGATAGTGTCTAGACCCACTGCTGAGGTCGCATTTGGCCCGACGTTTAGTGTTTACGCCCTCTTTGCTCAGGCTATCCGACTAACACAGTGACGCAACTAAAATTTGAAAGAGTAAGATTCGATCCAGATATTTGTCTCATCAATTCGAACCATTTCCTTCCTCGGAAAGCCGGATGTTATATGGTTACGGTGTGTTTGGAAATACGCGACAATAGTGCTAGATATTACGAAAATATTGGCTTGTACAAAAGTGGGGGAGTGTACACGATGATTGTCGGTGGTGGAGGTTTGGCTGGATCGTGTAAATATGCATCGAGCACTAGCCTAGTTCGATTAACTAATACCGATTATCTCGAGCTATTTATTTCTTCGCCTAATAGGTAAATATTATGGTTCGAGATTTTTCTGCGGCATACTTACGACCTTAAAATTCAAAACCGAATCAAGTTTTGAATTGATACTACACTTCATCGACCATTCTATCATGCACCGTAATCTCGTATCTTTTTCTCAATACTCTACCATTATAAGCCTTCAGCGTGGCCATACTGATTTTTAAAGCCACGCACGCCTTGTAGGCCTACAACGACTTGTAGATGATGGCTTCGTTAGTGTCTTTGTCTAGGATTTCAACGCTTATATGATTATTTCTAATAGTTTTTAAATATTCGTACTTGGGTAATACTTGCCTTTTTTCCTTCACCGGTTCAGGCAAATCTGATTCCGGTAAAATACCATTCTCAACTAGTATTCTCAACATTTCTGTTTTCTTCAAATATGTAGACTTTATTCCATTTTCCTTCATTAACGATTTTAGCTGCGAGAGTTTCATGTTCTTTTTATAATAGAAAAGATTTTCTTCAATATACCACGCTCATTTTCTGGCCGTCCGATTGAAACCTCAGTAACTTGTCTGAAATCACCATTGCGTACGCTGCCGTATTAGCTGGCGGCGCTGTATTAAACGTACTTTTGATCTGGATATCGACCACCGATGACTTTAGACGCTCGGATTGCTTGCTCACGTCAAACACCATAATCGGAAACAGATCTTTGAAATCCGAGGGCGTGATATTGCTTTGCGTCGTTAGTTCGTCCATTCCTTAGTATTTTTCACTAAACGCGGCTGCTGCTCGGTACACCCGCGAGAATTGTTGATTCGGAAATGATAGGTTATAGTCGACAGCTGGATATCGGTCCTGGTTCATCATCACGAACATGTTTTTTAGATCGCAATGATTGAAAACGGATGGATTGTGTTCTTGATCGCCGCTTTTATCGGTTTGAAAACCTAAGATGATGTACCTAGGTTTCTCAGGTAATGACTTGACGCTAAGTCTCCAGCTAAAATTAGTCGACTGTGCGACGGAGGTGGTATCGCATTGACGGGCTCTGTACGCAACTGGCAACGACGCTTTCGATTCGATCGTTTTGTACAACTGCATTTTTTCCATATCGGATGGTAAAACGTGAGGCATAAACCATGAGATTTTATCTACCCTAACTTTCCCTGCACCCGCGGCAGCGAGTCTAAAAATTGCGTCATCATCGGCTTTACGAACAAGAGTTAGCGTATGTTTCATACCAAAAACAACCTTGTCGTAATCATCGCAAAATCCGAAAATATGCTTCAATGGAACTATAAAGCTAAAAGTACCTTTGGCATTTGGTTTTTGAATTATATACGACTGTCAAACAGCGAAACCTTGATTATTGGTGATAGCAGCCGTCGCTCCGCTGTCCTTGTACCACAACTGATTCAAACCTTGAGCTAGTTGAAAATCATTCGGGTATTTGAGTAATCCGAGCATCGTCGTTGCTTGGCCTGGGTAAAATAACGATTCAATTTCCTGATTCGATAGGGAATACGAAATTTGACTGAAAAGATGCATCAGCCCATTATTCGTAAGGGTTGCTTCATCGGCATTAACGTAAAAGGTGTTGTCCGCCTTCGTCAATCTACCCTCGAATAACAGGTAAGATTCTGCTGGATGACAAAATAAATCTTGAAGTTCGATGTCTATTCTAATCTTACCGGAGGTGTTTAGATTCGCCCCCGATATCGGCTCATACTCGTACCATTCGTAGCGTTCGACGCTTTCATCGCTCAATGGTTGTTTAGTAAATCTTAGAATATAAGATGATTGCATTTTTATTACGCGATAATATTTTTTACGCGACCTTCATACCGGCGCCGTTTAGCGAACGTACTAAATCTTGTATCGATATGACACCGTTCTTCTTCAGACCATCCCCCATCATCAGATTATTTATATTCGGGCTCGACCCGACGCTACTTAGCCGATCTAAAATTTGTCTAGTTTCTTGCGTAACAGCCTGTTTCTTAGGAGCAGGAGTAAACAGTTTAGTCACTGCTTTGTCCACTAATCGTTTACCAGCGTCGATTGCGGTTGTTTTCCCAACATCGATGGCCTTTTCCCCAATTTCTTTCACCACGTCTTTACCGGCGCTGAGAGCAGTCGTTGCTAATTGTTTGGCGGCGTTCGACGTAACTAGTCGTTTGAAAAATCCCGAAATTGTATCGAATATTCCCGATCCTCCGATAACGTATTGTTTCCTATACCTCCTTCTATTAATGACCTGCATTTTACAATGTCATCATTATATTTTTGTAAGCATCATTACTCAGCACTTCTTGCCTCAATAACGCGTCACACATCGCCACGCTATTGTTTCTCACGCCGGTATTGCCTGCTTTGAAGCTTTGAAATCTTAGCTCTAGCTGTTTCGCTAATACGTTAGGATCTTCGGATATGATGACTACACCCACGCCTTTACCCACTGTATTACGAGCCCTCTTTTCCCATATCGGTTTGATAATTTCTCTATATTTGGCGCCCGAATTTGAATTAGGTCTGTTAGGATTTTTTGGCTGTCTTATAGCATCCGTCGCGAGTAGAATCTCGGCGTAATCGTCTCTATCATTATTATCGTATATCGACGCGTTCGGCCGTTTCATCGTCAACAACTCCCAAAGCCCCGGTGTTCCGCTATAAGTCTTATTTCCAACGGTCACATCGTCTCCTTGAATAAAAATCGGAGTGTCGCCGATGTAGAATTGACCATTTTTTGATCTTATTCCGAACGTCGTGTCTACAATTTTTTATCGGAGGCGTATTGATGAAGGTACTTGGTGGCTACATCACCTAATTCTAAAGTTCTAATATCCTGAGTTGGATCGTCGCTATACGCTTCTATCGAGGGATACTGAGGAAATTGAACCTTCAACGACGCGGGAAGCGTTTGTAGTGCGTTTGTAGTAGCTACCGAGTTTTCTTTGATGGCGGATAGTAAGACATTTTGCTCTTTAGAAATTGCGGATTGCGAATCGACGATACAATTAGGCTTGTACAGCTTGGTTAATTCTTGTTGTAGTCCTGAATCCCCCAATCTCTCCGATAAAAAGTTTTGTTGAATATTCTTCTTAGATTTCAGAAGCTCTTCGACTATAAAATCTCTTTTCGCTGGGTCACTTATCTTTAGAAACGACATTTTAAATTAAAAATATAATGTTTTTAGACGTGTTTTTAGACGTGCTTTTAGACGTGTTTTTAGACGTGTTTTTCGACATGTTTAAACACATAGGTTAGACGTATTTTCAGACATAACGACATAGGTCTACATGATTTCATACATGTTCGCGATAGTCGTCTTTCTAACAGATTCGGTATTTTTCACAAACATGCTTTGAAAGGACTGCCTGACTTCTTCTCTTCCCCGATCGATGAGTGATTGTTTCGTTTCCTCATCCATCGCGTCTATCACAACTTTCGACTTACTTTTAATTTCTTCTTTCATGCCATTGAATTTTTCAATCTCGCTTAGAATCAGAGAATATTCCTCATTTGAAATGTTATCATCCACGAGGGCTTTTGAAATATGGTCGCTGATCGTGTTGAGCTTCGCCTCAGCTAGTGTTTTGATCTTTTCGTGCTTCTCCGCTTTCAGGGCGAGCTTTTTACTGATTCTGCTGCTAATTATACTTAGTAGCCCCACACCTAGCGCCGTCCCTTCCATAGCAATAGCGATTGGGGTCGCAATTATGGTGGCTAATACACCGATTCCCGAAATTCCGAGCCCCATCGTAACCACCATGAGGAAGTTGTCTACTACACCGATTACGCTTACACTTCTATGGTACTTTTTACTCAACGTTGCTCTTTTGTCTCGTTCTTGCTCGATCTCCTTTTTAATTTCGCTAATCTTTTGAAGTCGATACGTTTGAGCAGACCCTGCGGCTATTTGTATTTCCCCTTCTGGCGCGGAGGGTGTTATATTTCTTAGGTTCGGATAGAGTTTGATGCCTTCGTATTCCATTCGTTTATTTTAGGCAATATTTTTTTTACCGTTGATAATTTACATAGCAAAGCGAATCTCCTTCGTTTATAGTTACTGCTGAATCGGAGTTGTTTTGAACGGAAACTATGATATCATCAACCACATCTTCCGAAATCACTCCATCTAGTAGGCTGCATCGTCGTTCCTTGATACCCTGTCTAAGGGAAACGAGGCAAAGACCCGCCGCCATTTCTACACCGAGTCCAAGCCTTAGCGTATTTGCCGCCTTTGGTTGTATCGTGATATCATTTTGCGCAAAAATCTCCCATCGCAGACCTCCTAGCTGTCTTACTGGAGTGCGAGTAACACCGCTCGTAATCTTCCAAAAGACTGAAACGGGCTGCGTTCTAACCTCTACCGGTCTAGTTGGTTTAGTTCCAAATTTGTGTATTGGTCTCGACATTTTTTAATAGAATAGATTATAATATCATGCCGAGAATCGGAATGTTTCGAAACGGAGAGTTGGGGCCCAACAAAAATCCTTCGCCTCTAGCATAGCCCGACCCTGTTTTCATGTACAACCCGGATGCCGTTATTGAGCTACCTTTTTGCCACGGGGACAAGTACAAACTAGATCCGGCTGGTCTTATTTTGCACGCTATGTCGCCTCTCTTGACATACATTACACCCGAACCGCTGATTTTATCCACAATCTTAGTAGTTGCCGCGGAGCCTAGACCGCTCAATGCCCCCATCGCCAAACTTGGCAGCGCATTAGACAGAAGGAACCGTCCCGCTGTCGCTAGAAACGGAAGTATAGCGCCTATGAAACCACCTTCGACTTTCTTGTTGTTCTCCAATTGCGTTTTACTCATTTTAATAGTCACGCCAGTTCCTTTTTGGTAGGCCGCTGCCATTTTATTGATTTGCGCCTGGGTGAGAGCTAAAACGTGTTCACCATTCAAATCATCGTGTGATAGTTTGATACTCACGCCGGTTCCCGCTTCAAGTGATCTTTTAATTTTGTCTTGTTGCGCTTCTGAAATATTAACTTTTACGCCCGTGTAACGACTCATTTTATTAATAAACTAGCTGGGATACCCGGCGATGCCCGGGAATTTTATGTAAATAGCCGTGAAGCTGTACGTGTCGACGGAATGAAAATAGCAAAGGTTTGGAGTTTCACGCCCCACCATGGCCCCCTCCACTGGCTGGACCGGACGGTCCTCTGACTACGTGCAAAGTTTCATATCAATAGCTGCAAGACTGCAAAAAATGCCCCTCCCCAAAAAAAATTTGGCCCCCCTAAACAACGCCCTGCTCCACCCGGCCCCTGCGGGGCGAGGTGTGTGTTGGTTGGTGGCGAGGTGGTCCCGGTGACACCCTATTTAGCTGCAACTTTTCAAGTGAATAGCTGTGAAACTATGGCAATGGTAAAAAATGTTGAAAAATGGAGTTTTCGGCCCCCCCCATTCTAACTCTGGTGGCAGAGATTCGCCAACTCGTTTTCTGGGAGGACCTGACGGTCCTCTGTCTAAATGCAAAATCAATAGCTGAAAAAATTTGGCCCCCAAAAAAATTTCGCCCCCTCTAAACAACGCCCTTCCCCGCCCGGCCCTGCGGGGCGAGCGAGGTGTGTATTAGTTGGGGGGCAAGGTGGTCCCGGTGGCATCCTATCTAGCTGCAACGTTTCAGATGAATAGCTGTGAAACTATGGCGATGGTGTAAAAATAGGGAAAATGGAGTTTGGGGGTCCCCCCATCTTCCCTTTGGTGGTAGAGATTCGCCAACTCGTTTTTGGGAGGACCTGACGGTCCTCTGTCTAAATGCAAAATTTGGCATCAATAGCTGCAAAAAAAGGTTTTTGGGCCTCCCCCAAAATTTACCCCATCCTGGCCCCCATGTGGTTAAAAATTCGTCAACCCCTGGACTTGCTAAGTTCGATGAACCCCTGTCTAGGTGCAAAATTTCAGGTCAATAGCTGCGAAACTGTGGGCGTGCATTCTGGACAAATATACATACATACATACATACATCCTTGCTTAAAGATATAGATTACAAAAACTTTCAAACTTCCCTGATGTGAAACCGAATCGCTAATTCTTCACCTCGAAGATTTAGTAGGTTCCCATGTTGGTCCGTGAGCCTCGTTTCCATCGTTGAAATTGTAGATAGCAAAATCGGGAGATATATTAAATTATGCGGCACTTCGATAATCTTGTAACCCGGGCCTACGTTTGGGAAAAAAGAATATATCACGTTTTGCGATGTTCCGTTAGTGTACGAAGACCCGATAATGTCGCTGGTCACTCTCAGGCTGCTTACACTCATTATATTTACCAAGTCCTCCGATTCGTTGTATCCGCCCGAATAGATCCATCTGCTGAAACCTAGAACCCTTCCTATCGAATTCTTTGGCGTAAAGTCAACCATATAATCTGCCTCTATATTCACCACAGACCTCAGAGTATTGGTGTTTGGCGCTATCGAGATACAGTAATTTCCATTTACTCCGTCGAAATGCCCATTCCCCTTCATGACTCTCTGTATATATTCGTTGATATCCGTTATTTCATAGCAACCCTCCGGAACTTCGATGTTTACCCAATCTGTGCCGGAATCCGGCGAATACCTGAAGACGTTGTTTGTCGCATCGATATTCGGAAAAGAATAGTACGTCTCGAGAGCAACTAAGGCCATTTCGTATTTCTTATTCTTCTTCAGTTCGAGTAGTGGATTAAACTTCGTTCTGATTCGCGTGCTCTTTTCGCTTAGAAAAATGGAAAATGATGTTTTTGGTTCCATGTTACAGGCCGTCTTTTCCGTGTTTTCCGATATCTGTTTGAGAAGCGATGATTCCATTTTTATTATACAATACAATTTTACAATTTTACAATTTTACGCCGGTGGATCCTCAATTATATAAAATTCGTCGAGTCCGCATCGGTATTTACCATTGTACTTGTCGCTAGTCAGGTCTAAAACCACGAATCCATGAGGTTGTTCCCATACTGTTTTGCATAGTTTTCTAAATTCATCTTTCGACATGTCTGTACTCACATGATCGTTGTAAATATGATTACAATTTTTCAGGTCTTGTTTGAACAGGCAAATAAAGTTCGCATTTTCTCTGATTGTTTGACGCGGTAATTTGAAATAATTCTGGGCGAGGTAAAAGCAATCTACATTACTATGTCTACCTCGATTATAATACGTTTCGCATTTGTTTTGTTTTTCCAATTGTAAATCGTCAAAAATCATCAGATTCTTATTTTCGGCGCTCAAATCTCTCGGGTCTGGTACATCTTCGGCGCTCTCAAAGAACTTGGCATTTATTTCGGATTTAGCTTCTAAGTTTTTTGCTATTTCTTCCATAATGAGGGTCGGCGTTACATTTAGATCCACGATTTCGTCTCGGTGCTCGAACAACCAAACGATCGCTTCTTTCGGTAATTTTTCTTCGTATTCCTTTTTAATAATGCGATATTCCGGCTGAAACAGAGATGTGCCGAAAACTTGTAAGTTATCGTAATCCAACCAGTCTGGCCTAAGTAAAAGATTAAGAAGAAGCGTTGTTTTACCACAAGCCGATTTCCCAACTATCAAACCACGTATGCTTTTGGGTAACAACGGATTATTAAATCTTTTCGAAAGCGCTGTGCCCCAACTCAGATCTTTAATCTCCATTTTAGATATATCTATATTAAAACCGAAATGTATTGCGTAAAATGTAAAAAACAAACCGAAACGAGAGATGTACAGAACGTCGTGACTAATAATGGGAGATCGATGCTCAGAGGTGTTTGCGTCGTATGCGGGAAAACAAAAACTCAATTCGTGAAGGCGTCTGCTGTTGTGCAAGGCGGAGATCTAGTTAGTTCACTGAACGCTGCCACTAGTAACATTAAGTTGCCATGGGCTAAATTCCCGGGCGAGTTACATTTGCCAGGCCATCAGTTTACTGGTCCCGGTACTAGACTAGATTTGCGTTTGAATCCCAACGAAACTCCTAAAGATTGGAGCAAACCTATAAACAGGGTAGATAGCGCTGCATACGTTCATGACCTGGTATACAATCAACACACTGATACGGCTTCTAGGAATGTTGCCGATAGAGCAATGATAAACCAATTGAATAATATACCTAATCCAAGCTTGCGGGAACGAATAGAGAGGGCGATAGTAAAACCCATCTTGTCAGCTAAAACAAGCCTAGGTTTGGGTTTTAAAAAAGCCTAAAATTACAGCAGGACCTGAAATGGACTAATCAATTAGCGAATGAATTGCATAAACCAGTAGTAAGACATTTTAGAAAGAGGCGGGTCTATGTTGGCGGGATTGATCAGATTTGGGCGGCGGATTTAATCGATATGCAAGCCGTAGCTAAAGATAACGATGGTGTGAAATATTTATTAACCGTTATAGATGTGTTTTCCAAGTATGGATGGATAGTACCATTAAATGATAAAAGTGGGAAGTCTACAGCTTGTGCCTTCTTGAAGATACTCGGGGGTGGGCGACAGCCGGCCAAAGTTTGGGTGGACAAAGGCAAAGAAATTTATAATAAATCCGTTAAAAATATGGTCGAGTTGTACTCTACCGAGAACGAAGAAAAATCCTGTGTAGTCGAAAGGTGGAATCGTACCCTACGGGAGAACATGTTCAAGTACTTTACAGCTAATTCAACAAGAAGATATATCGATATATTAGATGAAATGGTTAGTAATTATAATGAAACGAGACATTCTTCCATTAAAATGACTCACACCAAGGCTAGTTTGAAAGTGAACGAAAAGACTGTATTTATGAATTTATACGGCGATGAGATTTCAGAGCCTATTATACCAAAGTATTCAATCGGCGATAAAGTCAGTATAACTAGGAAGAAGAACATTTTTGAAAAGGGTTATACGAGTAGATAGGTGGAGGAAGTTTTTGTAGTATCTCAGGTTCAATATACAGATCCACCAACTTACAAGATTACTGATTCTAATGGTGAGGAAATACAAGGCTCTTTTTATGAACAGTAGCTACAGAAAACAACTCAAGAAATAATTAGAATCGAAAAAGTGATTAGGAAACGCGGGAAGAAATCACTCGTAAAATGGTTAGGATACCCAGACTCGTTTAATTCTTGGATTGAAAATGAAGACTTGTTGACATTGTGAGACGATTATGAAAAAATGTGTCGTGTTTGAAATAAAAATAATATTCGTATAATAAAAAAGAGATACTATGGCAATAACATTTGAAAACTTTGATATCAATAATGTCCTCTTCGAAAATGTGAAAAAATTACTAATCTCTCCGACATTAAATTTCAACGCGTGTTTCTGAAATACAAATACGATGACGGAAAAATCGGCAAAATATCAATAAAAACTCCTGCGTTGTATTCGTATGGAATTCAAGAGAATCGATCCAAACAAACGGATGTGTTAGAATCGTATACTTTACCACTAACCATGTACGATAAAATGGGGGACAAAACCGAAGAGGAAGCGAAAACGATAGAAATGTTTGAATCGATTTTAAAACTCATTAAAAAACATCTGAAAAGATCCGATGTGAAAAACGCATTAAATAAATACGAAATGGATGCGGATGTGGATCAAATGGATATTTTTACAGAAAGAAAGAGAAAGGTGTGGTACTTCCAGATATACCTCCTACTCTGTTTCCGAAACTTCTAACTTCCTATGAAAAATCACGAGCTTCTAATATCCCACCTTAGATAACTACAGGATTTTACGATATAGACGATGAACCGATTGACCCAAAGACGCTTATAAACGATCGGTGTAAAATCGTTTGCGATATTGTAATCGATAATATCTACATCGGCGCTAAACCGTCTATTCAGGTAAAAGTAAACGACGCCATAGTCATCGATCGATTCACTAGAAAAAGACGTCTTTTCATTGAACACGAATAAACCGATATAGACGAAGCTGAGAAAGAGTCGAAAAAAGCTAGGATTTGGTCACGTTGCGAGCGTTGAAATTTTAAAACGTGACCAAATGCAAAACAGCCAGGATATAATGAGGATGTATGCTTGCGCACGCCGGGTTGAACCAGGGATTAGGTTAAAACCGCCAGATGCTAATATTCCCTACTACTTGTATATAATGTACCAACTTGCAAGAAATACTTCTACTGATATTGGTGTACATGGGAAATTTAAAAAATCTGTGGGCGTTGGTTGTAAATCAATCAGTTGCAACGACGCAATAGACTAACCCGTTCTAGTCATCATACGCATCCATTTCTGATAACGTTTCTGTTGAGTACGCACGCCTAACCAATTTCTAAATGGCAGATTCTATTCGCGAAATACATGTAAGTAGGTTTTCTAGCGACGTGATTTGTGATGATGTTGTTATATCTGATATCGGTACAATTATAGACCTAAGTTGCGCCGACATTGTTCGAGAGGTAAAGACAACAACGGGTCTTTGTAGAGGTGAGTTATAGCCTAATTATATTCAAGCTCGGCATTTTTTACCAGAAGGAACAACAGTTATTTCAACGGTATTTGCTAGTTTTCTGTGGTTTAACATTCACAACAAATTTGTTTTGGGATGATCATGATGTAGAGCAGTAGGCCTATATGTATTACCGCTGATCAACATAGGCCCATCGAACAAACCAGCATTGTTTATCTTCTCCGGTGGATCATTACTATCTCAGCGATTATGAGTGTTCGCATGTTAACATCGACATCATGTACAAAGTCGTGGTTGTTGTCGTCCTCATCATCGGTTTGTAATGGGCCCATATCATCTCAGCTGGAACTAATTAAAATACCAAAGTCTCACTTGGTAGGAAAAAGGAATGCCGAACAGCTAGTTATGAAATAGGTGTGACGATTTTTGTTGATGGATGGATGGGCCCATTCGTCGAAAACCATCAAAAATTTGTGTGGGATGAGCCCTATGAACCCCCATAGGATAGTCGCTCCTATGTATGAACGGAACATGATCCATAATTTAAAAAGCAGGCGTCTGTTGACTCACTTGTCAAGCGATAGACTATTTTTTGCCTTTAGCTAGTTGATTTACAACTGTCGCCCACCGATGTTGAGAAGTTCATATGACGCAAAAATTCTAGCCATGGTTAGTCGTCTCTTTTATAACGACAACAATGATAACAACGATATTGACAACGACGATGATGATGATGATGATGATGATGATGATGATGACAACGACGATGATGATGATGATGATGATGATAATGATGACAACGACGATGATGATAGGGGCGGTGACTACGAAGAGACGACTACGATAAATCAGACTGCCGATATTAACAGCCTTGAGTTTGCTATAAAAATTAGCCTACTTTGAAAACGAAAACGGCGTATGATTTTAATTAACACGCAGGTCTTCGCCCGTTGGACTTTGAGTCTGTTGTGTTTACGTCGCATAGAATCGTCGTGTGGCTACGATCGTGTCTACATTAAACGCTACTTTTAATGTAGCCAGGGTTATAGGCTCACACACGCTATGTCTGAGAAATTCATCCTATAGGCAGGTTGTACACGGTGGGCCGTAAAATTTCATCCTTGCTTACGGATAAAATCGCCAACTAGCAACATTATGTACTACTGTGTCTCTATGACATTCACTCGCATCCAGGGCGCGGTTGAATTAAAATATGCATTGCGCTTAATATGCTGAGATCAGGATAAATTTTGCTTGTAATCTGGCACTATTATTTTCTGCGTTGAAATTTATATTTACTCATTCTGCTACACTGATATAAAACTACTTTATCAATATACAGTTACTATTAAGCTTATAGGCATAATAGGCAGTTAAAGTTTATTTATAATAATTATTTAGCCTACTATTGCTGCTACTAGTCTTTCCAACTGCCATCGGTGAGGGAGTTCGGGGGGCAGAAGTCAGACAAAGTGACTTACATTAAGTATTGAATGTGATATGAATGCCGCATGGCCACATTGACCAGACTCAGCAGAGACCTTGAAGGTTTTTTACAATAAAATCTATTGAAGTTATTGTCACTTACTGGTATAGGTCTATGCATAGACTAACTCAATTTTGTACAATTCATTAAGTAAAAGTTAAACATTTTCATTAATAACAAAATAAGAATTAAGAATTAAGCATTTCTTGAAAGAACAAGAATAAATAATTTTTTGAATATTATGAATATTAAGTTGGCAGTTTTAATATTCGTTAATATTCGTGAATATTTGAAAATCTTAATATTCATAATATTCGAATACTCAATCTATGCATCCAACCATCCCTCCATAACCGATATAAGTTATATAATTTTATATAATACTAGCTGTACCCGGCCACGCGTTTCTGTGGCAGAAAAGACCGTCCTCTGCCTCCCACTGCTCCCCTCCCCCTCCGCCTCCCCTCGCCTCCCCTCCTCTCTCCTCCCCTCCCCTTCCCCCTACCCCTCCCCCTCATCCTCCCTCCCCTCCCCCTCCCCCTCCCTCCTCTCCTCCTCCCTCCCCTCCGGTCTCCCCCTCCTTCTTCGTCCAGCTCCCTCCTTTCCTCCCTCACACCGTTCCTTTCCGACAGCGACATATGCGCTATCGCGACTTTTGGGCGACTCTACAACGTGATTTCGCGGCAAAGTGTTTCCGATATGTGGCAACCCTGATCATCTCGCGACTTTTGGGCGACTTTACGACGTGATGTCGCGACAAAAACCTTTCCAAAATCTGGCAACTCTAATGGACGTTGGGATGTGTATAATTTCAAAATGGCAGTCGAATGGAATTCAAAGTTCTCTTTTTGTGGAAAAGATTGCGTTTTTTCGGGAAAAAAGCATAATACAACACGGTTCTATTGGAATGGAAGGTTTTGTAAAATTTTCAAAACAATCGGTCCGTTAGTTTTCGAGAAAACTCATTGCAAACTATTGGAAAGTTTCATTTTTATTTATATAGATAAAGAGACACACACAGACAGATTAATTCGTCGTGTAATGTCGTGTAATGTCATGTAATGTCATGCAATGTCACGTACTGACATGTAATGTCATGCAGTGTCATGTAATGACATGTAATGTCGTGTAATGTCATGCAATGTCATGTAATGACATGTAATGTCGTGTAATGTCATGTAATGTCATGCAATGTCATGTAATGACATGTAATGTCATGTAATGTCATGTAATGTCATGTAATGTCATGTAATGACATGTAATGTCGTGTAATGTCATGTAATGTCATGCAGTGTCATGTAATGACATGTAATGTGTAATGTCATGTAATGTCATCCAATGTCATGTAATGACATGTAATGTCGTGTAATGTCATGCAATGTCATGCAATGTCATGTAATGACATGTAAAGTCGTGTAATGTCATGTAATGACATGTAATGTCGTGTAATGTCATGTAATGTCATGCAATGTCATGTAATGACATGTAATGTCGTGTAATGTCATGTAATGTCATGTAATGACATGTAATGTCATGCAATGTCATGTAATGACATGTAATGCCATGTAATGTCATGTAATATCATGTAATGTTATGCAATGTCATGTAATGACATGTAATGTCGTGCAATGTCATGTAATGACATGTAATGTCGTGTAATGTCAGGTTAGTGCCATGCAATGTCATGTAATGACATGTAATGTCGTGTAATGTCATGTAATGGCATGTAATGACATGTAATGTCGTGTAATGTCATGCAATGCCATGTAATGACATGTAATGTCGTGTAATGTCATGTAATGTCATGCAATGTCATGTAATGACGTGACATTTGATCGTTTGCAAATGGCGGCTTGTAAGAATCATTCTTACGCCACTCATTACACTCTATTTACAACGAATAAGTTTGTATGAGAGATTAGGGAGACAGACAGATAGACAGACAGATAGACAGACAGACATAGACAGAGAGACAGACAGACAGAGAGACAGACAGACAGAGAGACATACATATATGGCAGTTGGTGTCCGGACAATTCGGCGCCGGACAGTTCGGACCGGACAATTCGGACCGGACAATTCGGAACCGGACAATTCGGAGTGCATGTAAAAATATTCCTCTTACGGCTATGAAACTTTTGTTTATCAATGGTATGAAATAAAATTATATGGCACCAAACAAATATTGTCTGATCTTCTAAAATTTATCCAATAACAGATACAAGACACTGAAATTAGTAGCTAAATGCATTAAATTATCAACTTATAGGCATCTCATTTAGATCAATGTAAGTTTCATACCTATAGGCCCATGGTTTTTTTATGCCCGATATATAGTGAGGTGTCAGATTAATATTAGTTTCGACAGTATACATTTTGGGTGATGGAGAAGTCCCATCACGAATTTGGGCTGCAAAGAATTGTTCGGTCTGAATTGTCCAGTTCCGAATTGTCCGGTCCGAATTGTCCGGTCCGAATTGTCCGGTCCGAATTGTCCGGCGCCGAATTGTCCATAGCAGTTAAGCAGTAACCAACCACGATGACTGATAGTAGTAGTCTCTCTTTGACGTCACAGCTGAACTCGGCGACCTCATCTCCCACTTCATCGGGTTCGTCCATGGCTTCGGAGTAGAGGTTGCCATAGCGACGACGGATCAGCTGACTCGGTCGATCATCTCACGAAGACTTATGTCCTCGAACTTGCTGCTCCCTCCTCCTCCTCGATCGAACTGTCTCCGAGCCTGCTCCAACAACCTAATATGCACAGCACACAGACAGATGGACGGTCAGATAGGCAGACAAAGAGAGAGAGACAGACAGACAGACAGAGACAGAGACAGAGAGGGGCACAAACCTGAGCGTGGCCAAATAAAACTGTCTTAAGATGAGAGAGGAGGAAGGGAGGGAGGGAGGCCATATTTTCAGGTCGAGGGTCATAGTAAGCATAAAAAGAACCAAACTAGAATAATCATCATCGTCGTCGCTGTCGTCGTCTTCGTCTTCCTCCTTCTCATCATCGTAATCATGATCACCATCACATCACCACCATCATCATCCTCCTCATCACCACCACCATCAGCAGCAACGTCATTGTCGTTGTCATCGTCGTTGTCGTCGTCGTGGTCTTCATCATCATCATCAGCAGCAGCAACATCATCGCCATCATCATCGCCATTATTATCATCATTCATTATCATCGTCAACCCTGGGTTCAGCGCCCTTAGCGACATTCCACTTTTATTCAGCAATAATCATTGTCCGACCATTATTTTCCTGTGACGTCATCCTCTTTTGTTTCTACCATCCATCGTTCATATTATTAACACCATTAACACCCAGTGGCGGATCCAGAACTGTTTCAAGGGGTGGGGGCCAAAATCTTAGACAAGCAGCTGAAGATACTAGGATTTTTTTTAGAAAGTTCGAAAAATAGTGATCGGCCGTGAGGGAACAAAAAGTACTTTTCATCCGCCAAAAAAGTTGATGACTTTTTTTAGTCATCGGTCTCTGGCCGAGGAAAAAAGTACTTTTCGTCCGCCAAAAAGTTGATGACCTTTTTTTTAGTCCTCGACTTGAAAATCGAATGGGGGGCCACGCTCCATACAAGTTTCCGAATAGGGGGGGGGGCAATATTCATTACACCCATATTCGTATTGATAATTTCAGACCAAGGGGGGGCCACGTCCCATGGCAGTTTTCGATGGGGGGGCCATGGCCGGATTGGCCCCTCTGGATCCGCCCCTGTTAACACCAGCGTTTCAGTTTTCAATCCTGCGATTGTGACGAAGACTATCATCTATAAATAAATCCGTTCTAAAAAATCATCGTAGCAATAATCACGAACAATGACAATAGTATAGACCAGGGGTTCTCAAACTTAATTTTTACTGTACATCCAAGTAAAAAAATCGAATGGTGGCGTACCCCCAGCAAAGTCAGATCAGAAACAAAATGCCTTTGCTGAGTCTCCATTGCAGTGACAACTAAAAAGTCCTTTTAATCATTGTATGGTGTGGCCTATTAGAGTCGTATAGCTTAGCCTTACAGGGAGCAAAAGTGAACATATGCAAAGTTTTAATCATGCAATCATATCAACAAAAAGGGGAAATAATTGGTTTATATTCCCTGTAAGAAAGAGCCATATAGCCTATAGCGTTATATTGTTGTGTGCTTCTTTTGACTAGCACGGATTTAAAATCAAAAATTACGTGGTTTAATATTTGTCAAATTCAAATTTATCCCATACTTATTTTTGGTAGCAAGAATATACAGTTTAAAAACTAGTTTCAAAAAGATATATAATTATATGACGTGTTGAAAGGAATCACAAATTTTAAAGCTGGACGAGAAATTAATCCTTAGAACAATTCAGCTACCGGTATTCTTTCTGAGCTTTATAATAGCCTACGCTGGAAATTTCTGGCTTTGGTTCTTTCAACCATTTACACTTTACAGCCTACATCATTTTGTTTCAAATTTATAGTGACAGGCCTAAACATAGACACAGTGGCGTAGCTACCATGTGTGCACACTGTGCAATGTGTGCAAAGCACACGGGCCACGGCCTCCAGGGGCCCACAGAGGTTGCTCAAAAAATTTGTTTCAATCGGACCTAATCAGTAATTCGCATTATTTTGTGACAAATGTAGTTTTTGTGAACACACTTACTCGTACATTACTTATTTAGTTTACTGATGCAGTGACGCCTGTCAACCACCATGCTTTGACAGGAAAAATTGTAGGCCGTATTGAACTCCTTTTAACTTGTGCTTTTCGTCTCGAGTCATGAAAAAGGTCTAACATAGTTTTAAGTTGAGAACAAAAAACGAATCATACCATGCAGCATAAGATTCTTATTTCGCTGATTCACTTTCCTATGCAAGTGGCATGGGTGTGCCTATGCTATAGGATAGGTGTGACCGTGTGATAATTATGTTTTTCTATCTATCACATTCGTATGTTGTAATTAAACGGTGCGCCGTAAAAATCTCATAGGCTACTTGTCACAGTCATGCTCGTATAATATATTCCGGTCATTTACTGAATATGGTAACGGTAGTGGCCTGGCATCTCTCTCAACCAGTGTGAGAATTGTCGGGGTTCGAGGTGGTAGTTTAGTCATCTTGTCACTGTTTCAAAACCAAACTCCAATTTTCACACTACTCTCAACTTCTCTCAGCTCTCACCCCACAATCGGGGAGACGCAAAATTGAGCGCGTGTAGATCAGGGTTGTAGGGAATCACGTAGGCTATATTTACCCTTTTTTGCATTTGCATGGAATATTGCTAAACTTATTTTTAGGTAGGCCTATAATAAAACAATATTGATGATCGTGTCTCTTTGGTGTGCATACCGTATTGCAAATCATGGACGGTGGACCTGAATGGATAGATGATTGACAATTTCTGCAGAACAAAATGCTAGAAATAAACTCTATGATGCCATGACAGTAGAGGTCAAAGTAGCAAGCTCGGACAATTTGACCAGTATAGCCTTGAGCTCGGACAATTTGACCAGTATAGCCTTGAGCTCGGACAATTTGACCAATACCAGCCTTAAAAAAAATTGAGTGTCCGCGCAGTTTGACCAATATAGCCTTACTTTTTCAAATTCGGCGTCTGTCGTAAAAAAGTAAAAAAGTAAAAAAGTAAAAAAAGTAAAAAAAGTAAAAAAAGTAAAAAAAGTAAAAAAAGTAAAAAAAATTTTTCTCCGGCGTATACAAAATGGACTACTCGAAGAAAACTGTTACTGAATTACGAAAAATCGCCGAGCGCAGCGGCAAGCATGCATATTTTACAAGACGGTGGATAGCGAAGTTCATTGCTAAAATTGACGCCCACACCCGCGAATGCTACGACGATGAATGCTCATGCAAGAATCCACAGCCGGATCGACAACAAGGGCCAGGCACGATTACCGTCGTTCGTCGTCGGCGCAATGGCAACTCGCCCCCGTGTGATGTTAGTTTGATCGACAACGAGATCATCATCGTTAATTGTCAATGCAATGGCAACTCATGCCTGTGTGATGTAAGAGCGTGAGTGAATTACGACGTAGATACGGGATTACAATATCGCAAACGATTTTACACCGTTGGTTTATAATCGTCTCACAATGTTACCAAGTCTTCATTTTCGATCCACGAGTTGTACGAGTCTGGGTAGCCCGACCACTTCACGAGACATTTCTTCCCGCGTTTCCTAATCACTTTTTCGATTCTAAATATTTCTTGAGTTGTTTTCTGTAGCTCCTGCTCGTAAAAAGAGCCTTGTATTTCCTCACCCGCAGAATCAGTAATCTTGTAAGTTGGTGGATCTGTGTATTGAACCTGAGATACTACAAAAACCTCCTCTGTCCATCTAGGTATATATCCTTTGTCAAAAATGCTCTTCTTCTTAGTTATTCTGACCCGATCGCCGATTGAAAACTTCGGCATAATAGGCTCTGAAATCTCATCGCCGTATAAATTCATAAATACCGTCTTTTCGTTCACTTTCATACTAGCCTTCGCGGGAGTCATTTTGATCGAAGAATGTCTCGTGTCATTATAATTACTAACCATCTCATCTAATACATCGATATATCTTCTAGTTGAATTAGCTGTGAAGTACTTGAACATTTTCTCTTTCATCGTACGCACCCATCTTTCTACGATGGAACTTTTGCTCTCGTTCTCGGTAGAATACAACTCGACTAAATTCTTTACATTTTTATTATAAAATTCTTTCCCTTTGTCGCACCAAACTTTGACCGGCTGTCGACCGCCTCTGAGTATCTTCACGAACCCATCAGCTGTAGACTTCCCACTCTTGTCATGTAATGGAACGATCCATCCGTATTTCGAAAACACATCTATGACGGTCAATAGAAATTTCACGCCATCATTATCTCTGGCGAAGGCTTGCATGTCGATTAGATCAGCCGCCCAAATCTGGTCAATCCCGCCAACACGGACCCGCCTCGTCCTAAAATTTCTCACTACTGGTTTGTGTAATTCATTCGCTAATTGATTGGTCCATTTCAGGTCCTGCTGTAATTCTGGGCTTTTTTAAAACCCAAACCTAGGCTTGTTTTAGCTGACAAGATGGGTTTGACTATCGCCCTCTCTACGCGTTCCCGCAGACTTGGATTTGGTATATTATTCAACTGGTTTATCATTACTCTATCAGCGACATTCCTAGAAGCCGTATCAGTGTGTTGATTGTATGCCAGGTCGTGAACGTATGCCGCACTATCTACCCTGTTTATAGGCTTGCTCCAATCTTTGGGGGTTTCGTTGGGATTCAGACGCAAATCTAGTCTAGTACCGGGGCCAGTAAACTGATGGCCTGGCAAATGTAATTCGCCCGGAAATTTAGCCCAAGGTAATTTAATGTTGCTAGTGGCAGCGTTCAGTGAACTAACTAGATCCCCACCTTGCGCAACAGCGGGCGCCTTCACGAATTGAGTTTTTGTTTTCCCGCATACGACACAAACACCTCTGAGCATCGATCTCCCATTATTAGCCACGGCGTTCTGCACATCTCTCGTCTGGGTCTGTTTTTTACATTTTACGCAATACATTTCGTTTTTAATAATATATATTTTTAAAAATGGAGATTAGAGATATGAGTTGGGGCACAGCGCTCTCGAAAAGATTCAATAATCCGTTGTTACCCAAAAGCATACGCGGTTTGATAGTTGGGAAATCGGCGTGCGGAAAAACAACGCTTCTTCTCAATCTTTTACTCAGGCCAGACTGGTTGGATTATAATAACTTGCAGGTATTCGGTACTTCTCTGTTTCAACCGGAATATCGTATTATCAAAAAAGCATACGAAGAAAAATTACCGAAGGCAGCGATCGTTCGGTTGTTCGAGCACCGAGATGAAATCGTGGGCCTAAATGCGTCGCCAGACCTTGTTATGGAGGAAATGGCGAAAAACTCAGAAGCTAAATCCGATATAATTGCCAAGTTCTTTGAGAGCGCCGACGATGTACCAGACCCGAGAGATTTGAGCGCTGAAAAGAAGAACCTGATGATTTTTGATGATCTTCAATTGGAAAAACAAAACAAATGTGAAACGTATTACAATCGGGGGAGGCATAGTAATGTAGATTGTTTTTACCTCGCCCAGAATTATTTCAAATTACCGCGCCAAACAATCAGAGAAAACGCGAACTTTATTTGCCTGTTCAAACAAGATCTGAAAAATTGTAATCATATTTACAACGATCACGTGAGTACAGACATGTCGAAAGATGAATTTAGAAAACTATGCAAAACAGTATGGGAGCAACCTCATAGATTCGTGGTTTTAGACCTGACTAGCGACAAGTACAATGGTAAATACCGATGCGGACTCGACGAATTTTATATAATCGAGGATCCGCCATTGTAAAATTGTATTGTATAGTAAAAATGGAATCATCGCTTCTCAAACAGATATCGGAAAACACGGAAAAGACGGCCCGCAACACGGAACCAAAAACATCATTTTCCATTTTTCTCAGCGAAAAGAGCACGCGAATCAGAACGAAGTTTAATCCACTACTCGAACTGGAGAAGAATAAGAAATATGAAATGGCCTTAGTTGCCCTCGAGACGTACTATTCTTTTCCAAATATCGACGCGACAAACAACGTCTTTCGGTATTCGCCAAATCGCGACTCACAGTGGGTAAACATTGCAGTTCCAGAGGGTTGCTATGAAATAACGGATATCAACGAATATATACAGAGAGTCATGAAGGGGAATGGGCATTTCGATGGAGTAAATGGAAATTACTGTATCTCAATAGCGCCAAACACCAATACTCTGAGGTCTGTGGTGAATATAGAAGCAGATTATATGGTTGACTTTACGCCAAAGAATTCGATTGGAAAGGTTCTAGGTTTCAACAGATGGATCTATTCGGGCGGATACAACGAATCGGAGGACTTGGTAAATATCATGAGTGTAAGCAGCCTGAGAGTGACCAGCGACATTATCGGGTCTTCGTACACTAACGGAACATCGGAAAACGTGATATATTCTTTTTTCCCAAACGTAGGCCCCGGTTACAAGATTATCGAAGTGCCGCATAATTTGATATATCTCCCGATTTTGCTGTCTACAATTTCAACGATGGAAACGAGGCTCACAGACCAACACGGGAACCTACTAAATCTTCGGGGTGAGGAATTAGCGATTCGATTTCACATCAGAGAAGTTTGAAAGTTTTTGTAATTTATTAATAAAATGAATCGTTACATGGGCGTAAAAGTTAATATTTCAGAAGCGCAACAAGACAAAATTAAAAGATCACTTCAAGCGGGGAGCGGCGTGAGTATCAAACTATCGCACGATGATTTGAATGGCGAACACGTTTTGGCTCTCACCCAGGCGCAAATCAATAAAATGGCAGCAGCCTACCAAAAAGGAACTGGCATGATTATTAAAATGAGTAAAACGCAATTGGAGAACAACAAGAAAGTCGAAGGTGGATTCATAGGCGCTATACTTCCGTTTCTAGCGACGGCGGGACGGTTCCTTCTTGGTAGCGTACTGCCTAGTTTAGCACAGGGCGCATTAGGTGGGTTAGGTGCTGCGGCTGGATCGAAACTTGTCGATAAAATCAGCGGTTCGGGTGTAATGTATGTCAAGAAAGGTGACATAGCGTGCAAAATAAGAGCGGCCGGATCCGGTTTGTACTTGTCTCCGTGGCAAAAAGGCGCATCGATAATGGGATCCGGGCTTTACATGAAAACAGGGTCGGGCTATGTGAGTGGCGAAGGACTTTTGCTCGGCCCCAACTCGCCGTTTCGAAACATTCCGATTCTCGGCATGATATTATAAATTATCATATGTAAAATGTCGAGACCAATACACAAATTTGGAACTAAACCAACTAGACCGGTAGAGGTTAGAACGCAGCCCGTTTCAGTCTTTTGGAAGATTACGAGCGGTGTTACTCGCACCCCAGTAAGACAACTAGGAGGACTGCGATGGGAGATTTTTGCGCAAAATGATATCACGATACAACCAAAGGCGGCAAATACGCTAAGGCTTGGACTAGGTGTAGAAATGGCGGCCGGTCTTTGTCTCGTTTCCCTCAGACAGGCTATCAAAGAACGACGATGCAGTCTACTAGACGGAGTGATTTCAGAAGATGTGATTGATGATATCATAGTTTCCATTCAAAACAACTCCGATTCGGCAGTAACTATAAACGAAGGAGATTCGCTATGCTGTGTAAATTATCAACGGTAAAAAAAAATATATATTGCTAATAAATAAAAGAATGGAATACGAAGGCATCAAACTCTATCCAAACCTAACAAATATAACGCCCTCTGCGCCAGAAGGTGAAATACAAATAGCCGCGGGGTCTGCACAAACGTATCGACTTCAGAAGATTAGCGAAATCAAAAAGGAGATCGAGCAAGAACGCGACAAAAGAGCAGCGTTGAGTAAAAAGTACCATAGAAGTGTGAGCGTAATCGGCGTAGTAGACAACGTCCTCATGGCGATCACGATGGGGCTCGGAATTTCGGGAATCGGTGTACTAGCCACCATAATTGCAACCCCCATCGCTATTGCTATGGAAGGGACAGCGCTAGGTGCGGGGCTATTGAGTATAATTGGCAGCCGAATCTGTAAAAAGCTCGCCCTGAAGGCGGAGAAGCATGAAAAGATCAAAACGCTAGCTGATGCGAAGCTCAACACGATCAGCGACCATATTTCAAAAGCACTCGTGGATGATCACATTTCAGACGAGGAATATTCTCTGATTCTAAGTGAGATTGAAAAATTCAATGGCATGAAAGAAGAAATCAAAAGTAAGTCGAAAGTTGCGGCAGCCGCGATGGACGAGGAAACGAAACAATCACTCATCGATCGGGGAAGAGAGGAAGTCAGGCAGTCCTTTCAAAGCATGTTTGAGAAAAATACCGAATCTGTGAAAAAGACGACTAACGTGAACATGTACGAAATCATGTAGACTTGTAGAGTTTTGTAGACGTATGTAGACCTATGTCGCTATGTCTGAAAATACGTCTAACTTGTGTTTTTACACATGTCGAAAAACATGTAGAAAAACACGTCGAAAAACATGTAGAAAAACACGCCGGAAAACATGTCGAAAAACATTAAATTTTTTATTAAAAATGTCGTTTCTAAAGATAGATGACCCGGCGAAAAGAAATTTCATAGTCGAAGAGTTTCTGAAATCCAAGAAGAATATTCAACAAAACTTTTTATCGGAGAGATTGGGGGATTCGGGGCTGCAACAAGAACTAACCAAGCTGTACAAGCCTATCGTCGATTCGCAATCCGCAATTTCCAAAGAGCAGAATGTCTTACTATCCGCCATCAAAGAAAACTCGATAGCTGCTACAAACGCGCTACAAACGCTTCCCGCGTCGTTGAAGGTTCAATTTCCTCAGTATCCCTCGATAGAAGCGTATAGCGACGATCCGACTGAGGATATTAGAACTTTAGAATTAGGTGATGTAGCCACCAAGTACCTTCATCAATACGCCTCCGATAGAAAAATCGTAGACACGACGTTCGGAATACGATCAAAAAATGGTCAATTCTACATCGGCGACGCTCCGATTTTTATTCAAGGAGACGATGTGACGGTTGGAAATAAGACGTATAGCGGAACTCCGGGGCTTTGGGAGTTGTTGACGATGAAACAGCCGAACTCGTCGATATACGATAATAATGATAGAGACGATTACGCCGAGATTCTACTCACGTCGGATGCTATCAGACAGCCAAAAAATCCCAACAAACCGAAAGCATCTTCGAGCGTCAAATATCGGGAAATTATCAAGCCGATATGGGAAAAGAGGACTCGTAATGCGGTGGGTAAAGGCGTGGGTGGTGTAATCGTTATTTCCGAAGATCCAAACGTATTAGCGAAACAGCTAGAACTACGATTTCAAAGCTTCAAAGCAGGCAATACCGGCGTGAGAAACGAGATCGTGGCGATGTGCGACGCGTTATTGAGGCAGGAAGTGCTGAGTAAAGATGCTTACAAAAATATAATGATGACATTGTAAAATGCAGAAAAAATGCAAGTCATTAATAGAAGGAGGTATAGAAAACAATACGTTATCGGAGGATCGGGAATATTCGATACAATTTCGGGATTTTTCAAACGACTAGTAACGTCGAACGCCGCCAAACAATTAGCAACGACCGCTCTCAACGCGAGTAAAGACGTGGCGAAAGAAATTGGGAAAAAGGCCATCGATGTTGGGAAAACAACCGCAATCGACGCTGGTAAACGATTAGTAGACAAAGCAGTGGCCAAACTGTTTACTCCTGCCCCTACTCCTCAGAAACAGGCTGTTACGCCAGAAACTAGACAAATTTTAGAGCGGCTGAGTGGCGTCGGTAGCGTATACATATAGGGTCGATCTCGAATATCCCGAATATTAATAATCTGATGATGGGGGAGGGCCTGAAGAAGAACGGCGCCATGTCGATACAAGATCTAGTACGCTCGCTGAACGGCGCCGGAATGAAGGTCGCGTAAAAAATATATTATCGCGTAGTAGTAAAAATGCAATCATCCGATATTCTGAGATTTACCGAACAACCATTGAGCGATGAAAGCGTCGAACGCTACGAATGGTACGAGTATGAGCCGATATCGGGGGCGAATCTAAACACCTCCGGCGAGATTAGAATAAACATCGAACTTCAAGATCTATTTTGTCATCCATCAGAATCTTACCTGTTGTTCGAGGGTAGATTGACGAAGGCGACCAACCCCGCCACCTTCTACGCCGATGCCGATGAAGCAACTCTTACGAATAATGGGCTCATGCATCTTTTCAGCCAAATTTCGTATTCACTGTCGAATCAGGAAATTGAATCGTTATTTTACCCAGGTCAAGCAACGACGATGCTCGGATTACTCAAATACCCGAATGATTTTCAACTAGCTCAAGGATTGAATCAGTTGTGGTACAAGGACAGCGGAGCGACGGCTGCTATCGCGGATAATCAGGGTTTCGCCGTGAGACAAGCGTATATAATTCAAAAACCAAATGCCAAAGGTACTTTCAGCTTTGTAGTTCCATTGAAGCATATTTTCGGATTTTGCGATGATTACGACAAGGTTGTTTTTGGTGTGAAACATACGCTAACTCTGGTTCGTAAAGCCGATGATGACGCAATTTTTAGAGCCGCCGCTGCGCCCGCTGCGCCCGCTGCGCCCGCGGGGAAAGTTAGGCTGGATAAATTCTCGTGGTTCATGCCGCACGTTATTCCCGCGGATATGGAGAAGATGCAATTGTACAAAACTATCGAATCGAAAGCGTCGCTGCCAGTTGCGTACAGAGCCCGTCAATGCGATACCACCTCCGTCGCACAGTCGACTAATTTTAGCTGGAGACTTAGCGTCAAGACATTACCTGAGAAGCCTAGGTACATCATCTTAGGTTTTCAAACCGACAAAAGCGGCGATCAAGAACAAAATCCATCAGTTTTCAATCATTGCGATCTGAAGAACATGTTCGTGATGATGAACCAGGACCGATACCCAGTTGTCGACTATAATCTATCATTTCCGAATCAACAATTCTCGCGGGCGTACCGAGCAGCAGCCGCGTTCAGTGAAAAATACTATGGAATGGACGAACTAATGACGCAATGCAATATCACGCCTTCGGACTTCAAAGATCTGTTTCCGATTATGGTGTTTGACGTGAGCAAGCAATCTGAGCGTCTGAAGTCATCGGTGGTCGATATCCAGATCAAAGGCACGTTCAATACGGCGCCGCCAGCTAATACGGAAGCGTACGCAGTGGTGATTTCAGACAAGTTACTGAGGTTTCAATCGGACGGACAGAAAATGAGTGTGGTATATTGAAGAAAGATAACGTTGAAGAATAATGAGACTTACAGATACCTATCGTACGTATATGAACGATAGGTATCTACGGTTACCTAGTACAAAAACTCGACCTGCAATCCGGCTCCGCCCCTGAGAAGAAGGCGACCGGCTCTTAGACTGGTTCCGGGTATGACAGAATATAACCTCATACCGAGCTTATCGTTGGCGTTCAAAAATATGGCGACGGTTGGTAATACGAGCGATATTCTGCTGTCAACCGTTGATCCGCCAGCCATGCATTCGTGAAGTTCGTTACTTTGTATCCCGTCTTTGACATACGAAATTCTGATTATTTTTTCGCCCGGACTGTCATTTCCTATCAAGAAATTCGCGAATCCACCAAGTCGATATACGCCCGTACGAGGAATAGTTATTAAGCCCAAAGACGTCGTATACGCCGAATCCGTATTGATGGCAACGACCGTTAGTCGATGGTGCATTACATATACGCCATCGAATGCTTCACCATGCGTTGCATATGTGCCCGAGAATACGCCACCACCACTCACGAATGCGGTTGCACCCCCTTCACCCTCTCTCAACACACAAATAGCCGGTCCGGTTGTAGGTCTCCAACTCGCGGATAATGCCGGCGCCGCTGTTATAGCTCCAGCCGTTCCTTCGAACCTATATATAATACCGCTCGTCGTATTTCTCACTAGTTTGCCTGGAGATACCCTCATACCCGAAACGTAATCTCTAGGAGCGATATCCGCTGTTTTATCAACGACTAGGGCAGTAGCCTGGGCTGAACTAATAGCGTCACCCCCGTTACCTGTAAAAGGGTAATCAGTCGGTAACCCTACGAGATGATGGCCATTCATATTTAGATTCCCAGTCGCCGGATTTGCTCCATCTACCCTTAGAAAAGTACTGTTTACTTGGGACAGCGTAACGCCCCCTGCAATTATTCTTTGCGTAGATCCTGAATCCGTATGTCCAAATTTATCAACAGGCATTTTGAATATAATAATTTTTATTAATTCAGGGACGTAAGAATGCCGCTGAAAAGTCCCTACACAAAATGTTCGTAGCGATGGGTGAAAAAGCGTGTATGTTGACGTAATCGAACTCGTCTAGAAAAACTATGTTACTACCGATTGAATGGTTGTGCGAACCTTTCGTACTCCCTCCGCCCGCAATCTGCATATACGACGCCCCATTTTTATACAGGTGGACGGTGCCATACGCGGTAGCATTATTGTTACAAAATTCTATGTACACCGAAACGATATAGTACCCGGCTTTACTGGGGAAGAAAGAAGTCGTTCCGGTACCCTGTTCAATACCGTGTTTTGCGGTACCGCATCTGATTACATCAAAAGTAACTGCAGTGTGAGATCTAGCGAGTATAGCCTGTTGAGTTGAACTGTAAGCGCTAACCGCAGGTCCTACTACTGTCGCCACTTTCGAAGTAAGTTGTTCATCGACGTATTTTTTATTCGTCAAATGATTATTGTCGGTCGGGACGTCGTCGTGATTCCGCAGTAAATCTATTACTTGCCCCCGACTTACAGCCTCATCTATTCCCGCTTCCGGAGTATTCGCCGTATTCGCTGTATTCGTTGTAGGCAGACCTCTAATAGTATGACCACTCATATTTAGATCTCCGGTCGCTGGGTTTGCTCCATCCAGCCTTAGAAAAGTACTATTTACTTGACTTTCAGTAACTCCTCCAGCAATTACTCTTTGCGTAGATCCCGAATCTGTATGTCCAAATTTATCAACAGGCATTTTTTACATCTGAATATAATTTTCAATGCAGGCTGTTTATAACTTCTTGAAAACTCACTCCATCTTTGCATGTTTTTTTCAGGACGTGCAGGCATAGATGACCGCAAAACACTTCGTTGTCGGGCTGTACGCGCTCGCTATTGTAGTACACGGGACTCTGTAAATACTCTACCAGTTCTGTAGGAGGAGACAGGCCATAGCTGTCGAAATATATTTTGTCCCTGCCGTTTTTTGAAAAAGCGACCCAGTGCGAGCCGGTTCCATTAGAATCGTCTAGATTCAATATCCCGCATTCAGTCCGTCTAGGTTTCTTCGGCAGCTCGTCTCTGAGAAATACTCCCCGGAAATTAGGGATATTGAGCTTTTTCGCGGCATCTAGTAGCTCAAAATTCGTCAACGGATGATTTGCGAGAATAACACCTTCGACATTTATGTTTTTCACAGTTGTATAGCTCATTTTAATATTTCATCTAGATGTTTCACAAACTAATGAGCTTTCGAGCTTCTGCGCTGGCTAGATAATAATTATGTCTACAATTTTTGCATTCATTCGCCTTTCCATCTTTTTGAAATCGATTGTTGACGTATTCCGATATGTTCTGATTTACCTTACACCGGCTGCAAACTTTTGTGTCTTTTGTCTCCCTAATTTCCTGTCTTGCGTATTTGTGCGCAAGCTCTTTCACTTTGGCATTTTTACAAATTTTACAGCTGGGGTAATACCCACTCTTCTGCGAGTTATCTTTGTGAAATTCGTCCAAGCTTTTTTCTTTTTTGCATTTGCTACACACTTTTTTTGCCGCATCCATTTTATATTAGTGTAAATTATTCTTTATTTTGTTTAGTTTTCAGTGTGTAGTGCCCATAGGCTAGGGTGTGGATCCCGTCGTCCATTATTACTCTTTTGTCGTCGTCGGCAGACAGAGCTATTTTATTTACTTCTTCGGTGTAAATTTCATGGCGGTAGGATCGAATGACGTTCATCGCTCTCGATTGTTGTCTTTTCGTAAACACGCAGTCTTTGTAATCTGCGTGAGTGATTGATTTCTTGACGACGTTCTTTTTCACTCCTTTACATTTCTTGTAGTCTTCACCCGCCATCTTGTAAGAGTACAACTTGGATCGCAGACCGACAAATTCTTCAATCTGTTTTCCCGCGGCCTCGTTTTTGAACATACCAACCACTTTTTTATTAACGCCGGATTCTATACCCGACGGGTGATCGCTCGGATAGTCTGAAGTATCGAACATACTTTGGACGTCGGGGGAAATATCTTTGTAGAAGTCTTCCGTTTTAATTTCATACGCCAAAGAATCGGTATCAGTGAATAATAGCTTGGCCCTATCTCCGTACTTGGCCTTGATGTAATTATAATGAAACTCATACATGAGCGTCTTACTAACGTCCAATATACACATCCCTAGATATATCGGCTTGTTGTAAAACAACTTGGTCTTTTTCATGTGAACGGCGATGAGGTTTTCATCGAAAATCGTTCGTCTGTCGTAATTGGTTTTCGCGGCTAGCTTGATGGCTTCCTTCTCACCACTCACCAATCGTATGTCAACTCGATTCTCGATAGCTTCCATTGTTTTACCGAAAACGCTATTGTTCATCAGTTTGAAAAAGTCTTTCTCAAAATCGTTCGTAGCTTTCGTTCTCAGGTTGGTATTCAGATCGATATACTTTTTCAGCCAGGCACTTTCCACGAATTTTATTCCCCGATGTATTTTTACGATTTTCAATCCGAGACGTTCATACAATTTTAAATTTTCGTAATGAACGACGTACTTTACTTTGTCATTCAAGTTTGGAATGAGTTTCGCTACATCTGATCCCGCAGGTTTTACACTCTCTGGAGCTAGTGGATAATCATTATGCAGGTCGTGCAATTCTTTCGGATATTCTAAGTCGACTTCCAACACACATCCCACTCCATCTCGTTCGGTAATGTTTCTCCAATCATTCAATTCGTCATCGTTCATCCATTCAAACCCATGAGTTGGCAACGGCTTGCTCATCGCCCATCCATACAAGTTGTTCGCGTCCAAGTATGGAATGAATACTGAATGTTGGGTGGGATTGAAAGCTTCTCCCATGTACTCGTTGTTCGCTTTCGCGTATCGGTGGGAAATCGTGCTGACACCTCCCCGTATTCCCTGCTTGATCATCAGTAACATATTGTAGTCACTCAACAACTCCAACTCTACACCAGTCGTCTTCAACGCCGCATCCCATGCAAGTCCCGGGCTAGTGTAGTACCACGCAGGATCTAGGTTGTAGTGCTTCATACAGACGTCTCTGAAGTTTTCGAACACATCCGCTAATAATAGAACATCCGATAAATTGTACAAGTCATGATATTGACGTAATGTTTTGCATTCAAATTTGTCCCATACCGTTTTCGCGTGCGCGTAATCTTTTTCGCTGATACCCGAATCGGTTAGTTTTGAATAGAAGGCATGCTTCGATGGTAATTCGGTTTCGTTTAATCTTTCAACACCGTCGACGTAATCATATGGGTAAACGCCTTTTCTGAGTAAAAGATCCAGCTTCTCACCTTCAAAAAATTTCCCTAAATTCTTGCACTGGTCTTTCTGAAGATTTTTCGATAACGCGTCGAGGCTCGAGGGCATGAATCTAAGACTATCGATGAAACGTAATTCGCGCTTGACTTCTCTCTCTTTTCCATCTGCGTCTACAAATTTATCGACGACGACCTCTCTGCTGAATGAGATATACTTTTCTTCGTTGCAGGGAATGCATTTGATTTTCTCGCCGTGTTCACCTCGTAATTTCTTGATAAATAAATGGCTGTCATAACCGGTCAAATTGTGAAATACGACAGGGAAGAACTTGGGGACTTTGAATTTCAGATTACAAAGGTTGTGAGCGGCGCCTCTAAATTTTCCAGTCAAATGACAGTGGTCTCGTACTCGTTTTTCATCGCCTATAAATTCTCCTTCGCATATATGGCAAACAGTAGCCGAGTCGAAGAGCACCTGCTCTTTCTTTCCGAATATCATTTTCTTTGGGAATTTGAACTGGTTATATATTCGTTTCACATTTTCTTCGAGACTGTCTATGAATTTCTGAGCGACATCATCGTCTTCGTTTTCAGCTGTAAACCTCACAGGCTCTTGAGAATAAACATCATCGTCGAAGCATTTCAAATGATAACAAAACGAACTGGGCGTATGTTTTTGAAACTTGTTGGTGTAAGACGTGCTAGGAATGGGGTGGCATGTACCGATAGGTTTGATGAACGACTCAAAATCGGCAAAGTACACAAACGGTACACGCATCTTTCTATAGTGATGTGTAAAACTTAGCATAGTCCCAGGTTCCGGAAGTTCTATTCGTTGGGCGTCCTGCTGCGAACAGTACTCAGTATGTTTGCGAAGCGATTCTACCTTTCTAAAACCGATTAAACATCTTCTGCAATAGTGCATTGAATTATGGGATTTTTCTGTTCGTAGTGCTAGCAATCTGTTAAAATTCTTGATCCAGCAATAATGCTTCTTTTCCCCATCAGAAATGAGTAATAGATCTACACACCTATCATTCTCATGCTTTGATATATATAGTGGGAATACATTCGCTTCTTTCTCGTAACCAAAAACATTAACACTAATATTATTATTTCGCTCAAACTTACTCATCACATTAGCATCCGCTGCTACGGGGAATTCGATACCAGACCAATTGAGTTCCTCAGACTGTCTAATTAATTCTTTCGTAATTCTTTCTGTATTTTTGTCGACTGGGTTTACAGCTCTCGTTACGCACCACTTGAAGCATTCATCGTCTTCGTTCTTCATATTAATAATAGCCTTTTTATTCGCTAAATAATCTGGAAGTGGAATATAAGAACTTCCTTTCAATGGTTTGTATACCACTGTATCGATATCCAACTTCAAAACGGTTTTGAATCTCCAATTACTCCCCCGCATCTGAAAACTTGCCATGCTCTCCTTAATTTTATCCGCTGCGTTGGCATATATTTCCCTCACATCGGTTGCTTCTAAAATAATATCACTCTTTGATTTGAAATTAGGCTCAGCCGTTACTACTTCGCCGGTTTTCATATCTACTTTCTCCATTTCGCACATGAGATCGAATTGAACTTTTACCCCGCGATTTTTCCCTAGCAGCCTAACTACATGCGGTCTTACAGCCTTGAGAAAAGTTGCAACATCGATCCCGTTGTCGCCATCGATCGTGTATCTTTTTGTAAACCCTTTGATGGCCGTCGCAGTCTCTCGAAGTTTAAACCTATGAATGGGTGGTTTTATTTGCGGGGGTAACTGACTAATCTCGCGAGTCAGCCAATCCGAAAAAACTATTTTATTTTTCCCCGTGTTCAAAAATTTCCAAGTATTAGACAAGAATGCCGTAAGTTCCGCTTTTGCTAATCTCGAGTATCCTCGCACACCTCTCTTTTTCGCAATTTCGCGCAATTCTCGTACAGTGGCGGGAGTATGCGCTGGTGCTTTGGTGACCTGAGCCCGAGCGCCTAGTCGATCTCCCTGCAATATGAACGCTATGAGTTCCGCTTTTCGCAAACTCGAGTATCCTCTTTGTCCTCTCTGTTTAGTAATTTGTCGTAATTCTTTCAGATTATACGATGAGTAGTCCATTTTATATTGGGATCTCCTGTCTTTAGGCCGAGCTGTGTATTCCATTTTCAGTTATTTTCTATACGCCGGAGAAAAAAAAAAATAATATTCGATTGATCCAAACACGATTATAAACCAACGGTGTAAAATCGTTTGCGATATTGTAATCCCGTATCTACGTCGTAGTCCGCTCATGCCCCTGCATCACACAGGCATGAGTTGCCATTGCATTGATAATTAACGACGATGATCTCGTTGTCGATCAAACTAACATCACGCGGGGGTGAGTTGCCATTGCGCCGACGACGAACGACGGTAATCGTGCCTGGCCCTTGTTGTCGATCCGGCTGTGGATTCTTGCATGAGCATTCATCGTCGTAGCATTCGCGGGTGTGGGCGTCAATTTTAGCAATGAACTTCGCTATCCACCGTCTTGTAAAATATGCATGCTTGCCGCTGCGCTCGGCGATTTTTCGTAATTCAGTAACAGTTTTCTTCGAGTAGTCCATTTTGTATACGCCGGAGAAAATATTTTTTTACTTTTTACTTTTTTACTTTTTTTTTTACTTTTTTACTTTTTTACTTTTTTTTTTTTAAAAACTTTTTTAAGGCTGTACTGGTCAAATGGGCGAAGGTCAAGGCTGTACTGGTCAAATGGGCGAAGGTCAAGGCTGTACTGGTCAAATGAGTCAGCCGCCTTATTGGGCCTCTACTCATGACATTGTACTAGAAGGCCTACTAATAATAAGTGGATAAGTAGGCCTATAATAATTATGCTAATTAAGTGATAGATTTGAAATTCGACGAAGCTTTAGCACTTTAGTTTATCTGTCTCATTCGTAGCCTACTGCATTCATGTTTATTATGTGAGGTCTAATAGCAAAATGTCATTGATTAGTTTTAGTAATCTTAATTGCAGGCAGAGTAAGAATTGCGGATGGTTGTGGGGTTTAACCCCCAGTCTTTCTTTGGGCGCCATAATAAAGTCCTCATCGTACGCCCAACTCCACATAGGTCAACGTCTGACTCCCGTGTTATTTTTTCTGCAATTCTCATGCTGATTGCATGAACACAAAATACCGGCCTAACAAGGTCAATCAGGGGCCCATAAGGAATTTCTGCACACAGGCCCATGAAAAGCTAGCTACGCCACTGCATAGACATGTTGCACAGCCTACACTATAAGCTTAGTAGGCCTATATGTGAGTATAATCGCATATTTTGAAAGAAATAAATGACGATGCTGTTAGATGAAGCAACGTTAGAAATTATTGCTTATATTCAAAAAGAAAATTGGACACAATTCCATAAACTCAACGAAAAAGTTATATTTCTGGAAATTTTCGCGTACCCCTTACCGGCGCCTGGCGTACCCCTAGGGGTACGCGTACCACAGTTTGAGAACCTCTGGTATAGACAATAGCGATGAATTGTTTTGAGTTGAGATGATAGTTAAGTGAAGGAACTAGTGAGTAAGTTGATTAGCCTGTGTCTTAATATTTTCTCTGTCCATCATCTGTACAATCGTCTGTCGCAATATCCTCACCTCCGCCTTTAGCAACCGCGTCTCGTTGCGTAGCAACTCCATCTCCCGACCGGACGAACGGCTGGAGGGTCCTTCCAGGGGAGGGGGAGAAGATGGTGAAGGGGGAGATCTGGTGGAGTGGGACTGAATGAGGAGGGTGGTTGATTTGGAGCACGGACGACGTGCTGCACTCGGACTTTCGTTTGTTGGGGTTCTGTCACGCAAGAGGGAAGGGCTTGATGGCAGAGGGGCGGGGCTATGGGTGGAGCCGTGGGAGGAGCCGTGGGAAGAGCCGTGGGTGGAGCCGTGGGTGGAGCCGTGGGAGGAGCCGTTGGAGGAGCCGTGGGTGGAGCCGTGGGTGGAGCCGTGGGTGGAGCCGTGGGTGGAGCCGTGGGTGGAGCCGTGGGTGGGGCCGTGGGAGGAGCCGTGGGAGGAGCCGTGGGAGGAGCCGTGGGTGGAGCCGTGGGTGGAGCCGTGGGTGGGGCCGTGGGAGGAGCCGTGGATGGAGCCGTGGGAGGAGCCGTGGGAGGAGCCGCGGGTGGAGCCGTGGGTGAGGCCGCGGGCGGGGCCACGGGCGGGGCCACGGGTGGAGGGAATTGCTAAGAGATCGGAGGAATGGCGTTTGGGGTAACGGGTGGGGGGAACTTCTAAGAGATTTGAGGAGTGGTGTTTGGGGCCACGGGTGGATCGAAAAGCCGGGCTAGGGGTCGCGCCAAGTGCGGTGACATCAATGGAATCACGAGTGGAACTGAAGGTGGGGCTGTCACCAACGGCGGGGCCACGATTGCCCGTTGATTTCGATATGGGGCCAAAAGGGGTTGTACGAGCAGGACCGGGGACGAAGCCAGAGATATGACTAGGGTTTGGGTCATTGACCGGCCTGGCTGAAGCAAGGCCAGAGATTGGTCTAGGGGAGGAACGACTGGAGGTTGGCGTTTCCATGGCAACGACAGCTGGACAGCTGAGCGCCCTCGTCTCCGTAGCAGACGATCTTTTCGATGTGATTCGGATCGGCATCGACGCCAGTTCAACAACTGAAAACAACATCATCATCATCATCATCATCATCATCATCTGCATCATCATCATCATCATCATCATCATCATCATCATCATCATCATCATCATCATCCATCCATCCATCCATCATCATCATCATCATCATCATCATCATCATCATCATCATCATCATCATCATCATCATCATCATCATCATCATCATCATCATCATCATCATCATCATCATCATAATCATCATCAACAACAACGTCGTCGTCGTCATCATCATCATCATCATCGTCGTCGTCATCATCATCATCATCATCGTCGTCGTCGTCGTCGTCGCAATCATCATAATAATAATTGCAACGGAGGTCATCGAGGTCATCATCATGGTCGTCGTCGTCATCGTCCATCATTAGCAAAAGCATATTTCTTATCTTATCTGATCTTATCTGGTCTCGTCTTGTCTTGTCTGGTCTTATCTTATCTTATCTTATCTGACCATTTATAAAGCGCTTCTTGCAGCAAGAGCCTTTCAGAAGCGCTTCCAGTGCGTTCAACCCCGAGAAAAAAGGCAAGTTTTCAGACGAGAGAAAGACGAGGATACACTGCCATAGAGGATGGCAGAGCGAACTGGTCATTGTCGTCATCATCGTTGTCATCATCATCAACAACAACACCATCATTAATATTCAGCATTTCCTTCTGCAGCAGCAGCAGCAGCAAATAGGTTGCAACTAAATTCACGGCATCGATAACAACAAGTATGATAATTGAGACGATGATGATGACTGTGAATGATGATTATGATGATGATGATGGCAACTAATGATGATGTTGGACACGACGTATATAGTAAGTATGTAAGTGCAGTGTTTTAGTTGTCCAAAATTAACTGGGGGGGTCAGTAATTTTGTCCAGATTACCAAAGTACACAAATACATGTCAAATCCCTGCCGTGACAGAAATTAAAAACGGTGATTTGTAAAAAAATTTACTGTAAAGAGAAAGGTTTCGTTTTGTCTTTATCGTAAGCTGCCCCAGCGGGGTCTGGGGCGGAGCCCCAGCGACCAGCGCATTTTTGGCTGTGTTGACCTCAAATGGAGCCATTTTTAGGCAGTCATGGCCGGTCGTCCGTAACTGCATGGACGCCGTGGTTGGCCTGGACTGCCTCGCTGGACATATCGGCACATCGAGACTTTTTATTAAAGTCTTTTTCTTCTTCGTCGCCACCATCGCCGACGATCTTTCGCTTGCTTTTCGCGAATCCAGACGCAAACAAACTCATTTCTCTGCAACTTTTCAAGAGAAACTGGACGATTTAACATGCAATCAGTAGCTGACAAACAGGAAAAGGAAATACGTTGAAGAACATGAACATTACTAATATTTATTTGAGAATGGCTCCCTACCCGCGTCATAAATTATAGGCTGGTGTCTGGTTCCCTACTCTCAGTCACGCATTGTATCGACAAGTATTGCAGCCAATTAATTTGTGACACGAATCAAGAATCATACGAATATGGACGAAGGGGCCAAGGAACTGGGGGGGTCAGAAGCTGACCCCCTCAACACATTTTTAGTCACTTAACTGAGGGGGTCAGACAACGAACTGAGGGGGTCCAACCCCCCCAACCCCCCCGACAACTAAATCACTGTGTAAGTGTTGACTCTTTCCCAAGACCTAGATAAGGTGATGGGTAGTTCGTTGGCGTCGGTCTGTCGTCCTTGCGGAGGGACGGACCAGAGGAAGAGGAGGAGGAGGGACCTGGAGCTGCAACGAGTGGTTGAGGAGGAGGAGGAGGAGGAAGAGGAGTGACAGACCGATGATCCAGTCGAGACCTCATCGATGCACGAGTAGATGGAGCGCAATATATTCTCAGAGACGGAGTGCTTCTGCTTATGCCTGTGTGCACAACAACAACAACAACTATTATTATTATTATTATTATTATTATTATTATTATTATTATTATTATTATTATTATTATTATTATTATTATTATTATTATTATTATTATTATTATTATTATTATTATTATTATTATTATTATTATTATTATTATTATTACTACTACTACTACTACTACTACTACTACTACTACTACTACTATTATTATTATTATTATTATTATTATTATTATTATTATTATTATTATTATTATTATTATTATTATTATTATTATACAACAACAGTCGGATTATATAGTATTGTTACAGAGGCAATGTGGAAGAGAAGCAGATGGCGTTGCCCCGCTGGACTGCTATCGAGATTCTTTGAAGGAGGTAGCTTGTCTCGAGTTTGTCTTGTGTCGCCTCGGTCAACCTTCGTCCCAGGTCTAAGACAAAGTCCAGTCCTTCCGTACTCCAGGATCCGCTGCACTCCAATGCCACCGCCACGAAGTCATGTGTCCGGGTGATTGCGTCGTATTTGGTCCTTTTGGCAGCGGCTGCTCGGTTTGCGGCCTCCCCTGCTCCTGCTGATGTTGCTGCCAGATGCGATGCCGCAAAGGTGTCTGACACCGTCACGTCCCAAGTGAGACACTTTCCACATGTCCATGGAATGAGCGTCACGCCGTCTGGCCGTTTTCCGTCTTCCCTTGTGAGCCCTAACGGTTCCTTCTGAGATGGAATGTTGGCCCTTCTTAAGGAGCGCCACACAATATCGTTCAGCATATTGTGACGTTGTTGTCTGCCAGAGTTTTTTCTGCATGCCAGACCGTGGAGTCCTCTGGCGTCGACTCTTTCGCCACAATGACACACATGCGGTTCGCAGAGGGTTGTCCCGAGTCGCATTCCATTATTATTATTATTATTATTATTATTATTATTATTATTATTATTATTATTATTATTATTATTATTATTATTATTATTATTATTATTATTATTATTATTATTATTATTATTATTATTATTAATAATAATAATAATAATAATAATAATTATTATTATTATTATTATTATTATTATTATTATTATTATTATTATTATTATTATTATTATTATTATTATTATTATTATTATTATTATTATTATTGTAGCACATAATATTCTCATTATTGTGTTCATCATTTGCATTATTCATTCATTCATTTTATCGACTTATGTGGCGCCCCTTCAAGAAACTAATCAGGAGCGCTCCCTGCCCATCCGCGGCATTGCGGCGGCAAAAGAAACAAAATTTGAGAGATGGAGTTTGATTGGTCAGATGGCGTCATGACCGTGGCCGGGCCAAAAACCATGAACTATATATACAAATCGGAAAAATAATACGAAAATGAGTCTTATAGCGCATTTCTACGATTGAATATTTATGCTGAACACAAAGGTTTTATTGTATACTCTTTCAATTCATTATTTCTAAATATTAACCCATTCGTGGCCATGTTCAAGTATTGGAACATACAAGAAAAGTCTGTATATTTTTAGCAGGGTACCAGTCGAATGCAGTATGAGAATTGTGGAAAAATAACTGGGGGGGTTGGCCTATGATAAACTTGAAATTGGGGTATGAAAAACATACTTTAACATGGGGCTCTAAGAAAGACTGGGGGGGTTGAAACCCCCCAACCCCCCCGGCAATTCTCACCCTGGTCGAATGTTGTATTCATAAAAACATGACGTCATTTGATATTATGAAAGTGAATGACGCTTGTTTTATAAAAATCTGGGTGATTTTCGCTTGATAAAAAATTCTGTAATTGTAATATTTAGCCGTTAGGAATATACGAAACTTCAAAAATTCATATCGTGTGAACCTGCGCAGATAAGTGTACTTCATGTATGTATTTTAATTAGCTGAAATATTGTTTTTGTTGTATCAAATAGCAGCTTTGTTCTGTTGTCGCGAAAAGCTGGCCTATTATGCAAAAATCGAAATGTTCCAATAGTGGAACATGGCTACATGGCAATCCAATTCTCAGTAATTTAGCAGCGCATACACTTCTGTGATTCAGTGTGCCAATTTGTGTATTACTCTGTTCTAAATCAAGCACAGTATAATTCTTTCTCAATTCATTTAGTATAATTTGTTGCGTTCCGATAATATTATGTAAAACTTGTCATAGTAGCCTAAGAGAAAACTTGTTTATTCGTTCAACAGTCATTGACTTGCCTATGTTTCAGCCACAATGAATGCACGGACTTTTTATGTGAAGAAAAATGTAAAAACTGTAACTGCCCCAACATTAAACGAATTACTTGACAACATCACAACCCGCAGTTTCAGTTCTGCAGACGTCTTCATAACACCGCCTGGTGATGAATCTGATGGTGACTCTGTGACAAATCTGATACAGAAAAAGGCTGCGATTAGATCTACATTGCAGATCATTTGACAAGCAAGATTTTGAATGCACCAGCCGAAGCTACAATAGATGCAGAAGATAGTGAGGACAGTAATGGAGAGGAAGAGGACAGTGTAGCTGTTCCAGAAGGCAGTAATATAAGCAGAGCTGCTGCAAAGAAGAGAAAAAATTTCCAAGACTGTGGAAAAATGGAAGAAAGGTGACTTGAAGCCCCAGCACGTTGATGGTTTGAGCACCGTTTCTCAACAATGTGATCACACCAAAAACACCCCGACAGATCTGTTTGAAATGTTTTGGCCAATTGCTTTGGAGTAGCACCAACACGCTCTGCTCGAAGGTGGTCATCAGCCGATAAGAAGCATATAACAGCTGACATGCCATATGCAATCAGCATGTATACATATATATATAATTCATTCATGGGTGGTACAGACCAGATGGACAGAAATGTGTCGGAGTATCGTGTGAAGCTATACGCAACAACAAATGGTGGTGGCAAGTTTTCACACACTTGATGTCTGCATCCTTGTTCAATGCCTGGATACTGTACCGAAGACAGATAAGAAGTGGAAGAGCTACAGCAGCTGAGAAGGCTGACAGCAATTTTGATGACGAAGAACTGCCTAAACTGGATTTCTTGGGCTTCATTCGTAGCATTGTGGCTAACTATTTGCTGTTGTTCAGTGAGCCACAGAATCTGGGCAGACCATCCTCATCTGCAAATAGGAAAGCCGTTCTTATGAGAAACATTCCAGACAGTGTCAGACTTAGCAGCAATGTCCAGCACTATCCAGACAATGTGAAACAGGGTAGATGTCGTGTCTGTAAGAAGAACACAACTTTCAGCTGTGGTGTCTGTCGGGTTAACCTGCACTCAGGGAACTGCTACAAGGACTATCATAAATAGGTCTCAAAGTGACTGCATGCTTACCTGCAAATGGCAGTATAGCATAATAAAGCAGAGGCAAGGACAAGAACAGGCTGCCACTATGGCACTTCTCTAATGACATAACAGATATTATGCATGGTCCAATATTGGAACAATGCCACGTTCCAATAATGGAACAAAATTTCCATGAGCTATAAAAATGTTTTTCAATTAAATTTTCACAAATCTAAGTTGATTCCTGTTATTAGTCAATATTATGTTGTAAAATATCTAAAAATTTCATCAAAATAAAATTTGGCCATGAATGGGTTAAGAGAAAACGTCTTCATTGAAAGGTCACAAAGGTCATGCATTATTTTCTCAAAGGAAAGCGGAAAAGACCTAATCACGCTATTAGGAAATATTGTGGGGCGCGGTGGCGTAGTGGGTATGTTCGTTGCCATGCAGCTGGAGGGTTGAAGGTTCGAATCCACCTCATGCTGCCGCGCAGGGTCATTGAGCAAGTCCTTCACTCGCAATCGCTCAGCGTTTCGTCGTAAAACTCCAATGCAGTGTCCGCTATGTAGTCGGAAGCGCCTCTGAGTTCAGTGAGCTATAGAAGGGGCGCTATAAAAATGGAGAAATTAATAGATAAATAGGTAAATAGACAATAAGGGCTTACGTGGATAAGTAGGCCCCATAATAGGCCTACGTATAGCCTACATGTACACGATAAAACGGAATTATTGTGCATGCAATCTGATGAATGAAGACTATTTCAAAAAATGTTATCCTATAAGATCTCTCCATACTCTATAGTGATTTTTTCTGAGCTGTGCTATTCTACCGACATGCACTACCACTTCAGCCTCTTTTCTCGAAGACTTTTAGTAGAGTCGTATACCCAGGGGCTTCTATCCCATGTATAGGCGGGCGCGACTTGCGCCCAGTGAAAAACAGATGGGGAAACAGAAGAAAGTCAAAACTCACGTCGAAAGGGGGGAAGGCCAGCCATGGAGGCAATGTTTATTTTAGTCATCTCTAGGAAGAAGTTTCCCCCAGAAATTACTTCCCCCATAAACATTTTTCAACATTGTATTAGTTATTAGTTATAATAGTATTACTATCTACATTATTTCATCACATGAACTGTTTTAATACGCCACGATAAAATTTACTATTACCTAATTATAATATTATTTAGCGCCTACTATTCTAATAAATGATACAATCATATTGTAATGATTTGATTTAATGTTAATACTTGTACAAACACTATATTTGTACAACTAAATGCAGTGTTTAATCTAGACATCTCTGGGAGGGAGTTCCCTATGAATGAAAATTCTCCAGAAAATCGATAGATATTGTGTGAACATGTATATAGAATTATTCCCCCCATAAAAGTATATAATGCAACTCCCCCCTATATAAATTTGACAGGTTTATACAAGTGCAGTTATCCCGTCACTCAGAGGTTATTTTAAGGAAATTTCTCAACTGCACATAATTTTCAGAATAGCATCATACATTTGGTGGATTGGTCATTTTTGAGACTAAGGCCTTATTATTATTATTTGTATTATTATTATTATTATTATTTATTAGGCTATTATTATTATTATTATTATTATTATTATTAATTTATAATTATTACTATTTTCTTATTATTTTCTTATTATTAATATTATTATTATCGTTATCATGATGATGTAACTGGCTAAGCTTATAAACCTACTTATCCAAAAAGCAGTGTTTAACTTAGTCGCCCTCCGCTGGAGTGGGAGAATTCAGGTTTCAAAGGGGAGACAATCGAGTTCCGAAGGTTGCTCGTGAGGCGCGTAGCGCTGAAAGTGGTAGGAGGAGGGGTGTGGGGAGGGGGATGTGTTCCCTCCCCATCAGAAACTTTTTGAATTTCCACATAGCAATGGTAGCATTTTAAGTTGTCATTTTAATAAAATACCTGTAATTTTTCAGAGCCTCATCAGAAACTTTTAGAATTTCCACATTGCAATGGTAGCATTTTAATGTGTCATCTTAACAAAAAAACATGTACTTTATCAGAGCCTCATCAGAAACTTTTTGAATTTCCACATTGCAATGGTAGCATTTTAAGGTGTCATCTTAACAAAATACCTGTACTTTTTCAGAGCCTCATCAGAAACTTTTTAAATTTGCACATTGCAATGGCAACATTTTAAGGTGTCATCGTAACAAAATACCTGTACTTTTCAGTGCTTATAAGAGTGGGCTAAGACTTCAAAAAATATAATCAACACTTAACAAATATTTGGGGGAGGGGCTATTTCCACACTGTAATGGTACCCTTTTAAGGTGCCATTTTAATTTTTTTAAATAACTCCATTAGACTATCAGTACTGATAAACGTGTTTTAGGATTCAATATGTATATGATTATAATTACAATAAAAATATCTTTGTGTATCGAGTTCAGCAGCTCAGTTCTCCAGTTGCTGAGTTATTCTAATGAATAAACGCAGACATGAATAATATAATAGTAGCCTATATAAGCTGACTTTTCAGCACTATATCAGTTTAACCCTATTTCCCAAGATGGTCCTGAATTGCTGACCAGAACGTACTTTCTGAAATCATAGTTAATGGTACACAAACCAACCAAAAACTAATAAACTACCGGTACCAAATTCAGGTAGCCATGTGTAGTAATGATGTTGTTTTTAGGTTTTACTATAATGTGTTCAAATAATAGGACCAATTTTTTTTTTAAATTCACCGTTTAAAATTTGAAGGATACCACTGGTGAGAAGCCATTCAGTTGCACAAAAGTTGTATTTGTACAAATATTAGCAGTAAGTAATTCTCATTTTAGCAGGATTGTGTCATTTTATCATGATAGTAAATAATAATATATAACCATTAACCATATAATAATTAATAGTATTACAGTATAATTATGACAGTTAACGTAATACGATGATGTAAACAGCAACTAAAACTATTATAATTTTGTCATTTTCTGGAGGGGATGTTTTTAGTTGTGCAAAACTAGTGTTTATACAAATGTATACAGTAAGTTAAACTCGTTGCAACATGATAGTATCATATATAGTAATTCATTCATTCATTCATTATTAGAATTTATATAGCGCCTCTTCAAGAAACTACTCAGAGGCGCTCAATAATAGTAACGAATGTCATTATAATCATATAATAGTAAATAACATCACGGTTTATATAACACTTCATGTAAGACAATGATGAAAACAGTAGGCCTAACTAAAAACCAATATCAATTTGTCAAATTTTTCTTGGGGGAGGGAAATGTCAATCCTTGGAGGGAACTTCCCTCCCCAGAGACGTCTAAATTAAACACTGTCCAAAGCGTAAGACTACATTTTAAATTTTGTGTGTTAACCGATCGGTCAGCATAATGTAGGCCCTACGGAAAAATGAGAAATGCCGCTCTACTGCTGACAAGAGGTCGAAAAATGAAATTTCCCGGCCACCCTGGCCACCGTTGTCACCGTACATAGCACGTGACACGGTCCGAGTTTTTAGGGTTTGCGTCTTTTTCGTGTTCCGCAATGGCTTTCGTTTTTAACTCATTATTTTGTTACAAACTGGGAATCTTGCATTTGATTTCGTTTCGCTATGCGTTATTTGGCTTGCATCATTCAGACAGCTTGTTTGAATATGTCATGTCTTTATCTCTAGACTTGTTTTCTTGTATTTTATGCCAATAGAGTTGTCAATAGAAATTATAAGTTAAATTCACGGCAAAATGTCTTATAAACTTGTTTGTTGCAATTAGTTTAATTGAAATATATTTTATTATTAGCTACTTACATTGTCTATGAGATTGTGTGTAAAAAAAGTAACTGCACAAAACCTGATTTTCAACTGCACAAATTCGTTTTCCAACTACACACTTTGTGTCCAGGTGCACGTTAAAATAACCTCTGCCGTCACTAGAAGAATTTGACTGCAAAGCATTGAAGTAGGCCCACTAAAAATAAGGTCATGCATCAGCATTTTGGGGAAGTAAATGCATGTTTCAAAGAGGAAAATTAGGCGAAAGACTAAAAACTGTTGTCAGAAAATTTCTGGCTGAGCGGTTTCCTTTCGCGAAAAACAGCCATTTACCCCTCCCCAAAACCTAAATTCCCCAAAGCAGTGTGACTATAGGTAACACACTGATTAAACACTGAACTAAATGGCTTATCTCCAGTGTTATCTTTCAAATTTCAGACTGTCAAATTTCAAAATATTTCGTTCCTTGAACACTTAGAAAAACCACATCATTATTATGTAGGCACACATTGTATTTTATTGTATTGCAGAAATTGCAATGCGAAAATTGCAAATATTTCCTTTGGGGGAGGGACGCATATCACACCCAAAACCCCTCCCCGTCTTGGCGCTTCGTGTTTCGGTGATCGTCTGCTGAATGCTTGTTTGTCTCCCCCCCCAGAAACCTTCGTTCTCTATAGTTAGGGCCTTAGGGGACAAGATTACATATTGCCGGGAGAGTAGGTCGGCCCAATAAGGGGGGGGGGACAGTGGCGTAGCAATAGGTTGTGCAGGTTGTGCAGTGCACAAGGGCCCCCGGCTGTCAAGGGCCCCCCGGGGCCAGAGTCAATTTTTTACTTTAAAGATATTCTGAATGTATTAAAACCTACATGTAACGTATACAGTGTATACACACTCATTAATTTTTTAGGTTTAAGCCGGAATGTCCAAACAACTCGGCTATAGAGGGCCCCCGAAGTCACAGTCAGTTTTTACTTTAAGAATATTTAAAAGTAATGATCAAATCCACATATACAACGGTGGTGCAGGAATGGATTGTGCAGAATGTGCAGACTGCACAAGATCCCGATGACTTCATGAAGCCTGGTGACAGAATTGAATTCAGTTTGATCAATGCTGAATTGTTGATGTGCTGGTGGCTTTGGATATCGACACAGAGCAGAGAGGCACTTCAGAAACTATGGTGGTAGCCTATCATGGTATGCCGGTTATTTTACAAAAAATGCTGGAACGAGAGCATCTCAATAATTTTTGCCCAAGGGAATTCGCCCAAAGGTATTCGCCCAAGCGAACATTTAAGCATTTGCGAATTTTTTGTTCTTCTTTTAGACTTACGGTAGTAACCCAAGGTTGAGTCGCTTCACATTATATCAATTATTTTATTAAATGTTTTTTTTGTCAAATAACCCAACTGTTTGATAGAATTTCAGTGTGGATGGTTATAATTCATCCTACAAGAGACTGAAAGGAAACGATGTTTACCGATACATTTTGTTCAGTACTCTGGCAGCCTGATGAAATACCGTACTGAAACAGAAAATCTTTTATATAGAGCCAAACGAGAGAAAATAATAAAAATTCAAATAAGTTACTTTTAAAGTTTAATTTCGAGTTTGAGCTAGGCCTATGCAAATAGTCTATCACAAAAACCAGGCGCGTTTGCATAGCTTTATTGTTTGAAATCTTGGGGTTCAAGCATTGAAGGGCCCACCACGAAAGCCCTGCACAATGGCCTCCAAAAACCTTGCTACGCCACTGGGGGGGGGAAGAATATGTATTGCGCCCGGCTGCTCAGGGGTATAGAAGCCCCTGCGTATACCCCTCCCCACCCACCCACCCACCCACCCAGTGGCACCCACTCATAATGTCCGACCCATCCGCATTTCAAAACAGCCAACGACGAAAAAGTGGATAAGTTGTGTTCGTATACGGATCTGCAAGACTGCCATGGGAACATTTTTTGCATCAGTAATTTATCTTTTGAACACTCGCAAAAAATAAAATCTTTTGATTATTATGATCATAGCAACACGATTATGAATACGAAAGTCAATCAATTATTTTAGGTATAATTAGGCCTAGGCCTACTTGGCCACTTTTTAAAAGCTGTTATTATGCTAATGCACAGCTATTCAATGCAAAAAGTTGTTTCAGTTTTATTCCTTTGGCCAATTTATATATAGGCTACAAAGTAGGCCTAATTAAAAGCGAGAATTAAATTTAAAAAACCTCGATCTACCAATTGTGGAACAGTTTGGATTACAGCACTGTTTAGTGTTTAAGTGAACACAGCCACATGCAGTGTTTAATTATTATTATTATTAAGAGGAAGCTTTGAAATTTGGTTCATTAAAAGTTCCAGGTTAATTTGTATATGTACTTCGTTTATTCAAGAAAATTAAGTTGACAGACCGCAACTTATTACACGAAGAAAATACAAGATAAGAAATGGGCTAAAATAACAGTGTCTGCAGAATTCATGAATTCATGTTGGAATCATGAATTGTAGTGATTCTAACACAAACCAGCATCTTCTGAGCCACATGTAACCTTGTTATGTTTGTTATGTTATATTGTGTTATGTTTGTTATGTTATGTTATGTCATGTTATGCTATGCTTTGTTATGTTGTGTTATGGTGTGTTATGTTATGATTTGTCATGTTTACCATGGCCTTCCCTTCCAAATTATGTTGGACTCGATGGCAGCAATTTAAAATCTTTCCTTTCTCAAATGATCAAACACCAAATTACGATAATTACATTGAAACCCTCAAAACATCATAATCTAATATAATTACGATAACTACATTGAAACCCTCAAAACATCGTAAACTAATATAGGCTACACCGTGATTCAAAAAAAGTAAGCCAAATTGTATTTCATATATCTGTAATGCCTGATAACATATCACGCTAAAAAATTTCCAAATATTTAGAGAATTGGACCAAGAATAAGATTCCAAAATTTCATGAGATAAAGTTGAACCGATAAAAAAATATATGAATCTTTAAACTTCATATGCCGAAATTGCCGTTTACAAGCAATTTTCTGTCAGATTCAGTAAAATGTAAGTCAAACTTTGTCTCATATCTCTAATGCCTGATGATCAATAATTTTAAAATTATCCAGATATGTAGATAATTGAACTAACAATATGTCTCCAACGGTATGATTTGATTATTTAATTAAATAAGATGCTCAAAGTGTCATCCTCCAGCTTGCACGCAAGCCTTGAGGCGCTATCGCCATTAGGCAACAGCATCGTCGATTATCCTCTGGTCCAGGCCATCCCACACTTCCAACAAGCGTTGCTTCAGATCGTTTATATCATGGATTGTTGTCTGGTAGACTCGGTCTTTCATTATGCGCGCTCCACACTTTATATTCCGTAAAATTTTACTCCAGGATCACTGAAGACCAAAATTGAGAACTATCAGGCATCAAAACTGCAGCGAACGCCATAACAGATTTGCTGAAAACTGAAATTTCCGGAGATGACGTTTAAATATTCATATCTTTCTATCCGTTCAAATTTATTACATGATATTTTGGAATCCTATTCTAGGTTCAATTCTCTAAATATCTGGAAACTTTTAGTATGATTAATTATCAGGCATTGGAGATATAAAAAAAAACAGTTTAGCTTACTTTTTTATTGAATCTGACAACAAATTGCTTGTAAACGGCAATTTCGGCATATGAAGTTTAAAGAATCATTTCTTTTTATCCGTTCAACTTTATCCCATGAAATTTTCGAATCATATTCTTCGTCCAATTATCTAAATATTTGGAAATTTTTAGCGTGATATGTTATCAGGCATTAGAGATATATGAAAAATAATTTGGCTTACTTTTTTGAATCACGGTGTAATTACGATGACTACATTGAAACCCTCAAGACATCATAATCTAATATAATTACGATAACTACATTGAAACCCTCAAAACATCTATAATTACGATAACTACATTGAACCCTCAAAACGTCATATTCTAATATATTTACGATAACTACATTGAAACCCTCAAAACGTCATATTCTAATATAATTACGATGACTACATTGAAACCCTCAAAACATCATAATAAATCTATATATTATACCTATAGTTGATGATTGCTAACAATATGGACCACAACACAGCAGAGATGTGTAGATGTGAAAAATATAAAGATTCTTTCCTCTAGGGGCCGTCCATAAAGTACGTCACGCTATTTTTGACCATTTTTTACCCCCTCCCCTCTGTCACAAACTCACAAATCTCGGATCCTCCCTAAAGTACGTCACACTTTCGAATAAAAAATAACACCACAAGGCTATACATAGGGCCTAAAACAAGGCTTCGCAACAGCATTACTAGGCCTAGCGCTTCTAGCGAGCGGAATCGTGAACAACACATTCAGGGATACGCATTTCATGCTATTTTGACATAAAACTAATTCAAATGTTAAAAAAATTGAAAATTATTTTTAAAGCTATCAAATTCTACAAAAAAATTAAAAAAGAATTAGAAATAAAAAATGTGTGACGTCACACATGGCCTGACCCCCTCCCCATGTCACAAACTGTCACACTTTCTTACACCCCTCCTCCCACCTGGAGCGTGACGTACTTTATGGACGGCCCCCTAGTGATCATTTCTGGAAAGCCTATCGATAGCCATCTGCCGACAACAACCGTAGACGTACTCGATTTGTCGTCGTTCGGATGATCGATGACGTCATTGATGACGACGTCGTGATTTCGACTTCGTCTCGTGGACTTGCGCCGAAAAAAGTAGTTCGCAAATCGATTGAAATTCATTTCAAAACACGACGATGAAACTCATCGCGAACGGAATCACGGCTTCGACGAACGCCAGAGACCTCTGCCGTCGGGAGGCGAAGGGTCCAAGGAAGGGATGAAGGAGGAGGAGGCGGAGGAGCAGAAGGCAGCCGCCTATAAAGCAGGCAGGCAGGGATGGACCGACCGACAGGCGGTGGCTGCTTACACTGAGGGCAAAACGGTCGGTCGGACCTCGGTAGGCCTGCAGCTGATAGAGGGGCATTAACACAGGCATCTCTCTCTCTGTCTATCTGTCTCTCTCTTTTCCCCTCTTTCTCACTCTGTATGTGTGTTCGTCTGTCTCTGTATCTCTGTCCCTCTATCCCTATGTCTGTCTATCTGTCTATCTGTCTATCTGTCTGTCTGTCTGCCCGTCCGTCTCTCTCTCTCTCTCTCTCTCTCTCTCTCTCTCTCTCTCTCTCGCGATCTCTCGCGATCTCTCGCGATCTCATTGTCTCTCTTATTTTTATTCCTCGTTTTGTTATCGCCCGTATTATAAGCCAACGTATACTCACTCACCAGGCGCGGATTCAGAGGGGGCGGAGCCGGCGTACGCCCCCCTAAACCTCCGCAAATGTGCTCAAAATAAACTGACCTAAAACTAATATAGGCCTAATTGCAATTTGGGAATAGGATGTTTGAAGTAGCTGGACCGACAGAATGGAGCTCTCTTACCGGAGCTCTCTTACCTACTTACGTGAGTTGCTAGCAGACGTTGCCCACGTGACTATGCAATGACTTTTGCCGTTACGTCATTCACAAAGTTCATGTACTGTTGTACACACAAAATTTACGTAAATAGAAATTGGTCAATTAAAAAATATGTCGAGTGGTCCGCCGTCAAAACGGCTTAAAGAAGCAGTTTTATCATTCGCGAATAAGCCGACTGCCGTTGGTAAGACATAAGCCTATCTTAGGCTTAAATCTCAAAAGATGGCATATGATTATCATTATAATTTTGAAATTCGTCGTGCTGACTATAGCCGCCGAAAGCGTTTGGCTGCCGATATTATGGACAAAAGCAAATCAATGATATAGAACTGCAATTTCAGCAGGTCGGGTCATGGAAGCTCTTCAGCAGAAATTAAATGTATCAAAGATTAGGCCTACTCATATAATCATTCTTTTAACGCTCAGTGGCGTGCGGTCCATGAATGAGGCGCATCCCTTGCTTATTGAATCTAGTTTTATACAAATACAAGTGTATTCAATTTCTATCATTACCATAGGCGTACGGAAGTTTTCACCAGTAGGGGGTGGAGGGGGGGGCAAAGATTGAACTTCTGCCCGAAAAATTTATCCGGAAAAAAGTTGATGACCTTTTTTTAGTCGTTTGGGGTTTGTCTTTGCCCGAAAAACCACACTTGCCCGAAAGTTGTAGGGGGGGGATTTGCCCCTCTGCACCCCCTCGTACGCCTATGATCATTACTATGTTAATTATCGTATGATAAATTGGCATCGACTATATTATTTTTACATACATACATACATACATACATACATATTACATACATATTACATACATACATACATACATACATGCATACTACAATAATTAAGCCTATACCTTTTCACCACTGCGCCGAACAAATGCATGTATGTGCGTGGGCTTATATGCCTATGTATGTATGTACTTATGTTTGCTTGTATGTATGTAGGCCTATGTATGTATGTATGCATGTATGTATGTATGTATGCATAGATGTAAAAAACGATGGAAACGGAAAAAAACGGAATAAAACGTCGTTTTTTTCAAAAAAATAAAAACCATTAAAAAACGATAAAAAACGGAAACGGAAAATAAATTGACTTTGCTGCATCTAGGCCTAAACACGCATTTTAAACCTTGAAAGTCTTGATTAGGAACCTACTACACGCAGGCTATCTCTTCAATGACGATGTTAAACGATGAAATAATGACTTTAGTTAGGTGAAGCCTTGAGAGTTGGCGGAAACATAAGGAATATCAGAAGAAAAAAATTAAGGAAAATAATAACAGAAAGAACATGAATAGGCCTAAATAAAGTTAAAGAAAAAATAAAAAACGATAAAAAACGATGGGAAAAATATAAAACGAAAAAACCACGTTTTTTGGGAGAGAATAAAAAACGGAAAAACGTTTTACAACTATGTATGTATGTATGTATGTATGTATGTATGTATGTATGTATGTATGTATGTATGTATGTATGTATGTATGTATGTATGTATGTATGTATGTATGTATGTATGTATGTATGTATGTATGTATGTATGTATGTATGTATGTATGTATGTATGTATGTATGTACTAATACTAAGTATTCAGGACAAAATATCTGAAGCAATTGAAAATAATGAATTTTCCCTTGGAGTGTTCTTTGACTTGGCCAAGGCTTTTGACACGGTGAGCCATGATATTTTGCTTAAAAAACTGAATAATTATGGTATAAGAGGAGTCCAACATAAATGGTTTGCTAGTTACCTTGAAAATCGCTCACAAGTTGTTTACTGCAATGGTGCCTATTCAATGTCGCGTTCTGTTCTGTTTGGCGTTCCACAAGGATCGAACCTTGGACCTTTATTATTTCTTCTTTTCATTAATGACCTTCCTAACGCATCCCCACTTATGTACTTCATCCTTTTTGCAGATGACACTAATATCTTTTATTCCCACAGCTCCCTTACCAGCCTTTATCAAATAGTGAATGGCCAACTTTCTCAAATTGCTAATTGGTTTCGTGCCAACAAACTATCATTAAACCTTGATAAAACTAATTACATTCTATTTAGGTCCCATAGAAAAATTTCTTTCACCAACGAAAATAATTTGTACATTGATGGCCATTCCATTAAACAAGAAACATCAACTAAATTCTTAGGTGTTGTGTTAGACCAGCATTTGTCTTGGAAAGATCATATTAAAGCTATCTCTTCTAAAATTGCCAAGAATATCGGTATTATAAAACGAGCTTCCTCCTTGTTACCTCCCCATGTTAGGCTAACCCTTTATTATACACTCATCTACCCATATCTTACCTACTGCAATATAATATGGGCTTCAACTTATAAATCCAATTTACAAAGGCTAACAATTCTACAGAAACGTGTTATTCGTTATGTGGCTAATGTTCCATACAATTCTCATACTCATCAGCTATTTCTGGAATTTAAATTACTAAAGATTGAACAAATTAGGACGGTTCAGATAGGTGAATTTATGTTTCGATATGAGCACAACTTGTTACCAGTAGCGTATAGACAAATGTTCTTCCGTGCCTCTGATTTTCATTCCTATTCCACAAGAAGTTCAAATTTGTATAGACAACCATTTGCTCATACTAACACTCGTTTATTTTCGATCAGATATACTGGTGCTAATATTTGGAACAGTATCCCCTCAGCTATAAGTCAATTACATGGTCTTCATATCTTCAAGAAACGCCTACGTTGTTATATTATCAATCGAACTGCTTGAATTATTGTGTTGAATTGGGTGTGTTAGTTAAGTGTTAGTTAAGTGTTAGTTAAGTGTTAGTTAAGTGTTAGTTAAGTTGTGTTATCTATCCTCTATTAATAAGTTTCTGTCCTGATTATATTTCTATTTCTGCAATCGTTTAAACCGGCTGTCATGTCCTGTATATTATGCCTTGCAATTCAATGATTACTGGGTGGCCCAATTAGCGGGATTTCCATCCCTTCCGGGTCTCCCCTTGATACCACTAAATATGTACAATTCCCTGTTCACTGCCTTGATTGTTATTTTTGGTGCGTATTCAGGAAATAAACTGATTTGATTTGATTGATTTGATGTATGTATGTATGTATGTATGTATGTATGTATGCATGCATGTATGCATGTATGCATGTATGTATGTACGTATGTATGTAGTATTTACGCCCTCCCCCTAACCAGAAATCCTGGATCCGCCCCTGCTCACCGATGATGGTTAGAAGAAGAGAGAGAGAGCAAGAGTTCGAGGAGGAGGAGGAGGCATTGTAGGCAACGAATGGTCGCACCTGTCTGTCCATACAGCAGCCGCCGCTCAAAATTATTATGACTGGTATCCCTACAGACAGTGGACAACCACACGCAGACAGACAGACAGACTAAGAGATAGAGACAGAGACAAGCACAATGACAGACAGACAGACAGATAGACGGCAGACAGACAGAGACGAGCACAATGACAGACAGACAGACAGACGATTGAGGGAGGAAGAAAGTTGGATGGAACGGTCGACATTCGTGCAGAGTCTACACGTTTCTTCAAACGTCAGACGCAACTGACTCACTGAATGATGGCTGGCAGACAGACAGACAGACAGACAGACAGACAGACAGACAGACAGACAGACAGACAGACAGACAGACAGACAGACAGACAGACAGACAGACAGACAGACAGACAGACGGACGGACAGACAGACATACAGACGGACAGACAAACAGACAGACAGACAGACAGACGGACAGACAGACATACAGACGGACAGACGGACAGACAAACAGACAGGCGGACGGACAGACAGAAAAACAGACAGACAGAGAAACAGACCAACCGACTGAGAAAATGGCTGACTGTCTGTCTGTCTGACTGGCTGACTGACTGCCTGACTGGCTGACTGACTGTCTGACTGTCTGACTGTCTGACTGACTGACTGACTGCCTGACTGACTGACTGGCTGAATGACTGACTGGCTGACTGGCTGACTGACTGTCTGACTGTCTGACTGACTGACTGACTGACTGGCTGAATGACTGACTGACTGGCTGACTGACTGACTGGCTGACTGACTGACTGGCTGACTGACTGTGTTCTCCTTCCATTCCTCATCCTCCTTTTTATTCTTTTCCTTCATTCTTCTCAGAATGATATCCACAAAATAAAATCCTCCTTCAGGCGATGCCTGCCTCGCCACACAGACACGAACACACGATCGTCCATGTCACTAAACAACTGCAGTCTCAGTCATTACAGATCAACAGCAGTCTCTCCTCTTCTTCCTCCTCCACCTCATCATCTTCATCATCATCATCATCATCATCATCATCATCATCATCATCATCATCATCATCATCATCATCATCATCATCATCATCATCATCATCATCATCATCATCATCATCATCATCATCATCATCATCATCATCATCATCATCATCATCATCATCATCATCATCATCATCATCATCATCATCATCATCATCATCATCATCATCATCATCATCATCATCATCATCATCATCATCATCATCATCATCATCATCATCATCATCATCATCATCATCATCATCATCATCATCATCATCATCATCATCATCATCATCATCATCATCATCATCATCATCATCATCATCATCATCATCATCATCATCATCATCATCATCATCATCATCATCATCATCATCATCATCATCATCATCATCATCATCATCATCATCATCATCATCATCATCATCATCATCATCATCATCATCATCATCATCATCATCATCATCATCATCATCATCATCATCATCATCATCATCATCATCATCATCATCATCATCATCATCATCATCATCATCATCATCATCATCATCATCATCATCATCATCATCATCATCATCATCATCATCATCATCATCATCATCATCATCATCATCATCATCATCATCATCATCATCCTTCTCTATGCTATTACATATATATATATTTATATATATATATATATACATGTATATATATAATTTTTATATTATTATGTATTATAATAGTCTGTGTTTCGTGTATCTTTCTCGAAACAAAGTCAGTCAGTCGATATACATGTAACTTGCGAATGATGCGAGCCTCCAAACTGTAAGCCAGTGGTTCCCAAGCTTTTTTGACGTTAGGGCCACTTTTTCTAAGTTGGAGTACACGAGAGTCACTTTTTCGTAGTTGAACTGTATGGCAGTGTAAGCTGTACTGTCGAAATAGGTCACACCACTCAGACTATGGTAATTGTTAGACAATGCTTTACTCTTCTTATTTGTATTATCCCAATGCTTCCTCGTAATTATTTCGTCGTCCTCCTCCTCCTCCTCTTCCTCTTCTTCCTCCTCCTCTTACTTCTGCTTTATGATTTATATTCTCCTCATCTTCCTACTCTTCTTATTCACATTCCTCCTCCTCCTTCTTCACATCCTGCTTTATCTCCTCTTCCTTCTACTCCTCCTACTACTCCTCTTCCTCCACTACCTCCTGCCTTCATTTTCCTCCTATCCCTTCCCTCATATCTTTCTCTCGAAAAAACTCGTCAGAATAAGTCAAGTATCTCATTATATTCTCATCAAACGACAAAACAGCAACAACAATAACAATAATAATAATAATAATAATAATAATAATAATAATAATAATAATAATAATAATAACAACAATAACAATAACAATAACAATAACAATAACAACAACAATGACAATAACAATAACAATAATAATAATAATAATAATAATAATAATAATAATAATAATAAATAAATAAATAAATTAATTAATTATCAAATCGCATAATAAGATGCAAGATTGAGTGGGCAGCCATCTGACGAATTGTCCATTCCTTACTTGTACGACTTCGTCTTCGTCGTGTTCTATGCCGTCAGCAGTAATGTTCGCATGTCCAATTATACGCCATTTTTCTCTGTTCTGCGCTTCTCTTTTCAGTCCATTGTATCCATCTTCTGTCAGCATCCAGTCCATCAGCATTGTTCATGGTCTACCTCGCATCCTTTCACCCTCTATTCTTCCCTCAATTAGGTCTTTTAGCAGGGTGTCGCTCCTTAAGGTGTGTCCTATGCATTTCTTTTGTCGCCCACGTATATCGTGTCCATCAGTGATCTCTTTTCTTCCACCAACTTTAAGATTTCCTCATTAGTTCTTCATTAGTTCTCCGCTCCACCCATGGCTGATTCTCTCCATTCTGCGCCCATCCACATCTCGAAGGCCTCCAGTCGCTTTATGGCATCTTGTCGCATTGTCCACGTCTCCGAGCCGTACAGGACAACACTCCACACCCGTGTCTTCACCATTCTCTTCTTTAGCTTCATGTTCAAGTCTCAAAATGGGTCTTGCTCCGAAGTATCTGTGTGATCAGATACTTCGCCCCTTTCTGCCACTTCGCTGCATCCTCTCTGGTCGTCTGATCGGCTTGACCTCTTTGTCCCCCGAGTCAGGACCGCCATGGTGCAATCCAGATCATTTGCCTGCATTGGTCCCTTTCTATGGATTGGGCTTCCCTCCATCAGTTCGCTCTGCCACCCTCTCTGGCAGTGTATCCTCGTCTTTCTCTCGTCTAAAGACTTGCCTTTTTTCTCGGGGTTGAATGCACTGGGAGCGCTTCTGAAAGGCTCTTGCTGCAAGAAGCGCTTTATAAATGGTCAGATAAGATAAGATAAGGTAAGATAAAATAAGATAAGATAAGATACTACTACTACTACTACTACTACTACTACTGCTACTGCTACTACTACTACTAGGCCTACTGCTGCTGCTGCTACTACTACTAGTCATCATCAGCAGCAGTAGGCCCTAGTGGTGGTCCCTAGTATAATTGTTATAATGATTGGCATATACAGTTAGGCCTATGTGAATAATTGTGTTACGTCAATTAAATGACTGGAAAATATTTCCTGTTGCATTGAGGTTGCATTTAGAATTTAATAGAACAACGTGGTTTGTGTTGTTTTTACAACCTGACAATAAGATGATGACGTCATGATGAAAAATCATCGAATGACCAATAGACCTCGCGACGTCATAAGTTACTGTGGAGCAAGAGATAATGGAGCAAGTTTTCAGAATGATTATTATTTTAATAACAATAATTAGAATGGCAGACGTTTGCAGGGTCATCAGGAAACTGAACTCTTGAGTTTTAGTCTGTGTTGGAGAACAAAATGTTGAAATGCATTTTACTCAATTTCTTTTATTAAAAAACCAAAAAGAATATAGGCCTAGTAGTAATTATTAAAACGATAAACTTTTACACGGAAACTAAACTTGGCGAGACGACCAACAGTGTTGCCACTAAGGTTTCAGAAATAAACCCAGATTTCCTTCTGAAAAAAACGAAACCCCAGACTATTCACATAGGCAATTTAATTTTAGACCCCTTTGTTCAAATTTTCGCTTATTCAGATGAGAGTTAACAAAATGTTCGTCAAACGAGTCGAAAGAATGTAATTACAACTTTAAAAAATCAACTAACAAAGTTGTCAGAGACTCGGCATCCATATCGGTACATATGTGCGCATGCGCAGCGAGTCGAGCGTGCCAGAATTGTAAGCACAACACGCGTGGCTTACGTTTTATGAAGTTTTAAAGTTGTCCAAAGTTTCCGGCCAAGTTTTCTTAATTCATCAACAATCAAACGTTTTAACAACCTAGAACATTAATATTCTCCAACAACTAGACCACTTCCTGGACCTAGAGGATGAAACTGCGGCACCTGCAGAGTGACCTGACCTAGGCCTAGCCTATATACAATTTTCAGTAGGCTATAGGCCTATGTCAGGTCACTCCTCTCCTTGTTAAGCCGTATTGACTTCTCTAACATTTAGGCCTAATGCCAAAATGGTTTAGGCCTATTTCTGCCCAGAGCTAATCTTCAGCGTCACCAGGTTCTAAATTATTTGTGAATTGACAACGTGAGATCTTGATTGTTGAGTTTCAAATTAAAATTAGTGGAAAAAAATTATGTAGGCCTATCACAGTCATTTCACATTGAATTTCACAGAATATTCATGTGTTGCAAAAAATGCAAATACAAAATGCAACTCACCAAAATAAACCCAGATTTTTGCCCCCCCCCCAAAGAAAGGGTTGCCAGATTTCGGAAAAAATTTGTCGCGAGATCACGACAAAAAGTCGCGAAAATCGCGAGAGTGTCACGACAAAAAGTCTCGAAATAATGTCATTTAGAGAAATATCACATAGGCCTAATCTAAACTTTTACATAATAGGCCAAGTGTCCGTGTATGCTACCTCGTGCATGAAAGATGAAATTTGCAGCCAATTATATTATTGGCGGCAAATTTCAGCCAATTATTGGCGGCAAATTTCTTGGAGCTTAATAGAATGGCGCCAGTCAGAAGTCACATGATGAAAACATTGACGCAAAAATTTAGATGATAAGCAATTTAGTGATTACGGTAAATTAGTCCGTGTTCCTTAGAGAATTATTGCTTTTATTCTTATTTAGATAACGCCACACACAACTGGTCACGGCAATTGTAATCTACAGCGGTCAATTTATGAGATTTCAAAATGTCGCCGTGGCGACCGCGAGACAATTCAAAAGTAGCCCCAAAAGCGCGAGGTTGCGAGGACGAAATTTTCAGTCGCGAGCATTTTCAAATGAGCCCAATTCGCGCTTTTCGCGACGACCTGGCAACCCTGCCAAAAAAACAGAAACCCATGCAGACGAACGCAAAAAACCCAGATCTAGTTGAAAAAACCCAGCTGTGGCATCACTGTGATAATTATATATAAATTATTGCGTAACTTACGTGACGGTTGGTATGGAAACGAGGTTGGTGACGTAAGCGCTGGCGTAGGCCTACAGCCCTACATGCTGAAAAAGGAGCGAAAGACCAATTTGCCCCCATGACACCAGTCACTCCTTTCGCTCCTATTAGTGAGGACGTTAAGCTCTTGCATTGTGCAAACTGTGGATAAAAGCAACAAACTTTTTTGTATTGAAGAAAAACATATTTTAAGACTTTTCAGCTAGAGGCATCAAAAAATTCGATCCGGAACATAACTAAAAAAATTAGTGAAATGTGTGGAAAAATCGGTTACTTTTGCTGTTAGATCGACCATTTGGGCTAATTTATTGGGCTATTTTCGCTCTACAGGGCCAACCTTGTGCGAGAGCTTGGCTTGTACACTTAGTGTCGTGAGCGATGTTTGGGAATTACAAATATTAAAAATTTAATTAAAGTTGTTTTTAGCTTGTATTGTGCACAAGAACATTAATATTTTAAACAAGGATTATGTAAATTTGCATGCATTTGATCATTTGTGTTTGGAAGGTTAGAATTTGAATAATGTAGCGATGTCTAAGCAGTGCTTTTAATCGACTCGGCCGTCTGATCAGTACTTGCCAGTTAATTGAATGCAGTGTGCGGGTGATTTATCGCTTTAGCGTTCTAAATTATTCGCCTATTGCAGCATTAGTGTTTCCCCTCAGTCCTACATCTGCTTTGGCATGAATCCTTTTCATGGTAATTTTGCAGACTATGCTTCTGTCAATGTAAGCGGTATGGCCGCCCAAGAAATCGCTAAAATAGAGCGCTGTGACTTATCAGACGCATCCCATGATGCAGTGCTCTCAGTAAGTAATCAACGGGAGATCCCAAGTAAAATGGTTAAGTTAATAATTATAAATGAAAACATTAAGTAAATAATATTCAGTAAATACTAAATAGAAAGTGAAATGACCTGCGCTTCTAAAACTGATTTGACGCTTTTAAGCACCTCTTTGATACCTTGGGTCTGGTTGAGCATCGTGAGTTTCGGTTAGGATCAGGTTAGGCGTCATGATGTTTGGTTTGGGCTAGTATTAGTGTTGTCATTAGATACTGTCCATGACTGTAGGTCTATATGCCGATGGACAGTATTTGTCCTATTTGCATACTTAGAAATTGTGTTAATTTGTTGTGTTGATTACATACTTACTGAGTGCATTCCATCACAGGATAGGGCTGATAGGTCACAGCACTCTATTTTAGCAATTTCTTCGGTGGCTATACTGCTTACAGCCTTACAGAAACAGGGCCATTGTCTGCACGATTACCCTTTTCATCAATCTTGCTTCCATAAGTTCCATTAAGGCAAGAATTTATTTAATCAGTGTTGCTTCTAATTGAGCAACAACAACTATTTCTTGTCATTCTATATTTAAATGAAATATTTTATGTTGTTCATCAATCCAGCGTTCATTTAAGTAAGAATTTCTTTCATCGATCTCACTTCTATTTAAGCAAACATTTTTCATCAGTCCAACTTCTGTTTAGCGACAAATTTTTTGTCAATCCTACTTGTCTGCATCCAACGCTACAACCCACTGAATGATGAATAATTTTTAGAACTTTAAAGCAATAGATTACCCTGTGTGTTTGTGTGTGCCAGAATAAAGCACATGAGAAACTGCAGTGTCCAGCTAATTCAGTTGTCATTGACAAGAATTGGTAAAACCGTAGTTTATGGTGCTAAATTATGTTAAGCTGGCAGGTTAAAGTTGAAGTCAAAAACTAAATCTTTGCTAGATCGATGAAGTTTTTTGCCTTAAAGGGAATTTAGATTGATGAAAAGAACTTGATTAAAAAAATTGATTGATGAAGATAATTCTTCCTATGAACGTAATTTCTTCTGATAAAAATGTTTTCCTTAAACGTTGGCTGTATTGATGACATTATTGTTTTTCATATGACCATTATAGCGCTACTCTCTACCAGTGTGATGGACCCTGAGAGAAAAAGCAGATTTGAGATGAGAGAAAGATGAGGAAAGATTACCAGAGAGAAAGGTGGAGCGAACTGATGGTGGAATTCCATTCCATAGAGAGGCACCTTTGCAGTCAAAGCAACTGGATTGAGCCAAGGCAGACATGAGAAACAAGCCGATCTGAGGATATTAGAGGACGCAGTCATGTGGCAGAGAGGAGACGAAGCATCAGATCACAGAGATGCTAATAGAAGAAAGACCCAATTGAGACATAAAAACAAGTACTTTGAATTCTACAGGGAATTTTTGAATGTGCAGCTGTACACAAAATGTGCAATTCTAAATGGATTTGTGCAGTTGTAGAAGCACTTCTGTTACAATTAAAACTAGCAAAAAAGGTCATTGTCCTCCGATTGGAAGTAATTTACCATGGAGGATGGGAAAGGAAAGAAGGGGTTGTGCAGTTCTAAAAATTTCTTAAGACAGGTTAAACAGCCCTGGAATTGTATACGATCAGAGAGAGGGATCTAGTAAAGCTATTAAATCATGAATGTAGGGCTTTATTTCAAGCTGGGAATCACAGCCATGTGTGTCTTGCTCGAGACTATTGATACCGATGTTGTTCTGGCTGTTGCTTCCAGCAGAGAAAATATTGTGTCACAAATCCTTGGTGACAACTGTCTTTCTTACCAATTCCTGCAAACTGTTCTGCAAAAAAATTCGCTGCTTTAAGGATTACGTACTGGGCCACTGGCACTTAAAGTTTGGTGTCAATAAAAAGGTTTTTCCTCAATTTCTCCAATGACATGTGTTTGACTTATTTATCAGGTGTCCCACATACCCATTTGGTCAGCTCATGGAAATGAAAGGTTTTTGGCTAACCGCTACAACTGTTCCTGTCAGCCAGACAAATAAATTACACATTTAATACTCTAGCTGCAGCTAAATTAAACCACTCAAAAATTATCTCAGATTTTATTATACTGCAGGTATAATGTCTCAGCAAGCTTGACAAAAATAGGTTTGACAAGAAATGTTTTGACATTTACCTATTGACAACCTGCACACAAATTTGTAAACTGTGAGCTTGTATTACTTTGTGGTGGTTTTCAATAAAGCTGATTGATTACACTTTTCAGCAACTCTGCTTTATTCCTCATACGAAATACAACGAATTTGGTATCTGCTGAAAGTACTCCTGAAATCCTTTGTATGGGTGTCCAAAACATTGTGCTACCCCACATGACCATATTGCAACCGGAAATTGTAATGTACATGTTGTCAAAAGACCACATATTCTGCATCGAAGTGCAATATGGAGTTGCATATCAGTTCTGGAAATGTGCAGTTTTAGCATACTTTCCTAGTATACTGGAGCTATATCAATTGTTCCACACATGTATGCATTATGTGTATTCTTTGAATCAGATTAGTAATACTTCTTGTTCTCTAAAGAATACCATATTCTGCATCGAAGTGCAATATGGAGTTGCATATCAGTTCTGGAAATGTGCAGTTTTAGCATACTTTCCTAGTATACTGGAGCCATATAAATTGTCCCACATATGTATGCACATCTGTAATGTTTGAATTAGATTAGTAATGTGTCATGTTGTTAAAAGACAACATATTCTGCATATAAGTGCATAAAGAGTTGTGCGTCGGCTCTTAAATTTTGAATATTTAGCATACTTCCACAGCATACTGGCACTATAACAACTGTACCACATATGTATGCATACGGTATGTGTAATGTTTTAATTAGGTTAGTAATCTTTCCTGTTGTCAAAACATCACATATTCTGCATCTAAGTGCATAAAGAGTTGCATATCGTCTCTTAAAATGTGAATTTTTAGATACTTTCATAGTATACTTGTGCTCTATCAATTGTCTCACACATGTATGCGTATGTGTAATGTTTTAATTAGGTTAGTAATGTTTCATGTTGTCAAAAGACCACATATTCTGCATCTATGTACATAAAGAGTTGCGTATCGGTTCTGGAAATGTGAATTTTTAGCATACTTTAATAGTATACTTGTTCTGTATCGATTGTCACACACTGTGTAATGTTTAAATCAGATTAGTAATGTTTCATGTTATCAAAAGACCACATATTCTGCATCCAAGTGCAGTTTAGAGCTGCATATCAACTCTGGACCATGTGCATTTTTAGCATACTTTCAACCTTCTGTTTAAGTATGTTCCCGTCTGAATTTTTTTTATGCCTCTAGCTGAAAAGTTTTAAAATATGTTTGTCTTGAAGCTATAAAAATTTGTTGCTTTTATCCACAAGATGCACAATGCACTGCATTTTTGGACCTTAACCTCCTCACTATATCGACTTCTTCACCTCACAGCGATGTAAGTGTTCGTCATTATTATCTGAAATGAATTATAAGACTTTCACATAATTACTATCCGTTTATCGAAATCACAGAACCAAGTCGTGCTAAGAAAAAGCTGCTTTTGCAAAGGTGAAAAGCACGAAAATGTCAGAAGGTTTCAGCTTTATAGCCAGAACATTCATAGAAAGACGTTTCAATGCGCAGCATACGTATCGAGTGTCATCTTATCAGATTAATATCATCTTATCAGATTAATATCATCTTATCAGATTAGCCTAATATCATCTTATCAGATTAATATAATCTTATCAGATTAATATCATCTTATCAGATTAGCCTAATATCATCTTATCAGATTAATATCATATTACAGATTAATATCATCTTATCAGATTAATATTATATTACAGATTAATATAATCTTATCAGATTAATATCATCTTATCAGATTAATATCATATTACAGATTAATATCATATTACAGATTAATATATCATCTTACCGATTAACAGCAGGCTCCAGCTTACAGCACATTATATAATTATTATAATGCACCCAAAGGCTCACAGCAGTGCACCATCGCTTATTCATCCATCGTCTATGTTTCTTCCTTTCTCATGCATGCTTTGCAAATGGCTGGCCTAGAGCTGCATCTATTCGCTGAAGACGTAGCGAAGTCTATAATACTTGAGCCACCTGTGGATAACGGTGGATCTTAGCTATAACAGTGCTGTAGGCCTGCGCTCTGCTCTACTTGCTGATGCTGCTTCTGCTACTGAAGCAGCAGCTGCGTAACATACAAGGAAGTTTTGGTGTCTGCAGCTGTGCATTCAGAGTCTGCAGACTCTTTATACTTGACCTGTGTGTGTGTGTGTGTGTGCGTGTGTGTGTGTGTGTGTGAGTACGCATTTCATCTCATCCGAGGGCTCATGTATAGATTCACACGTTTCTTCCGAGAACCCGCAGCATTTCGAGAACGTGAAATCGCGATCTCGTATTGCGACCCAATTATAAATTATTTTAAAAATTATTACATACAATTTTGACAAAATAACTTTACTTTAGGATTCCCAGTACAAATATGTTTTATATTTGAGAATATTTACGAAATTCGAATCGGTAAACTATTTTTAAAACGCGATTTTGTCGAGTTCTCGGATTGTCATGGGCGGAGTCTAGCTTTTCGCAATCTGAGAACCAAGATTCACGTTTCCATCGGATTCCCACACGTATGTAATTTTGGAGTGTGTTTCTTCTACTGGGCTAGTTTTGGGCTAGATATTGCCGATCTGCGCCGTGGACGGAGGAACACACTAACTACTACGTTACACATAGCGAAAGAGAAGTGGTGGGTTATTATTTTGTTTATATTTTTTAATTCTTTGAAATTGTTCGATGCTTATAGCGGGGCATTTTAGGAGCGTAAAGGCAAGTTATTAAGGCATTTGTTTCATAACAGTATTAGTTTAAAAAAAACAGAAATAGTAGGTAAAATCGGACGCTGGTCGATACGCAACTGAAAGCGTGCCCGATCACAACAGTCGCTGTCCCGATATAATTATGCATTTTTTGAGTACCTTACGATATATGTATCCGCGCATTTCCATTTGGCATCCTCGGTTGATGTGATATTCTCATGCCCTATACCGCTTTTGCCTTTCAACGAGACTATGCACGCTAAAACGAAATGCACTAATCCTGTGGGTCTAGCACTTGTGGATCCGATTTAATTCAGTGAGGTCTATGGAGTAGCTGTCTGAAACCAGGTCTGTTAAATGACATGCTGAATAAAAAATTATACTGCTATCAATAATACTAATAATAATATAAATAATATAATTAATAATAAGTTTAAAAGGCTCTGTTTACAAACTATTGCTAATGTTGATTAACTTTGGTCTTTATACCTGCATTATCTCGCAGCAACTAGGCACACTGTATGTTAGTATATTAGAATTATGTCTGTTTATTATGATGTTTCTGCTGTCTAATCCTTTGTAGTCTGTGGTGATTTTACAGCTGCAATAATATGTTGTTGCTAATATTTCTTACAATTTTTACTTAATAAATAATCTATTATTATTCTCTTGGTATTATTACTCACTTATTATTATTATTATTTAATAATATAATTATTTTCAGCATTATTATTATTAATTATTATTATTACATTGTATGTTTATCCTGTTGCTTTCAATTATGTTCTAATTAATTAATTAAGTACTGACACTAACTTGCACTATATAAATAGTCATGGAGCTAGTGATCAGAACTGTATAAGCTGTTAGCTTTTTCTGATTCCTTTTGCACTCTGTTTAGTGAGTCATGTTTATTCTGTTTGACTTGTGTGGGTGCAATAAATAAACAAATCAAATCATCCCCGAGAGAAAAGTAATAATGATTTATAAAAGTATAATAACGATTTACAAGTTAAGAAAACATATAATATTATTGAATGGCGTCTAAAGTGCTCGTGTATTCTGCAAGTTCGCAGAGTAACTGCAGCTGTAGTTTTTAAATATAATTAGTTCACAGGTTGTCTACAAGGATATTGTTTCAATTGCAGTTAGAACCTAATGAATATTGACCTTACGACATGGTTCTGAGATCATACATATTAACGTGTAAAACATGTTATTGGTGGAGATTCAGATTATCATTATTATTATTATAATAATTATTATTATTACTATTAGTTTTGTAGCATGTACAAAACAATACAGGCTGTTGTAGGCCTATTTGATGGAGGCATGTACTGGCTGTTGACAATAAGTATGAATTGTGCATAAAGAGAACACCTCTTATTGTTCCTTGTTCTGATGTTTTCTCCCACCTTATTGCACACCTTAGTTCAGACATTGTCGCAGATATTGATTGAAATGATAAATATCCAGCTGGAATGGATGTGGAAAATTAAGTAATTAACATATTGTAACCGCTAACCAATTAAGTTTTTGATACGTCTTATTATAGCATTATTGTTGTATTACTTTGAAAACATGTAGGGCATTGTAGGCTGTTTTTGTGTTATGTTGTTTTGGCTTCAGATGAATGGAAAGAGGAGCGGGATTGGTTACACTCCGACCGCCCAACAGATGATGCCGCATTTTTTCTTCCAGGACGCAACATCGATGAACACGACCACGACTGACCCCGCAGCCACTCCTCATGGCAACGAGTCTCTGGCCGACGAAATGTCTTGGCTGGGTAATCAACTGAAACTCTTCAGCATCGCTCGGAGGTCCACGAAGAAACCACAGAGTACATACCTTTGCCATATGTGCTTTAAAAACAGTCACTTCATCCAGGACTGTCCAATGGTGAGACCTTGCTTGTACGAACACTCTATGTGTGTCTAGTGATTAGCAGACATGTAAGTCTGTGCGATCAAAGTTGGGCAATTATGTCCAGGCCAGGACCATAAAATTGCTATATAACTTCTGAGTAGACTTACTAACCTAGCACTGATAGCGATGGAGAGCATTTATTCGTACCCATCGCTGCCAAATGGCTTGTCTTTGCAGATCAGTATGACTCCATGCACATACCCATACATCAGCCTCATTCACTTGCCTTTCGAGTAAATGCTTTTGAGTTGTGAATAGGCTAAGCTGTTTTGCCACTTGGCAATTTTCAGTATGAGACTAGGACTCAATGCGTTCCATTGTTTCATTTGAGCCAATGTTTGCTTAGGGTCGACCTCGCGATGATGGACTAACGCCGTATCAGGGCAAGAAGAGATGTTTTAGAGAATACAAATGCCCCAAGTGCAGAAGAAAGTGGGTGTCCGGGAACAGCTGGGCGAATGTTGGACAAGACTGTGTCAAGTGTAAAGTCAACACTTACCCTCACAAGCAGGTAAATACGTAACTAACAGATCATCAGCAATAGCTTGAGTTTGAATAGATAAAGTGCATAAAGTCGATCTATTATGGGAAAATCAAGAAGCATCAGAGACTGTCAATTGAAACTGAAGGCAATGAACACAAGCCTACTTTGGCGCTTGTCGATAGCTCTGAATCAATGCCGTTTAAGTTTGAATTACAGTACTAGAGTTGGCCTGAGAGTCAATAGGTCTACCCCATTAGCTTGAAGGTGCGCTACATAAAAAGTCAATAGTAATAATAATCATAATGATAATAAAAATAATTATTATTATTAGTTCGATTGATTCTTGTGAATTGTATAAACTGCCTAATTGTACACTGTATCCGGTTGCGCTCTGTCAGCCGGATTGTTGAATAAAGAGAATATTATATTATACTTTGCGCTAAGCCTTGTGGTTATTCCTCTTTCATTCTCGTCTATGTTTGAATTGCAGTACTAGAGTTGGCCTGAGAGTCAACAGCTCTATCACATTAGCATTAGCTTGATTGGAAAGATTCCCAATAAGGTCATCTTGCTTCTTTCTATTACATTAACTTTCTAAGTCTCTGACCTATTATTATCAGGTTTTAGGTTAAGAAGTAAGTCTAAATATTTGGGTCTTTTGCAGAATATTCTTCAGGTTGATTTCATTCTTCTTCATTAAATTATTTGGACTGACTTCCCCTACTCATAGGCTCCGCACATCTCTTCAGGCCCTTATTTGTAATTCAAAACGTCTTTATTGATGTTGGGGTCCCATCCTAGCTACGAATTACTTCTCCCCTAATGTTTGCCATTCCCCAATTATATAAGCACCACCACCACCATGCTTACCTGCCTGGCTCTTGGAACTCAAATCTAACCTAACTTAATTAATTTTATGTGCTAATGGAAAGGATTCTCAAAAAGCACAACTAGCTTATTAACAGTTAGCTTTGCTCCTGCCATTAATTAGCTATTGTTCCCCCGACTTACCTTTCTTGGACTCTGAAGTTGAAATGTTGAAACTGTGAAGATTTTATGAGTTGTAGTGTGTGTGTTTTGTACATTATGTAGCGCCCTCTTGAGAAGAATGTCGACTTCAATGTTGGTGAGAGAATGAAAGTGCATCCACAACATTTGTGCGAAAAGTGTAAGAAACTTGGCTACTACTGTCGTCTCAACTGAACAGCCAAGTGAATCGTAACTGCAGCTGTTGTTTTTAAATTTAATTATTTCACAGGTTGTCTACAAGGATATTGTTACAATTGCAGTTAGAACCTAATGATTATTGACCTTTCAACATTGTTCTTGTGCTGACTCTGTCATGACTTGTGTCCACAGTTTGCATAAATTTCATTGAAGTATTGTTGTAATGGAGCAGATGAACAACAGAAACAGAACTTTTCACGTTACATTGCATTGGAAAATCTGACTAATGTTTCTGCCAACAGATTGTGCAGTAGGAATAATATTAACATAGTCAGGCCTAAATGGTCTTAAAATAACACAATTTGTACTAGAATACCTGTTTAAAAATTGACAACTGAGCGTTTAGAAAAAAACAATGTCGACATGGATTTTGTACTCAATGGCAAGCCAGTTTAATGAATATTTTAGGTTTTCCAGACACGGGCTTTGTCACGAGTGGCAAGACAATTACATGTACAACTAATTTCTTGTTTCTGCATATAATCCCAAGTTGTACTAATACGATGTGAGTTATAACATTGAAAGACCAGTTTCAATGCAAAATATATCTGATCATGGGAATGTGTGTGTCGTGCATGAAAGTGTGATGTGATATCTTGAACATGTTTGGAAAATAGCACTATTCAATAGAAAATACAGCTTGCTTCCCTCTTCTTTTATCCAGTTACTGTGGTTACGTGTGCATCCTGTTAGACTAGACATCTATTATTTAGACCTCTGTATAAGTTACAGCTTATGTTTGCTTTTATGTTTAGATGTTTACATATCATGCTTCTCATTCCTTGCTTGCACTGTATCCTAATTTGCATTGTTTTAGTGCCAGCATATTGCAGTTAAGAAAGATAGTTTGCTTTTGTTAAGTGGATCTCGTGTCTCACTTTGGTGTCCTTTTGGATTCATAGAAGCACTATCATTTTCCCTACAATGTAAATTTTAATGTCACTGGATCAATAAATGATTTATTGATTGCTTATAGAATTTCTTTCGAGTCGGAAAACCTCTGATGAGTTCTTTCTGCTTTTTATGTGCAATTACAAATGTTTTGTAATGTATTGCAATTAGTAATTTCTATTCCGCAGGTCACGGCCGTGGCGATTCAGTAGCGCTGCCAGTGTGATTAATCTCAGGAAAAAATAAGTCTTAAAAAGATAGATGTAGGTAGTGATCCCCCCGAAAATAATAAATAATGGCAAAGGAAGGATCGAGTTTGAACGATATTGGTCGTAGCTCGTAGAACAAACAAGTCAGCCCTGTCCAGAGAGCGGACTTTATATTGGATGCGGACAGAAAGAGGAAGCCAGTGTAGTTGGTGACCATGTACGAAAGCATTTAGGCATGAGAGCAATCAAGTGTGGGTATGCCGTGTGATAAAAAATCAAAACATAACACAACAGTTAAAATTAAGCTGAATGTAATTGGAACATGTGTGCATGTATACCATAGCATCTACATTCAACATGTCCAGCCAACACATTGAAAAAGGCTGTTTAACATCCTCTGTGAGAACGCAACAGTTAAAATTAAACTGAATTTAATTGGAACATGTGTGCATGTATACCATAGCATCTACATTCAACATGTCCAGCCAACACATTGAAAAAGGCTGTTTAGCATCCTCTGTGAGAACACAACAGTTAAAATTAAACTTAATTTAATTGGAACATGTGTGCATGTATACCATAGCATCTACATTGAACATGTCCAGCCAACACATTGAAAAAGGCTGTTTAACATCCTCTGTGAGAACACCATCTAGTTCAGTCCTAGCAATAATGCAGAAATATTAAATGGAATGATATTGCATCAAAGCAAAAAGTGATAGATAGCCTAAATGAATTTAATTGAAACATATCTGCATGTATCATAACAACTGCATTTAACACCATGTCCAGCGCTTTAATTTAAGGCTTTCTAACATGTCTATGAGACGTTATCTAAATCAGTGTCCCCCCATAAGATGCTAGTAGACCACTAAACTAATAATAAAAAATCCCAGTACCATTTGATGTAAAATTATTTATAATAAGTTCAAACACACTCACAAATTGAACAATTTTAGCACTCGGAATGGTGCAGTGTGTATACAAGTCCAAGACCTCAGATTGGATGCAGGAAATACGCAAACACAAATCACTCATAGACTCACAAATTGAACAATTTTCGCACTCGGAATGGTGCAGTGTGTATACAAGTCCAAGATCTCAGATTGGATGCAGGGAATACGCAAACACAAATCACTCATAGACTCACAAATTGAACAATTTTCGCACTCGGAATGGTGCAGTGTGTACAAGGAAAAGCTCTCAGACCGGATGCAAAGCATGCGAGCGCTTAAAACACTTCTACAGTCACAATGAATGCATTTCGCAAAACATTACAGCAGTAATTCAGAAATGCTCAATGAAGTTTGCGAAAAATTTAAAACAATAAAGCATCTAGCAACAATTCCATTACTAGGTATATCTGCACAAACGACAAATTAATAGCCACGCAGGCTCGTACCCAAACACTGTCTGGCTTTCGGGTCTTATTGAAGACTTGCCTAAAGCGTTTAGGCCTAAATATCAATGTCCAGTTCTGTTCGTTTTCAATCTTTTATAGAGGGTTAAATTTAGGACACATTTCTTCACATTTTCATGCCCATCGCAACTTGCATTCGGTTTTTATTAAATTTAAAAGCAACCCACAAAAGCGACGCTACATAAATGCCATTCGCTTAGTTCAATAGATCAAGTAATAAACCGAAGTTTTACTTCATATACGAGTGCTTGTTTAAAACATTCGTTTCGTTCACACAAACTTTATTAAATGCAGAGATTTGTAGGCTAATTAATAATTTTATTTACTTAATAATAATGTCATATTATATAATTATTATCTTAAGTTTATATGTTGACGAGGGTTTCGCTATACACTGAGTCAGAATTTGCTGCTAGATCTATTTGCGTCTCATTCGAGCACTCTAAACACACTTGCACACCGTTGCCAAGCGTGCTACTTATTTTTCAGCCCGCCTCTCTATACAGAATCCGAGAACGCCCTCGGATTGACGATCTCGCATATGATGAATAGTATGTTATTGGCTATAGTTAAAATAGGAAGAGGTGTATCTTTTCAATTCGACGGTTTTCATTGGCTACTCATCAAGACGAAGATTTTGATACATAGACCGCCCTTCTAGCCCCACGTGGTCCACACGTTCTCGAAGCGGATGTAGGAAACCACGCTCTCGCTTGTGCATACAAGGCACGCATGTGTGTGTGTGTGTGTGTGTGTGTGTGCGTGGGCTGATACGGCACGGTGGCTCAATAAGGGCCATCTGGATTGTGATGGTGTAAGTGTATGTTCGGCGCCTTTGAGCCGGAGGTTGCAGGTTCGAATCCACCTCAAGCCGCCGCTTGTGGACCCTGAGCAAGTCCTTCACTCGCAAATGCTCATGTGCTCCGGCGTGAAACTCCGATTCACTGTTCTCGCTGTATACACAGGAGCGCCTCTGAGTAGTTATATATCTTGAAGGAGCGTTCATACATGCATGAAACGCTCTAAGATTATCGTTAACGAAATAAAGCATATCATCAGCAGCCAGGACTGTAATCAAGGGTATACGCGTGTATACGGCGTATACTTAGGCTACCTCCGGGGGAAAATGGCATCGTATACTCACCTCCCGAAAAGTAGGGTATAGTCTACTCGGGTAAAAAGCAGGGTACACCGTACACGCTAGTAAATCAGGGTGCATGTGGAAAAGATGTCGGCGAATTGATGAAAATTCACCGATATTTTGTCCGGATGACTATAAAAAAGTCATCAACCTTTTTAGACGGCGAATTGATGAAATTTTCTCGACATTTTGTCCGGATGAATGAAAAAGTCATGAACTTTTCGGACGGTGAATTGATAAAATTTCCCGAGATTTTGGCCGTCAGAAATTTCGGGCCCAAAAAGGTCGGATTTCCTCCCGGCCAGCGTGTACTCACCTCAAAATTTACCAGTACAGCCCTGTCAGCAGCGGCATCATTATCATCACCTTCATCATCATCATCATCATCATCATCATCATCATCATCATCATCATCATCATCATCATCATCATCATCATCATCATCATCATCATCATCGCTGTCGTTTGTATTTGCCTCATTATACTTCTTCACAGTTATTGCTGAATAAATAATGCAACCTGAAACGACATGACGTAAAGCAGCGCACTATAAGCTCTTTATATTCAACTGGGATCGTGTCCTAAATTATTGTCTTCCGTACTAAATCTGCCGTCTACGGCGCAGGCTGGCTGTGTACATGTATTCCAATCGGCTGACCTGTCTTTAGTCCAGTCTAAAGCAGTAGCCTACCGACGACAGAGATAGCCTAGCGGCTATTTGCAGCGGATGATTTCGGTCAGTTGATTAAATGTTCGATTAAATGCTTGGAAGGATTCATGAATAATAATTGTTAAATGCACTAAAAACAGCAATATTCATAATTTCTGTCTTTGTCTGGAGAATCATTGAGTGACGACGCAACCGTTGAATGTGTAGCGAACAATAATTTGATGATAATAATAAGAACAGATCATCATAGAATGCGGTCGGTGAATAATTATAGGCTAATGTGGTTGCACAGTCAAAGTAGCCTAGCAGTCGAAGCGAGAGCTAACGTGTTTCCGATCACTTGCGACATCTAGCGAATGTCTGTGCTAATAATTATTAATGTTAGCGCATTGATAATTATGTAAGCTTACTATAAATTATTATCGTTACTGGATAGCTAACTGGCCATGAAAGTTAGGACTATCGCTCACTTAGGGAAATCCCAGGGTTCCATAAGGAAAATCCTAAGATTCTCTAGGGAAAATCCCAGAATCCCTAGAGTCGAAGCATAGGAAAGGATAGGCGGCAGAACAGTTCGCATTAAAACGCAAATTTCTCAGCAATGATGACAGAATTGTTTAAAACGAACCTGGGATTTTGAGTCGTCATCAGCCGCTTCAGGCGAGAACCGTTCACACGAGCAGCGTTGCCGCTCCATGGTTTTTTCCCCCACAAGATCTTGGGTTTTCGATCTGAACTTGGGAAATGGTTTTTATTTAAATAACTTCGGTTTTTTCTTGGAGTGTTTTTTTTTAACCAAAAAATCTTCAGTAACTTGGGAAATGGGTTTTTTCTGGAAGAACTTGGATATTTTGCTAAAAATTCTGGAAATTACGGACATTCGGGAAAAATTTGGGCCGAATGACTAAAAAAAGGTCGTCATAATTTTCGGACGGGAAATTGTGGACATTTGTGACGATTTGGGCAACTTGGGATTTCTTAGGTTTTTTGACGCTCCAACTTGGTTTTTTATTTATTTTCCAGAATGGCAACGCTGCACACGAGCTCCTCCTCGTGTTATACATAATTATGTGCACTTAGAAAGCATCCATTTTCGTATAAAACATCTTTTTCTGACGACACAGCTCTAGTTAAACGACATGTAACCCAAATATGATATAATCGTGATGTTATTAAGCGCTGTATAAATTTAGCTGATGCATGTCTCTGCTGGTTAAGATAAGAAAATCTAATCGTCTAAATCTAATTAAGTCTGAATAATAAAGAGATGAGGAAACCAAAGATCCTTCTTCGCCCGGAAAATGCATCTGATAATATAGCGCTATATTTCGCGGAACTTCATTTGGTTAATAGATAGATGGCAGATAATTCGCAGGTCATGCTGAAAAGTTCAAATGACATCATATAAATTTTTTGCATCACTTTGAATTATACTCAACAGAGGTCGCAACGACCCGACGACGATCCGAGAGCGCCACATCATATATCTATATACACTGTGTCCCAATAAATCGGGCATCCTTTTTATAATAATGAATAAAACTGGTAAATATTCATCGATTGTCAAAATTTCAAAACTATTTTTATCCTGAGATAATTATCTACAAATTGGTAATTTATGAACGGTCATCACTGTCACGTATCACCGTCGTGCACGTGGACCGATTATGCCGCCGCTCCTTGACCACTCCTCGTGCTGATCATCATGCTGACACACCTTGGGTTGCTGGCGCCCTCTGGTGATCACGGACGGTAGCTGGAGGAGCGTCAGCGACAGTCAGTCGAGTGACCACCGCCGACCTGTCTAGTCGAACTGTACTTTGGTGTCTGGAGGGAGAGAAGGAACCCGGATGGAGAACTGTGTCTGGAAGAACTGCGAGTCTGCGACGACATTAGGCTATTTGTGTTGAATAATAATAAGAGTTTATTCTGAAAGAAGTGTTATCTTTAAGAAGTGTAAAAGAACCTGGTTGCATCGACGCAGTAGAAGGGTCGATGTCACATTTGGCGCAGCCGCACAGAAACACGCAGTCGTCACGTTGTCTTCATTCGAGGGTGAGTCACTTCATTCCGCCATTTATCGGGTTTAATCTGGCTCCAGCCGAGAATAGTGGTAGGCCTATTTATAATTTCTGTGTATTGCGGGTTTGCAGGGTGTGTTCTGCCGCTGTTCGGGTTTGTTGTTCGCCGAATTACTAAATTTGTGGGGTCCGCTTGAAATGGAGAAATTGACGTTGGTGCAGTGGGAGAAGGTTCAGAAGATGTCTACGCACACTGTGCGGGTGTTGTTAATTGCGCTTGGTGGTGAGGAGGAATGGACACATGCAATGAAACGAGAGGAACTTTTGAATATTTGGGCGGAACGCGTGGCGTCCGGGACCGATAGGCCGGTTTCCGTGGGTAAGTCTGCAGCGGAATTTAAGAGGGAAAAGTCGGCGTTTGAGAAAGCCGAGTTTGAGGAGGAGAGACGTCTATGGATGATAGAAAAGAAACGTCGGGAACAAGAATACGAACGAGAGAACCGAGAATTCGCATTGCAGAGGCTCGAATTCGATCGCAAGATGGAGCTTATGCAGTCTGAGGCAGAGTTGCGGTTGACGAAAGGGCAGATGGAGCAGCAGGCTACCTTGGGAGACAGAGAGTTGTTGTTCGAGGCCGACAGTGTTCGGGTGGCAGGAGAGAAAATTCGACGAGAGGATATGTTCCACGACAGCGGAATACAGCAGTTCGCTGAGTTGAAGGCGGATATATTTAAGATGACGGCAGAAAGAATTAAACTTGAGGCTGAGGTGAACGAGAGAGAGTTATTTCTTGAGAAAGAACGAGTTAGGATCGCAGACGAGAAAGGTAAACGCGAGGCTGATTTGAAGGAAAGAGAGATACAGTTGCTGGCGGGAATTAAGGCTAGAGAGTTATTCCTTGAGACAGAACGGGTTAGGATAGCAGACGAGAAAGCTCAACGAGAGGCTGAATTGAAAGAAAGAGAAATACAGGCGATGGCTGAATTTAGGGTCAGAGAGTTGTTGCTAGCTGCAGAAATTGCTAAGGCGGAGGAAGAAGACAAGAGGGAGACTGAGTTGCAAGAAAGAGCATTATTGCGAATAGCAGAGTTGAGAGACAGAGAATTTCAGCAGAATGAGGATGAGTCTAGGATATACAGTGACGTGATGGAGAGAGAGATAGAAAGGTCTCAAATTGGGGCAAATTTTGTCGGGGGCCAACCCAAGGGTGATTATTTTGGACGACCAGTCCAGCGCTTTGAGGGCAATTGTGGTAGGGGTAGAAATAATTCTTTTCGGCCGTATCCTCCGAAATTTCAGGGGGACATTCGAGCCCAGCACCCAGGGGTGGGGCTGGTAGAAAACCTAAGAGGTGTCGCATTTGCGGCAGCATGTTTCTGTTATGTTACTTGTTCCATTCGAACCCAGCTTCCAGGGGTGGTTCTTGTAGAAAACCTAAGAGGTGTCGCATTTGTGGCAGCATTTTTCATTTACAGGCTTCTTGCGATCAGGTTAGAAACGAAGAACAGGTCTGAGGGGTCACAATATGTGCGACGTATAAATACATGTACCACTGACAGGGGCTGGCAGGGAAAGCCAATTCATTCTCCTAGTGTGGGGATTAATGATGGGATTCAAAATTCCCAACCGGAGCAAGCACACGAGCCACAAAGGGCACTGCAGTGCGTTGACCCAGTTTCTGCTGAAAGGGAAGTTCATTGTTTACCTGTGGGAGTGGATGTAATCCAAGCGTACGATTTTCCCAGTTTAAACTATGTGAATGGTCGTGTTGCTGGTGAAACAGGGTGTGGTTTTCAAGTTGTATCTGCATTGAACGATGGTGGGGCAGAGGTAGCAGTTGCAAAACTGAGCACCAGGGGAAACCTGGGACAGGTAGAGCACAGTGGTTCTACTACATTGTGTGGCATAGAATGTGCACCTGTTACTGCAGATCGGGATAGATTGTACATCGGTGTCGATCATAAGTGTGATATGGCGATGAATGGTGATTTTTGTGAGCAGTGGCTACCAGTCACATGTGCTGTGTGTGCAGAAGCCGATGATTCTTTGGTACTTACTGCGAGTAATGTTGAACAAGTGCATTCATGTTCTTATCAGTGTAATGTTGTAATGCAGAAGGTAGGCCTAACTGGTGAACTCGATCTTGATCATGATCGAACTAATCCAGTCTGTGCCAACACTGTGGTTGATGATTACGAGGACGGTGAACTGTTGACAACTAACATTGTTGACATTGACCATGATGATCGAAATGATAATAACATTGTTGCAATGGATCTTGTTGGTTTGCATGTTAATGACTCTATCACGAATGATCATATTGAGTTGAATGATGATAACAGTGTTGCAATGGATCTTGTTGGTTTGCATGTTAATGACTCTATCACCAATGATCATATTGAGTTGAATGATGATAACAGTGTTGCAATGGATCTTGGTGAGACTAAATCTGTAACGAGTGATCTGACTGAGTTGTATAATACTAACACGTTTGCCATTGATCCTGGTGATCTGAGCAGTGTTACGTTTAGTCATGTGAAGTCATCTATAGCCAAGATGGATGCAGGCTATACTCAGCCATGGCCTAAGTATGGGGCTTTTGTCATACATGTGGGATTTGAGGGAAATTCCCAATGCAACCAGTGGGGTAGCAACTTGGTTACTCATATTTGGTCAATTGCCTCGTGGACCTTTAGCAGTGCTAAAAGAAACGTGGTGTGGTGAACGTGATTTTCCACTAGACTTAGACAAACCACCTTGGGAATACCTGAAAGATTTACATGCACGATATGGCGAGGGTGGTGTACATGTACCTTTGGCCATGATGTCTTGTTGCTTCAGTGTCTTGTTGCTGTTGCATTTCATTTGTTACACATGCAAGATGTGATTCATCGTATTGTTGGGACGATTTGCAGACGAGTGTATGATGCTTACAGTAGATATTGGCAAACAGCCATCAAGGCATCTGAACAATGGTTATGTGATTCATGCATGACGCTGACCCAGTTGGTCGATTAAGTAGTAATGCATTTATGTGTACAGCACATTTTTTTAGTTGGCTGACAGTAGTCAAGTCAAGGGTTGTTTGAGCGACTACCTGTTGTTTCATTTAAGGTTTTTGTTAGTGATTAATTATAGGGTTGTATGATGTTCTTGCTAGATCATAGTTAAGTTACAAGACTTTAGATACAGTTTATTATTTAGAGGAAAGATGCATGTTATTGTTTACACTTTACCGGATGGGGCCAGATTAGACTAATGGCCGGATGGAGTGTACTCTGTAGGGCTTAGTTATTAGTATATTAGTTAACTTAATGTGTTTATGTTTGGTTTCTGTTGCATCTTCCGGTGTGCTCGGGGTCAATGGTCGGTTGGTTCGGAGGATGTTCTGTCCGTTCCAGCCAGAAGCATCCTCTTGTGATGGGAGGTGTCACGTATCACCGTCGTGCACGTGGACCGATTATGCCGCCGCTCCTTGACCACTCCTCGTGCTGATCATCATGCTGACACACCTTGGGTTGCTGGCGCCCTCTGGTGATCACGGACGGTAGCTGGAGGGGCGTCAGTAGTAGATATTCTAACAAGCTCCGCCATTTTTACAGAAGCTAATAAAACAGATTAAATGGTGCTAGGACCACGCACTAGGACCAAGCACTGAGACCAAGCACTGAGACCAAGCACTAAGCCCAAACACTGAACCCAAACACTAGGCCTAAACACTGGGACCAAGCACTGGGACCAAAGACTTAGACCAAACACTAGAACCAAGCACTAGGACCAAGCACTGGGACCAGACGCTATCGAAGTGGAACATAGGCCAAGGACGTTATATAAATCGCTTACCTCGGGACACCACCACAAGTAACTGACTCATTACTCTATTAGACTAGTTAAAATTCTTAAAATTGATTCTAACAAGCTCCGCCATTTTGAAAGAAGCTAATAAAGCAGATAAAATGGTCAGCTAAAATTCTTAAGTGTTTTGGATAAGATGCGTCTTTTCTATTGGATGTCGTGCACCGAACAGCATAAGCAAAGCCAAAGTGGACAACAGCCTTCGTTGGTCAATATTTACCTATGCGTCGCTGATCGTGGCGGAGAGAATGTATCGACCCGCGGTTCAGCGTGAGGCGGCATAGTCGATAATTACCGCAAACACCACGGTCGGTTACATTGATTGCTGGATCTGCGTCGCAGTAGTCCCTATGGTGATTTGTAAATAAAGGTCTGCAGTACTGCACGGAGTTGCTAGGGTGTTACAAAAGTGTATGCGTTGGGCTACTTTTTAAAGGCGCAATCGGCTGTAGGCTTAATTTTCAACCATACCACTTCGCGATATTTGGGCTCCTTTTGAAATGTCTCGAGATTTTGGGCGACTTTTTTACATAATCTCGAGACTCAGAAATCGGACATCCCTGTTTTGCATGGAGTTGTTGCCACCGTTGTCATGACAGTAACTAAACAGTTGTCTGTTGCAAATAATTTTGAGACGTCAGCTGGCTTTCAACGTTCTGTGCTTGTGCGTATAGGTCTACATCAGAAATGGCTTCTTTAATTCGTGATATCGCGAAATATTCCGATGACGCCATACATCTTGCTTTAAATTCTGTTTTTCAAGATGATGTCCTTTCTAGGCAAATTTTCGAAGGTAAGATGCGGGAGATAAATCAAATTCTTGAAAAGCCACCGAAAAAGAGATGTACAGAAAGACGTATCGCTCAATCACACGACACGCACATATTCAACGAAGCGATAATTCCACAAATAAGACAAAAAATCGATGAATACGAGCAACATTTAATAGACAATGTCGAAGGATTTGACTGGTATCTTAATACAGATTTCATTGAACTGGACTTAACTGATCTACACCTATTAAAAGCTGCACACGAACGAGTACTACAAGAAGGACGGACGACGAATAACCTACATCTTGTCGTAGCCTATCACAGAGGACAGATTTACACAAATGCCCGCAATTTCTTGCCTGAAGGTAACAACATTACGGAATTTTACCAGCAGGAATTTCGTATGAATTACGCAACAGTCCAGCGATATATTCTTTTCTATATGCTAATCCGAATTTATCCTAGATTAATTTTTTCCGAGTTAAGTTTTAAACAATTTTCTAAACACCACAATCGGATTCTTAAGCATCTTGGAACAGATATTCAACTGGCAGAACGACTAAAATTACCCGGCATCGCTTCTGCTCAATCCAGAGTTTTTGACATCAATCCTATACAAATTCAACAAGCCCCAACAACTTTGAACCTTCTTCCAATTACAGCTGACCCAGACCATGATTACGAAGATTTCATTAACCCACAACGAATTATACTGGATGAAAGGGACATTCAACAGTTTCTCTGAATCTATACACCTTTTTCTGGAGATGGAAGGAACGAATAATTTGCAGCACAGTCTCCGACCACACAGCAATCGATTAAAACATTTTGCGCCGACGGATGGAACGATCAATTTGCAGCCTGTCTCCGTCCACACAACAATCGATTAAAACATTTTGCGGCGACGGGTGGAACGATCAATTTGCAGCCTGTCTCCGACCACGCATCGACAAAGCAATTGTTAACACCAAGCAAACAGCCAACGTGTTTGTCATCTCCCTGGAAACACCACATTCCATACTCGTGCCGGGGACGAGAAAGGAATGTGAACTATACCACAGCTAGAATTATTGATCCATCGACAGACATTCCAACATTATTGATCGACACAAGTCTAATACGTTGAGTCTAGTTTTAACGTAGACTTGTCAGGTCTTTGTTGTCAAATACAGCAACAGTGCACACCTGCTACCTATTAAAAGCCACGCAGCAACCGGCCTATAACATCGTTGACACTTCACACAGAGCACAATACGATAGATCTTATGACACGCGGTGCAATGCGATAAAGTCTTATCCTACGCGGTGCAATTTGTTGAAAAATCGTCCGAATCTGTGACCAAACTTCCGGTTCTGTCCCCAAGATAAATTTTTGTCACGAGATAGCCAACTTTACAGGACAAGAAGACAAAAAAATTTTCTAACTTTTTTTTCTAATTTTTTTCTAGGATTTTTTTTCTAGGTTTTTTTTTCTAAGTTTTTTTTTCTAGGTTTTTTTTCTAACTTTTTTCTAGGTTTTTTTTTTTTTTTTTTTTTTTTTTTTTTAGTCATCCGTTCCAAAAAGTTAAGAATTTTGTTTTCTCGAATGTCTTTTTCTTCTTAGAACAGGCTGCGAATGTACATTAGAACTTGTTATTACAGCGTGTTGTTATTCATAGAGAAGTAATGATTGCACAAAAGCTGTAGTAGTAAATCAGTTTGCTAATAGTAGTAGTAAATTCACAATGATATCAAGTCTTTATTATTAACCCATGTATTGAATGACTCATCATAGCCTAACCATTTAACCAAAGACCGATTTCCTCTTTTTCTTATAATCTTTTCTATTTTAAATGTATCTTGCGTTGTCGATTGCAGTTCAGCTTCATAAAATGTCCCTTTTATTTCTTCTCCATGATAGTCAGAGATTTTATAGGTTATAGGGTCTGTGTATTGGATTTGTGTTATAGTAAAAATTTCTTGTGTCCAACGATTTGTGTAACCTTTCTCAAATGTCTTTTTCTTCTTAGAAATCCTTACTCTATCTCCTACTGAAAATTTAGGTTTAACAGTTTCAGGTACAGCGTCTCCATATAGATTCATCCACACAACCCATTCGTTCGCTTTGATACTCGCTTTAACAGGAGTCATTTTAATGGAAGTATGTCTTGTGTTGTTGTATAAACTAACCATATTATCTAAAACATCGATATATCTCTGAGTTGAATTCGCTGTAAAATATTTGAACATTTTCTCTTTCACTGTTCTATTAAATCTTTCTACGATGCAAGATTTCTCTTCGTTCTCAGTTGAGTACAACTGCATATCTAATGATTTTACCTGTTTATTATAGAATTCAGATCCCTTATCGACCCAAAGTTTTTCCCCCCTTCTTTTGCTCGTATTAAATATTTTAACGAAAGCATCTGCCACAGATTCTCCGCGCTTATCTTTTAACGGCTGAATAAATGCATACTTGGAGAATATATCAATGACGCTTAACAAATATTTCACACCAGAATTAAATTTAGCAAAAGCCTGCATATCAATTAAGTCAGCAGCCCAAACTTTGTCCACTCCCTGAACATAAACAACTCGCTTCCTGAACTTCCTGACTATAGGTTTATGCAATTCGTCAGCAAGTTGATCCGTCCATCTCAGAGTTTTTTTTTCAACCCCATTCCAAAATGGGTTTTCGTTGATAAAATTGGTTTAACTATAGATCTTTCAACTCGTTCGCGGAAAGTAGGATTAGGTATATTATTTAATTCATCTATCATAGCTCTGTCAGCGACGTTTCTCCCTGCTGTATCAGTATGTTTAGCATAAGCTAGGTCGTGACGGTAGGCCGCTTCATCAACCCTATCTACTGGTTTACTCCAGTCTTTTGGCGTCCCGTCACTATTCAAACGCAAATCCAATCGGGTTCCTGGGCCTGTGAAAGAATGTCCTGGAAGATGGATTTCACCAGGATACTTTGCCCATGGAAGCTTAATATTAGAAGTAGCAGAATTGAGAGCTGATACCAAATCACCTCCTTGTACAGTAGTAGACATTTTAGTAAACTGAGTTTTTCTAGCGCCACATTCAACGCATACACTTTTAATCATAGGTCTGCCATTTTTACTGACGACTCGTTGAATATCTTTGGATTCAGTTTTTCGTTTACACTTAACACAATACTCCATTTTAATATAATATAATTAAAATGGAAGTCCAAGACCTATCCTGGAATGAAGATTCATCTAAACGCTTCAACAGTCCTCTCTTACCAAGAAGTATCAGAGGTTTGATCGTAGGTAAGTCTCAATGCGGTAAAACAACTTTACTACTTAATCTATTACTGAGACCTGGTTGGTTAGATTACGATAACTTGCAAATCTTTGGCAAATCGCTTTTTCAACCGGAATATAAGATACTTAAGAAAGCATTCGAAGAGAAATTGCCAAAGGAAGCAATTATAAGACTTTTTGATAACCGAGATGAGATAATGAAATTAAATGTATCTCCATCGTCCGTTGTTGAGGAGATGTCTAAAAACATGGATAAGAAATCTGATATAGACTGTAAATTCTTTGAAACTTCGGAAGATGTTCCAGATCCACGAGACTTAAGTCGAGATAAAAAGAATCTCATGATTTTTGATGACTTACAATTAGAGAAGCAGAATAAATGTGAATCGTATTATATAAGAGGTAGGCATAGTAATGTAGACTGCTTTTACCTAGCACAAAATTATTTCAAACTGCCTAGACAAACTATCCGAGAGAATGCCAACTTTATATGTTTGTTCCCCCAAGACCTCAAGAATATTAATCATATATACAGCGATCATATTGGTGTAGATGATATGACTATAGAAGAATTTAGAAAACTATGCAAAACTGCGTGGGATGATCAGCACGGTTTTGTAGTTATAGACCTGACTAGTAAAACAAATAATGGTAAGTACAGATCTGGTTTAGATACTTTTTATATTAAATAAAATCAATAATAAAATGATAACAAAGTTTAAGATTTTATATTCTAGATTTAAAAATAACTATTTAAAATGGAAGGCCTTCTGGAAAAGATTTTTTCTAATACTGAAACGATTGCACGTAACACAGAGGCTAAAGAATCCTTTTGCATTTTGTTGAGCGAAAGGAGCACACGAATTCGAACGAAATTTAATCCACTAATCGAACTGGACAAAAGTAAAAAGTATGAAATGGCTCTTGTCAATCTTGAAACGTACTACAGTTTTCCCAATATAGACGAGACAAATAATAAATTCGTATATTCGTCAGATAACGGTGTAACATGGGAAGAATTAGACATTCCAACTGGTTGCTATGAAATCGAAGACTTAAATGAATACATACAAAGAATTCTGAAAGAAGAAGGTCATGGTCAATGTATAAAGTTGCAACCAAATAACAATACTTTGAAGGCGGTTTTGGAAATTGATGAGAACTATAAAGTTGATTTTACAGTACCAAATTCAATTAGTACCGTTCTAGGATTTCAGAGTCGTGTATACTCCGAAGGATATAACGAATCCGAGCACATAGTCGATATAAACAGCGTGAATAGTTTACGAGTTACCAGTGATATAATAGGATCATCGTATGCCAACGGAACTACAGAGAACATAATTTATTCTTTCTTTCCATCGGTCGGGCCTGGCTATAAGATAATCGAATCTCCTCATAATCTCGTTTATCTTCCAATAACGCTATACTCTATTTCATCGATGGAAACAAAACTAATAGACCAAAATGGAAAACTTATTAATTTAAGAGGTGAGGAATTGTCGATACGATTTCACATAAGAGAGGTTTAATTTAAAGTTTATATTTAATATAAAATGAGCGCTTACGCGAAGGTCAAGGTAAATATTTCTGAAGGACAAAAAGAGAAGATTAAGCGAGCTGCTCAAGCAGGAACTGGAGTGAGTATAAGACTTTCTCATGGAGATATAACTGGTGAGCATTTATTAGCTCTAAACCAGAGGCAAATTAACAAGATAACGAAAGCTTATCAGAATGGAACTGGTGTGACAATTAAAATGGGTAAAAAGCAATTAGAAGACAATGCGAGAGTCGAAGGCGGATTTATTGGCGCTATTCTACCGTTCTTAGCAACAGCCGGAAAATTTCTTCTGTCTAGTGTTCTTCCGAGTTTAGCCACAGGAGCCTTAACAGGATTGGGTTCTGCAGCTGGTTCCAAAATTGTCGATAAAATAAGTGGATCTTCGATCTCACATGGATCTGGCGTGCTGTACGTTAAGAAAGGAGGAATATGCTGTAAGATAGTGCCTGCTGGGGAAGGTCTTTTTCTATCTCCGTGGAAAAAGGGTATTTCGATATCAGGTTCCGGTCTGTTTATGAAAAGAGGAGCAGGATATATCAGCGGTGAAGGTCTTATACTTGGTCCCAATTCACCATTTAAAAATATTCCTATTCTTGGAATGTTACTTTAAAAAACCACTTATATAAATGTCTGGATACGGTCACCCAATACACAAATTTATCACCAAACGGAAGCCTCGTGTGAGTACAATAATTTGGTTGCCTAAAGTGGTCACTCACGCTCCTGCAAGACAACGAGCAGGCGATAGATATGAGATTTTTGCTCAGCAAGCGATAACGATTGAACCAAAGACAAATATTACAGTAGAAGTAGGCCTTGGAGTCCGAATGACCAGTGGAATGTGTCTAGTCTCTCTTAGACAGAAGTTGAAACAACTCAGACTTAGCCTTCAAGATGGTACCGTTGTTGAAGACGCAGAGGATATAATAATTACAATTCAAAACAACTCCGATTCACCAGTTACTATAAACGAAAAAGACTCCATATGTTATGTTAATTACTATGATGCATAACGTGTCGTTTTACGTTATGTTTTACGTTTACGTTTTACGTTACGTTTTAAACATTATACTTATAATAAAAAATGTCACTACTGAAAATTAGCGATCCTGCAAAAAGAGATTTTATTATCGAAGAGTTTTTAAAAACGAAAAAAAATATTAAACAAAACTTTCTCTCTGAGAGAATAGATGATCTTGGACTTCAACGAGAATTAACGAAAATCTACAAACCAATAGTCGACTCTCAATCAGCAATTTCAAAAGAACAAAACGCTTTGCTGTCGACAATAAAAGATAACTCTGCAGCAACATCACTCGCTCTAAAATCACTTCCAGATTCGTTGAAAACTATTCAATTTCCCCAGTATCCGTCTATAGAGGCGTACGATGACGATGACCCAGTAGAAGACATTAGAAGGTTAGAATTAGGAAATATTGCAGTTGAATACCTTAAAAAATATGCTTCCGATAGAAGACTTGTGGATACAACATTCGGATTAAGATCAAGAGATGGAAAATTCTACATCGGTGACAGCGAAGCCTCAATCCAAGGAAATGATATTACAGTTGGAACCACAACTTATCAAGGAACTCCAGGATTATGGGAATTGTTAACGTTAGCTAGTCCAAACAGTTCAATTTATGATAATCGTGATCTCGAAGAATACGCCGAGATTCTAATTAAAACGAATGCCATGAGTCAGCCAAATAAACCAAACAAACCTAAATCGTCTAGAAGTGTAAAATATGCAAAGATAATAAAACCCATATGGGACGATTACATAAAGTTAAGAGGTAAAACAGGAAGCGGAATAATTACCATTCCTTCAGATCCTAACGAATTAGTAAAACAACTCGAGTTACGAATGTATAGCTACAAAGCGGGAAATACAGGTGTAAGAAATGAAATTGTAGGTATGACGGACGAGTTACTAAGACAAGGAGTGATAACCAAAGATGAATATAAAAAGTTAATCATCTAATTAAAAATTGATGATCTAATTTAAAAATTGATGATATAGAAATGCTGGTCGTTGCGAGAAGAAGTTATAAAAAAGTACACGTTGTCGGTGGAGCAGGAATATTCGATTCCATTGCAGGATTTCTCAAGAGACTAGTGACATCGAATGCAGCCAAACAAATTGCGAGCACGGCTGTCAAAGAGATTGGAGGTGTTGCTAAGGATAAGGCGATCGACGTTGGAAAACGATTACTCAATAAGATACTCCCACCAACCACCGTTCAGCAGCCTATAACTCAGGAAACTAAAGTCATTCTAGCTAGATTACTCGGATCGACGGGAGGAGCTATTAGAATTCAAGATCTAGTAAAACGCTTAAACGGAGGTGGTTTGAAAATGGCAGTTTAAATTTATTTTGCTTAAGTTTATTTTCTTATTTAAAAATATATGTATAATAAAATGCAATCCGATATTCTAAGATTCACAGAGCAACCATTGATCGATGAAGGTATCGAGCGATACGAATGGCACGAGTACGAACCTGTAGCGAGAACTAATCTTAACAGTTCTGGGGAAATAAGAATAAATATTGAATTACAAGACTTATACAGTCACCCAGCAGAGTCGTATCTGCAATTCGAAGGAAGACTAATTAAAGCTGATGACACCGCATACGTTAATGCCGATGCAGTCGCTCTTACGAATAATGGGCTTATGCATCTATTCAGTCAAATATCCTATCAGTTATCTAATCAAGAAATTGAAACGCTATTTCATCCGGGTCAAGCTACAACGATGCTCGGTTTACTTACGTATCCAAACGATTTTCAGTTGACTCAAGGCTTAAATCAGCTGTGGTATAAAGACACTGGAGCGACTGCTGTTATTGCTGACAACGTCGGCTTTTCCACTAGACAAATCTTTCTCATTCGTAAGCCAAACACTAAGGGAATGTTCAGTTTTATTGTTCCGTTGAAGCATATTTTCGGATTTTGTGATGATTACGACAAGATTATTTACGGCTTTAAACAGACGCTGACTTTAGTTCGTAAAGCTGATGATGATGCCATATTCCGCGATAACGCTGCAGCTGCTGGAAAAGTTGCTATAAACAAAATTTCATGGTTTATTCCACACGTTATTCCTTCCGATATGGAACGAATGCAGTTGTATAAGACGATTGAATCAAAATTAACGTTGCCAGTTGCGTATAGAGCACGTCAATGCGACACGATAACAGTTCCTCAGTCGACAAGTTTCAGTTGGAGATTAAGCGTTAAAACATCACCTGAGAAACCTAGATATATCATCGTAGGATTTCAGACGGGTCGTAGCGGTGATCAGGAAAGTAATCCATCGCTCTTTGATCACTGCGATATCAAGAACATTTATGTGATGATGAATCAAGAAAGATATCCAGCTGTCGATCATAACCTGTCGTTTCCTAATCAACAATTCTCCAGAACGTATAGAGACGCGTCCTCCTTTAGTCAAAAATTTTATGGTATGGATCGGTTGATTACGCAAAGCAATATATCACCTATAAATTATAAAGAATTATATCCGTTGTTCGTGTTCGATGTAAGCAAACAATCTGAGCGTTTGAAATCATCTGTCGTTGATATACAGATTAAGGCTCTTTTCAATGCAGCAGTGCCAGCCGACACCGAAGCTTTCGCCGTTGTAATTTCGGATAGGTTGCTGCAGTTCCAATCGGATGGTCAGAAAATGAGTGTTGTGTATGGAAAATTGAATTAAAGAATACTTATATATTATGAAGCTACCAGAGCTTAGAATGTTAGCCAAGCATAACAATGTTACAGGCACTTCGCATCTCAGCAAACCTCAACTTATAGCTGTATTGATTGAAAAGAATATTCTTCCGACAGACTACACAGCTATGCCATTTCGACATGACACGTTGAGTAGTATCAGGAAACAACCGAGAAGAGTAGATATTATAGATCGAGAGACTGGCGTTGTTACCTCGTATCCATCGATGTATAAAGCCGCTAAGGCGTATGGTCAGAGTGCTGGCATAATAGCTTATCATAACGGAAATGTCTGGAAAGATAGATACGAAATTAAAGTGTATGAGCGATAGAATGATATGAAATTAAAGTGTATGAGAGATATTAAAGTGTGCGAGAGTATTAATATTTTTGCGTGGTAAGATAAAATGTATTTAAAGAAAAGTAGTTTAAGAAATATGGACCATGTTGAACAATTGCTCGATTCACCGGTTCCTGACATTAAGGTTCCTACGCTTACGCCGAGAAAGTACAAACCACTAGTGCCTACGAGAACATACAAAAATAAGGTTAGATCCAAAATAAATGATTTTGCGGATTGGTTACTTAGTTACGTGCCTGAACGAGCAGTTAATGAAAAACTTGAGTCGTTGAAGTCAACTGTTTCAAGGATATTTGATAAAAATAAAATTCTAGAAACAGCGTCAGCTATTAAAGGATTCACCAAGCAATATACAATGGCTGGAATTAATGGAATGGATGCCTCGTCGTTTCTTGATTTAGCCAGACCGCAGGTAGTTAATCTATTGTCCAGTAATCGCCAGACAAAGACTAATTTAATTCTTACTTGTACTATGGAACGAGTAGATATGAAATCTGGAGAAGTAAATTCTGAGGATATACCATTCGTTTCTAAGACAGAAGTTATTTTAGAAGCAACCGACTTAAACGAAATATACAGCAGAAAGAAGGATAAAATCATGGAGTCTATTGCTAGTTTTCAGATGCGAGGAAGTAATTGGAGATTTAAAGCTGTTGTAAAATTAGAAATCAACACAGTGAAATATACACCCTTAAGAGGTAGTTCTTACATTCCGCTTCCCAACTTTTTAGCTAATAAAAAGGCTATTATAAATATGAAAAACGAAGACGAAGAATGCTTCAAATGGTGTATTACCAGAGCTTTGAATCCGACGGATAGCCATCCGGAGAGAATTACTAAAGATTTAAAGGACCAATCGAAGAAACTTAATTGGAGTGGTATTGAGTTTCCAGTTGCTGCTGATGCTAATATGATAGGTAAATTCGAGAGAAATAATAATATTAGTGTTAATGTATTTGGTTATGAAAAAGAAGTATACCCGCTTTATCTGTCTAAGTGTGAAAGTAGTATTGATCTACTACTTATATCTGATGGAGAAAGGAAACATTATTGTTGGATAAAGAATTTTAACAGATTGATGACATTGGGGACTAATTCGATGCACTATTGTAAAAGATGTATGAGTGGTTACACAACGACAGAAGCGCTTAACAGACATAATGAGTACTGCTCACAACATAACGCACAAAAAATAGAAATGCCAAAGCCAGGAACTATGTTAAGTTTTAAAAATTATAACAATTCTATGAGGGTTCCGTTTATTGTCTACGCTGATTTCGAGTCTTTTGTGAAGCCAATAGCCACTTGCCAACCAAATCCAGAGTTGTCGTACACTAATAAATATCAAAAGCATACTCCCAGCTCCTTTTGTTACTACATAAAATGCTTCGATGATAGCGTATATTCACAAGATCCCGTGACGTTTACAGCTGAAAGCGAAGATGATGATGTTGGTCAAATATTTGTCGATAAACTCGAAGAGAATATAAAACGAATATATAATCAGTTTAAATTTCCCAAGAAGATGATATTTACCGAAGAGGATAAGAAGTGTTTCGATGGAGCTACTATATGCCATATCTGCGAAGGAACGTTGGGCGAAGACCGAGTGAGAGATCACTGTCATCTTAGTGGAAAGTTTAGAGGGGCTGCTCATAACAGTTGTAATATAAACTATAAATGTCCAAAGTTCTTTCCCGTAGTGTTTCATAATCTTTCCGGGTACGATTGTCATCTGTTCATTAAGAAACTGAGAGGTGAGAAAATTAACTGCATACCTAATAACGAGGAAAAGTATATATCTTTTAGCAGAGATGTCGTAGTTGATAAGTTTGTAAAAGATGGAAAAGAAATACTAGTCCGACGAGAACTGCGTTTTATCGACAGTTTTAGATTTATGGCTTCTAGTCTCGACGCCTTATCGAAGAATCTTCGCAAAGATCAGTGCAGAAACATTGGGAAACGATATACAGGAAAGAAGCTCGATCTTTTGCTAAGAAAAGGCATATATCCTTATGACTACGTCGATTCATTTACTAGATTTAATGAAACCGAACTACCACCAAAATCCACTTTTTATTCTAAGCTAAATGACTCGAATATTAGCGATAAAGACTACGAGCATGCACAAACGGTATGGAAAGAATTTGGATGTAAAACTTTCCGAGAATATCACGATTTATACAACGTTTCGGATGTTCTGCTACTTGCCGATGTTTTCGAAAACTTTAGAGATGTGTGTATAAAGAACTATACGCTTGACCCTGCATGGTATTTTACATCTCCTGGTTTAGCCTGGGATGCCGCTTTAAAATTGACAGACGTGAAATTGGAGTTATTGAGTGATTACGATATGATTCTGATGCTCAGGCAAGGGATACGAGGAGGAGTGAGCACAATATCTAATCGTTACGGGAAAGCGAATAATAAATATATGAGCGATTACAATAGTAACGAAAATTCTACATTTATCACTTACCTGGACGCGAATAACCTATATGGGTGGGCTATGAGCAAACCGTTACCTACTCACGGGTTCAAATGGATGAGTGAAGATGATTTAAATAATTGGAGAAGTATACCATGCATATTGGAAGTTGATTTGGAATACCCTAAAGAGTTACATGACTTGCATAACGATTATCCGTTAGCTCCCGAAAGCATTGAGATTGACAAAGTCGTAAAGCTAATTCCAAACTTAAACGATAAAAAGAAGTATGTGCTACACTACGATAATCTCAAGCTGTACGAGAGCTTAGGCATGAAAATAACAAAAGTGCACAGAGGCATACTATTCCAAGAAAGTGATTGGTTGAAAAAGTATATCGATTTAAATACAGCTCTTAGAACGAAAGCTACTAATGACTTTGAGAAAGACTTTTTCAAATTAATGAATAACAGTGTCTTTGGAAAAACTTGTGAGAACATTGAAAATCGTGTTGATGTAAGGTTAGTGTGTCAAGAGAAGGAGGCTATTAAACTAGCTGCTAAACCTAATTACGAGAGTTGTACTATTTTCGATGAAAATCTAATAGCCGTTCACATGAAAAGAACTAAATTGTACTATAATAAACCTATCTATCTTGGCATGTGTATATTAGACTTGAGCAAAACGTTGATGTATGACTTTCATTACAATTACATCAAAACTAAATACGGAAATAAAGCTAAATTATTATTTACCGATACAGATTCATTGGCATACGAAATTAAAACCGAAGACTTTTACTCAGATATCCGAGAAGATATTAAAGCTAGATTTGATACGAGTGACTATCCGAGAGATCATCCATCTGGTATTGAGATTGGAGTAAATAAAAAAGTTATTGGAATGTTCAAAGATGAAACTAGTGGAAAACAGATAGAAGAGTTTATCGGACTGCGAGCAAAGTTGTATTCTTATAAGATGTCTGCTGGAGATGAGCATAAAAAATGTAAAGGTATTAAGAAGAATGTTGTCCAGAAAACTATTACTCACGAAGATTATAAAGACTGCTTATTTACCAAAAAAGAACAACAACGAACGATGAATGTTATTAGATCTTATCATCACGATATTTATACGGAAGAAATTAATAAAGTCGCGCTGTCCGCCGACGACGATAAACGAGTAATAATGGAGGATGGCATTCATACTTTAGCATATGGACACTATTTGTTGAAAACTTTTAATTAATGTTTATATTTAATAAATGAGCGTCAAACAAATCGATGTCTGTGGAGTTGTGTTACCTAATATTCCTTTATCGAATGTGGATCTAATCGAAGCGGCTAAGAAACTAAACATAAATAATTTCAGAGGAGTATTTCTCAGAGACGAGCTGCCGAAGAAACCTGGATGGAATGAGTGTGGGATATTGAATCTAGATGATTCTAAAGGAACCGGTCAGCATTGGTGCGCTTTCTTAAAGAGCGGTAATGAGAAAATATATTTCGATAGTTACGGCCTTCCTCCCCCTCTGGAACTGATAAAGTATTTACGCCGTCCAGTGTTATATAACAGTGAGCGAATACAACCCGATAACGAAGTATTTTGTGGTCATTTGTGTCTGTATGTGACGAAGATGGTGGGTGATGGAATGAATTTCCAAGAAGTTATAAATGGCTTGCATTAAAAATTATTATTATATAAAATGCCTGTTGATAAATTTGGTCATACTGATGTTGGTTCATCACAAAGAGTAATCGCTGGTGGTGTTACTCTTAGCCAAATAAATGCTAGTTTTCTTCGATTGGATGGAACAAACCCCGCGACTGGAAATCTAAAAATGGGTGGTCACAAAATTAAAGGACTGCCTACAACGAAGCCTTTGACAGCAGGAATGGATGAGGCCTTAAGTTGGGGTCAAGCCATTGATTTGATAACAAATCACGACGATTCTCCGTCCAACGATAATCATTTGACGAATAAGAAATACGTTAATGAACAAGTTACATTGAAGGTGTCTAAGACTGGTGATACCATGACTGGTGATCTAATCTTAAACGTTGGCTCCGATCGTCTGCGTTCAATGGGTTGTAAGGACTTGAGAGGAGATAATAAAGAATTCACTATTTTCTTAGGTAGTATACGAAATAAACTACAATGTTCGTTAAACAATCCTATTACATTACAATCGATGGATGGATTTCGTTTTAGAATAAACAATGAAATCATGTTAGAGATGGTTAAGTCGACGCAATACAATATTTCATCTCAAATAAATGTGCATACAACCATCTTTATGCATGATGGTTACATTACAGGTCTACACGATCCCAACAGCGCCAGCGATGCAGCTACGAAGCAGTATGTAGATTCTATCTCAATCGGTCCCGCGCTTAGCATTCATTCTTTCACTCGTCAAGCCGTAAACGCTCAAACTCACACAAGAGTTTCTTTCGATAGTGTAAGATTCAAAACCGATGCTGGCATAAGTACGAGACTGACTCGTGTCACTCCCGGAAAAGCCGGATACTATTTCGTTTCGACGTACATAGAATTTTGTGACACTAATACCGCTCATGGTAACGTCTACCTGTATAAAAATGGGGCGAATTACATGCAAATTGCGGGCGGAGGAGGAACGGGAGCTGCGTATAACAATTCAACCGGTAGTGGCATAGTTTTCGTAACCAACACCGATTTTATCGAGATATTCGTTTATTCGCACATCGCACTAAATATATTAGCTAGAGACTTTTCGGCGGTATTCTTACGACCTTAATTTCCTTGCTGACCTAGAAGCTTCTAAACGCCAGCTGTGTTGAGTTTTGTTGTCCACCAGTCTGGCTTTGCTTATGCTGTTCGGTGCACGACATCCAATAGAAAAGACGCATCTTATCCAAAACACTTAAGAATTTTAGCTGACCATTTTATCTGCTTTATTAGCTTCTTTCAAAATGGCGGAGCTTGTTAGAATCAATTTTAAGAATTTTAACTAGTCTAATAGAGTAATGAGTCAGTTACTTGTGGTGGTGTCCCGAGGTAAGCGATTTATATAACGTCCTTGGCCTATGTTCCACTTCGATAGCGTCTGGTCCCAGTGCTTGGTCCTAGTGCTTGGTTCTAGTGTTTGGTCTAAGTCTTTGGTCCCAGTGCTTGGTCCCAGTGTTTAGGCCTAGTGTTTGGGTTCAGTGTTTGGGCTTAGTGCTTGGTCTCAGTGCTTGGTCTCAGTGCTTGGTCCTAGTGCGTGGTCCTAGCACCATTTAATCTGTTTTATTAGCTTCTGTAAAAATGGCGGAGCTTGTTAGAATATCTACTACTGGCGTCAGCGACAGTCAGTCGAGTGACCACCGCCGACCTGTCTAGTCGAACTGTACTTTGGTGTCTGGAGGGAGAGAAGGAACCCGGATGGAGAACTGTGTCTGGAAGAACTGCGACGACATTAAACTTCTTGAAAGATGTTAATTTAGATGCCTACAGAAAGGCTATTTGTGTTGAATAATAATAAGAGTTTATTCTGAAAGAAGTGTTATCTTTAAGAAGTGTAAAAGAACCTGGTTGCATCGACGCAGTAGAAGGGTCGATGTCACAATCACTAAAAAATTACGTCATAATGACGTCGTTAATTTACATATCGAAACCAAATTACAACAAAAATCGTTAAGTTCGGTACTTAACATTTGAATTCTCTGATGCAAATGACGTAATTGTGACGTCGATATTCATGCCAGAAACTTCATATTTGAGTCAGTGTAATATAATTATCTCGGGATAAAAACAGTTTTGAAATTTTGAAAATCGATTAAGATTTACCTGTTTTATTCACATTATAAAAAGGGTGCCCGATTTATTGGGACACAGTGTATATACATACATATATACTTATATACACACATTATATATGTATATACACACATTATATATATATATATATATATATATATATATAAATATCGATCATTGGAATAAATAAGCGAAGTTACGAACAGATTTTTACCGACCACAGACTGCACGCGGCCTCACTCAAATTTATATTCTAGTCCTATGACTATGCAGCGGCTTGTAGCCTATATATAACTTCTATTAGTCTATATATTGTAATGTAGGCCTATTGTATTGTATTGTATCTGACCATTGAATTTTATAAAGCGATTCTCACATCAAGAGCCTTTCAGAAGCGCTCCCACTAGTGCGTGCAACTTCGAGAGAAAATGTAGGTTTTAAGGCGTGAGAAAGATGAGGAAAGACTATAAGCTTACAACAGATTTTGGTTTATAAAGGACTCCAATGTGCATTTATTTAAAATCGGAGTCGGCCTATTGGATAAGAATTGCTTAGAAAATGCGAGTCTTTATTAGGCCTAGTCATAAGCAGTGCCGGATTAAAACATAGCCCACGCCATTGTAAATAAGTCACGGCTTAATTAGAACCACAAGTTCAGTGCCGGCGCTAGGGTACCTGAGGCCCCCCCCCAAAAAAATTGGGGCCCCATACCTTGAGCTGTCATCTCAGCAAAAAATTTCATAATATAAGTGCTGAAAGACATAGTGTAAAACTTCAATAAAATTTTTTGAAGTTTTGCACTATTACTTTCAGCACTTATATTATGAAATTTTTTGCTGAGATGACAGCTCAGGGTATGGGGCCCCAATTTTTTTTAATGTCCCCTCCCAATTGTTAATTTTTTTGGAATTTCCACGCTGTAATGGCAGAATTTTAAGCTGTCATCTTTACAAAATTGCTCATTTTTCAATGCTGTTAGTCGTGGTTTAGGACTTCAGAGTGTCCCATCTCCATTTTTTAAATTTGTCCGATTTGCCAGTTGATAGGCTGTTATTTTAACAAAATTGATCATTATTGATGGACAGTGGATGATACTTATGATATGAAATATTTCTGAAATATTGGAGATACAAGGACTCCGTCCCAACCACAAATTGTGGGGCCGTGTCCCTGTCCACACTCCCAAAGTCTCCCTTTGGGTGAAGGACAATTGCTCTATTGGTCTGCGAAATATTATTTTGTTTGCTTTGCGTTAAAACATAATTTATTCTGTGCGTGGTTTCAGCAATTGAATAGTCATGAAAGGTATTCAGCTACATGTGAGGCCCATTGCAAACTTGAGATCAGACACGTAGTCTACAAAGGACATCTGGGACCCTGCACAGGCTTTAGTGTTTGGGCGTCACGCAGGTTTTATTTCTAGGTCTCATCCCATTAGCAATTTGAATAAGTTACAATTTACGAACGTTGTGTTTGAAAAAGTGGACAAAACTGCCTGAGTTAGTTTAAATGGCTTTACTTACACCCAAAATCAGTATGATAGCCTACTTGCATTAAGTCTGGTATGGCAGTGCCATTTGGTTAGTTGAGGCATGCACCAGACCGGATCTGGAGCCTCAAGTAAATGCGCCAGTTTAGTAAATATACAGTCACAAATAGGCATAATGACCAGCTAAATTTGGAGGCCCCTTTCAAACTCGGAGGCCCCTCAAACTCGGAGGCCCCCCCCGGCCGGGGGGCGTGGGGGGTGCTAGCGCCGGCACTGCACAAGTTCCGCAACTCCCCAGAATCCGGAGAAATTAAATCAAAATCTTATGGTTCGTAGTTGTTTTTAAGTTTTTTAAGACAGATTATCGTGTTGGTTTAGACAAGGCATAGTGGGGAAGGGGTGGCTAGGCCTGGGCCTAAACATCAAGGTATCATAGGTATGCAACTGGACATACAGTACTGTACATGGTGTGCGCGCGCTTTTAGGGACCGAGACAGTTTTGCAAATCCGAAGGCCTTCCTGCTAGGTTATAATACAGTACTTGTTAGGCCAGCACAGCATGGAAAGGGGATATATATATATATATATATATATACACTGTGTCCGGAAAAAAAGGGATCCATTTTGTAAATATGAAAATAAATGGTAAATATTCATCGATTTTTACAATTCAAACACCATTTTAATCCTGACATATTTGTCAAACATTGGTGTAAATATAAAAGTTCTAGTCTCAAAGATGACGTCATAATGACGTCATTTGCGTTAAAGTTCATTTAGACGGCCAGTCATGCATGGTTTCGGTTGGTATATTGGCTATTGGTAAAACGGAAATCCATTTAATGAAACCAAGAGTGAAAATAAATGCAGCTTATTACAGGGATTGTATACGCTCTATAAAAAAGTCGTGCCTGATATCCGGTAATATTCGGAACAATAGCCTACGCATTTCAACAAAATGGTGCTTCAGCTCACTAAGTTCGTCATTATGTTGAACTGTTGACTAAGGAGACTCGGATTTCATTCCTCTTAATCTTTGGCCGCTAAACAGTCGCCCACTTAAATCTCGCTGATAATAAGATCTGGAGACTGATGGAGAAGGTGTACAACACAAGGATAAGAGACATTGAAGAACTCCGTGAACGAATTGTTAATGCATGCATGGGAGGATTTTGATAAGCTAGTTATCGATGCTGCATGCTGTTGGCTATCAGTGGCGACCGTTTTGAAGCTTACGTTGAGGCCAAAGGTGTACACTTTGACCACAAATTGCAGTCTGACATAATTCAGATATAAAAAAAATAAAACTTACATTTAATACTGATAAATTAAATCATAAAATATTAAAAGTTTGGATGATTTTGCGCATTTATCTCTTAAATTTGACTTTTTGTGCAAATGACGTCATTATGACATCAATATTTGGACTGAAACTTTTATTTTTTTCACCAATGTTAGACAAATATGTCAGGATTAAAATGGTCTTTGAATTGTGAAAATCGATGAACATTTACTATTTATTTTCATATTTACAAAACGGGTCCCTTTTTTCCGGACACAGTATATATATATATATATATATATATATATATATATATATATATATATATATATATATATATATAGGTCCGTCGATGCAGGGCTACTGCACTTATTCTTTACACTCTAATCACAGCAGGGTTTAGAAGTTGCGGTCGGATATGCCCAATGTTCTTTGAACACAGTGTGTGGATTGATCTTGGGATAGGCCTGCCCGTTGGGCTACTTTAGGTCTTTAGCTAATAGCTTTAGGTGCATGGCCTTAATGATTTGATTAGGGTTTAGCTAGGGCTTTCCGGATGTCTTAATCCGGCCCTGGCCTTTAGGCTAAACATTAAAAGCCTGCAGTTCACATTTTTACGGGGCCAACTCGCGGAAGATTACGTCTAAATGGATGCCAGTGCGTCTATTATAGTCTCCAGCTGAAGCCCAAAATCGTTGTTGAAAATCGACGAATCTGTGGTTTAAATTCCTGTAAAGTGTTAATTCAACTGCTCGATGTCAATCCACGGTAAACATTGCATTAATGGATTAAGTGTCGAGTTGACAGACTATATTGGAAGCCAATAATACACACGCCTAAGCTTACACACACCGCGGGAGACAACACCACGGTTGTAGGATAGTTGCCTGGTACGTACAAGCGAGGCCTTCAGTGTATGCCCACCATTAGCATTCATGGCTCGCGTGTTGTAGACGATAGAGGGTGAGAAATTCCGTATTTTTCTAGACTTTTCGACTGAAAATCGCCGTAGATAAAGCGGCGTTCATTTATGTAAATGTTCATGAACTGTCTTACAGTAGGAATTGTCATTTATCGAATTAGTAATGCCTTTATTTTTTAGTTTTTTTGTGCCTAACGATTGCCGATAGCTCGAGGCCTTGTTGTGGTCGTCCATAAATTACACGCGTCGCTTCTTCTTCTAGCGCAATTTTTCTGGTAATAGATTTTGAATTCTTTCTCTTCAGCTGCACAGTAAGCTTTATGTGTTTTTCTGGTAATAGATTTTGAATTCTTTCTCTTCAGCTCCACAGTAAGCTTTATGTGAATACGTGCACAATAAAACTTTCTTTAATCATGATATATAACCAGAACTATTTAATGAATAAGTTACTGATGCTGATGCAGTGTCACATGAAAAAGTGTGATGTAGTACAACCTTCATTCGAATAACAAATTTTGTTATGTGCAGAAGGAGATGTCTGCAAAGTACCAAATGTGTTGTATGATAGTGTATATCAGTTTAATTGGATCTAAAAGAGAGCGACGAAGGCAGATTGTAGGCGGATTCTAGTTTCAAAATTCTGGTTTGACTTCAAAAATTGGTTAAATGACTAAATGGTTAAGTTCATGAATAGTTTAATAAGAAAATGGTTAGATGATACTACGAAAGCTCCGTTGACGGGTTTCTTAATGATTGGTTCTTAAAGGATTGTGAAGTTTTATAAATGGGGAAGAATTTGGAGTATTGACAAGTTCAACTGTTCTAGACGCTACTTAGCAGAGATTCGTATAATTATCTTTGTGGGTTGAGTGATTTCTAAAACCAAAGAAATCTTAATTAATAAACACAAATTCAATAATGTCTTATGTATTTGAAGTTTTCTTTATTTTATGTTATGGATACATTTTATTTGCCTGAAGTCAGTCTCTTATCATTTTCATCCATCATCACCATATTCATCATCGTCATCATTGTCACCATCATCATCACCACCATCATGACCATCAATATTATTGTTGTTGCTATCATCATTATCACAGTGATTATTATGACAGCAGCAATAATAATAATAATGTTGATGATGGCAATTTACAATACTAATATTATTGTGATTAATAATTTGATAAAAAGGTAGTACTTGTTGGTATTAGTAGTACATGCAGTAGTAGTTGTGGTGAATGTGATGAATGATTATTATTTATTCATTATTGCTACTGCTATTACTTAAAGTCTATTACTATTGTTATCATCAACAACAACAACAACATTTTGATTGGTACATGTGTAATACCCTCCCAAAGTCCTACCTGCACCTCACCACGGTGGGAGAGTGTAACAGCCAAGTAGGGGATAGCCCGGTGAGGCTATGCCATCAGTGGTGAAGACTGGTCGAAGTACCACATATAGGGCGTCACGCGAGGTGGACAGGCTCACCAGGAACCCTGAAAGAGTTGGCCAACGCAGGCGGCAGGTGTTGGAAGGACACCTAAGGGCGGAAGAGGCCTTAAGGGCACAACGGCCTCGTTACCCTGCCAGGAGAGGATTGGTCACCGCCTGGTATAGGACCAAGAAACCTTTACATGACTGAAACAAATATATACGAAGAGCAGTGGATAAGACCAGAGACAGAGCAACTTGGAGACGTCTTGTAAAGGCCTCATCGTCAGCATGCGCTTGACGGAAGAGAAATTGGACATGTGTTATAATTGTTAGGCAATAAGCAAGTGTTTAAAAAAAATAAAAATCGCATGATGATGGAAATCATGATGAAGGATGAGACTTAAAAGTGATGTTGTTATGCTCATCAATGATCTGTGCTGATCATTATTCACCACCACCACCACCACCACCACCACCACCACCACCACCACCACCACCACCACCACCACCACCACCACCACCACCACCACCACCACCACCACCACCACCACCAGCAGATGCAGTCTCTGTGCATATTATGTTTGTCATTGAGAAATAATTGAACATTGCCTGTCTTACATGTAACTTGAGTCGACTCGTCAGTGTGTCTGATGTCCACCAGACATTGTGTTGCGTAGGAATGAGAGATGCCAACCACCTCAACCCCCCCCCCCCCCCATCGACCCCCGCTCCTCGCCTTTCCAACCGCTGCTTTTTAATATAAAGCTCCAGCTTAGGTAGAGCTATATGCGCCGCGTGACCCTTTAGTCGGAATTATTGGGTCAGTGCCTCTATTTCTCCTTCCATAGAAGTGAGCACTTTCTCTTTGTTTCTGCTTTGACTTTGAAGTGTGTCACGTGCTTTGTTCCTCGTTCTTAGAATTGGGTCACCCTATTGCTTTATTTCTTTGTTAGAATTGGGTCATCCTATTGCTTTATCTCTTTGTTAGAATTGGATCACCCTATTGCTTTATTTCTTTGTTAGAATTGGATCATCCTATAGCTTTATTTCTTTGTTAGAATTGGATCACCCTATTGCTTTTTTTCTTTGCTAGAATTGGATGGCCCTATTGCTTTATTTCTTTGTTAGAATTGGGTCATCCTATTGCTTTATTTCTTTGTTAGAATTGGGTCATCCTATTGCTTTATTTCTTTGTTGGAATTGGATCACCCTATTGCTTTATTTCTTTGCTAGAATTGGGTCATCCTATTGCTTTATTTCTTTGTTAGAATTGGATCATCCTATTGCTTTATTTCTTTGTTAGAATTGGATCATCCTATTGCTTTATTTCTTTGTTACGATTGGGTCATCCTATTGCTTTATTTCTTTGTTAGAATTGGATCATTCTATTGCTTTATTTCTTTGTTGGAATTGGATCACTCTATTGCTTTATTTCTTTGTTACAATTGGATCACCCTATTGCTTTATTTCTTTGCTAGAATTGGGTCATCCTATTGCTTTATTTCTTTGTTAGAATTGGATCATCCTATTGCTTTATTTCTTTGTTAGAATTGGATCATCCTATTGCTTTATTTCTTTGTTACGATTGGGTCATCCTATTGCTTTATCTCTTTGTTAGAATTGGATCACCCTATTGCTTTATTTCTTTGTTAGAATTGGATCATCCTATTGCTTTATTTCTTTGTTACAATTGGATCACCCTATTGCTTTATTTCTTTGCTAGAATTGGGTCATCCTATTGCTTTATTTCTTTGTTACAATTGGATCATCCTATAGCTTTATTTCTTTGTTAGAATTGGATCACCCTATTGCTTTTTTTCTTTGCTAGAATTGGATCATCCTATTGCTTTATTTCTTTGTTACAATTGGATCACCCTATTGCTTTATTTCTTTGCTAGAATTGGGTCATCCTATTGCTTTATTTCTTTGTTACAATTGGATCATCCTATTGCTTTATTTCTTTGTTAGAATTGGATCATCCTATAGCTTTATTTCTTTGTTACGATTGGGTCATCCTATTGCTTTATTTCTTTGTTAGAATTGGATCATTCTATTGCTTTATTTCTTTGTTAGAATTGGATCATCCTATAGCTTTATTTCTTTGTTAGAATTGGGTCATCCTATTGCTTTATTTCTTTGTTAGAATTGGATCATCCTATAGCTTTATTTCTTTGTTACAATTGGGTCATCCTATTGCTTTATTTCTTTGTTAGAATTGGGTCACCCTATTGCTTTATTTTTTTGTTAGAATTGGATCACCCTATTGCTTTACCTCTTTGTTAGAATGAATTGGGTCACTTTTTTTATTGCTTTGTGATCAGACTTTGAATCAGAATGAATTTGATTTGGATTTCTGTTATATATTTTATATACACTGTGCCCCATAAAAAAACACACCAAAAAACTTTTCAAAAATCTTCTATAAAACTAAGCCAATTGTAATAAAAGTTTGTACGTTGTTTTTCAAATAATTTTGCCACAAAATATTTTACATTTTACTTACTCACAGCAGTGGTTGCTGTTGGAGGCAATGACGCAGACTAGGCGTGTTTGGAAACATTCAAACAGAGATTAGTAACTTATAGTTAAAATGGTTTTCAGCAGCGAAGATAAATTTTTTATTAAAGAATTTAGTATTGTTGAAGGGTTACAGTAGTCGTCGGTTGATAAAAGAGTTCCCGCAGAAGGGTTGGAATAAAAATGACTACAGAATTTGGGATCTAATACAGGAACGCGTCTACCAGACAGCAATGCGGGACATCAACGAGTTGAAGGAGCGCCTCATCGTTGTGTGAAGCAGTGTGTCATTGACAAAGCTATTGAACAGTGGCGGCCAAGGCTGAGAGCCTGCGTTCAAGCGAAGGGACATCACTTCGAACATCTTCTTAAATGACACATTACTTTTTCTTATTTAACATTAGACTTACATTTATGCATTTCGTGACAAAGTCTTTTGGTGTGTTTTTTATGGGGCACTGTGTATATATATATAATATACACCGTGAGGCATAAAAAGGAACCCCTAGAAAAATCGTTATTATTTTAACAATATTCAAACAATGTCAATGAAATTCAGGAAAATTATAGCTAAGTAGCAGGCAATGTAAATACATTTACAGTTTTTACTCTAACTGTCCGCCTTTAGCTTCTACGCATGCGCGAAGTCGCTTGCGCCATTCACGCACCGCCGAGTCAATAATTCGCTGGTCAAGATCGTTCCAAGCTTGCATGATTCGCTTCCGAAGATCTTCAACATCACGGACCTTTGTTCTGTACACCATTTCCTGCACGAATCACCATATTTTATAATCGACGGGATTAAGATCTGGGCTGTTAGGGGGCCATAGAGTAGGAATTATGAAGTCAGGAGTTTCATGCGTCAGAAGTGCAATCGTTTCTCGAGCTCTGTGCGTTGGAGCACCATCTTGCTGGAGAGTGTAAAATTCAGTGAGTTCTCGAATTTCAGGTAGAAGGCCTTCCATGAGTAAAACATCTCGGTAGTATTGGCCGTTGATTTTTATCTCCGGTTCAACAAAATGAATTGACTTGCGCCCCAGAAAAGAAACACCGACGGACAATAGGCTATCAGGGATTTGCTAAACGCCGGACGTGTGCGTATAAGGCGGTCGGCTGCAACATCTCTCTTTCGAGTTCCAACTGCTACATACAGACGATCATTTTGAGTATTGCTATATAGGAGAAGCAGGAAATGGTGTACAGAACAAAGGTCCGTGATGTTGAAGATCTTCGGAAGCGAATCATGCAAGCTTGGAACGATCTTGACCAGCGAATTATTGACTCGGCGGTGCGTGAATGGCGCAAGCGACTTCGCGCATGCGTAGAAGCTAAAGGCGGACAGTTAGAGTAAAAACTGTAAATGTATTTACATTGCCTGCTACTTAGCTATAATTTTCCTGAATTTCATTGACATTGTTTGAAAATTGTTAAAGTAATAACGATTTTTCTAGGGTTTTTTTATGCCTCACGGTGTATATATAATATATATATAATATATATAATATTTTTATATACAATATTTTTATATATAATATTGTTATATATAATATTGTTATATATATATTATATATAAATAATATTGTTATATCTAATATTGTTATATGTAAATATTGTTATATATATTATATATATAATATTTTTATATATAATATTTTTATATATAATATTATTATATATATATTATATATATAATATTGTTATATATAATATTGTTAAATATAATATTGTTATATGTAAATATTGTATATATATATAATATTGTTATATATAATATTGGCTTTAAGTTTAAATTGATTCACTCTTCTTGAAGTTTGATCCGAATTTCCTGCGACTCAAGAACTATAATATACACTGTGCCCCATAAAAAAACATCAAAAAACTTTGTCATGAAACGCATGTAAGTCTAATGTTAAAAAAGATAAAGTAATGTTTCATTTAAGAAGATGTTCGAAGTGATGTCCCTTCGCTTGAACGCAGGCTCTCAGCCTTGGCCGCCACTGTTCAATAGCTTTGTCAATGACACTCTGCTTCAACTGTGCCCACACAACGATGAGGCGCTCCTTCAACTCGCTGATGTCCCGTATTGCTGTCTGGTAGACGCGTTCCTGTATTAGACCCCAAATTCTGTAGTCAACGGGATTGAGGTCTGGTGAGTTTGCTGGCCAGAGTTCCGGTCCAATGAAGCTTGGTGTTTCACGTCGCAGCAACGCAATGGTGTCCTTTGCGCGATGTGCTGGGGCGCTGTCCTGTAAGTTACTAATCTCTGTTTAAATGTTTCCAAACACGCCTAGTCTGCGTCACTGCCTCCAACAGCAACCACTTCTGTGAGTAAGTAAAATGTAAAATATTTGTGGCAAAATTATATGAGAAACAACGTACAAACTTTTATTAAAATTGGCTTAGTTTTATAGAAGATTTTTGAAAAACATTTTGGTGTGTTTTTTTATGGGGCACAGTGTGTATATATATATATATATATTGCATATACCATCGTCATCATCATCATCCTCATCATCATGATGATCGTCATCACCATTGCTGCCGCTATCATCATTGTCACCATCATCATTGTCACCATCATCTTTGTCACCATCATCACTGTCACCATCATCATTGTCACCATCATCTTTGTCACCATCATCACTGTCACCATCATCATTGTCACCATCATAATAATAATAATTATTGTTTAAAAGGTTTTTGGTTTTTTATTTGCTCCCCAAAACCGTCTTTGTTGGTTTTTTGTTTTTTTTTGCATCATTTTATTCCGTTTTTTATGTAACGCTATTTATTTATTTTCTGTCTCTTATTATTTTCCTTAATTTTATTTTTTCCTGATATTCCGTACGTTGTCAGCCCAATCTCAAGGTTTCAACTAACTGATGTCATTATTTAATTGTTTAACGTCATTATTTAAGAGATAGCCAACATGTGGTAAGTAAACAAGCGTTTTAATTTTAAAATGCAGTTTAAGATGTAAAATGTTAAATTATTTTCCATTTCGGTTTTTTGTCGTTTTTTCCGTTTTTAGTTTTTCGAATAAAACGACGTTTTTTCCGTTTTTTTTCCGTTTCAATCGTTTTATTACATCTATGGTCACCATGATTGAGTGATTGATTAATTGGTTGGTTGATTGATTAATTAGTTGGTTGATTGATTGATTGATTGGTTGGTTGGTTAATTGGTTGATTGATTGATTGGTTGATTTATTGATTGGTTGATTGATTGATTGATTGGTTGGTTGGTTGATTGACTGATTGGTTGGTTGTTTGGTTGATTGATTGATTGGTTGGTGCCAATGATTGTGTCGCCATCATTCTACCTGTCTCTTAAGAATGTTCTTCTCTTCAATTTTATTTACGTGACATTTTACCTGGATGCCAACTTACCAGTTCATCTTCTTCTCCTTCTCCTGCACCAGCTGCACAAGACTCCTATGTCTTCATCGCTGTTGATGCTGCTGCTGATGCTGCTGCTGCTGCTTCTGATGATGATGCTGATGATGATTATGCGGGCAGGCGTCTACTATATACCTCCTCCTCTCAGGTTCACCTGTGCGACACTGCATTCATCCATCCACCCATCCACCTTCAATATTTCATCATTCCATCCATATGTCTGTTGGTCTGTCTATCTGTTTGTCTTTCTGTCTGTTTGTCTATCTGTCTGTTTGTCTTTCTGTCTGTTTGTCTATCTGTCTGTTGGTCTGTCTATCTGTTGATCTGTCTGTTGGTCTGTCTATCTGTTTGTCTTTCTGTCTGTTTGTCTATCTGTTTGTTTGTCTGTCTGTCTGTTTGTCTATCTGTTTGTGTATCTGCTTGTTTGTCTGTTGGTCTGTCTATCTGTTTGTCTATCTGTTGGTCTGTCTATCTGTTTGTTTGTCTGTCTGTTTGTCTATCTGTTTGTTTGTCTGTCTGTCTGTTTGTCTATCTGTTTGTCTATCTGTTTGTTTGTCTTTCTGTCTGTTTGTCTATCTGTCTGTTTGTCTTTCTGTCTGTTGGTCTGTCTATCTGTTTGTCTTTCTGTCTGTTTGTCTATCTGTCTGTTTGTCTGTCTGTCTGTTTGTCTATCTGTCTGTTTGTCAATCTGTTTGTCTATCTGCTTGTTTGTCTGTTGGTCTGTCTGTTTGTCTATCTGTTTGTCTATCTGCTTGTTTGTCTGTTGGTCTGTCTATCTGTCTGTCTGTCTGTTGGTCTGTCTATCTGTTGTTCTGTCTGTCTGTTTGTCTATCTGTTTGTCTATCTGTTTGTCTATCTGCTTGTTTGTCTGTTGGTCTGTCTATCTGTTTGTCTATCTGTTGGTCTGTCTATCTGTTTGTCTGTCTGTCTGTTTGTCTATCTGTTTGTCTATCTGCTTGTTTGTCTGTTGGTCTGTCTATCTGTTTGTCTATCTGTTGGTCTGTCTATCTGTTTGTTTGTCTGTCTGTCTGTTTGTCTATCTGTTTGTGTATCTGCTTGTTTGTCTGTTGGTCTGTCTGTCTGTCTCGTTTGTAAGGCTGCTACCTGGGCAGCAGGTGCATTGATCGTTTTGGCACTTGCAGTCTAAGTAGCCACCAGCTTCCAGTTCTCGATGAGTTGGCTGCTGCTACATGGTTGGTGAGGATGATGAAGATGACGAAGATGACGAAGACAACGATGATGATGATGATGATGATTGATGATGATGATGGTGATGGTGGTGGTGATGATGATGGTGATGGTGATGATCATGGTTATGGTGATGTTGATGATGATGATGATGATGACGATGGTGATGGTGATGATCATGGTTATGGTGATGTTGATGATGGTGACGGTGACGATTGATGATGACGATGACGATGATGATGATGATGACGATGATGATGATGATGTGATGATGCCTCTTCTTGTTTGGCGCTCGTCCTTGCTTCATCCGTCTTTGCATTCGTCGCACGATGAGATTGCGTTTGAGCAGAGCATGGTTGTTGAAGCGATGTGTTGTGTGGAGAGCATGGTTGTTGAAGCGATGTGTTGTGTGGAGAGCATGGTTGTTGAAGCGATGTGTTGTGTGGAGAGCATGGTTGTTGAAGTGATGTGTTGTGTGGAGAGCATGGTTGTTGAAGTGATGTGTTGTGTGGAGAGCATGGTTGTTGAAGCGATGTGTTGTGTGGAGAGCATGGTTGTTGAAGCGATGTGTTGTGTGGAGAGCATGGTTGTTGAAGCGATGTGTTGTGTGGAGAGCATGGTTGTTGAAGCGATGTGTTGTGTGGAGAGCATGGTTGTTGAAGTGATGTGTTGTGTGGAGAGCATGGTTGTTGAAGTGATGTGTTGTGTGGAGAGCATGGTTGTTGAAGTGATGTGTTGTGTGGAGAGCATGGTTGTTGAAGCGATGTGTTGTGTGGAGAGCATGGTTGTTGAAGCGATGTGTTGTGTGGAGAGCATGGTTGTTGAAGCGATGTGTTGTGTGGAGAGCATGGTTGTTGAAGTGATGTGTTGTGTGGAGAGCATGGTTGTTGAAGTGATGTGTTGTGTTGAGAGCATGGTTGTTGAAGCGATGTGTTGTGTGGAGAGCATGGTTGTTGAAGCGATGTGTTGTGTGGAGAGCATGGTTGTTGAAGCGATGTGTTGTGTGGAGAGCATGGTTGTTGAAGTGATGTGTTGTGTAGAGAGCATGGTTGTTGAAGTGATGTGTTGTGTTGTTGTGTGCACTTGAATTATTGAACTTCATTTCGTGAGTTCTCTTCGTAATATTCGATTCTAAGCGGAATCAGTTTTTTGGCTGCGATGATGATCTTTTGAATTATTAAACGAATGATGATTGAATTTTGTGTGTCTTCATGAAAACTAAGTGAATTGAATGAATGAATTGAATGAATCAATTGAATGAATGAATGAATTAATTGAATGAATGAATTGAATGAATGAATTAATTGAATGAATTGAATGAATTAATTGAATGATCGAATTGAATGAATGAATGAATTGAATGAATCAATTGAATGAATGAATGAATTGAATGAATGAAATGAATGAATGAATGAACTGAATTGAATTAATGGATGAATGAATTGAATGAATGAATGAATTGAATGAATGAATGAATTGAATGAATTGAATGCATGAATTGAATGAATGAATGAATTGAATGAATGAATTGAATGAATGAATTGAATGAATGAATTAATTGAATGATCGAAATGAATGAATGAATTGAATGAATGAAATGAATGAATGAATTGAATTGAATTGAATGGATGAATGAATTGAATGAATGATTTGAATGAATGAATGAATTGAATGAATTAATTGAATGAATTGAATGAATGAATTGAATGAATTAATTAATTGAATGATCGAATTGAATGAATGAATTAATTGAATGAATGAATTGATTGAATGAATGAATTAATTGAATGATCGAATTGAATGAATGAATGAATTGAATGAATGAATTGAATGAATGAATTAATTGAATGAATTAATTGAATGAATTAATTAATTGAATTGAATTTAATTGATGAATGAATTGAATGAATGAATTGAATGAATGAATTAATTGAATGAATGAATTGAATTGAATGAATGAATTGATTGAATGAATGAATTCAATGAATGAATGAATTGAATGAATGAATTGAATGAATAAATTAAATGAATGAATGAATTGAATGAATTGAATGAATGAATTGAATGAATGAATTGAATGAATTGAATTGAATGAATTGAATGAATGAATCGAATTGAATGAATTGAATGAATGAATGAATTGAATGAATGAATGAATTGAATGAATGAATTGAATGAATGAATTGAATGAATGAATTGAATGAATAAATTGATTGATTGAATGAATGAATTCAATGAATGAATGAATTCAATGAATGATTGAATGAATGAATGAATGAATTGAATGAATGAATTGAATAAATGAATGAATTGAATGAATTGAATGAATGAATTGAATGATTGAATGAATGAACTCAATGAATGAATGAATTCAATGAATGAATTGATTGACTGAATTCAATGAATGAATGAATGAATTGAATGAATGAATGAATTGAATGGAATGAATGAATTGAATGAATGAATGAATGAATGAATTGAATGAATGAATGAATTCAATGAATGAATGAATTGATTGAATGAATGAATGAATTGAATGATTGAATGAATGAATTCAAAGAATGAATTCAATGAATGAATGAATTCAATGAATGAATGAATTGATTGAATGAATGAATGAATTGAATGATTGAATGAATGAATTCAATGAATGAATGAATTGAATGAATGAATGAATGAATGAATTGATTGAATGAATGAATGAATTGAATGAATGAATTCAATGAATGAATGAATTGATTGAATGAATGAATGAGTTCAAAGAATTGAATGAATGAATTGAATTAATTAAATGAATGAATGAATTGAATGATCGAATGATTGGATGAATGAATGAATGAATGAATTGAATGAATGAATGAATTGAATGAATGAATTGATTGACTGAATTCAATGAATGAATGAATGATTTGAATGAATGAATGAATTGAATGAATGAATTGAATGAATGAATGGATGAATGAATTCAATAAATGAATGAATTCAATGAATGAATGAATGAATGAATGAATTGATTGAATGAATGAATGAATTGAATGATTGAATGAATGAATTCAATGAATGAATGATATGAATGAATGAATTCAATGAATGAATAAATTGATTGAATGAATGAATGAATTGAATGATTGAATGAATGAATTCAATGAATGAATGAATTGAATGAATGAATGAATTGATTGAATGAATGAATGAATTGAATGAATGAATTCAATGAATGAATGAATTGATTGAATGAATGAATGAATTGAATGATTGAATGAATGAATTCAATGAATGAATGAATTGAATGAATGAATGAATGAATGAATTGATTGAATGAATGAATGAATTTATTGAATGAAAGAATTCAATGAATGGATGAATTAAATGAATGAATGAATGAATGAATGAATGAATGAATGGTATCTTTGTCTCTTCATTGTCGATGAATTCTTTGCCTTCCTCAGTGAATTCTTTCATTGCTTTCAGTTTCAATCCATATCTCCTCTGTGAATGCAATAGTGTTGATCATCATCATATGTTCTTGGTATTAGCAGTGTTACACTTTTTTTTACATGCTCACAAGTTGACATCGCATGGTCATTGGTCAACCTCTAAGGAACATGTGGTTGACATCGCATTGTCAACCTCTAAGGAACATGTGGTTCCGTTTAATTATAGATCACCAGATTTGCATTACGCAAACATTTGTCTGGAAGTGTGATGATCTTTGTGTGGTTGTGCATTTGGGGTGACTGACTTTTTGTTACTTGCACTTGCATAGATGCATTGCGAAAATGGGAAGTGACTTATGTTCAAACGTTTCCACAGACGTAGGGGCATTTCCCCCTCATGGAAAGTTGACACCTTTAATACTTTGAACAGTTACAGCTCTTTGCTTCTTAACACATGTCTTTACACTGAAGCACTGTTAAAAAGTTAAAGTCGTCCCTGGGCCGCAGGCCCATTGGCGAGGCGCTCATCTCCTTTCCTAAGCCTTTGAGCCGGCAATGGACGAATCCCAAGGTCCTGGGCACGGGGCCAGTGATTTCCCAGGACTTGCCGTTTACTTCCCAGCTTACGCCGGTACCAAATTATACTGCGTGGTGACTACACCGAAGCACTGTAGGCTATACCAATGACACCCACAGTGCAGCTGAGAAATTTACCTTTTGAGACCTCAATGAAAATATATACTGATGTTCTTACTTTGATGCCTTCTAAATTTTTCTAGCCATGACCATTACGTTTACCCCCTGCCGCCACCCTGCAGAAATGTCTGCGGGTGCATATGCGGCCACAGCATCTGCCAATCGTACCAGTTTGTAGAGAAAGAACCGTTTTGAAGTATCTGTCTATTGTATTGTTCTATTGTATTGTTCTATTGTATTGCTCTATTGTATTGTTCTAATTGTATTGTTCTAATTGGTGTGCATTGTGTCTGCCTGTATATTTTCTTCAGTTGTTCGTCTGTCATGTCGCTACGTCACCTCCTTCCCGCCGTCATCACAGCTCCTCTTCCTCCTCCTCGTCCTGTCTGTCACTCGTAAGACGTTAGATCCCGGATGTGAGCAGGTGGTGTCACGTGGTGACGAGTCCTTCAGCAGACTACACCGGAACTGACGTAATCGTCTGTGGACCGTGACTTGTTGCGTCTTCACGCGTCATTGACGATGCTTTCCATCGTCACGGATAAGCTGCGGCGACAGATGTTGGATGACAATGCGGCGGTTGGCAGTGATGCCTTGCAGCGCGAACAACCTCGGGTGAGTGCAATACAAGGGAGAATTGGTGATGGGGGGAGGGGCAATTTGTCATCTCAGAAAATCTTCGTATCGCAGAAGAAACGAACTATGGAGATGAGATTATTGTCATCAGTGAGCAGAAGAAACGAACTATGGAGATGAGATTATTGTCATCAGTGAGCAGAAGAAACGAACTATGGAGATGAGATTATTGTCATCAGTGAGCAGAAGAAACGAACTATGGAGATGAGATTATTGTCATCAGTGAGCAGAAGAAACGAACTATGGAGATGAGATTATTGTCATCAGTGAGCAGAAGAAACGAACTATGGAGATGAGATTATTGTCATCAGTGAGCAGAAGAAACGAACTATGGAGATGAGATTATTGTCATCAGTGAGCAGAAGAAACGAACTATGGAGATGAGATTATTGTCATCAGTGAGCAGAAGAAACGAACTATGGAGATGAGATTATTGTCATCAGTGAGCAGAAGAAACGAACTATGGAGATGAGATTATTGTCATCAGTGAGCAGAAGAAACGAACTATGGAGATGAGATTATTGTCATCAGTGAGCGTGTGCTCACTATAGGCCATTGCAAAAAATTTGTTCGAATGTTCCTTGTGCCCCCTGCCATATTGTTACTATTGCTGAAACATAATTGCCTCCAAATTTTCAGGTCCGTAGACCATGTTTTGACCCCCGCCCCCACATCAAAAGTATACTTTTATGTTCAAAACGGACATTGACAACATGGCAGCAAATTGTAATCTTTTTGCATTACCTTTTATAGGTTGTAATCAACTAACCATGGCAGCAAGGAGTGAAAATATGGAAAAAGAACTACCTCGGGAAGACTATTTCCTCCAATTTAATCCATACCAAACCACCCGGTACTTAGAAAATATGATAGAGAAGTGCCTATTCTACGTTGGAAACTGGCTCTCTTCATCCATTGGGGCCGATGCAGCGTATAATGATCTCAAGCTATGGCATGACTTGAACAAGTATAGCAAGCATGATCCACAAGTTGCAAATGCAGACATAAAAGCCATGGAAAAGCACTTCTGATACCTATTAACAGAAGAATGTGCTCTGTTATCTCTATTTTGAAACAGACTTTCCTATTCAGAACGACAGCAGATTGCTCGAACATTGCTCCGAATTCCTAGACCAAGAGAGTTTGAAAGGGGTCATCCAACTTTTCCAATTCTGAGTCACAATTAAAAAAGCTATCATCCCTTATTGGGCCTAAATCCTGGTTCTTGCTTCACAGCATGGGAATAATTGGCGCCGACTGGCTATGAAAACCTGTTAATGAATGGCATAATGATTCAAATTACCAAGAAGCTGAGACATGTGCGGCCAAATGCGGATCCAGGGGCCAATCCGGCCATGGCCACCCATCAGAAATGTCCATAGGACGTGCACTCCCCCCTCCACCAGGTTTCAAGAAGTTTTCGATCAATGGAGCGAGCAAAATTGAAAGTAGGACATGGTTTTTAAAAAGATGATCATTGTAACATTGGCTTGGATAAATACCAGTACATGTTCAAGGCAGTTGGTCGATTAAATGACTAAAAGAAAAAGTCATCAGCTATTTTGGCAAGGAAATTTGGTATTTCAAGATATTTCAACCGAATGACGTTAAAAATGTTATCAGTTTTTTCGGGTCATAGATCAACGAAAATTTTTCCGATGTGAAGTTTAAAAAATTTGCCCATCCCCCCCGAAAATGTATGTATCCGCCCCTGTGTGCGGCATGTCAAAGTGGTGAATGATCTGTCGGAATGGGCTGTGAAGCTAATCTAAGACTTCTCAACTAGTGTTGCCAATGATGAAACACAAAAACAGTTTTATTGCAAATGGTCAAATATCAACGCAACGAAATTTTCAACTTTCAAAAAGAGACATTAAAGAAATAAACCTTCTCCTCCATAAAACCTTTAATCCAGTAAAGTGATATGACAGGATTGTGTGTGCTGTGTACACTATTACCAAAAAATATATGTATTTTGTCTTCTATGTATAATAGACCGTCTTATAACCTAGTACAAACATTTTCGTCATGATTATATTGTAGGAAAACGGTCATTTATTAACTAAATCAGTTGATCGTGTTGGGCGGGGGTCAAAACACCACGAAATAACCTAAAATTTGCTATACATTCATATTTTGCCATTAGAAACAATATAGGAGGGGGCACCATGTAATTTTAAAAAAATATTTTTCCCATACAAAAATGAAATGGGAGCGCCTCTGAGTAGAGAGAGCTTGAAGAGGTGCTATAGCAAGTGCAGTGTGCACATACAAACAAACAAACAAATTAGAGGTTTTCATTAAAAAATTATTAATAATTTGATTTGTATGATTGGCGAAGTAACAACAATGATGTGTAAGAAATTAGAATCAACTGAATGTTGCAACTAATCATGCATTATAACAACTCGAATAGTTGTTGTTTCTTCTTTTGTTGAATAAGATGAAGAAATTGTTCATGGGTTTGCATATCGACTGTATAGAGGACAAACGTGTTATGTCCATATTTCATTATTTCGAGAAAACTGAATTTCAAATTTCAAATGCTTATGAAAAATATAAGAAAGTAACATTATCATACTTTATTGGTGTCATTGAATACGTATTTAAACCGGGAACAAGGTAAACAGAGCAATGGTATCATGTGATATGGGAATAACATGAAAAAGGGAAGTTTATAGGGGCGGGGTGCCCAAAAATGGACATACGACATTTGTGCTCTACAAAAATCTTTGTAACATGGACATATCACATTCAACAGATCATTAATAAAGCATGTTTACTGGGCTTGTTTGCTATTTAAAAGGCCAAAACAGAGTTAAGCAAGCTTGCAAATAAGAAAGTAAGTCAAATTGGACATGCAAACTTGCTTTTACATAAGTCACAGGCTAAAATTTCTGTTTTAGGTCACACAAAATTATCATTGTTCTTGAGATCATGGAAATTTGGCTAAAATATTGCAACGATTCATTGAAAAAAAGAAGTGCTAGCAAACTGGATTTGATTTTTGTCTAAGGGTTAACAGAATTTTAAAAAATGGATGAAAGGTCAATGACAATGAAAAATGTTGGTGAAAATGTTCGCTCTCTGGCAAAAAGTATTGAATTACTGAACGTATTTGCCACCTCGATAGCTTACAATGAAGAGATACTGTTTTGCAGAAAAGCTTCTTTCACTCTTTTCCTTCGACCATTCATCATAAACAACACACACGGCTCATATTTTCTGCTTAGGCTATTAGATGTTCTAACCAGCAGCTAACAGTTACTGTACTGTTCCTGGACAAAGTTGCGCAGAAACTACTTCTTCATAATTATTGTAACTTGTACAACCTAGTCCCATTTCACCATCTACAACTGAAACAGCACTTTCACAGTATATTGGTCTTTGCTGCTTTCATATCAGTATGCTGTGCTCTTATCCTTCTTTTGATTATTGATTTCCGTTCACAGTCTGCCTTTGTTGTAAGTATCCTGTAACAATAATGCAAACAATAAGCTTAGGCTAATTGTAACAATTATAGGAAAGTCAATATCAATTTTTTTACTAGTTAATAGTAGTTATGGGATCTCAAGAAACAAAGCAACAGAAAAACCAAAATAAAACGATGAAAGAATGTATCCTACATCAATGACATTAAACAATCTCTGTGATAAAGTTTTCCTATGACCAGTGTTCCATTAGCCTACTCATTTCGGAGAAGGCTTTACACTGCATATTGCAGTTAAACTCACAAACATTAAACCCATCTGTTATCGTGTTAAACGCTTGAGAAATAAATTATAGGCTATTTGCAACCCGCTGTTTGTCAAATAATTCTATAGAAATACAGATGCAATATTATGGTCAACTTACGATTGGTTTTCACACTTAATGAAGTTGAACTCGAGATTAAGACCATTGACGATGATGACTTCGCAAGAGGAGCGAACATTGGATAATCGCGACTGAACTTTATGAAATCATCTTTGATTACTTTAGACCGACTGGCAGAATAATGACTGCCACTTACTATAATTTTTTAACAGTAAGCTCTTATTAATTTTAATAAAATAACAAAATCTGAACAGTCAGCATGCCGACTGGCTTGACGCCATCTTGCATTGAAGTAGCGTAAACAATAGCTGATTGGCCGTATTTCTCCGAGCACAAATGTCGTATTAGTGAGGAGGTTAAGGTCCAAAAACGCAGTGCATTGTGCATCTTGTGGATAAAAGCAACAAATTTTTACAGCTTCAAGACAAACATATTTTAAAACTTTTCAGCCAGAGGCATCAAAAAATTCAAATGGGAACATACTTAAACAGATGGTTGAAAGTATGCTAAAAATGCACATGCTCCATAGTTGATATGCAGCTCGAAACTGCACTTGGATGCAGAATATGTGGTCTTTTGACAACATGAAACATTACTAATCTGATTTAAACATTATACATTGTGGAACAATTGATACAGAACAAGTATACTATGAAAGTATGCTAAAAATGACATTCCAGAGCCGAGTTGCAACTATTTATAGCACTAATATGCAGAATATGTGGTCTTTTGACAATATGAAACATTACTAATCCGATTTAAACATTACACAGTGTTGGACAATTGATACAAAACAAGTACACTATGAAAGTATGCCAAAAAATTCACATTTCAAGAGCTGATACGCAACTCTTTATGCACATAGATGCAGAATATGTGGTCTTTTGATAACACGAAACAATACTAACCTAATTGAAACATTACACATATGCATACTTGTGTGGAACAATTGATAGAGTACAAGTACCGGTATACTATGAAGGTATGCAAAAATTATTCACATTTCCGGAGCCGATACGCAACTCTTTATGCACATAGATGCAGAGTATGTGGTCTTTTGACAACATGAAACATTACTAACCTAATTGAAACATTACACATATGCATACTTGTGTGGAACAATTGATAGAGCACAAGTATACTATGAAAGTATGCCAAAAATTCACATTTCCAGAGCCGATACGCAACTCTTTATGCACATAGATGCAGAATATGTGGTATTTTGACAACACGAAACAATACTAACCTAATTGAAACATTACACATATGCATACTTGTGTGGAACAATTGATAGAGTACAAGTACCGGTATACTATGAAAGTACGCAAAAATTATTCACATTTCCGGAGCCGATACGCAACTCTTTATGCACATAGATGCAGAATATGTGGTCTTTTGACAACATGAAACATTACTAACCTAATTAAAACCATACACATATGCATACTTGCTAAAACTGCACTTTTCCAGAACCGATATGCAACTCCATATTGCACTTAGATGCAGAATATGTGGTCTTTTGACAACATGACACATTACAATATCCGGTTGCAATATAGTCGTGTGGGGTAGCACAATGTTCTGCACACCAATACAACTTTAGGACTTGAAGAGTACTTTCAGCAGATACCAAATACTAATATCAGTGATGCAGTGTGCTTCTGTCATGTAAGAAATAACATAAAAATATGTCATAAATAGACACAATGTCAAAATTCCAGTTCTAAAACAGGTCTTTTACATTTGGGAATTTTCCTATAAAAATGCATGCTGGCACCACAATTTTGAGAAAATATTTGATTTACATTTTGTATCACTAGTACCAGGTAATTAAATAATAATAATAATAAGAATAAGAATAAGAATAAGAAGAAGAAGAAGAAGAAGAAGAAGAAGAAGAAGAAGAAGAAGAAGAAGAAGAAGAAGACGACGATTTATATAGCACGATAGCTCAGCCGAGGCCAAATGTCAGTTTAAATATGCTGTCATTTATTTCTATCACTATTTTAACATAATGTCAAAGTGTTTTCTCTACAAAATTGTCCAGTTATTCACGATCTGCCCGTCGGTTGTCTCATTAAAATAATTACCCTGACAACCAGTACTAGTGACAATAATTACTGGTCATTTGGTATGAAGAACTGGACAGTTTGAAGCGTCTAAAGTGAAAAACTGACCAAAATATGTTTGCTGCTGAAGTTGGTTGGGTAGAACATAAAAGTACGTGAATTTGCATCTGTTTAATTTATGACATTTTCAGACTTCTTCAATAACTTTTGATCTAGAGCAGCTAAACACATTTGTTTTCCAGTTTTGAGTTATGAGCATTGCATAGAATTGCATGATCAAAGACCTTTCATCTCCGTGATAGCAGTCACTTTCAACTGACCAAATGGGCATGTGAGACACCTGATAAACAAGTCAATTACACGTCATTGGAGAAATTGAAGAAAAACCTTTTTATTGACACCAAACTCTAAGTAAGTAATCTTTAAAGCAGTGTAATTTTTGTAGAATAGCCTGCAGGAATTGGCAAGACAGGCACTGCAGGCAGTGCCCATAAAGCTTGACTCCAAACATATCCAGCCTGATACCCAGAATGTTTGAGATGTCACACTTGTAATGCATCTTGCCTTGGTGGAATGTTCTCAATTGTTCTACCTTTTCATGCAATACTTTCCGACAAGTTCTTTAGCTCCGGCCAACAAAGGCTGAATTTGGGACACACTATTTTCTTTGGTTTTTATGTCTCAATTGGGTCTTTCTCCGAAGCATCTTTGTGATCTCATGCTTTGTCTCCTCTCTGCCTCACCACTGGATCCTCTCATATCCTCTGATTAGCCTGACTTATAATTATGTTCCTCATGTCTGCACTGGCTCAATCCAGTTGCTTTGCTTGCATAGATTCCTCTCTACAGAATGGAATTCCACAATCAATTCGCTCCACCTTTTTTCTCGACAGCAACTTTATTCTGGCACACACAAACACACAGGGTAATCTATCGCTTTAGCGTTCTAAAAATTATTCATCATTTAGTGGATTGTAGCGTTGGATGCAGATAAGTAGGATTGACAAAAAGATTTCTCGGTAAACAGAAGTTGGATTAATGAAAAATGTTTACTTAAATAGAAGTGGAATCAATAAAAAGATTCTTGCTGAAATTAAAGCTGGATTGATGAACAATATATTTTATTTAAATATAGATTGATAAGAAATAGTTGTTGTAGACCAAATAAAAGCAATACTGATTTTAAAATAAATTCTTGCCTTAATGAAACTTATGGAAGCTAGATCGATGAAAAGGGTAATCGTGCAGACAACGGACCTGTTCATGCAAGTAGTATATCCACCCAAAAAATTGCTAAAATAGAGTGCTGTGACCTATCAGCCCTTTCCCATGGTGCAATGCATTGAGTAAGTAATCAACACAAAAAATTAGCAGAATTTTTAAGTAAGTAAATAGGACATTTTATTTTATTACAGCAATACAAGAAATTAAGAAATGTAGACCAAATTAATGAAAACTAAGTTTTCATATTATGACGAAATAGGGATAATTAAAACAGGTCTACCAAATTGATGAAAAAATAAGTATTCAAGTTAATAAGAAAAATGTTGGCGAAAAAATAATGGAAGCACACAATAGTAGTTTAAGGCATCATAAGTGTAGGTTAGAGTTAGATTGTGTTCTTATTAGATACTGTTCACTGGCATATATCTTTGCACAGTATCTGATGTTAACACTATTCCTAACCCAAACCAACAAACAAGACGCCTAACCAGACCCTAACCGAAATTCACCTGACCCAAGACATCAAGAGATGCTTAAAAGCGAATAATCAGTTTTAGGAGAGCAGGTTTCTTCACTTTCGAACTTTCTATTTAATGGTATTATTTACTTAATATTTTAAATTATAATTATTAACTTTTTACCTATTAACTTAACCCTTTTACTTGGGATTTCGTGTTGATTACTTAATGAGAGCATTGCATCATGGCAATGATGCTGATAAATCGCAGCGCTCTATTTTAGCGATTTCTTGGACGGCCATACCGTTTACATGGACAGGCCATAGTCTGCAAAATTAAAATGAAAAGTATTCATGCCAAAGCAGAAGTAGGATTGATGGAAAATACTTATGCTGCGATAGATGAATAATTTAGAACGCTATTTAAGCGATACATTACACACACTGCACGTTCAATTAACTGGCAAGTACTGAGACTGCCGAGTCGATTAAAAGCACTGGTTAAACATCGCTACGTTATTCAAATTCTAACCTTCCAAACACAACTATTGAAATGCATGCAAATTTACATAATCCATGTTCAAAAATATTAATGTTCTTGCGCACAATACGAGCGAAAAACAACTTTAATTATTAATTGTTTATAAGTGTTCAGCCCAATCATCGCTCATGAAACTAGTTTTCAAGCCTAGCTGTCGCACAAGGTTGGCTCTGTAGATCGAAAATAGCCCAATAAATTCGCCCAAATGGTCGATCTAAGAGCAAAAGTGACCGAATTTTTCGAACATTTTACTCATTTTTTTAGTTATGTTCCGGATCGAATTAATTGATGCCTCTGGCTGAAAAGTCTTAAAATATGTTTTTCTTCAATACAAAAAAGTTTGTTGCTTTTATCCACAGTTTGCACAATGCAAGAGCTTAACGTCCTCACTATATGTCCACATATCACATTTGTGCTCTGAGGATTTTTACGAAGAGGACATACGACATTTGTAAACTGTGTATTGTACCATGATAACGCCTTTAGCAGGACATATAACTATTGTGCTCTGAAGCCTTATGCCATTACCTATTAGAATCGCCAAAAACATGGATTTCGAAAAAACATGGACATAACACGTTTGTCCTCTAACAGTCGATATGTCTACATTACATGATGTACAGCAGCAGCAGCAGCAGCAGCAGACGAACAATCTCAAGATTGTCTGTTTGTCTATTCATATAGAATCGCCGATGGCTTGCTGCAGGGGTCGAATGCTCGTCTCGCTTTCGCAATTAATAGGTAATTGGCATCGTGCCAACGTGTGAACTGTTGGGGGTCCGCGTGGTTGCCATGGTGACGGAGTAAGACGGTTGAGAGGAAAGCCCGGCGTCGAGAGATTGCGCGGCTTTTGAAGACAGACAGACGGACGGACAGACAGACAGACACACGCAGACGGATAGATATTGAGAGACAGACATAGAGACAAACAAAGATACAGACACAGGCAAACGGACAGAGACAGACCGAAGGAATGAAACAGACAGACGGACAGACAGACAGACAGACAGAAAAACTGTAGGGTTGAGACAGACAGACAGACAGACAGACAGACAGACAGACAGACAGACAGAAAAACTGTAGGGTTGAGACAGACAGACAGACAGACAGACAGAGAGACAGAAAAACTGTAGGAATAACAGACGGACAGACAGACAGACAGACAGAGAGAAAGTGGCTTCTGGCGAAATTTCCTTTGGTCATCGACGACGACGACGACCACGACGATGACGATGATGATGATGATGATGACGATGATGATGATGACGATGATGATGATGACGACGATGATGATGATGATGACGACGACGATGATGATGATGATGATGACGATGATGATGATGACGATGATGATGATGACGATGATTGTCTTGTCTGCAGTGTGTGTCGCTGTAGTCTACAGTGAGTGTATTTATAGGAAGCTTATCTTAAGTCGATTGTTGGTTGATGATTAGCCGAAGTAAAGTCTGTCGATCGCAGACACAATCCATTGCCATTATTAATTTCTAGTCATTTATATGAATTGAAGACGACGATACCTTCTCTCATCGTAATCTTCCTCATCGTAATCCTCCTCATCTTAATCCTCCTCATCTTAATCCTCTTCATCTTAATCCTCTTCATCTTAATCCTCTTCCTACTTCTTGTCCGAATTCTAATCCTGCTTCTCATCTTACTCCTCATCGTAATCCTCCTCATCTTAATCCTCCTCATCTTAATCCTCTTCATCTTAATCCTCTTCATCTTAATCCTCTTCCTACTTCTTGTCCGAATTCTAATCCTGCTTCTCATCTTACTCCTCATCTTATTCCTCCTCCTCGTCATCTCACTCCTCCTCCACATCTTATTCCTCCACATCTTATTCCTCCACATCTTACTCCTCGTACAATTTCTTCTAATCTTACTCCTCCTCCTCCTCCTTCGCTTCCTCCTTCTCCTCCTTCTCTTCTTCTTCCTCTTCTTCTCGATCGTCTGTATGATGGGGAAGATGGCGGCGGTTGGCTGTGGCTTTGTTATCCGAGGGGGGGAGAGGGTGTCATCTGGGTGGATGGTGTCTTTGGTGCCAAGTGGTTCCATCGTTCGAGACAATCGCTTAATGTCTTCGATTGATTCCATGTCACTGCTGCTGCTGCTTCTGCTGCTACCTCGCTTCTGTCACCGTTGTTTTTCATGTGACAGAGGGGAGGAGGAGGAGGACGAGGAGGAGGAGGAGGAGGAAAAGGAATTGGAGGAGGAAGAGGAGGAGGAGGAATATGAGAAGGAATTGGAGGAGGAGGAGGAGGAGAAGGAGGAGGAGGTGTTTTCGATTGCTCCCTCTGTCTGGTGATGTGGGGGCGGGGTGGGAGTGGGGGTGGTCTCATGGCCCAGGGTCTGGAAGCTCGGACTGTTGAAGCACTCCTTCCTATGTGGTACACGATGTTTGTTCATTTTTTCGCTTTATCCCTCATTTGTTTTTAATGACGCCAGGATTCGAAGGCTGGTCCATGCTGTTTCTCATTGTACCATGGTTTGAGGTTTGGCCTCCGTTGTTTCACTTGGTCCTGGGTCTGGTTGGCCTCCGTTGTTACTAATTAATGGCCCTAGGGTCTTTGGTTTGGTCCCCCCCATTGTATCTAATGGTCCCAGGGTCTCGGGTTGATCTCTGCCATTTCTATCGGCCCCAGGGCCTGTCTTCTTTAATACACTAAAGTTGCATAAGATAAAGAAGAGATGTGGTTAATTATCAATCGTGTCGAATCCGCTGCCATGGAGTACGGTTTAGAGATAAATTTTTCAAAGACGAAGGTTATGACCAATACCGATAGGATCCTCAGGATTTTTGTCGCGGGCAGTGAACTCAAACAAGTGGATAACTTCACATATCTAGGCAGCAAAATCTCAAGCGATGCGAAGTGTTCAGTTGATATTAAGTCCAGGCTGGCTATGGGTATGGCGGTCATGGTGAAGCTTACGAAAGTCTGGAAAAACAAGTCCATTAGTACTCAAAGCAAGCTTCGTTTGATGAAATCCTTGGTCTGGTCAGTCGCAACCTATGGTTGCGAATCATGGGTGCTCAAAAAGGCGGAGGAAAAGCAGATACAGAGTTTCGAGAACAAATGTACCCGTAAGCTTTTGCGCATTTCTTGGACGCTCAAACTTACCACAGAGCAGGTTTATCGGCTTGCCGGAACTTCACCAGAGCTCTTGGGTTCCATCAAGGCTCGCAAACTCTCCTATTTCGGTCATACCATCAGGATTCCCCAGGATTGCGTGGAAAAAGCCATTATGCTGGGTCACGTGGAAGGTTATCGACGCAAGGGAAGACCGCGTATTACCTGGATTGACAACATTCTTGCTTGGTCCCGTCTTTCCGGATCCAATCTTCTCGCCGCTGCACGCGATAGGAGGCAGTGGAGAGCTATAGTCCATGCATGTGACCAACCGTCGCGCAGCATGTCGGTGACTGACATGACATGACATGGTTAATTATAATGGTCATTTATAAAAAGTCTTTTTTACCGGATTTGTTTTTCCAAATGATCTCTTGACCTCCAGATGACCTCTGCGAAGGTCAACTTAATTTACATTCTTTATCCATTAACGTGGAAATGTGTTTTGTTTTCTTCCACAGGAAATGGTCGTTGGAATGAGAACGGTGAATGACGACGACGACATTCAACCGCTGAGTGATGATGCCCAGAATGACTTTCCAGGCAAACGTTTAAGCAATTTGGTGTTCTATCTAAAAATTACTGCGTAAAGGCTCATCATTATCATCGTCGTAGTCATCATCATCATTATCGTAGTCGCGATGGCAGTAATCAGATTTGCTCATCGTCATCATCATCATCATCATCATCATATCATCATCACTATCATCATCATCATCATCATCGTCATCATCATCGTCATTATTGTCAGATAAGACTAAATATGCGGTCATCATCATCGTCGTCGTTGTTGTCGTCATCATCATATCTAGTTCTTGCAGATAGTGCTTTTTTCAACTTCTATGAGAAATTCTGTTACAGTACTTTATTATAATACAAAGCAAATGCATGCAATACAATAGACCATAATACAAATAAAAACAATGAATGGAATACAATAGATCATAATACAAATAAAAACAATGAATGGAATACAATAGACCATAATACAAATAAAAACAATGAATGCAATACAATAGACCAAAATACAAATAAAAACAATGAATGCAATACAATAGACCATAATACAAATAAAAACATGAATGGAATACAATAGACCATAATACAAATAAAAACAATGAATGGAATACAATAGATCATAATACAAATAAAAACAATGAATGGAATACAATAGACCATAATATAAATAAAAACAATGAATGGAATACAATAGACCATAATACAAATAAAAACAATGAATGCAATACAATAGATCATAATACAAATAAAAACAATGAATGGAATACAATAGATCATAATACAAATAAACACAATGAATGGAATACAATAGACCATAATACAAATAAAAACAATGAATGGAATACAATAGACCATAGAACAAATAAAAACAATGAATGCAATACAATAGATCATAATACAAATAAAAACAATGAATGGAAAACAATAGACCATAAATGAATGCAATACAATAGACCATAATACAAATAAAAACAATGAATGGAATACAATAGACCATAATACAAATAAAAACAATGAATGGAATACAATAGACCATAATACAAATAAAAACAATGAATGCAATACAATAGACCATTATACAAATAAAAACAATGAATGGAATACAATAGATCATAATACAAATAAAAACAATGAATGGAATACAATAGATCATAATACAAATAAAAACAATGAATGCAATACAATAGACCATAATACAAATAAAAACAATGAGTGGAATACAATAGACCATAATACAAATAAAAACAATGAATGGAATACAATAGACCATAATACAAATAAAAACAATGAATGGAATACAATAGACCATAATACAAATAAAAACAATGAATGCAATACAATAGACCATAATACAAATAAAAACAATGAATGGAATACAATAGACCATAATACAAATAAAAACAATGAATGGAATACAATAGACCATAATACAAATAAAAACAATGAATGCAATACAATAGACCATTATACAAATAAAAACAATGAATGGAATACAATAGATCATAATACAAATAAAAACAATGAATGGAATACAATAGATCATAATACAAATAAAAACAATGAATGCAATACAATAGACCATAATACAAATAAAAACAATGAGTGGAATACAATAGACCATAATACAAATAAAAACAATGAATGGAATACAATAGACCATAATACAAATAAAAACAATGAATGGAATACAATAGACCATAATACAAATAAAAACAATGAATGCAATACAATAGACCATAATACAAATAAAAACAATGAATGGAATACAATAGACCATAATACAAATAAAAACAATGAATGCAATACAATAGACCATAATACAAATAAAAACAATGAATGCAATACAATAGACCATAATACAAATAAAAACAATGAATGCAATACAATAGACCATAAAACAAATAAAAACAATGAATGGAATACAAGAGACCATAATACAAATAAAAACAATGAATGGAATACAATAGACCATAATACAAATAAAAACAATGAATGGAATACAATAGACCATAATACAAATAAAAACAATGAATGGAATACAATAGACCATAATACAAATAAAAACAATGAATGGAATACAATAGACCATAAATGAATGCAATACAATAGACCATAATACAAATAAAAACAATGAATGGAATACAATAGACCATAATACAAATAAAAACAATGAATGCAATACAATAGACCATAATACAAATAAAAACAATGAATGCAATACAATAGATCATAATACAAATAAAAACAATGAATGGAATACAATAGATCATAATACAAATAAAAACAATGAATGGAATACAATAGACCATAATACAAATAAAAACAATGAATGAAATACAATAGACCATAATACAAATAAAAACAATGAATGGAATACAATAGACCATAAATGAATGCAATACAATAGACCATAATACAAATAAAAACAATGAATGGAATACAATAGACCATAATACAATACAAAGCAATTGAATGCAATACAATAGACTACAATACAAATAAAAACAATGAATGGAATACAATAGACCATAATACAAAAAAAAACAATGAATGGAATACAATAGACCATAATACAATACAAAGCAATTGAATGCAATACAATAGACTACAATACAAATAAAAACAATGAATGGAATACAATAGACCATAATACAAATAAAAACAATGAATGGAATACAATAGACCATAATACAAATAAAAACAATGAATGCAATACAATAGATCATAATACAAATAAAAACAATGAATGGAATACAATAGACCATAATACAAATAAAAACAATGAATGCAATACAATAGATCATAATACAAATAAAAACAATGAATGGAATACAATAGATCATAATACAAATAAAAACAATGAATGCAATACAATAGACCATAATACAAAAAAGACAATGAATGGAATACAATAGACCATAATACAATACAAAGCAATTGAATGCAATACAATAGACTACAATACAAATAAAAACAATGAATGAAATACAATAGACCATAATACAAATAAAAACAATGAATGGAATACAATAGATCATAATACAAATAAAAACAATGAATGCAATACAATAGATCATAATACAAATAAAAACAATGAATGGAATACAATAGACCATAATACAAATAAAAACAATGAATGGAATACAATAGACCATAATACAAATAAAAACAATGAATGCAATACAATAGACCATAATACAAATAAAAACAATGAATGCAATACAATAGATCATAATACAAATAAAAACAATGAATGGAATACAATAGACCATAATACAAATAAAAACAATTAATTGAATACAATAGACCATAATACAAATAAAAACAGTGAATGGAATACAATAGACCATAATACAAATAAAAACAATGAATGCAATACAATAGATCATAATACAAATAAAAACAATGAATGGAATACAATAGACCATAATACAAATAAAAACAGTGAATGGAATACAATAGATCATAATACAAATAAAAACAATGAATGCAATACAATAGATCATAATACAAATAAAAACAATGAATGGAATACAATAGACCATAATACAAATAAAAACAATGAATGAAATACAATAGATCATAATACAAATAAAAACAATGAATGGAATACAATACTATCAAATGCAATACAATAGACTACAATACAAGTGAATGCAATACAATAGACTACAAAGCAAGTGAATGCAATGCAATATAATACAATACAATAATTACTCTGTTAGTACTACCAGATATTTTCATACATGCAACTGTATGGTAGATATAGTATAAAGCGCCTTTGTGAGGTCACTGTAAGGTGCTATATAAATGTCCATATACATTATACATACATACATACATACATACATACATACATACATTAGGGTGGTTGTTAAAAATGAAAGTTGGAATCTACTGTTCTCCAAGTTTCCATTTGGTGCCATTCCCTCCAGAAACATCACACACAAAATTGCATGAGAAAATATTAATATTTAGGACTTGCACAACACCATCAAAGTTTTACCATGTATCACAAATGCGAACAGTCGAACATTGAGCATAATTATTATAGTCAACCGTGTATCTTCAAACCAAAATTCAATATAATACTACGATATCATTGCATTCATGATTACTAATGATTACACTGTCTGGTGATAAAAATTTTAATTATTATTACTGCTGCTGAGGTACTTAATCAATGTCATTGCGACCTTGAAGGTTTCACGATACTCTTCTTTGTTCGTGCCGAGAACAAGTTGCGATGCTGATGCTCTTGTACAATTTCGGATAGAAATTGTGTTTGCTATTCATTCATTGCACTTGTGGCATTGTAATTCTGAGTATGGGTGACACCTGGCTCGGCTAGATCACTGGTAACCTTTATGGATCTGCAGCTTGTCGAGCTCTTTATGCAGTCTTCGTGATTTATCCGACCACTTGGATCGTGTTCCAGAAGTGCATCGAACAGTTTCAGGATGCAGAACAAGCCACGAGTTGAATTTCTTAAAAAATATGATGATGGTCTACTCTAGCCTTTTTGTGAATGGTTGGGAGAAGAGTTATGGTATGCATTATGGGAATTCCTCAGAACCTTATTTGTTCATTAGAACTGCTATGATAAACTTCCTCTCTTCTAATGACACGTCACTGTGAAAGAAATTCAAGCCTAACAACAGCTTCGATGAATACCAGAGATTGCAACCAAATGGTGTCCCTGTGGCATCGGCAATGACCTTCTGTGGATGCAAAGAGAAAGAACATAGGAGAACCAGACCGTCCCCAGGGGCAGTGGTTGCTGATGGGGTTTTAAACCAATGGCGGTCATGTAGAATTATATATGCATGTCCCAAGCAGATTAAAATTATTTTCAGATGTTTCAACACATGTTTGTGATAAGATAATCTACATGATGACTCAAATCGTTGCTGTAGTCTAGTCTAATAGGGTACTCGTCTTGAAATAGCAACATCTTGAAGGAGTAAATTGCTCTCGACGTCCGTTTAGGCTACTGTTATGGAGGAGTTTGCAGCCGATGTTAGCTTCTTTTAGCCTTGCCGGTCTGCAGCTTCCAAACGTGCTCAGTCATTTGAGTTGGAACTTTTGTCAACGGTTTGACTTTGTTCAAAATGAGAAGCTGCTCAGTAGTCTGAGTGATACTGTCCCTGAGGTCAGGTTTTCACATTTATGATGATGGAACAGCACTCTGAGAATTTACCATTAATGCTGTATAATTATTATGTTAATAATAATTTTGCACGGCGTTGTTTGAACCAAGTTAAACAATGAACAAGCACAGTAGGGTTGTCCAGAATAACAAAAAGTTTCAGAAAACACCCATACTGAAGTTTTTCCCATGATTTTGTTCATGTGTGGCCTACAGATATTTTTTACAGATTTTTAAAATGTCATCCTAGGGTCCCTCATGGCCCCTGAACTTAGGGACCGATTTTGGTCAAAATCGCACTGTATTTTCAATACGAACAGCTTATAACTAAGCAGATAGGACTTACAGTTGCACTATTAGACACCAAATTGATATAATTTTCATTACTCTTGACTAATCAGCAATAAAACAAGTTGAAATGTACTTTATGAGAAATATAAGGGGCCGTCCATAAATGACGTCACGTAATTTAGGACGATTTTTTAACCACGAACCCCCTCGAGTTACATGTTGTCACAAAATTCATACGATATCTAGTCAGAAACTGTCACAAATAGTCACAGATGTGTGACTCTGCCTCTCCCCGAGGTGTGTGACGTCATTTATGGACGGTCCCCAATGAAGTACCAATGCGCACCGGCTGCAGGCGGGATGGGTGGGTGGATTGGTGATGGGTGGGTGTTTGGATGGGTGGATGGACGGATAGATGGGTGGATGGATGGATAGATGGGTGGGTGGGTGGAGGATGGGTGGGTGGGATGGTGGGTGGGTCGATGGATGGATAGTTGGGTGGATGGATGGACGGATAGATGGGTGGCTGGATGGATAGATGGGTGGATGGATAGATGGTTGGGTTGGTGGGTGGATGGATGGAAGGATGGGTGAATGGATGAAGGGATTGGTTGGTGGACGGAGGATGGGTGGATGGATGGGTCAATAAATGGATGGATGGGTTGGTGAGTGGATGGATGGATGGGTGGGTGGATAGATGGGTGAGTGGATGGAGGATGGGTGGGTGGGTGTTTGGATGACTGGATGGAGGGATGAATGGATGAGTGGATAAATGGGTGGATGGGTGGAGGGATGGATGGATGTAGGATGGAGGGATGGGTGGATGGATGTGTGAATGGATGGATGGATGGATGGAGGGATGGAGGAATGGGAGGGTGAATCGATGGATAGATGGGTGGATGGATGAGTGTATGAATGGAGGCAGGGAGGGATGGATAGATGGGTGGGTGGAGGATGGGTGGGTGGGAGGGTGAATGGATGGTCGTTTGGATGGGAAGAAAGAAGATGAAGAAGGGTAAGATTATGGAATGAGCGCGTGCAAGTAGAAGAGGAAGAATCGGAAGGAGGAGAAAAGATGGAAATTATTTGGGAGATGAAGAATAAGAAGCAGAGGAGGAAGAGTAGGAGGTATACAGAAGACAGTGGAGAATTAAGAAAAGAAGGAGAAGATAATGAGGACAGGGGAACAATTTAGGAATGATATTAAGAAGAATCAGAGTTGAGGAGGAGGGTGAAGAGGTAAATGAGAAGGATGGCTATGAATAGGCCTAGTGTCCCGTAATCATAGTCTGGGTGCTGTTGGAGAGTCGACATCTTTAAGCATATTATAGTCTTTGTGTCAAGGAATTCGCAACAGTTGCATTACTAACATTAGGTGAAAAATAGGATGTGAACCACATGATGCGACGCCTGGTGCCGGTGCGTATTGGTACTTCATTGGGGACCGTCCATAAATGACGTCACACACCTCGGGGAGAGGCAGAGTCACACATCTGTGACTATTTGTGACAGTTTCTGACTAGATATCGTATGAATGTTGTGACAACATGTAACTCGAGGGGGTTCGTGGTAAAAAAAATCGTCCTAAATTACGTGACGTCATTTATGGACGGCCCCTTATATTTCTCATAAAGTACATTTCAACTTGTTTTATTGCTGATTAGTCAAGAGTAATGACAATTATATCAATTTGGTGTCTAATAGTGCAACTGTAAGTCCTATCTGCTTAGTTATAAGCTGTTCGTATTGAAAATACAGTGCGATTTTGACCAAAATCGGTCCCTAAGTTCAGGGGCCATGAGGGACCCTAGGATGACATTTTAAAAATCTGTAAAAAATATCTGTAGGCCACACATGAACAAAATCATGGGAAAAACTTCAGTATGGGTGTTTTCTCAGACATTTTGCTTTTCTGGACAACCCTAAAGCACAGCATGTTCAAGTGGTAAAGATAAAAAAAACATGTTTGAACAACAGGCTGAACAGGAAATGAGAGCAAGGATAGCGTCGTTTGGAACACAAACAGCTTACATGGACCCTTTGCAACTATATAATACATAATTGTTTTATGTAATGAGACACAATTCAGCATAATATAAAATAGGCCTAAAGTATACATAACTGTAAGACTATGTGTAGGCATAGTTTGTACTGTAGTGCATTGATGACTTAGATTGTCGCTAGCAAAAGATCATAACAGTGGATGTATCATCGTTCATAGGAATTCCCACACTTGTCAATTACCGCTAAAATGCTCATAAAATAGATAATTAGCAATCACTGATGACAAGAACACTGTATAATTTACTTCTCAGCTGTGCCTAAGTAATAATCATCCCGTATTTCTGTTTAAAAGCCATAATTCCAAAAATCTGAAGTAAATAATACTTATACTCGAAATTACGACAATTATTTGTAGAATCCTAAACTTCAAGGACGTTGTGCAAGTCCTAAATATTCTTCTATCCTCATAATTTTTTGGATACATAAGTTTTAGATCAAGTGGCATGGAATGGCGGGTTGGAGAAATATGACATCTCAAGTTGAAAATTTTCTATTGGAGATGCAACCACCCTAACATACATACATACATACATACATACATACACACATCTATCCATACATACATACATACATACATACATACATACACACATCCATCCATACATACATACATACATACATACATACATACATACATACATACATACATACATACATACATACATACATACATACATACATACATACATACATACATACATACATACATACATACATACATACATACATATGTAGCGTTGTATATAATTTGACGCTACGGGGTTGATTTTTTGGTTGCCATATATATATTTTTTGGATCCCTTGGTAATTTCGTGGTTTGATAACTATATATTTTATGTCCATTTCTGAGCTGCATTCGGTGACCTACATAATATTGGTGACCTAGATTTTAATGTTGAACTCGTGTGTGATACGAGTCGCCGACAGCGATGACGTAAGCGGTCGCCATAGTTACCAGATTATTGATCGATTCTTGCATACGCTCGGCGAGTGGAGGGTCGGCCGAAAAGGAGGAAGAGAGGTCGGCCGAAGCAACGGACCGATACATCCAGGCAGACAGGCAGGCTGATAGAGAGAGTGACGCAGCAGCACTTGTACACGGATAAGCAGACGGACAGAGCAAGACCCGTCAGTTGCCCTGTGGTCTGTGCACGCAGGACATAGGCTCGTGTGTGGGTATTTTCCATCACGCCGGGTCACGTTGCCCCTGCGTGATCACAGCGTGTGCAGCGCATGCGCAGTAGATCGCGTCCTACGTCAGTCGAGGCCGATATAGAAGAAGATCGCGCAACGGGCGATGAGTCGTGATTGAACCTTCGTGGAGAGTGGATGTGCGACTCTCGATAATAAAGTGATAGATTCGAAGCCTGATTTTATTGAAGTGAAGGCAGGATTTATTGCCGCTTGCATTAGTTTCGACGTCGTTGTGCTGTGGATTTCGGTTGGGCATCTTCCGCGACAGGAGTCGATTCTATTGATTCGAAGCGTCGTTCAGTTCTCTTGTTACCGATTTCTGCGTCGAATCTCTGTTCGGCCGGAGCCGATTGTATCGCTGTTTGGAGCAGGAATCGAATCGTCTGCGCTGTGTGTTCTGTCTTCGCACCCTCGTTGTGGATATAGGCCTAACGCCCAGGCTTTCGCTCTTCGTCTCGCACGGAGCGAGTTCTTTTCTGTTTCATCGGAAGCATACTCGTCGTGGTCATTTTCTGCGAGTGTGGCGTGAGTCTGTCATCGCATCTTCTGGATACCTATATCCTTAGTGGATCCCATTTCCTCGGCGTTTATTCTGGATTCCTCGTCCTCTTCGTCGTCTCCATACGCACGCCGCCTGCCTTGTCTCTGGTTCCCGGAAATCAGGTACTGTTTAGTGGGGAAGCTAAGGCGATCAATTTTGTAGAAATCTTGGGCTACTTTAAATTTTGATGATGGCATTTGAGAACTAAATTAGGGATATTTTAGACATACTCCGATCTGAGGCATTTTGCATTGACCTGATATTATTATATGTCATTGCATCGACTTGCATAATTATAATTTTAATTACACTGTGCTGGCTGTCTGATTTGCCTTGAATGATTTAAGAATTATTGTTTGTCATTGAAATTAATAGAAGATAATAATTAAACTTACTTTCTTACTTCTTGCTAGGCCTAGGAAGTGAAATTATAGAAACTTATATAGCGTCATGGAGCAGAGCAGAACGTCAACTCCCTCGCAACCTTCCAGACCACCTTCTGCATTTGAGATGGGGATATTGCTCGAGGCAATGCAGTCAAACGCCAAGTCTATGCAGGCGTCTATAAAAACTGATGTTCAGGAGGCGATCTCTTCAGTAAAAACTGATATGCAAGCAAATGCTAGAGATACCCAGGCGTCTATACGCGACACACAGGAAGCTATTTTCTTCGTACAAACTAACGTGGAAGAGGCGATTGCCTCGGTACAGAATAATGTCAGAGAGGAAATCTCTGCAGTACATTATAATGTAAGAGAAGCTCTGACGGAAGTCGTGGCTCGCATTGAACGGTTAGAATCGCCCATACCAACGCAGAAATCTGTTGTGAGTTCGAACCCTGGTACCTTCACCACTGCAATTACTGTAGACGCTCCTTACCACTCGACCATCGGCCTGGAAGAGAGTTCGGGTGCTAGGCCCAAAGACTTTGCCTTACCGCCCAACCCTGGTATATTACGGAGGAGCGAGCGACTGCTGAGTAAAGCTCCTATTTCATATAAAGCGGTAGGAGCCCGAGAGGCTTGGCCGCCTCAGACCGGACGGAGTTCGAACCCAGGAGCTACCGCCTCCCTTCCTCCCTCTATCTCTTTGGACTATGACTCACAACAGTACGCGGTCCCCTCGCACGTTGGACCGGAAGTGGCGACTCCGGGAGTGTCCAAGGGGGCGGGCGTTACACATACATACATACATACATACATACATACATACATACATACATACATACATACATACATACATACATACATACATACATACATACATACATACATACATACATACATACAGCAGATTCTTTCTCTTCCACCTCCTCAATAACAACAACAGCAACAACATTAATAATAATAATAATAATAATAATAATAATAATAATAAAAAACTCCTCATTGCAGGTCAACACTCTAAAATTGTTGGCTGCTGTGCCCAGATAGTGATGCAATAAAAGTAATTAAATCAATGCTGTAATGAATTCACAACGGTTGCGATAGAAACGCTGGGGCCTATGGACGAAGAAGACCTGGCTTTCATCACAGAACTCGGTCGACGATTGTCACGTATTACTGAAGACTCTCAGGAAACCTTCCTGTTCCAGAAAATATCTGTAACAGTTCAGCGATTCAACGCTATCGCATGCCTGGGCTCGACGAGGCCGTAGTACTCTGTTTTAGAGGAATATAACAATGTTAATGATAATAAAAATAATAATAATAATAATAATATTATTAATGATGATGATCATGATGATGATAATGGTGGTAATAATAATAATAATAATAATAATAATAATAATTATAATAATACAAATAATCATGGTAATAATAGTAATAAATGGTAATAATAGTAATAAATGGTAATAATAGTAATAAATGGTAACTTGTAATTTTAATTATTAACTTCCATAGCACCTATGGACAAAGGGTATCAACTGATGGCGCTCCAACACCAATCCATAATCGAATTCATATCCAGAGGACAGACAGACACACAGACAGACAGACATGCAGACAGACAGACATGCAGACAGACAGACATGCAGACAGACACAGTCTATAATTGTGGACAAACAGTTAGAAATGAGGTCAGTTTGAAGTAGAGAATAAAATTGAGACACTGAGAGCAGGAAGAGGAAGTGGGAGATGGAGAGGGAGAGGGAGAGAGAGGGAGAGGGAGAGAGAGGGAAAGGGAGAGAGAGGGAAAGGGAGACGGGGAAGGAAAGGGAGACTTAAAGTTACAGTTACAAAACGTGGGTTGTAAGTAATGACAACAATAATTATAATAATTGTAATTTTTTTCTATTTTTATTTTTTTTAAAGTCAAATTTCATTGCAATAACAGTAAATTAGACGAACAAAATTCACTTGTTAAGAGACAATATTTCACCCAGCCATTTGCAATTCTGTCTTTATCCCTGCAGAAAATTCATGCAGAAAATTCTGACCAATTATTCTGCAAATGTAGCAAATGCGAAAAATAAAATGAGATTTAAAAGCGTAAACATCTATCGTAACGATTGTTTTGATTTCTTTCAGCATCGCACGATTCTCGACTTCTTGACTTCGCAGATCACCAATCTCGTGAATCGTCGATAAATCTCGCGTTTACGGAAAACCCGGAATTAGTCGTGCGGGAGAGAGACATTGAATCGTCGTCATCGTGCACTTCTGATGACGCATGCCGGCTCTGCTTTCCTTCGCATGTCCTGCACCTGCCGACGAAGAAGGGCCACAGTCACGTGATGCTGTCACCTGACGACAACGACGCCAGCGCCATCTGGAGACCCGACTGGCAAGCGACGAGCATCTGGCGTCCGGTCGGCCTTCGAAATCCCACGCCGGGATTCCCTGCGCCGACAAAACTAGCGCCTGCCACGCTGACAAGCGAGACGTCAATCTGTGAGTACGGCGATTGGACATCGAGTAGGCTTTCGACGTCGTCTGAGTCTCCGTCTCCGGTTCTCCGACCCGCGTCCGCGTCGAGCGGGTTCTTCGAGAACTCCGGTGGACCGTACGACGTGACGGGTCAGTGGGTCGTGGGTTCAAAACAGTCTCCTAGTCTAAATCTAAGTGCTTTCAGTCTTACTTCTCGTCTTTCATTGAACGACGACGACGACGACGCGAGGGGATCGGTCGTGCGTGGCGTTCCGGGATCCGGTTCCATGCCAGCGATCGGTGGAAATGATGGGTGTTCGCGTTCGCTGGGTCTGCTCGGTCAACCGCAGCGGTCCCATTCGCAGCCGAGCGTTCTGCTTGAGCGAAGGGGCGTGAAGAAGAGGCGCCACCGTGAGGAGAGAAGACCGAATCTGAACTTCTTCAAAATGAAAGAGGTGAGCGTTTCCATTGTTACCTTCTCCAACCTCCATGCACATAATAATATGACTGACCATGCAATACAATGGAATTAAAGCTGGGACTGATTAACATGATTTTAATTGATTTAATAATCTCACAAACATTAATCACGATTTATCGATTAACAAATTCGATTAATTTAGTCTTTGCTGCGTAAAGGGTGAAAAATTCCCCACCTACAGCGGCCACTGATTTAACTGAATAGTTGCTACTTCTTTGAACAAACGAAAGTTAATTGAATTGTTTGTATTTATTGCAATAAAAAAAACAATTAATTTTTTCACCACTTTAAATTTTCCCATCGTTTACCTCGTTTACCTCGAATGCAAAATCATCACTTAATTTAAATTTTCCACCCAAAAGTTTCAGATTAATTCTTTAATTGTCAGCGTGGCGCTTTCTCAGTTGTAGGTCCATCTGTCTGGAATAGTCACCCGTTGGAGATACGCCTGTTACCTATGGTTGACTCCCAGTGTTTTACAGGCTTGTTAAGACCTATTTGCATCACTGTGGTTGGATTGGGAGTGTCTCTGAGTGTGTTTCGTGAAAGGGAGCTATATAAATTCTTGAAATTAATTAATCTAACTGCTCTTAAAGGCCAAGTTTTTGGTCCCAGTATTCTCTCGGTAAACTGGCGTGGCCTATAGAGACCGGCTTGTCAATCAGCTTCAAGCGCACCTGCATAAGAGCACTGACCAGTGACCACTGCTATAGATAACTATAGCCTATCTAAACCAGGTTGAGGAATTGTCTCTTCCCTGAGTGGGTACCTTATGCAAATTAGCTTGGCGTATATTGCCGTGTGTGTGCAAGGTTCTTAGAGTGTCAATTGATCTTGGTGTGTGCGTGTGTGCATGTATGTACAGTTGTATGTACTGATGCCGCTGACCAGAACTTTTGCAGGTCAGCTAAGCTGTTGGACGGTTTGTCTAGAGGCCCTAGACCATGCCCCCGGGGACTAGCCATCAATACCAACGACCATACCTGTATACAGCAGTGAAATGATCTTGATAGCTGTCAGCCAGACTTCAGTGCTAGTGTCTGCTCATTTCCATAGCAATAGACACAGGCAGAGACATGTAAACACAGGCCGTATACGCGAAGGAAAAGACAGAACCATCAAGATCATTCAAAGAACCTTGGCTGAGGAGCAGGCCCTGAGAAACAAAACAACTTCCCCACCCCTGCCAGCAGAATATTGCAGAATAACTGGATTGATTTGTGGAGTATAGGGTGCAAATCTGTATAGTTGCAAGGCTTGGACATTGTTGAATATTTATAAAACAAACAACTCTTATACCTATTGAGAGTGTAAGGTAAATCAATGGCAATGGGCGACATTATGTGTGTATGTATTGTAATTGTACATTTATATAGCGCAGCTCACAGATTCAGTAGCGCTCCCGGCCCTGGTTAGCACTGCCGCTAACAAATAGCATAGTATGTATGTATGTATATATTTATATATACATACATAACGCCTCTGAGTAGTTTTTGCTTGAATGAGTGCTATATAAATGTTCGAATGAATGTAGCCTATATATATATGCGCGTGTATATGTGTGTATGCTATATAGATATATGTGAATATTATTGGTATACACTGGTCAAGATTCTGCCACCAAGTCAGTGGAAAGGAGGTCTTGGCCCTCTTGGGTATACACTATACACTACACCGTGTCGGCCTTGCTAATCTGCATATGACTCCATGCAGCAAGTCAGCGAAGTTGGTGTACAGTCGACCTAGATCAACCTCTGGGGACATACATATAGCAACGGTCATCCTGTCGGCCAAACTTGAAGAAGACGCTGCCAGACGGTCATTGGTTCTATTAGCCATCCAATCATAGCATTCTACCCAGAGAATATGACCGATGGATCTTGGCCTTTAAAGTGAGACAGATTCATTTTGTATCCAATGACCCAAATAATTGCACATTTTTCAAGTAGAGAAGATCTATGAATAGTACTGTATTTAAAACTGAGTTGTGTTTGTTTTTGTGGAGACGGCTTACTCGAAAAGACACCAGGGGTCTGCTCACAGTCGTGCCAGGAATCATGTTCAGTTCATTGAGAATAATTCAAACTTTCTGCAGGTTAGTTTTCTACATAAATTAGTTAAGATTTGGAGAATGATCGAACATTAGCGCACAATCAAAGGTTAAAGTGGTTTGAGTGAGCTGTGGCAATGCCGAAGAAAAGTCTGAGTGTTTCCAGCGTTCCACACGTCATGGTTAGTGCTCAGTGCAAGCAAGGAATTTTGAGATCAGTGGGAAGTTGGGAACACACTGTTCCCACGCGTTCCTACCAACTTTATACATGAATGTTGCAGGGCTGTTTTTAAGAAATTTTTATAACTGCACAACTCCTTCTTTCCTTTCCCATCATCCATGGTAAATTACTTCCAATTGGAGGACAACGACCTTTTTGCGAGTTTTAACTGTACGAAAGTGCTTCTTCAACTGCAGAAATCCATGTAGAACTGCACATTTTGTGTACAGCTGCACGTTAAAAAACCTGGAACGTTGTTGTTATTACTTGGTTCTTGACTTCAACGCAATTATAACAGCGCGAGAGAAAGCATGTAGCCTACTTGCTGCATGGCCCACCTTTATTAACATGAATTCTTATGAAAATGTGTTGGCCACTGATTCCTCTGTTTGTCACCAGGTGGCTAAATCAGACGGTGGTGGCGACCAATCACGATTCTTCTACAGCCTTGATACGATCGCCAGCTCTCCGCAGCAACTGGCTTTCTGCCAGGCGTCCGTTTCGCCCACAAGTGGCGCTGCCACCCCACTGCAATCAGCCGGTGACAGCGACGTAGGGGAGGGCGGGGCGTGTAGCAAGTCACTCGACGGCAGTTGCAACGGCGACTTTGTGCCGTGCTTTGCTTTGGAAAGTCCGATCGACTTGGAGTCGAGAACGAAGAAGAAGAAGCAGCTGAACGTGGGAATCGAGGAAGAGGAGGAGGAAGTGTTTGACCTTGACCTACTCGACGACCTTGACATTGAAGAGATCGAGAAGGATTGAGACAGTCGAATGAAAGTCGAGAATTGCGGAGGAGTTCGCAACTGCTTCAGCCGGAAATTGTGGTCTATTGTATTTAGTTTTGTGGACGTTGATTGTTATTCTGTTAGTTGAGGTTCAGTGAAATTATTCGCGCGGCTTCTGCTAAGCGACTCTGACCACTCGCTCCGAGTTGCGGCAAATCATGTCCCATGCTAGACGAAATGTATTTACTTACTTACTTACGTTAGCTATCTGGGTTAAATCTGGTTCCCTGTTTTGTTTCTATGATGACCATTGAACTGCTTGGCCAGAGTTGGGGGGGGGGCGAAGAGGGGAAAATGCCCAGGGGCCTGGCGAATTTTAGGGGTCCGGGCTAGGTAGTTATGTATAGAAAGTTTATGGTTTATGCTTTTAAATATAATATTGCAAAGAGAAATAACTACAATCAGTTTTAAACTTCAATGAATAAAATCATAATTTCTATGTAAATATCAAACTGTAGCTCATACTTTTATCACTTCAATTCTTTCTAAAAAATCTCCTTAGGCCTCAGGGTAGTTTAGGGGCCGGTAACTGATGTGCCTAGGGGACCGGAATTTCTCTTGTAATGTTAGCCCTGGTTACAATAATTATTGATACACAACTTGTTTTGTTCCCAACACAAGTGGCTTGGCAGAGATGGTTGACTACGCGAAGTGGACTAGGATTTGGTAGAATAAATTTTGTGAAGTTTTGTGTTTATGATCGACACACATCTACACAGACAGACAGACAGACAGACAGACAGACAGACAGACAGACAGACAGACAGACAGACAGACAGACAGACATGTAAAGAGACAGGATAAAACAAGTGCCTCCGGTTGGCAGATGGTAATTGAAAAATGATGCAATCATTCTTAAGCTAACCCAATATTTTTTGCAATTGTTCGGATCCTAATGATTGTGACGGTTTAGTCGTGTAGAAACCGTGGAAACGGAGGAGTCCATGGCAGACTGTCCAGTGGGAAGTCTTGTGTACAAGACTCCGTCCATAATTGTTCGTACATACGGACGTAACTTATCTTCTGGATTCAGGTGACATTTTTAGATGCATGCCAGTAGCGCTGTTGTCAGCGAGAGAGTGAGTTCGGAAAAGGTAAATGGAGATCACTGCAGATATAAATAGAATTAAATAGTTTTGAATGATGCGGGTCGGACTGGCAGCAGGGAACCATAACATTACTGAGGTTGGTGAAGGGCGGCTCAGTCAAGTCTGGTTTGTTATGGGTGGAAGAGTTCCATCCACAGCTTTAATTACTGCAACTCTGAATTAATTTCTAATTAGTTGTCAAAATTTTCAGCTGATATTTTGGACAAGGATCACTTGTAGCTCTTGTTACAGATGTTCTTAATTTTATTGCTACACATTTTTTTTATTAAGTTAACCCAATCTAATGATCATCAAGGATGCAATGAATGTTGATGAGTAATATTGAGTGTAGAACTTGCTAAACGTCCCAATGCAAGTCGAATAGTGTTGGTCAGACTGATCCACTTTTTAAACTGCCAATACAATAGAATACAATGCAACACAATAGAATACAATGCAATACAATACAACAGCTATTGTGTAGATTGGTCAAGTGTAGTAGAGAACAGAATTAATTAAATGAAAGATGAATGGCTACTTTGGTACGGTGGATTGTGCCTCGCTGTTTCATCATCATCTCAAACTCTTTCCAATATTCGAAACATTTAGACGAATCGCTTTAAATTTGTTTTATGATTTATTCGGAGATTATTAATTTTGTAAGATGAGCGATTCTCATATTGTACATCTTTTTCATCTAGAAGGTTCTTGCATTTAAGGGCATTTGAATTTCATGTCACTTAAATTTTAAGACTGTAGAAATTCAGACAGTTTGTTTGATTGAGCTTCTTCTGATGTTTCTAAACTTGTTGAGGATCTAGTGTTTAAGGGCATTTAAATTAAATTTTAATTAAATTTAATTAAGTTTCACTTAAATTGTAAGACTGTAGAAATTCAAACAGTTTGATCTTCTTACTTTTCTCAGTCTTTCTTCTGTTGCCATTTTCAACTAATTAAGAAGGTGCTAGCATTTAATGGCATTTCAAATTGCAATTAGTGTTTTGTTGTAGTACATGAAATATCAGACGCACTATGAACAAAAGGCAATAATAAAGTTCATTGCTCCCCCTCAATGCATTCGACCAGTTTGTGCTTTTGCATTTCAATGTATTTACGACTGAAGATGTGTCAACGTTGTTTTTCATGTCCATAATTGTGATCATTTAGCATTTGTTCTAACTGGTTTTATTGACTGATCGACTGTATATGATGACTGGACCGATTGACTCACAGGCTAGCTTGGACGGCTGGCTGGCTTCATGACTAGCTTACTACTGACTGACTACTGACTGGCTTACTGATACGAACTGACTGACTTACTGAAGAACTGGCTTACTACTGACTGGCTTACTACTGACTGGCTTACTACGGACTATCTTACTGATGGACTGAACTGGCTCACTGACTGACTGGCTTACTGACTGATTGACTTGTAACAGATTGACTGGCTTACTACCGACTGGCTTACTACTGACTAGCTTACTGGTGGACTGAACTGGCTCACTGACTGACTGGCTTACTGACTGATTGACTTACAGATTGACTGGCTTACTACCGACTGGCTTACTACTCACTAGCTTACTGATGGACTGAACTGGCTCACTGACTGACTGGCTTACTGACTGATTGACTTGTAACAGATTGACTGGCTTACTACCGACTGGCTTACTACTCACTAGCTTACTGATGGACTGAACTGGCTCACTGACTAACTGGCTTACTGACTGATTGACTTGTAACAGATTGACTGGCTTACTACCGACTGGCTTACTACTGACTAGCTTACTGGTGGACTGAACTGGCTCATTGACTGACTGGCTTACAGATTGACTGGCTTACTACCAACTGGCTTACTACTGACTAGCTTACTGATGGACTGAACTGGCTCACTGACTGACTGGCTTACTGACTGACTGGCTTACTGACTGATTGACTTACAGATTGACTGGCTTACTACCGACTGGCTTACTACTGACTAGCTTACTGATGGACTGAACTGGCTCACTGACTGACTGGCTTACTGACTGACTGGCTTACTGACTGATTGACTTACAGATTGACTGGCTTACTACCGACTGGCTTACTACTGACTAGCTTACTGGTGGACTGAACTGGCTCACTGACTGACTGGCTTACTGACTGATTGACTTACAGATTGACTGGCTTACTACCGACTGGCTTAGTACTGACTGGCTTACTACTGACTAGCTTACTGATGGACTGAACTGGCTCACTGACTGACTGGCTTACTGACTGATTGACTTGTAACAGATTGACTCGCTTACAGATGACTGACTTTACTGATGAAGAGGAATAATTGTTGTCATAGTAAGAAGCTGTGATATCACTTCAGGGTCAGTATCTCACTTTTGCAGTTTGACAAATAATTTAACATGATTTTATGTCGTAACGACGTTTGCCAGGATTTTAACATGTGTCAGAATTTAACCCATGAGAAACTGCCTTCCATGACAATTTAATTTTAAGCCAGAATTATAACAATAATAATGTTAAACTCTTTGTTCTGTGTTTAACACCCTCATGTTGCAATTTCAAGTACAGACTTAATCTGTACTTGGTGTGGTTAAATTTAAATAAAATTTCCACCAAACAGTACTTAATTTATGCCAGAAATATTCTGAATTGAAATTCTGAAAATTTAAATGGTCAAAATGAAATGATTGCAGAAATTTTAACGCATGTGAGAATTCCACGTGTATGATATCAGGATTCAGGATTGAGTGTAACTTGTTTCTTGTATTGTTTGTTTGTTTGTATGCGCACTTGTTATAGCGCCTCTTCCAACTCTCAACCGCTACTCAGAGGCGCTCCCGACTACAGCGCGGACACTGCATCGGAGTTTCACGCCGAAGCACTGAGCAATTGTGAGTGAAGAACTTGCCCAAGGTTCTTACGCGGCGAGGTGGATTCGAACCTCGAACCTTCCGGCTTCAAGGCAACGACGCCACCACTACACCACCGCGCCCCAGTAGTATACATGCAAATGGATGCGATTGCTTTCCTAGTACAACTTGTGCACTGTACGTGTAGTCACTAGTCATGTATTTCATACTTTCTCTGCTGCCGTTGTTTTGTCGATAACTGAAATAAAGATTAGCAATTCGTCCACTGCTCTCCTTTCATCAATTTCTTTTTTCTCGTCATGCGCAGAAATTGTGAAAAGTGGCTTAACGCGCATTGCACGTATATCTTTCAAAACGGCGCTTCAAAAATTTTCAGTTCACAAATTTACGAAGCTTTGCAAAGTCGGGCAAATTTCTTCAACGATAGTATTTAAGTCTTGCTTTGAAACCAAATTAAATTAAATAATCTGACAATAATTTTAGATTCGTAGGCGTCTCAAAGAGCAGAGGGAGATTGCATGGAGGAGAAGTTTGCCACAGCATTCAGAGAAGACTATAGAATCTATTTGGAAAACTTTCTGCACTTGAAATCAATTCTGTTCATCAACATCTTTGGCCATTCAGTTGAACAGCGAACAACTTTGGATCTGGAATTCAAATACAAATTGTTTGAAACTGGAGACTATGTCAAGTGCATGTATCACGTATGAAACAATTCAACAGTTTTCAATGCTCCTGCCACCAAACAAAATTCATCAGACTATTAACTGCATAATATATGAAAGCTGAGCTTTTGAAATGGGTGCACTACACATGTGAACTGGTAATTAACACCCTCAAGGTCTTAGATCAGCCAATGGACATACATCCAGATTGACTCCAGAACTGTTGGAGGCTCTGTAAGACCAAATCTTTTTATTCACCGGCAATTCTTTGCAAACAACGTATACATGTAACATGAATAGTCGAATACTGTTCATTGCAAAGCAATCAAGACTCGCAGACTTTCGTTTCTCAGCCACAAAATGCAAATACTGTCATCTGTTGGGTTTCAGTTGCTGTGAAAAGACGCAGTGTTCTTCTTGATGAAAGGCAGTGAGTTGTAGTACTCAACGTCAAAAACCAGAGGAGGACACGTCTCCTTCTGGCGAATCCACGCATTCAGGCATTGCAACGCGAGCGGCTCAAAGTGAACACTAAGCTTGTTGATGAGGTTCGGAAGATCACGGATTCCAAGGACGCAGATGTTTTGGACTATATCTTCCCCTGACACTTCCCTGCCAGCAACTGTGAGTAGAGCGCCAGCGACGGCTTCTTGCTGGGAGGACCTGCAAGAACAGACAGACACACAGAAAGCTACAGTTCAGCTAAGTTTCAAATGACAACATGATGATGGACAATGCAGTGTAGAAATGCGGCACAGTAGATTGCTTAGAGCACGTGGCCTGCGCTGCGTAGAGTATGGTTTGAGTCAACAGTGTACTGTGTACTCAGACGGAAACTGTGCAAGGACCATCATCATCAGCTCAAGTCCTTCACTCTCATCATTTCAGCATCATCATCCGTATCATGGTCGTCGGAGCATCAATGAACTTTGAACGGAGGGCAATGTAAAAAAAATACAATTTGTCTCTTGTATTGTTTTGTGTAATGCAATGCAAATAGATGATGACGATGAGTTCCTCTCTTATTCCTGAAGGCATAACGTCTGGATAATTGTAAAGACAGTTTAATAATTCAGGTCATGCATTGTTTAAAATGAGCAATTTCCGGGTGAGGAGCCCTCCCACCTCCCAGCTTTTGCAGAATCACTTTGTGTTAAAACTTGAACAAGAAGTTGCAATGGTGATTTCACAGACTTTGTTTTTTGTAGACTCCCATCGTTGTTACACAGACATTTACGAAGTTACGTGGAAAGCAATCGGGTCAATGCAGCTCCTTGCACTTTCCACAGGAATCTAGAACTATGTTCTGCTCCCAAAAATGACACAATCAACAATATATATTTTATCTGCTTCATTCATAATATCTCTTTGCAGAAGCACTGAACAAAATAAACTTTTCCAGCCTAAATCCCTTCAGCCTGTAAACTTTCAGCCTAACCATTATTCAGTCTAAACCCTTTCAGTCTAAACACTTTCAGACTAGATACGGTATACTATATATCTTTCAAAAGTTTCAATGTGACAGACAGCTACAATGTTATAGTTTTTCAAGATAGATAAAAGCTCCATTTAAACCAGTCTAATAGCATTACTATGAAGCTAACCTGAGTAGGCACCAGGTGTTTGTAAATGGGGGTTTCTGTATGTATGATGCAGTGTGGCCCAGTAGTGTTCACCTCGGTTCATTGTTGATTTTGACCGGGCGAGCAGGTCAACAGCTCGCTGATCCGTGAGAACGAACTCCACGAATTGGCGACTGAATATCCCTTAGGCGCTTCCACGGATGATCTCAATGTCGTGCGGTGGCTTTGGATTGCGTCTCCCTGTCAACCGGAACACTCCGTTAGTCTCTACCCATTCCCACTCGAAGCGCTTCCGCAGTACCCGCTTCCCGTCGATCCCTTGGATGTCATTTGTTCCATTATACAGCTGGAGGACCTGGACCATCCATTTCCGCAACGGTCTTAAGAGGGAAGGCCTGGCCAGCGGCATTCAGCAGATAGCGAGCGCCATTGGGTTTTATGATTAACAAGATCCTGCATACAGTTGATGTCCGCCTGGAGGTGACTGAATCCCGACCAGGTCACAACCTCCAGTTTGGATGCGATGAAAACGTTCTCGAAACAATCTGCGATTCCACGAACAGCAGAGGTGAAAGTCTTTGAAGATTTAGCATCGATGTGAATGCAGTAGAGGTTCTGCGGACGATAGAGTGCACGAAGCAGCATATTCACATGATAAGCGCTCTTCTCAACGAACAGACTAAATGCAATTGGAAATGACGTCTGCAGTTCATTGTTCGGTGACATGACATGGTAGGCTTTGAGATGCTTGAATGATTCACAGTCGAGTGTCGCGTTGAGGAACGATGCGTCGGATTTCGTCCGCCTCGTGTGCGGCTTCCTCGTCATGAGACTCTGGGCGACGATTTGATTGATCTTGTTTCCTGAGAGAAGTGGGCCACATGTTAGAAGTGAGCAGAGCTCAGGAGAGCCAGAGCACAGTGCTGAGCCATACTCTGTCAGACCAAGATGGCTTTCATTGCATGCCGCTGCTGCAGTAACACCACGAAGAATTTCAGCTACAGAAGTTATGTTGCTGTTCAGAAGTGGACGCTTTCTTGAAATAATATGTTCAGCACCATACTTTGCTGAGTTCAAAACTTGCGATGCAGTTTCCCCATTAGGCCTAATTGCAAGCGGTCTTCATTGCTGTTTTCCTGGTTTCGTAAGCCGAGCAGTAGGCTGCGTAAGTAAGAATCTTGTAGTTAAAAATGCGTTCTTTATAAAAGCATAAGAGATGATTACAACAACGAGGAGACTGAAGCCTCTTGAAATCCGTCTCTCTCTCTCTCTCTCTCTCTCTCTCTCTCTCTCTCTCTCTTTCTCTCTCTCTCTCTCTGTCTCTCTCTGTCTCTCTCTCTGTCTCTCTCTGTCTCTCTCTGTCTCTCTCTGTCTCTCTCTGTCTCTCTCTGTCTCTCTCTGTCTCTCTCTGTCTCTCTCTGTCTCTCTCTGTCTCTCTCTGTCTCTCTGCCTCTCTGCCTCTCTGCCTCTCTCTCTCTCTCTCTCTCTCTCTCTCTCTCTCTCTGTCTCTGTCTCTGTCTCTGTCTCTGTCTCTGTCTCTCTCTCTCTCTCTCTCTCTCTCTCTCTCTCTCTCTCTCTCTCTCTCTCTCTCACTACATCATTTACATACATGTACAGCCGATGCAGATCAGCTGTGCCTGAAAAACTCTCTTGAAACCTAAAAACAAAACACTTTTGTTCCTTCAATTCATCTCCAATAATCTGCTTATATTCTCTACTTTAAGCTTATACAGCGCACGGCGTGGAATTAATTAATCATGCTTCCTGTCATGAAATACCTTTTGAACATAAATTTTTAAATATTAGTCTACACGGCGTGGAATTAAATAGTAATGCTTTCTGCTATAAAATACCCTTAAGCTGCAGTGTCTACTTAAGCTTGCCTTTTGAACATATATTTTTAAGTGTTACACGGTGTGGAATTAAAGAGTAATGCTTTCTGCTATAAAATACTCTTAAGCTGCAGTGTCTAAGCTTACCTTTTGAACTTACATTTTAATTAAATATTATACGGTGTGGAATTAATTAATAATGCTTCATGATATCTTACAATTTACCCTTAAGCTGCAGATGTCTACCTCAATCAATCAGAATTTATATAGCGCTCCTTCATTGTACCTACTCAGAGGCGCTCCAGGCCGAGATCAAGCGAAAAAACAGTCTTCAACAGTTTGTGAAATTGAGAACAGCTTCGGAGATGTCGCATAGACAAGGAAAGTCCATTTCAGGCTGTTGGACCAACCACAGAGAACGAACGCCTCTGCTGAACATAGGCCTACATTTTTTAAACACACACACACACACCGTGGACGTTAGGATTAGGCGTCGTGATCAGGCCGAAATTTAATCGTCGTGAGGGTCGGTTAGGATTAGGAATAGGGTTATTGTCGTCATTCGGTCCGGATACTATAAGTCTGCCCTAGCTGTACTTATTCTGCTCACATAATAATTATTATCAATTAGGCTACATAAAACATTAAATCAGTGTGAATAATTTAGACCTGCTGCAAATATGTGTTCTTGCTTTCGACTGTATAATAAATATTTTAATTCCAAATGCAACACAAATGAAAATAAAAACAAAAGCAAAATTTGAGACATTAAAAAAACGCTGAACAGAAAACAAAATTATGATTCAAAAGATTTCCTGTCATATGTTACGCCCAAAAGGTCTAAAAAGCCCAAATAGCAATTTAGACCTACACATTTATTTAATTTATTTATTCTAATTTATGATTTAATTTATGCTGTGTTGTATCTCAAATTTTAATATTAGGCCTAATAGACTCCACATTAATTCTATTTAAATATCGTGGAAATGAGATTATGGTGAGTAATTGGACTTTAAAACTAGAACCATATTTTAATTAGGCTACTATTCAATAAAATATTCTATTAAATTATATATCAATAATATTATTTATTTCTCCCGTCTTCAGGGATTTTCTGTTATAGCCTACAGACCCTATAATTATACATCTAGCCTAAATAAATAAAGTTTGTATTGCAGTTTGGGATATGTTATTTATAGGCTACAGCTGTAGGCCTACGTGGTAGAACCACAGCATAGGCCTATTAGGGCCTATAGATAACAATTATTATTAATTATATTTATACTGTGGTCGACTCGTTAGTGTTCTACAAGCAACTTAAGACTTTTTTGTTTCACCGTGGTTGGACTGGGAGCGCTTCTGAATCTGAGTGGATTTTTTGAAGAGGCGCTATATAAATTTTTGAAATGAATGAATGAATGAATGAATGTATGAATGAATGAATGAATGTGGTAGAATTAACTATATATATATTTCGACTAGAGCAGCTAGATAGGTCTCAAACGCGCGGCCCGCGACAGCTATCTGGCTTATGTTTTTTAAAGAACGAAATCGAGTAGATGCGCAATAAGGCGGCTGGGACATTCGACCAATACGGCCTTCACTTTCGACCAATTTGACCTATACAGCCTTCACTTTCGTCCATTTGACCAATACCAGCCTAAAAAATTGAGTGCCCGCGCAGTTTGACCAATACTATGCTTACTTTTTCATATTCATGGAATATCCAACTCGGCTTAAAGACAAGATATCCCAATATAAAATGGTTTACCCGGAGAAAACTAAAACTGAATTACGAAAAATCGCCAGGCAGCTCGGCTTGGTTGGATATACAACAAGACTGCGGAGATCGGAGTTGATTGTTGTAATTGACGCCCACAACCGCGAATGCTACGACGATGAATGCCCATGCAAGTATCCACGGCCGGATCGTCAACAACGGCCATGCACGATTACCGTCGTTCGTCGTCAACGCAATGTCGGCACGTCTTCATTTTCAACCCGAGAATAGTAGAAGGGGCCGCAAGTGGGGGCAAAAAACCGTAATGTGCTGAAATAAATACAAGCCTATAATCCTGGCCACATTAAAAGTAACGTTTTAATGTAGACACGATCGTATAGGCACGCCACGATACTGTGCGGCGTAAACACAGCGGGTTCAAAGTCCGACGAGCGAAGATCTGCGCGCAATTAACCGCCCCCTCAAAGCTAAATACACCGCGAACGTAAAAAAAGAGAATTTATCAGCAGAAATTTTGGAATATTATTGCGAGATAGACTAATTTATTCCTTTGCTGTTCCATTTACAACACCAACAGCAATGTTCCCTCTAATTTTTTCTAGTCTGTGTGCGCATAAAATTTATCTTGTGCAACAATTTATAAGGAAAGTTACATTTTGTGCACATGTGTATTGGTGAATGGTGAGTGACTGAGGAGTTGGCACTTGGCAGTTGAAAAAAAGGTCATCAACTTTTTTGGCGGATGAAATGGTATGATTTTTCCGCAAAATTTGGCGGATGACTAAAAAAAGGTCATCAACTTTTTTGGCGGACGAAAGTCCTTTTTTCGTCAACGACCCATCACTATTTTTAGAACTTGTCAAGAAAATTTTCCTTTTCCCCGCCAAGATCTAAGATTTTGGCCCTCCCTTGAAACAGTTCTGGATCCGCCACTGGCGACTTATGCCTACTATGCGATTGTGTTGACTCTGTTTCAACGACCTCGTTCAACCATTCACTTTTAAATGCGGTCGCAGTTCGTTTTCGCTTCAAGGACTGCGACATTGTTTATAAACTAGACCTGAAGCGAGCTCGATTTAATATATTTAATAGATGTATTTACAATCTGAACTTCAGAAGTCAGAAGTCAGAACTCATAACCACGTGGCTTCAAAGTTGATACGGAAGACCGGAAGTTGGTATTTGCATAGATCCATTAATTAATTCAGAGTCACAGGAAGAATGCGCCGTAGAATAACATGGCGCCATTTGTATTTGGCATGACATGTATGAAAATAAAATTATGTGTTATGAAACTGTAAAAAAAAATTGTGTGCGCTCCATATTTTTTTATGTGCGCTCGTCTTATGGCCTGTGTGCGCGCGCACACGCGCACAGCTTAGAAGGAACATTGACCAACAGTAATCTGATTCAGGTCCTCCAAACTGAAGTTTTTCCAAGTTTTATCAAAATGTACAAATTATTGCAGCTATAGTAGAGGTTCAGTTTTTAGGAACACCGCGTAAAAAGTGTGACATGTTACAAATTTAATTCGTTGTCACGTTTTTAATTCGTTGGAACGTTTTTGATTCGACTTCTCGCGATGGAAATTTCCCGCAGTATTGACGATGTGCTATTAGGCCCACAGTCTTTTCATTCACTTTCGTTATCGATATCAAACACGACATAGGCTATTTTTCAAAATCGTCTCATAATGTCAGCAAGTCTTCATTTTGGATCCAAGAATTGAACGAGTCTGGGTAGCCCAACCATTTTACGAGACATTTCTTCCCGCGTTTCCTAATCACTTTTTCGATTCTAAATATTTCTTGAGTTGTTTTCTGTAGCTCCTGTTCATAAAAAGAGCCTTGTATTTCCTCAGAATTAGAATCAGTAATCTTGTAAGTTGGCGGATCTGTATATTGAACCTGAGATACTACAAAAACTTCCTCCACCCATCTAGTCGTATAACCCTTTTCAAAAATATTCTTCTTCCTAGTTATTCTGACTCGATCGCCGATTGAAAACTTTGGTATAATAGGCTTTGAAATCTCATCGCCGTATAAATTCATAAATACAGTCTTTTCATTCACTTTCAAACTAGCCTTCGCGGGAGTCATTTTAATGGAAGAATGTCTCGTTTCATTATAATTACTAACCATTTCGTCTAATACATCGATATATCTTCTAGTCGAATTAGCTGTAAAGTACTTGAACATTTTATCTTTCATACTCCTATTCCATCTTTCTACGATACAAGATTTTCCCTCGTTCTCGGTAGAATACAACTCGACTAAATTCTTCACATTTTTATTATAAAATTCTTTCCCTTTGTCGCACCAAACTTTGACCGGCTGTCGACCACCTCTGAGTATCTTCACGAACCCATCAGCTGTAGACTTCCCACTCTTGTCATGTAATGGAACGATCCATCCGTATTTCGAAAACACATCTATGACGGTCAATAGATATTTCACACCATCATTATCTCTAGCGAAGGCTTGCATGTAAATTAGATCTGCCGCCCAAATCTGGTCAATCCCGCCAACATAGACCCGCCTCGTCCTAAAATTTCTCACTACTGGTTTGTGTAATTCATTCGCTAATTGATTAGTCCATTTCAGGTCCTGCTGTAATTCTAGGCTTTTTTTAAACCTAGCCCGAGACTCGTTTTAGCGGACAAAATAGGTTTGACTATCGCCCTCTCTATTCGTTCCCGCACGCTTGGATTAGGTATATTATTCAGCTGGTTTATCATTGCTCTATCAGCGACATTCCTAGAAGCCGTATCAGTGTGTTGATTGTATGCCAGGTCGTGAATATATGCCGCGCTATCTACCCTGTTTATAGGTTTGCTCCAATCTTTGGGGGTTTCGTTGGGATTCAGACGCAAATCTAGTCTAGTACCGGGACCAGTAAACTGATGGCCTGGCAAATGTAACTCGCCCGGAAATTTAGCCCAAGGTAATTTAATGTTGCTGGTGGCAGCGTTCAATGAACCTACTAGATCTCCGCCTTGCACAACAGCCGCAGACGCCTTCACGAATTGAGTTTTTGTTTTCCCGCATACGACGCAAACACCTCTACGCATCGATCTCCCATTATTAGCCACGGCGTTCTGCACATCTCTCGTTTCGGTCTGTTCTTTACATTTTACGCAATACATTTCGTTTTTAATAATATATATTTTTAAAATGGAGATTAGAGATATGAGTTGGGGCACAGCGCTCTCGAAAAGATTCAATAATCCGTTGTTACCCAAAAGCATACGTGGTTTGATAGTTGGGAAATCGGCGTGCGGAAAAACAACGCTTCTTCTCAATCTTTTACTCAGGCCAGACTGGTTGGATTATAATAACTTGCAGGTATTCGGTACTTCTCTGTTTCAACCGGAATATCGCATTATTAAAAAAGCATACGAAGAAAAATTGCCGAAAGAGGCGATCGTTTGGTTGTTCGAGCAGCGAGACGAAATCGTGGGTCTAAATGCGTCGCCAGATCTCGTTATGGAGGAAATAGCAAAAAACATAGAAGCTAAATCCGATATAATTGCCAAGTTCTTTGAGAGCGCCGAAGATGTACCAGACCCAAGAGATTTGAGTGCTGAAAAGAAGAACCTGATGATTTTCGATGATCTTCAATTGGAAAAACAAAACAAATGTGAAACGTATTACAATCGGGGGAGGCATAGTAATGTAGATTGTTTTTACCTCGCCCAGAATTATTTCAAATTACCGCGCCAAACAATCAGAGAAAATGCGAACTTTATTTGCCTGTTCAAACAAGACCTGAAAAATTGTAATCATATTTACAACGATCATGTGAGTACAGACATGTCGAAAGATGAATTTAGAAAACTATGCAAAACAGTATGGGAGCAGCCTCATGGATTCGTGGTTTTAGACCTGACTAGCGACAAGTACAATGGTAAATACCGATGCGGACTCGACGAATTTTATATAATCGAGGATCCGCCGGCGTAAAATTGTAAAATTGTATAGTAAAAATGGAATCATCGCTTCTCAAACAGATATCGGAAAACACGGAAAAGACGGCCTGTAACACGGAACCAAAAACATCATTTTCCATTTTTCTCAGCGAAAAGAGCACGCGAATCAGAACGAAGTTTAATCCACTACTCGAACTGGAGAAGAATAAGAAATACGAAATGGCCTTAGTTGCCCTCGAGACGTACTATTCTTTTCCAAATATCGATGCGACAAACAACGTCTTCAGGTATTCGTCGAATTCCGGCGCAGATTGGGTAAACATTGAAGTTCCAGAGGGTTGCTATGAAATAACGGATATCAACGAATATATACAGAGAGTCATGAGGGGGAATGGACATTTCGACGGAGTAAATGGCGCTTACTGTATCTCAATAGCACCAAACACCAATACCCTGAGGTCTGTGGTAAATATATCAGAAGCAGATTATAAGGTTGACTTTACGCCAAAGAATTCGATAGGAAGGGTTCTAGGTTTCAGCAGATGGATCTATTCGGGTGGATACAATGAATCGGAGGCCTTGGTAAATATAATGAGTGTAAGCAGCCTGAGAGTGACCAGCGACATTATCGGGTCTTCGTACACTAACGGAGCATCGGAAAACGTGATATATTCTTTTTTCCCAAACGTAAGTCCGGGTTACAAGATTATCGAAGTGCCGCATAATTTAATATATCTCCCGATTTTGCTGTCTACAATTTCAACGATGGAAACGAGGCTCACAGATCAACACGGGAACCTACTGAATCTTCGAGGCGAAGCATTGGCGATTCGATTTCACATCAGGGAAGTTTGAAAGTTTTTGTAATTTATTAATAAAATGAATCGTTACACGGGCGTAAAAGTTAATATTTCAGAAGCGCAACAAGACAAAATTAAAAGATCACTTGGCGCGGGAACCGGCGTGAGCATCAAACTATCACACGATGATTTGAATGGTGAACACGTTTTAGCTCTCACCCAGGCGCAAATCAATAAAATGACAGCGGCCTACCAAAAAGGAACTGGCGTGACTATTAAAATGAGTAAAACGCAATTGGAGAACAACAAGAAAGTCGAAGGTGGATTCATAGCCGCTATACTTCCGTTTTTAGCGACGGCGGGGCGGTTCCTTCTGTCTAATGCGCTACCAAGTTTGGCGATGGGGGCATTGAGCGGTCTAGGCTCCGCGGCAACTACTAAGATTGTGGATAAAATCAGCGGTTCGGGCGTAATGTATGTCAAGAGAGGCGATATAGCGTGCAAAATAAAACCAGCCGGATCTGGTTTGTACTTGTCGCCGTGGCAAAAAGGTAGCTCAATAACGGCATCCGGGTTGTACATGAAAACAGGGTCGGGCTATGCGAGTGTTGGCGAAGGATTTTTGTTGGGCCCCAACTCTCCGTTTCGAAACATTCCGATTCTTGGCATGATATTATAATCTATTCTATTAAAAAATGTCGAGGCCAATACACAAATTTGGAACTAAACCAACTAGACCGGTAGAGGTTAGAACGCAGCCCGTTTGAGTCTTTTGGAAGATTACGAGCGGTGTTACTCGCGTCCCAGTAAGACAACTAGGAGGTCTGCGATGGGAGATTTTTGCGCAAAATGATATTACGATACAACCAAAGGCGGCAAATACCCTAAGGCTTGGACTCGGTGTAGAAATGGCGGCGGGTCTTTGCCTCGTTTCCCTCAGACAGAGTATCAAAGAACGACGATGCAGCCTACTAGACGGAGTGATTTCAGAAGATGTGGTTGATGACATAGGCGTAGGAGGCGGGGGTCCAGGGGGGGCAAATGCCCCCCCAAATTTCGGGCAAGTCTGATTTTTCGGGCAGGCAGACCCGAAAAAATAAAAAAAGTTTTAAAATTGTTTTACTTTTTTTATTTTTCCGGGTCTTCTTGCCCGAAAAATCAGACTTGCCCGAAAAAAAAACCTTTCGGGCAAAAAGTAACGGGAAATTTCAGAAGATTTCCGCCGGATGGCTAGAAAAAGGTCGTCAAAATTTTCGGGCAAACGTAACGGAAATTTTTCTTAAGATTTCGGACGGACGAAAAATTTTTTTCGGGCAAAAGTCTCATTTTTGCCCCCCCAGCGCTGAAATGTCTCCTACGCCTATGGTTGATGATATCATAGTTTCCATTCAAAACAACTCCGATTCAGCAGTAACGATAAACGAAGGAGATTCGCTATGCTGTGTAAATTATCTGCGGTAAAAAAAATATATATTGCTAATAAATAAACGAATGGAATACGAAGGCATCAAACTCTATCCAAACCTAACAAATATAACACCCTCTGCGCCAGAAGGTGAAATACAAATAGCCGCAGGGTCCGCACAAACGTATCGACTTCAGAAGATTAGCGAAATCAAAAAGGAGATCGAGCAAGAACGAGACAAAAGAGCAACGTTGAGTAAAAAGTACCATAGAAGTGTGAGCGTAATCGGTGTAGTAGACAACTTCCTCATGGTGGTCACGATGGGGCTCGGAATTTCGGGAATCGGCGTACTAGCCACCATAATTGCAACCCCCATCGCTATTGCTATGGAAGGGACAGCGCTAGGTGCGGGGCTATTGAGTATAATCGGCAGCCGAATCTGTAAAAAGCTCGCCCTGAAAGCGGAGAAGCACGAAAAGATCAAAACGCTAGCTGACGCGAAGCTCAACACGATCAGCGACCATATTTCAAAAGCCCTCGTGGACGACAACATTTCAGATGAGGAATATTCTCTGATTCTAAGCGAGATTGAAAAATTCAATGGTATGTGTGATAACCTCCTTGTGATCACCTCCTCCTATCAGTCTCTTCGGAAGCTTCTTCGTATAAGTTCGTGGTAGCATAGGCCTATCCCTAGATAACTGTTTCATTAGCTAAATGGCTAGGTAAAGAATCTACAGACTTTCACTGTTTTGTTAACCAACAACGACGACGTGTTTAAGTCTTCTTATTATACTCCCAAAATCCGATGTAAAGTAAAACGATCAGCAACAACACAACAATGACTACACTTGCGTTATCATAACAACTACACGACTACTATCTTCATCAGTCTACTCTATCGCAACTCAACAACAACTATTACAGCCTATCTCAACGGCTCTCAACACACAACACTCCTTCTTCACTTCCACTCCCTCCTTGTACACTCAACGTACGCTCGTCTAGACATCACGCGCTGTCCAGACAATCACCTGTCCAGACGCCGCGCGCCAATTTGCAGTTGGCCTACCTGCGTCGCTGTACGACAATCGTCGTGCACTGATTAAATTAGCTTACATTACCTCCTTCCTTTCTTTTGAAGAGAGCTAATTAATCTTAAAAATTAGCGAACGTATAATGCTTAAACTAAATACAAACAATTCCTATACTAAATGCAATCACAAAATATTTTATACTACAATCTCGATAAGCAGTCCGCTACTACATTCAGCTTTCCCTTCTTATAGTTCAACAGAATGTCAAAATTTTGCAATGATAAAGACCATCGGACTAACTTAGCAGACTTCGACATTGACTCAGTCAAATAAACTAAAGGATTATGGTCAGTGAACACATTAATCTTGGAACCAATAATAATTTCTTTCAATTTGTTTAAAGCCCATTATGATTGCATAGGCTTCCTTCTCAATCGTCGCCCATCTCCTCTGGGTATCTGTCAGCTTCTGACTGATAAATGAAACGGGACGTTCTATCCCCTCATCGTCCACTTGTGACAGCACAGCCCCCACAGCAAAATCACTGCTATCACAGTACAAATAAATGGTTTGCCAACCTCGAACATGTATAAAATCACATTTGATAAAACAATTTCTTTAAGAGAATCAAAAGATTTCTGGTGGTCCTCAGTCCTAACAATGTTCTCAGGTGTCTGCTTGCTAGTTAAATCTGTTAATGGTTTAGCAATTTCAGCAAAATTACAACTAAATTGTCTGTAGAAACCAAAAAATCCTAATACTTGCTTCACTTGCTTCTTCGTTTCAGGGTTTTTTAAATTAATCAAACTGTCAATCCTATCTGGGTTCATCATCTTCTTCCCTGATCCTATGAGGTGACCGATGAATTTCACCTCACTCTTACCAAACACACATTTCTTCAAGTTCAAGGTTACATTATGCAGTCTTATTTGTTTCAAAAACAATTCTAAATGTTTCAACTGAATGTTCCAATCATCAGAATGTACTGCAATGTCATCAACATAGGGTTCAGTAAATGCATTAATCGGTTGCAAAATCATGTTTATTGCTTTTACAAAAGTCCGTCCAGAGTTAATCATGCCAAAAGGGACACGTGTAAATTCGTACAGTCCATTATGGGTAACGAATGCGGTTTTCCATTGGTCGGCTTTCTTCGCAGGACAAGTCCAGTAAGCACTGCGACAGTCCAAAACGGAAATGAACTTGGATTTCCCGACTTTGCTCAGCACATCGTTGACGATCGGCATGGGATATCGACAATTTTCAGTATATGAATTCACGTACCTGTAGTCGCACGCGAGTCTCAAGGATCCGTCCTTCTTCTTGACGATGACCAGCGGACTTGCCATTCTGCTCGACGACGGTTGAATGATGTTTGCTTTCAGCATCTCTTGTATTTGTTTGTCCACTTCTGCGCGGTATATCAGCGGTATTCGATAAGCCATGAACTCTTTCTCTCGAAAGTCCGGTCTCAGCACCACTTCGTGTTCTACCAATGTACATAATCCAGGTTTGTCCGAAAATCTGTCTGCATAACGGTTCAGTACATCCAGTAGCTGTTTCTGTTGCTCGCACGTAAGATGTCCGATCTGTTCATAGTCCAATTGCAGCGATTTCTGTGTCGTCTCTGCATGGTCTTCTTTCAATGGTAGCTCTACCACTGATCCGAATTCGTCGTCCTCTTCCACGATGAGACCACACGATAATGTTCTTGCGATGAACTTCCTCATTTTGTTGGCATGGACGATTCGTCGGCCGTTTTCATTCATGTCCACCAGATACGAATACTTGGATCTTCTTTGTAGCACTGTACATGGACCATGCCATCGTGAGATCAATTTATTGGTTGACGTTGGATACAGGACGATGACGTTTTCTCCTGGTTCGAATTCTTTATCCTTGGCCCTCTTGTTGTATTGACTGGCGTATTGTTTTTGCTTTTCCTCTGCACAATTCTCAGCAAATATCAAAGCTTTCTCCATGTCTGCTCTTAAGTTCTTCAGGTACTTTGCTGGTTGTACTCCAATGTTTGGCGGTAGATTTATTTCTTTGGTCCAGCTTTCCTTTAAGATAGTTAATGGTCCTCTTGGCATTTTTCCATACACCAGCAGATATGGTGCCACTCCTGTCGTTGCGTTAGGAACTTCTCTCAATGCCCATACGGTAAACGGAATGATTTTATGCCACTGTCTTGGATTTTCCACAATGACATGATGTACCATCTTCTTGAACGTCTGGTTCCATCTCTCGACTAATCCGGCTGCCTCTAGATGCCCCGGTGAATCGAATCGTGGACAGCATCCCATCAATTTCAAAAATTCTCTTGTAAGACTGGCTGTAAAATTCGTGCCTCTGTCGCTGGTGATCACAGACGGCACCCCCACGTCAATGAATAGCTTCATCAAAGCTTCGCACACAGCCTTAGCAGTCAATGACTTCAGCAAAAAGATTGTCGGCCATCTTGTACATGAATCCACTATGCACAAGCAATACTTATGCCCAGCTGCTGACTTCGGTTCTATTGGGCCTACCACGTCCATAGTCATCCGTCGGAATGGAACATCTTCCCTTGGAATTGGTGTAATCGGCACTCGATCCATCACCAAACTTCGTGCCTTCAGCTGACACTTCTCACAGGACTTACAAAATTTCACCACGTCTCGACGCATCTTTGGCCAGACAAAGGACAACTTGATTCTCTCTCGTGTCTTCTCTTCTCCCAAGTGTCCGCCAAATACTGACTCGTGAGCTAATTCCATTACTTGAATTCTTCTCTCTTTCGGTAACACCAACTGGTACACTAGCTGATCCAGCATTTGATGTTTCTTATACATCAATCCATTCACCACGCTAAACTCTGATCCTTTGTCTTCAGCGATCCTCCACCACGATTTCAGTGACTCGTCATTTCTCTGCTGCTCCTCGAATTTCTTCGCATCTTCCAGCTGTCTTTCATCGTTCGAATTCTCTGTGAACAAGTCCCTCATACTTGTCTCCAGTTCAGCGTCGCTTCCGGAATCTTCACTATCATTTCGTTCACATGCAGCCATCTCTTCTTCAGTTTCATTGTTCTCAAATGTTGTTCTTTCGTCATCTTGAATGCTAAGTTCATCTTCGCTGTCCATGTCATCTTCTTGCGAACTTTCGTTTATCGTTTCATCTTCTCCGCCTTCGACTTCTGCTCTCCGACTTTGTGCTCTTGTAGTCACATTCGCTTGTAGTTCCCCTTGCAATACACTCACTGGTGGAATCTCTTTCAATTCTGCAATTATCTCCGGATGTAGCAAGAACTTTTCTCTGTTTTCTTTGCACAGATCCGCTGGAATACTGGCACACACTAAAGTTAAATATGGCGCGATATTTATTGTCCTGTCCTCTGTAGCTGCTCCTTCGTTACGACCGCTCATCCGCACTTCGATTTTCACCAACTTAGCTGGAATCGGCTCTCCAGCTACACATTGCAAATGAACTCTGCCGATTTCTTCTACTGTCGTTCCTTTCAGTAGTTCCTCGTTGATTACTGGTATCTCGGTCCCCGAGTCAATCAACGCCTCGACTTGCACAGGCTGCCCATCAGTCCCACGTATCTCCACATTTACATGCTGCAACGATATCTTCTTTATGCGTTGACACTCCTCTTTACTTTTTGTTTCTCGACAAATTTCTGCAATGGAAGTAGTCTTTATCGCTTCTTTCTGTATGGTGAACTGCGGCGTACACTTCATTACCGACTTCACTTCTGTTTCACGATCGTCCGATTCTTCAAACTGGTCTGGTGCATTCATCACTTGTATCTGGTTTACTCGAAGATTTTCTGCACTTCTGCTAAAGTTCTTCCTCAGATTTGCCGCTCCTGGTGCTTGGCAATGTTTTATTAGGTGTTTGTCAGAATGACAGTTGTGGCAACGTTTCTTTATAAAACTTCTTTGCTCATTGTTCTCCCACTTGTTGTACGGTGTGTATGATGCATTACTTTCTGTTGGGCGTCCCAGCGGCGGAGTTCGATTGTAGGCTTGTCTGTCCCACGTTGACTCTTTCTTATCTTGCCAATACTGCTTTCCAGAATAATTATCTTTCTTTGCATCATTACTCTTGGCTTGGCTTCCGGTGTCTTTGCTATCCTTGTTCCACTTGAATGGCTTTGAGCTATTTCCCCATGCTTCAAATTTCGGTTTGTCTTGGAACATCACACCAATCCGATTGTTTACATGTATGTCTGCGAGGTCTGCAACATTACTAGCTTCCAAGCATTCTGTGCCCTCTTTTGCTAAGACAAACTGCAGTGGACCTGGTGGTAAACATTCTTTCAGCTTATCCGCCACTAACAAATCAAACAGCTTCTCGTAGTCTTTGTCCACTCGTCTACTTCGGACATAATAATTCAACAGGTTCTTCAGCCTAGCCGTGAACATCGTATACGTTTCTTCGGCTGTCTTCTTGGCATCTGCAAACCTTGACCTGTACTCACGAGCTGTTAACTTGAATTCCTTCAACAAATGCTCTTTCACTGCATCGTATTTATCTAAATTCTCAAATGACAATCGATTCAATACCGTTCGCGCTCTCGGGGTCATCAATGGCAACAACAATTTCACCCAGTACTGCTTTTCCACAGCGAAGCTATTGAATGCATTTTCAACTGTTTCAAAATATAATGGCACTTCCATAATATCATACGGCATCTTCGGTAACACATATTTCATTGCATCACCTATCTTCTTAATCTTTGACACCATTGTCTCACTTTCTCTGAGCCTATTTTGTTCTGATTCCTCACGGATTCTTCTATCGTATTCGTCTTTCTTCCTCAGTCTATTTTGATCTTCTATCCTACGCAGTTCTTCTTGTTCAATCTTCTGCTGCAACAGTTCTAACTGCTTTCTGCGTTCTTCTTTTTCAATAGCCATCTCATGGAGTTGAGCTTCCTTAATAGCAAGTTTCTTTTGTTCTAATTGCATCTGTTCTTCTCTTTCTCTTTCTGCTTTTTCCAAATTGTCTTTTTCAGTTTGAAATTCTTCCTGACGAATTTCTTCTGCTCTCTCCAGTTCTTGTAAACGCATCTTCTCCTTTTCTTCCTCACGAGCCTTTTTTTCTTCGATCTGCTGTCTCCGTATTTCTTCATCGCTTCTCCTTGCTTTTTCATATTCTATCATTAACTCCATCCTTCTTCGTTCTGATTCGTCACGATCTATTTTCATTTGTTCTAACTGAAGCTGGAACTGTTGCTTCTGCATGTCTATCTCTTGTTGTCTTATCCTTTCTAATTTTTCTGCTCTTTCCGCTCGTTGCTCCTCTTTCTCTTTCTCCTCTTGTTTACGCTCTTTCTCCTCTTGTCTGCGCTGCTCTTCTTTCTGCTTCTCTTCTTGTTTACGCTGCTCCTCTTTCATTATCATGAATTGCAGCAACGCCTCCATAGACATCGGTGCCTCAGGCTTCTCCACTGGCTTCTCCGCAGCGCCTCCGACAGCACCTTCTTCTTCTTCTTCTTTCTTAGCCCAAACCTCGGCTAAATTTCTCATCAATTCTTCCCTCGACATCTGTTCGACTTCTTCTGCGTCTAGATCTGCTTCAATTAGCAGGTTTATCAGTCTATCAGTAGACATCTTCTTAATATTTGCTTGCTTTTTCTCCGTAAGTTTCTCCATCTTACTTCTTTACTTTACTGATGCTAGTCGATAAATAGTAGGCTACTCTTCAAATGTTTGCAATTGACTGACTTCAATTCTTTAAGCAAACTTCAATAGACAAGCAAGTTTTTCTACCTCGTAGTCGTTGTGTTGTCGTTTCTCACGTGTGCTCGGCTCCTCGATAAATGCACAGCGTCCGTTCCTCCGCAACGTCTGTTGATTGGATAGAATCCCTCCGTTCGTAACTTGGCACGTAGACCCGCCGTTCGTAACTAGGATCGTTCTCCTGCAACTTGGATCGTTATCCCGCCGCTGCCACCAAATGTGATAACCTCCTTGTGATCACCTCCTCCTATCAGTCTCTTCGGAAGCTTCTTCGTATAAGTTCGTGGTAGCATAGGCCTATCCCTAGATAACTGTTTCATTAGCTAAATGGCTAGGTAAAGAATCTACAGACTTTCACTGTTTTGTTAACCAACAACGACGACGTGTTTAAGTCTTCTTATTATACTCCCAAAATCCGATGTAAAGTAAAACGATCAGCAACAACACAACAATGACTACACTTGCGTTATCATAACAACTACACGACTACTATCTTCATCAGTCTACTCTATCGCAACTCAACAACAACTATTACAGCCTATCTCAACGGCTCTCAACACACAACACTCCTTCTTCACTTCCACTCCCTCCTTGTACACTCAACGTACGCTCGTCTAGACATCACGCGCTGTCCAGACAATCACCTGTCCAGACGCCGCGCGCCAATTTGCAGTTGGCCTACCTGCGTCGCTGTACGACAATCGTCGTGCACTGATTAAATTAGCTTACAGTATGAAAGAAGAAATTAAAAGTAAGTCGAAAGTTGTGATAGACGCGATGGACGAGGAAATGAAACAATCACTCATCGATCGGGGAAGAGAAGAAGTCAGACAGTCCTTTCAAAGCATGTTTGAGAAAAATACCGAATCTGCTCGAAAGACGACTAACGCGAACATGTATGAAATCATGTAGAGTTTTGTAGAGTTTTGTAGAGTTTTGTAGAGTTTTGTAGAGTTTTGTAGAGTTTTGTAGAGTTTTGTAGAGTTTTGTAGACCTATGTCGCTATGTCTGAAAATACGTCTAACTTGTGTTTTTACACATGTCGAAAAACATGTCGAAAAACACGTTGAAAAACATGACGAGAAACACATCGTAAAACACGTCGAAAAACATTAAATTTTTTATTAAAAATGTCGTTTCTAAAGATAGATGACCCGGCGAAAAGAAATTTCATAGTCGAAGAGTTTCTGAAATCCAAGAAGAATATTCAACAAAACTTTTTATCGGAGAGATTGGGGGATTCGGGGCTGCAACAAGAATTAACCAAGCTGTACAAGCCTATCGTCGATTCGCAATCCGCAATTTCTAAAGAGCAGAATGTCCTACTATCCGCCATCAAAGAAAACTCGATAGCTACATCAAACGCGCTACAGACGCTACCCGCTTCGTTGAAGGTTCAATTTCCTCAGTATCCCTCGATAGAAGCGTATAGCGACGATCCGACTGAGGATATTAGAACTTTAGAATTAGGTGATGTAGCCACCAAGTACCTTCATCAATACGCCTCCGATAAAAAAAATTGTAGATACGACGTTCGGAATACGATCAAAAAATGGTCAATTCTACATCGGCGATAGGCTACTCCGATTTCTATTCAAGGAGACGATGTAACGGTTGGAAATAAGACTTACAGCGGAACTCCGGGGCTTTGGGAGTTGTTGACGATGAAACAGCCGAACACGTCGATATACGATAATAATGATAGAGACGATTACGCCGAGATTCTACTCGCGACGGATGCTATCAGACAGCCAAAAAATCCTAACAAACCCAAAGCATCTTCGAGCGTCAAATATAGAGAAATTATCAAACCGATATGGGAAAAGAGGGCTCGTAATGCGGTGGGCAAAGGCGTCGGTGTAATCGTTATTTCCGAAGATCCAAACGTGTTAGCGAAACAGCTAGAACTACGATTTCAAAGCTTCAAAGCAGGCAATACCGGCGTGAGAAACGAGATCGTGGCGATGTGCGACGCGTTATTGAGGCAGGAAGTGCTGAGTAATGATGCTTACAAAAATATAATGATGGCATTATAAAATGTGGGGAAAATGCAGGTCATTAATAGAAGGAGGTATAGAAAACAATACGTTATCGGAGGATCGGGAATATTCGATACAATTTCGGGATTTTTCAAACGACTAGTTACGTCGAACGCCGCCAAACAATTAGCAACGACCGCTCTCAACGCGGGTAAAGACGTGGCGAAAGAAATTGGGGAAAAGGCCATCGATGTTGGGAAAACAACCGCAATCGACGCCGGCAAACGATTAGTGGACAAAGCAGTGGCCAAACTGTTTGCGACTCCTGCTCCTACTCCCACCTCCAAGAAAATTACGCAAGAAACTAGACAAATTTTAGATCGGCTGAGTAGCGTAGGTAGCGTTAGTGGCGTCGGGTCGAGTCCGAATATTAATAATCTGATGATGGGGGATGGTCTGAAGAAGAACGGTGTGAACGGCGTCATATCGATACAAGATTTAGTACGCTCGCTAAACGGCGCCGGAATGAAGGTCGCGTAAAAAATATTATCGCGTAGTAGTAAAAATGCAATCATCTGATATTCTGAGATTTACCGAACAACCATTGAGCGATGAAAGCGTCGAACGCTACGAATGGTACGAGTATGAGCCGATATCGGGGGCGAATCTAAACACCTCCGGCGAGATTAGAATAAACATCGAACTTCAAGATTTATTTTGTCATCCAGCGGAATCTTACCTGCTGTTCGAGGGTAGATTGACGAAGGCGGACAACACCTTCTACGTTAATGCCGATGAAGCAACTCTTACGAATAATGGGCTCATGCATCTTTTCAGTCAAATTTCGTATTCCCTGTCGAATCAGGAAATTGAATCGTTATTTTACCCAGGTCAGGCAACGACGATGCTCGGATTACTCAAATACCCGAATGATTTTCAACTAGCTCAAGGTTTGAATCAGTTGTGGTACAAGGACAGCGGAGCGACGGCTGATATCGCGAATAATCAAGGTTTCGCCGTGAGACAGTCGTATATAATTCAAAAACCAAATGCCAAAGGTACTTTTAGCTTTGTAGTTCCATTGAAGCATATTTTCGGATTTTGCGATGATTACGACAAGGTTGTTTTTGGTGTGAAACATACGCTAACTCTGGTTCGTAAAGCCGACGATGACGCAATTTTTAGACTCGCCGCTGCGGGTGCAGGGAAAGTTAGGCTGGATAAAATCTCGTGGTTCGTGCCGCACGTTATTCCCGCGGATATGGAGAAGATGCAATTGTACAAAACGATCGAATCGAAAGCGTCGTTGCCAGTTGCGTACAGAGCCCGTCAATGCGATACCACCTCCGTCGCACAGTCGACTAATTTTAGCTGGAGACTTAGCGTCAAGACATTACCTGAGAAACCTAGGTACATCATCTTGGGTTTTCAAACCGACAAAAGCGGCAATCAAGAATACAATCCATCCGTTTTCAATCATTGCGATCTCAAAAACATGTTCGTGATGATGAACCAGGACCGATATCCAGTTGTCGACTATAACCTATCATTTCCGAATCAACAATTCTCGCGGGTGTACCGAGCAGCAGCCGCGTTCAGTGAAAAATACTATGGAATGGACGAACTAACGACGCAAAGCAATATCACACCCTCGGATTTCAAAGATCTGTTTCCGATTATGGTGTTTGACGTGAGCAAGCAATCCGAGCGTCTGAAGTCATCGGTGGTCGATATCCAGATCAAAGGTACGTTTAATACGGCGCCACCAGCTAATACGGAAGCGTACGCAATGGTGATTTCAGACAAGTTACTGATGTTTCAATCGGATGGTCAGAAAATGAGCGTGGTATATTGAAGTTCATGATAGAATGGTCGATGACAGTTCTGAATAATGAGACTTTGAGACTTGTAGATACCTATCGTGTGTTCTCAGACGATAGGTATCAACGGAAAATACGGACTTAGTATAGAAACTCGACCTGCAATCCACATCCGGCCACAATAAGAAGGGAGGTAACCTTTGGATTGTCGAATTCGGCGGAATATACCCTCATACCGAGCTGGTCGCCGGCGACTAAAGACATGGCGGCGGTTGGTAATACGAGCGATACTCTGCTGTCGACTGTTAGTCCGCCCGCCATGTATCCAATAAGTTCGTTATTATGTATCTCGGATTTGAAATACGCAACCCTGACTATTTTTTTTACCACATCATCACTCCGCACATTTCCGATCATGAAATTCGTGAATCCGCTAAGTCCATATACACCCGTACGAGGAATAGTTATTACCCCTTCAGCCGCCGTATACGCCGAATCCGTATTTATAACGATGGTCGTTAATTGGTCGTGCTGTACATCGTCGCCCGAGAATCCGCCAGTCAAGCTTGCGGGCGCACCCGATGTTGCCGACTCTTTCAACGCACAAATAGCCGGTCCGGTTGTAGGCCTCCAATTCGGGGACAATGCTGGTGCCGCTGTTATAGCTCCAGCCGTTCCTTCGAACCTATATATAATACCACTCTTCGTATTTCTCACTAGATTGCCCGGGGATACCCTCATACCCGAAACGTAATCTCTAGAAGCGATATCCGCTGTTTTATCAACGACTAGGGCAGTAGCCTGAGCTAAACTAATAGCATCATCATCGTTACCCGCAAAAGGGTAATCAGTCGGCAGACCAACGAGATGATGACCGCGCATATCTATATCTCCCGTAATGTTGTTGTCACCATCTAGCCTTAGAAAAGTACTATTTACTTGACTAAAAGTAACACCTCCAGCAATTACTCTTTGCGTAGAGCCAGAATCGGTATGTCCAAATTTATCAACAGGCATTTTGAATATAATAATTTTTATTAATTTAGGGTCGTACGAATACCGCTGAAAAGTCCCTACACAAAATGTTCGTAGCGATGGATGAAAAAGCGTGTATGCTGAGGTAATCGAACTCGTCTAGAAAAACTATGTTACTACCGATTGAATGGTTTTGCGAACCTTTCGTGCTCCCTCCACCCGCAATTTGCATGTACGACGTCCCATTTTTATACAGGTGGACGGTGCCATACGCGGTATTACTATTGTTGCAAAATTCTATGTACGCCGAAACGATATAGTACCCGGCTTTAATGGGGAAGAAAGAAGTCGTTCCGATACCCTGTTCAATACCGTGTCTTGCGGTACCGCATCTTATTACGTCAAAAGTAACTGCAGTGTGAGTTCTAGCGATTATAGCCTGTTGAGTTGAACTGTAAGCGCTAACCGCGGGTCCTACTACCGCCGCCACTTTCGAAGTAAGTTGCTCATCGACGTATTTCTTATTCGTCAAATGATTATTGTCGGTCGGGACGTCGTCGTGATTCCGCATCAAATTTATTACTTGTCCCCGACTTACAGCCTCATCTATTCCCGCTTCCGGAGTATTCGCTGTATTCGTTGTATTCGTTGTAGGTAGACCTCTAATAGTATGACCACTCATATTTAGATCTTCGGTCGCTGGGTTTGCTCCATCTAGCCTTAGAAAAGTACTATTTACTTGACTTTCAGTAACTCCTCCAGCAATTACTCTTTCAGTAGATCCTGAATCTGTATGTCCAAATTTATCGACAGGCATTTTTACAAGGCGAAATAATTATAATAATTTTTAATGCAGACCGTTTATAACTTCTTGAAAAGTCGCTCCATCTTTACATGTTTTTTTCAGGACGTGCAGGCATAAATGACCGCAAAACACTTCGTTGTCGGGCTGTACACGCTCGCTATTGTAGTACACGGGACTCTGTAAATACTTTACCAGTTCTGTAGGAGGGGGCAGGCCATAGCTGTCGAAATATATTTTATCCCTACCGTTCTTCAAAAAAGCGACCCAGTGCGAGCCGGTTCCATTAGAATCGTCTAGATTCAATATCCCGCATTCAGTCCGTCTAGGTTTCTTCGGCAGCTCGTCTCTGAGAAATACTCCCCGGAAATTAGGGATATTGAGCTTCTTAGCAGCATCTAGTAGTTCAAAATTCGTCAACGGATGATTCGGGAGGACTACGCCTTCGACATTTATATTTTTCACAGTTGTATAGCTCATTTTAATATTTCATCTAGATGTTTCACAAACTAATGAGCTTTCGAGCTTCTACGCAGGCGAGATAATATTTTTGCCTACAATTTTTGCATTCATTCGCCTTTCCATCTTTTTGAAATCGATTGTTGACGTATTCCGATATGTTCTTATTTATTTTACACCGACTGCAAACTTTTGTGTCTTTTGTCTCCCTATTTTCCTGTCTTGCGTATTTGTGTGCAAGCTCCTTTACTTTGGCATTTTTACAAAGTTTGCAGCTTGGATAGCTTCCGTTCTTTTGCGTATGATCTTTGTGAAATTCGTCCAAGCTTTTTTCCATTTTGCATTTGGTACACACTTTTACCGCATCCATTTTATATTAGTGTAAATTATTCTTTATTTTGTTTAGTTTTCAGCGTGTAGTGCCGTGACCATCGAGATTACTGAAGGCCGTACACAACGGAAATAAACTGCGCGTGACGTCACGAAGTGTCGGCTGCAACATCAATATTTTGATTTCGAGGTTGATTCGAATTTAATTTTTACTTGAAATCGTCGTTAAATCTTGCATTTACGCTGCAATTTGTTTGTATTTTATGCGTCGGAATATCTCAAGGTATGTATCACACCACCGAAAACGCTAAAAAACTGTTTTAAGTTATAAATCGGAAGAGTACGGACCATCGTAATGTTGACACCCTACAAAACATGATTTATCTTCGCCGTCTGCTACTGCTAGATATATCGCTATTGCAATGGCTATAATTATTATTTGTCAGCACTGCTTAAATGAATATAGGCTATGAGCGGTATATAAAACGGATATTGCGTCTCTGTGTGGTAATATTATGTACGCAGTGCAATACTTATGATATACGGGTAATCCCGAAAACTGAGTGCCTAAGTTTTGCTTCAATAGAAGTAGGATTGATGAAAAATAACGTTGGTATAATGGGCAAACAATTTACTATGCTAAGCGACACGCGGAAATCGCGAAAACATTCAGACGCCTCAAAACAATAATTATGGTTGCCAAAGACTTAGCTAAAATAGAGCGCTGCGACCTATCAGCCGCATTTCACGATACATTGCGCTCAGTAAGTAAGCAATCAACGCGAGATCTAAGTAAAATGGCCAAGTTAATAAAATTATAGATAGGGGAAATATGCAATAAATATGAGTAAATAGAAATTCGAAACTAATAATTATGACGACAATTTCTATGGCGCCATAACGCAGCCATGCTGCTACAAGGGCGCCATGACAACGACAAACTAAGGCCGCAGCGCTGTTTTTTTTCAGCGATGTCTCGTTCGGCCATACTCTTTGCATGGATAATGGATATGCACGCAGTCTTCGGGTTTACCCTAAATGTTTACCCTCAGTTTGGTACTATAATTTTAATTCACCCGAATTAATTTCGTATTTATTCTATATGGGCTTATTGTAAATTTGTAACCTTATTTGTATAGCGCTGTCGAAGTTGTCATTGTTGCATACCAAAAATACAGACTATTTATCCCGAGGGTAGTCTTTGTCGTGAGTGTCGGTTAGTTCAGGTTAAGCACCGTGAGGGTCGATTCAATTTTAAATGATTTCTTTACAGACTTTCAGAATGCCACAAACATGCTATCCCCAACTGGCGTAGAAACTACAATGAAATGAAAGAACACGCAGAGGAGAATGTCAGTGTTTCTTGTTTGACTTTTGACCCTGAACTGTCTGCACGTTAAAACGAAGAACTTCATAAATGGATAGAACACGATGAAATTTCTTCGTAAGATGAGCTGCTCTTAAGAACTGATGACTTCGTTAAAAATTGTCTGATTCTCGTTGGATTACACTTTGTGATTACAATATTATTGTTTATGTATTTATACTGTTGACACATTACTACAGTAATTAAAATACTGAGGACTCTGAATGTTGAAGTTTAAAGAGGTGAGTCGCATATTACCAGTTAAAGCTCGTTATCTTACTTCTGGATGAAATTTATGTAGAGCCTTAGGCATCGTGTATGGGCGGATGCATTACAGGTGAGGGCACGAGCAGTCTTTGCAAGAGGCAACTACAGTGCAGACTTTTATAATATCGTCACTTTCTCACCAAACAAAGATGTTGCAGCTATGGTGCTAGTGAAAAATCTCACTGCAGCCTACATAAAAGATTATACTTTGCCAGTTAGCTTTAGGCTATTTAATATTTTGTGTGATTTCAGACAGCAACGGCATACATTGTAAATAAGCAATGTGGAGAAAATTGAAAATAGTTATTCTTCTGCATGTTGTATTTGCTTCACTTGGCAATATTACAGTGAAAGATTTAATTGTACAGGGAGCTGATATTGTTGGCCATAGTAATGAGGTAAATGATGACATTGTCCAGGAATTATTGTCTAGTTGCATGTCTAGTTGCATGTGATGACGTTGAAATTACAGAGTCTGAGTCTGTGACTCCTTAGTTTTTATTGCAGGATTTTGGAAATAAACTGTTGTAACTAAAGAATGTGAGGCAAAGTTCTTGACTGTAGGCAGTCAAAAGAATGTCTCGAATTTGTCAATTTGTCAACAATTTTAAAAAATCAGGTACTATCTGTGTAGAATGCCCTTGTGGTAAAACTATGCTATGCTATCTCTAGCACAGACATCATTGAGTTGTGTTGCGAACATATTTCTAAATAATTACTGCAAGAGAGCTTCAGATAAAGTAACTGTGAGAAAGAAGAAGATGAAGAGAAAATTAAAAACACTAGTGCATTGGCTTGTTGGGATTTATAATTGTCTGTGATTTTATTATGCATGGGTCTTGTAAAATAATCACTCATTAATTACTGTATTTCTTTTGTCACATTATATCAAAAGAGATTAAGATGCCCTTGTTTAGAACTGTGGGGTAGCTATGTTAAAGGCCTTTGTGAGGTTATTGTAAGGCGCTATATAAATGTCCATGTACGTACCTCTGTATGCTTATTCACACTTCTGCACTGCATGTATCTCATGAAACAGTCTCAGAGTCACCTAAGATGCCCTTGTTTAGAACTGTGGGGTAGCTATGTTAAAAGCCTTTGTGAGGTTATTGTAAGGCGCTATATAAATGCCCATGTGCATATATGGTATATATACACCTCTGTATTCCTATTCACAATTCTGCACTGCATGTATCTCATGAAACAGTCTCAGAGTCACCTAAGATGCCCTTGTTTAGAACTGTGTTACAGGCCTTTGTGAAGTTATTGTAAGGCGCTATATAAATGTCCATATACACAAATACATACTTCTGTATGCGTACATACTTAGCATAGAATTTTTAGTAGGCTAATTAATTATTTAAGCTAGAAAGCAGTGTATCTGAATGCATACCAAGCAGCAACAGCTGCATGCATTCAGCCGCCTTCTGTGACGTCACAATCCCTTGTGTACGGCCTGGGATTCAGACGGTCGTGGTAGTGCCCATAGGCTAGGGTATGAATCCCGTCGTCCATTATTACTCTTTTGTCGTCGTCGGCAGACAGAGCTATTTTATTTACTTCTTCGGTGTAAATTTCATGGCGATAGGATTAGACCTGAGAGTCGCCGCCGTTAAGTCGACTAAGTCGACTTGATATAGGTCAAGTCAAGTCAAGTCATATTTAATCCAAGTCGCCGCCAATTTTTTCTCTCCAAACCGCCGCCATAATATTCCTGCATAGTCGACTCGATCACTCAAAATTATTCTGAGGCCTACTTACTTATTTGATTTATAAGACGCCTGATGGCCGATGCCTATAAAGTATAAACAAGAAACTAGCGGAAATTCGGGTAATTTCCATTTCCAATGTTTCATAGTTTCTTAAAGTGATGGACTGTGATATAGACGCGTTTGAAAGTTTGTAGTACATTGAATCGAGAACGAGTTTATCTGTTTTGGGTCTATTAACTGTAATTATGCAGAAAATAGTACCGCAGCGTAAGCCAGCGTCAGGGTCCTCGGACCTTAAGAATAAGAACGTTAGTTCGTCTGCGCTTAGTATTAATTCTGCTGAACCAGAAACGTTCTTCCATGGCTCCATGTCGTGCAAATGTGGTGTCCTTCATTCATGACAATTACAGGCAATTCTTTCCACTATCCTATCACGAGTCAACTGAGTAGTCAACTGTTTGACTGTTTACACTCAAGAACTTCTAAGCTGTAACTTAGTTAAGTCTGACGCTCGAACTGCAACATGAGTAGTGTTGTCACGTATAGGCCTACAAGTGGCAATATGTTAAATGTTAATACTAACTGCTGCTAATTAAATAATAAGTATTATAAGAATTAAGAAACATGAACAATGTGTGCAGCATTTAGCTTACGTTACTGTATTTGGCTCCATTGTTGGAGCTGGAATGCTGGACAATGTGTTTTGTGCAACTCTAGGCTATACAGTTTCTAGCTAGAGCCCAGCGCCTTCAGTGTTATAGATTGACTCACTTATTTTTGGTATGACCGAATGTAGGTCAGCAATTTGATATCGTTTTACAAACTGGTGGACATTTTTTCATTTGATTTGATTCAACTTGATGTGTGTGGTTTGTGTAATACAGGGTCACCAGGTCCGCACTACTTGGTATGGGACAGTTACTAATATAGGGCGGGGTGAAACTGAAAATACATCAGAAAATAAGGTCACAGCTTCAAAAAATAATGTTAGGTCTATATAGGCATGCAGTTCCCAGCTGCCAATGCACTTATTAAATGAAACTAGACAGAAGTCGTGACTCCAAGTCACGAAAGTTGGGAGTCAAGTCAAGTCACGAAGGTGGAGTCAAGTCACTTTCAAGTCATGTAGTTCTCCGAGTCAAGTCATAATTCCAAAGTGAAGTGACTCTCAGGTCTAGATAGGATCGAATGACGTTCATCGCTCTCGACTGTTGTCTTTTCGTAAACACGCAGTCTTTGTAATCTGCGTGAGTGATTGATTTCTTGACGACGTTCTTTTTCACGCCTTTACATTTCTTGTAGTCTTCACCCGCCATCTTGTAAGAGTACAACTTGGATCGCAGACGACAAATTCTTCGATTTGTTTTCCCGCGGCTTCGTCTTTGAACATACCAACCACTTTTTTTATTAACACCAGATTCTATGCCTGACGGGTGATCTATCGGATAGTCTGAAGTATCGAACTAACTTTGGACGTCGGGGGAAATATCTTTGTAGAAGTCTTCCGTTTTAATTTCATACGCCAAAGAATCGGTATCGGTGAATAATAGCTTGGCCCTATCTCCGTACTTGGCCTTGATGTAATTATAATGAAAATCATACATGAGCGTCTTACTGGTGTCTAATATACACATCCCTAGATATATCGGCTTGTTGTAAAACAACTTGGTCTTTTTCATGTGAACGGCGATGAGATTTTCATCGAAAATAGTTCGTCTGTCGTAATTAGTTTTCGCGGCTAGCTTGATGGCTTCCTTCTCATCACTCACCAATCGTATGTCAACTCGATTCTCGATAGCTTCCATTGTTTTACCGAAAACGCTATTGTTCATCAGTTTGAAAAAGTCTTTCTCAAAATCGTTCGTAGCTTTCGTTCTCAGGTTGGTATTCAGATCGATATACTTTTTCAGCCAGGCACTTTCCACGAATTTTATTCCCCGATGTATTTTTATGATTTTCAATCCGAGCCTTTCGTACAATTTTAAATTTTCGTAATGAACGACGTACTTCTTTTTATCGTTCAAGTTTGGAATGAGTTTCGCTACAACCGATCCCGCAGGTTTTACACTCTCCGGAGCTAGAGGATAATCATTATGCAGGTCGTGCAATTCCTTCGGATATTCTAAATCGACTTCTAACACACATCCCACTCCATCTCGCTCGGTAATGTTTCTCCAATCATTCAATTCGTCATCGTTCATCCATTCAAACCCATGAGTTGGTAACGGTTTGCTCATCGCCCATCCGTACAAGTTGTTCGCGTCCAAGTATGGAATGAATACTGAATGCTGGGTGGGATTGAAAGCTTCTCCCATGTACTCGTTGTTCGCCTTCGCGTATCGATGTGAAATCGTGCTGACGCCTCCTCGTATTCCCTGCTTGATCATCAATAACATATCGTAGTCGCTCAACAACTCCAACTCTACACCAGTCGTCTTCAACGCCGCGTCCCAAGCAAGTCCAGGCGAAGTATAATACCACGCAGGATCTAGGTTGTAGTTCTTCATACAGACGTCTCTAAAGTTTTCAAAGACATCCGCTAATAATAGAACATCCGATAAATTGTACAAGTCGTGATATTGGCGTAATGTTTTGCATTCAAATTTATCCCATACCGTTTTCGCGTGCTCGTAATCTTTTTCGCTGATGCCCGAATCGGTTAGTTTTGAATAGAAGGCATGCTTCGATGGTAATTCGGTTTCGTTTAATCTTTCAACACCGTCGACGTAATCATATGGGTAAACGCCTTTTCTGAGTAAAAGATCCAACTTCTCACCCTCAACAAATTTCCCTAAATTCTTGCACTGATCTTTCTGAAGATTTTTCGATAACGCGTCGAGACTCGAAGGCATGAATCTAAAACTATCGATAAAACGTAATTCGCGCTTGACTTCCTTCTCTTTTCCATCTTTGTCGACAAATTTATCGACGACGACCTCTCTGCTGAATGTGATATACTTTTCTTCATTGCAGGGAATGCATTTGATTTTCTCGCCGTGTTCACCTCGTAATTTCTTGACAAATAAATGGCTGTCATAACCGGTCAAATTGTGAAATACGACAGGGAAGAACTTGGGGGACTTTGTATTTCAGATTACAAAGGTTGTGAGCGGCACCTCTAAATTTTCCAGTCAAATGACAGTGATCTCGTACTCGATCTTCACGCAACTCTCCTCCACAGATATGGCAGTTGACAGCTTCATCATAACATTTCTGTTCAGTTTTGCCGAATATCATCTTCTTGGGGAATTTGAACTCGTTGTATATTCGTTTTACATTTTCTTCGATAGAGTCTATGAATAACTGAGCAACATCATCGTCTTCGTTTTCAGCTGTAAACCGCACCGGCTCTTGGGAATAAACATCATCGTCGAAGCATTTCAAATGATAACAAAACGAGCTGGGCGTATGTTTTTGATACTTGTTGGTATAAGACGTGCTAGGAACGGGTTGACATGTACCGATAGGTTTGATGAACGATTCAAAGTCGGCAAAGTACACAAACGGTACACGCATCTTTCTATTATAATGTGTAAAACTTAGCATAGCCCCTGGTTTGGGTAGTTCTATCTTTTGGACGTCCTGCTGCGAACAGTACTCAGTATGTTTGTGAAGCGATTCTACTTTTCTGTAACCGATTAAACATCACATCTTCTGCAATAGTGCATTGAATTATGAGATTTTTCTGTTCGTAGTGCTAGCAATCTGTTAAAATTCTTGATCTAGCAATAATGCTTCTTTTCTTCATCAGAAATGAGTAATAGATCTACACACCTATCATTCTCATCTATATCTATAAGAAAGGATGTATGTATGTATGTATGTATGTATATATGTATATTTGTCCAGAATACACGCCCACAGTTTCGCAGCTATTGATCTGAAACTTTGCACCTAGACAGGGTTCCATCAAACTTAGCAAGTGGAGGGGTTGGCGAATTTCTAACACCATGGGGGCCAAGATGGGGGGGAATTTTGGGGGGGGGCCAAAAAATTTTTTGGGCGGCTATTGATGTCAAATTTTGCATTTAGACAGAGGACCGTCAGGTCCTCCCAAAAAACAAGTTGGCGAATCTCTACCACCAGGGGGAAAATGGGGGGGACCCCAAAACTCAATTTTCTATATTTCTACACCATCGCCATAGTTTCAGAGCTATTCACCTGAAACGTTGCAGCTAGATAGGATGCCACCGGGACCACCTTGCCCCTCAACCAACACACACCTCGCTCGCCTCGCAGGGGCCGGGCGGGGCCGGGCGTTGTTTAGGGGGCGAAATTTTTAGGGGGGCGAAATTTTTCAGCTATTGATGTCAAATTTTGCATTTAGACAGAGGGCCGTCAGGTTCTCCCAAAAACGAGTTGGCGAATCTCTACCACCATGGGGAAAATGGGGGGGACCCCAAAATTCCATTTTCCCTATTTTTACACCATCGCCATAGTTTCGCAGCTATTCTCCTGAAACGTTGCAGCTAGATAGGATGCCACCGGGACCACCTTGCCCCCCAACCAACACACACCTCGCTCGCCCCGCAGGGGCCGTGCGGGGCAGGGCGTTGTTTAAAGGGGCGAAATGTTTTGGGGGCGAAATTTTTCCGCTATTGATGTCAAATTTTGCATTTAGACAGAGGACCGTCAGGTCCTCCCAGAAAACGAGTTGGCGAATCTCTACCACCAGGGGGAAAATGGGGGACCCCAAAACTCCATTTTCTATATTTTTACACCATCGCCATAGTTTCACAGCTATTCACCTGAAACGTTGCAGCTAGATAGGATGCCACCGGGACCACCTTGCCCCCTAACCAACACACACCTCGCTCGCCCCGCAGGGGCCGGGCGGGGCAGGGCGTTGTTTAGGGGGCCAAATGTTTTTTGGGGGGCGAAATTTTTTCAGCTATTGATGTCAAATTTTGCATTTAGACAGAGGACCGCCAGGTCCTCCCAGAAAACGAGTTGACGAATCTCTGCCACCAGAGGGAGAATGGGGGGGGGCAAAAACTCCAATTTTCACATTGTTTTTACCATCGCCATAGTTTCACAGCTATTCACCTGAAAAGTTGCAGCTAAATAGGGTGTCACCGGGACCACCTCGCAACCACCCAACACACTTCGCCCCGCAGGGGCCGGGTGGAGCAGGGCGTTGCTTAGGGGGCGAAATTTTTTGGAGAGGGTGGGGCATTTTTTGGCAGTTTTGCAGCTATTGATATGAAACTTTGCATGCAGTCAGAGGACCGTCAGGTCCAGCCAGTGGAGGGGCCATGGTGGGGCGTGAAACCCCAAACCGTTGCTATTTCCATTCCGTCAACACAGCTTCACGGCCATTACATAAAATTCCCGGGCATCGCCGGGTATCCCAGCTAGTGCTTTGATATAATAGTGGGAATAGATTCACATCTTTCTCGTAACCAAAAACATTAACACTAATATTATTATTTCTCTCAAACTTACCTATCGCCCTAGCATCCGCTGCTACTGGGAATTCAATACCAGACCAAATGAGTTCCTCAGACTGTCTAATTAATTCTTTCGTAATTCTCTCCGGATGTTCTTCAACGGGGTTTACAGCTCTCGTTACACACCACTTGAAGCATTCATCGTCGTCGTTCTTCATATTAATAATAGCCTTTTTATTCGCTAAATAATCTGGAAGTGGAATATAAGAACTACCTTTCAATGGTTTATATACCACTGTATCGATATCCAACTTCAAAACGGTTTTGAATCTCCAATTACTCCCCCGCATTTGAAAACTGGCCATGCTCTCCTTAATTTTATCCGCTGCGTTGGTATATATTTCCCCCACATCGGTTGCTTCTAAAATAATATCACTCTTTGATTTGAAATTAGGCTCAGAGCCTCAGCCGTTACTACTTCGCCGGTTTTCATATCTACTTTCTCCATTACGCACATGAGATCGAGTTGAACTTTTACTCCTCGATTTTTCGCTAGCAGCCTAACTACCTGCGGTCTTACAGCCTTGAGAAAAGTTGCAACATCGATCCTGCTGTCGCCATCGATCGTGTATCTTTTTGTAAACCCTTTGATAGCCGTCGCAGTCTCTCGAAGTTTGAACCTATGAAAGGGCGGTTTTATTTGAGGAGGTAACTGACTAATCTCGCTAGTCAACCAATCCGAAAAAACTGTTTTATTTTTCCCCGGATGCAAAAATTTTCAAGTAGTAGTCAAGAATGCCGTAAGTTCCGCTTTTGCTAATCTCGAGTATCCTCGCACGCCTCTCTTTTTCGCAATTTCCCGCAATTCTCGTACAGTGGCGGGAGTATGCGCCGGTGCTTTGTTGACCCGGGCCCGAGCGCCTAATCGATCTCCCTGCGATATGAACGCTATGAGTTCCGCTTTTCGCAAACTCGAGTATCCTCTTTGTCCTCTTTGTTTAGGAATTTGTCGTAATTCTTTCAGATTATACGATGAGTAGTCCATTTTATATTGGGATATCTTGTCTTTAGGCCGAGCTGTATATTCCATTTTTTTCAGTTATTTTATATACGCCAGAGAAAAATTTTTTTTACGCCAGACGTCTAATTAAAAAAGTAAGCATAGTATTGGTCAAACTGCGCGGGCACTCAATTTTTTAGGCTGGTATTGGTCAAATGGACGAAAGTGAAGGCTGTATAGGTCAAATTGGTCGAAAGTGAAGGCCGTATTGGTCGAATGTCCCAGCCGCCTTATTGCGCATCTACTAAATCGGTTAAAACCCGAATTTTGCAGTTCTTTAGCGATTTAGGCTAACCCATAGGCTTATAATTCGAGATGTGTTTCTACTCCTTTTTGCTGTGGATATCGAATCTGCAACAGTATAAAATAGGCTATAGATATGAAGATTGCAGCTAATGAACCCCCAATGCGATACCAAGCAAAAGCAAGTTGCTTTTGCTTGGTATCTCATTGGGGGTTAAGCAAGCATAACATAACATAACATGGGCTTTAAGTGGTTCAGAAGACGCTGTTAGAACCACTGCAAATTTGACCTAGAACATTAAATTTAATACCCCAATCTTCCTAGGTTTCTTTTAAATGCTGCAACTGTGTCCACCGACACAGTGCTGTCACCATGGGCGCCCGCAGCATAGGTCAAGGGGAGTCGCGTGACCTCCCTGGAAAGCATGACAAAATATTAGCAATAGCACTTTCTGGGCAAATGTTAGTGGTTAAACGGGACAGCTTGTCCAACAGTCATTGTGTTCTTTTACTTCACAAACTTTTGGGGTATAACTTGTGGTTATCTCTACATATTGGGTACTACTTTAACCCGTTACTCAGTCATAATTATGTATGTTATTGTATAATAGGCCTGCATAGAGTCAGACGTCAGAGGAACAGTCTTTCAACCACTGAGGTCATCAGGGTACGGTAATCGGATATGCCGACTATAGGCCTAGCTATATAACCGTAGACTCGTAGAGGTTGCCGTCAAACCCCACTTGTAAGATTGATGGCACCCTAATTGTCTTCATGTGATGCAGGTCAATAGTCAATCTGCCAGCAGTCTAATGCAGCCTGGTATCTTGTACCCTGTCACGAGTTGCCCTTGTAAATAGTATTGGGCCCATTGTTGTAGACCTATGCATTATATACCTATATTGTGTTATGTCGTATATAATAGTATTATGTGCTTAAATGACAGTTTGACAATAGTATATAGATATACTTATAATAATTATAGCTTTTATAATATATCGAGGGTCAGTCGGCGGTCAGTCGTTGGAAGCAGTCGTCAGGGGTCAGTCGTTAGTCGTCGGAGGTCAGTCGTCGGAGGAGAGTCGTCAGTCATCAGTCGTCGGTCGGAGATGCGAAGTGGGCATGCACGCTGAACTTTACTGAAGGAAATTCGAGCGTAGGACAACGCACAACGGTGCAAGAAGGTGCATACTGGGCACAACGGTGCTACCAGGCGAATTCGGAGCACAACGGTGCTACTACAAGACGAGGACGGTCTAGAAGGGGCGGACGCTTTCCCGCCATTTCCTCCGTCGCTTTCCGCCACTTCTTCGCAACTTCTCTACCACGTGACCACGTCTATGCTAGACGTGGGCGGTGTCTGTGAGAAACGGGCACTCCTCTACAAGACGCGACCAGCGGTCGTAGCTGGAACGCCAGCAGGACGGGAACTCTCGACGCTGGGTTCGAGAACGGACCAACGGACGACTTCAGAACCAACCAGACCAGTGAGCCGACCGAAGCCCTTCGCTGCGTAACAGGACTTCTTCACACCTGCAGAAACTGTCTCCATGCGAACGGAAACGTGAGTGGGGGCGAAGTTTTGTTGGGGGGGTCTGGGGGAGGGCACGACCATCGATTAGGGCTCTATAGGCGTAGCCTATAATTAACGAAACTGTTTTTGCTATATATGTAACTATGTCTTTTAGTTTAATTTCAGTTGTCTTTTTATCTGAATAATTTTCTAAACGAGTTCATGCTTTGTTTTCTAGTATTTCGATGACAATATTCTAGACACCCTTTCCTTAATAGGCTAGGGCTAACTCGCCATTTAAGATAACTCATGACAATGTGGTGGCAGCATAGGTGGGATGGTTGAGTTTGTTTAGGATATGGTCGTTGTATTAGGAACATAGGCTTTATTTGACTCGATAGAATTAGACGGGGATTTAGACACTGATTAAACGATTTAGCTAAACGCATTGAAGCATTGCTAAAGATAATTTATGCTAGGATAGCGTAGGTGTTTCACGCTGCATAAAATAGGCCAGAGGGATTGTTTAAAGATCTGTTGTAGACTTAGGTAAACATACTTCTTCTATAGTGTCGCCTATAGTGAGGTCTAAGATAATTATCTAGACTGAATAGACTAGCATTTGTCGCTTAGGGGATATTCTGTTTCAGTTTAGCCCAGCCGGCTAATTATATTGCAACATGGAGCAATTGATAGCACTTGCCGAAAGGAGTGGCTTGAAAGGGCCTGAGCTTCTCGAGTTTGTGGAAAAGCACAGAGCTGATGAAGAAGCGCGACAGAAACGGATTCTTGAGCGAGAAGAGAGAGCAGCTGACAGAGAGATGCGCAAGTTTGAATTGGAGCGTCAGGCTACAGTGGAAGCAGAACAAAACGCACTCAAGAAGTTTGAGATGGAGCAACAGGCTAAAGCTGTAGCCGAAGAAAACGCCATGAAGAAGTTAGATTTGGAGAGACAGGCCACGGCCGAGGCCGAAGCCAATGCAATGAGAAAGTTAGATTTGGAGAGACAAGCAAAAGCCGAAGCCGATGAATGCGCCATGAGGAAATTGGAACTTGAAAGAAAGATGAAACAGGAGGCGCACGAGCAAGCATTGGAAATGCAAAAGGAGCAGCATGAACAGTCCATGGCTTTGGAGAAAGCTAAGCTCGAAGGGAAGGCTGTAGGCCTACGGCAGGCTAGTATTAGAAGTGGTAGTGAAAACGCAGCATCGGAAGAGGATGGTGAAGAGGAGGAGGAAGAGGAGCGGACCTCGGATTTTACAGTCTTTGATCTATCATCAAGGAGCTAATCCAGTAAATGGGAGTTTAGTATTTACTGGGTTTTAATTTTGCAGCCGTATTTCTTTATTATACGCTTTAAAAAAAGGGTTTGAAAATGTGGGGGCCGATTTTTTAAGCCGCCATCTGTAGGCCTAATTAGTAATTAGGATAAGTAAACCTAGATATTAACAGGGCAATCGTTTTAGTTTTAGTTGTAAAGAAAAGCTAAGTTAGTTTTCTCTTAAGTGGGGGGCCATTGTCACGAGTTGCCCTTGTAAATAGTATTGGGCCCATTGTTGTAGACCTATGCATTATATACCTATATTGTGTTATGTCGTATATAATAGTATTATGTGCTTAAATGACAGTTTGACAATAGTATATAGATATACTTATAATAATTATAGCTTTTATAATATATCGAGGGTCAGTCGGCGGTCAGTCGTTGGAAGCAGTCGTCAGGGGTCAGTCGTCAGTCGTCGGAGGTCAGTCGTCGGAGGAGAGTCGTCAGTCATCAGTCGTCGGTCGGAGATGCGAAGTGGGCATGCACGCTGAACTTTACTGAAGGAAATTCGAGCGTAGGACAACGCACAACGGTGCAAGAAGGTGCATACTGGGCACAACGGTGCTACCAGGCGAATTCGGAGCACAACGGTGCTACTACAAGACGAGGACGGTCTAGAAGGGGCGGACGCTTTCCCGCCATTTCCTCCGTCGCTTTCCGCCACTTCTTCGCAACTTCTCTACCACGTGACCACGTCTATGCTAGACGTGGGCGGTGTCTGTGAGAAACGGGCACTCCTCTACAAGACGCGACCAGCGGTCGTAGCTGGAACGCCAGCAGGACGGGAACTCTCGACGCTGGGTTCGAGAACGGACCAACGGACGACTTCAGAACCAACCAGACCAGTGAGCCGACCGAAGCCCTTCGCTGCGTAACAGGACTTCTTCACACCTGCAGAAACTGTCTCCATGCGAACGGAAACGTGAGTGGGGGCGAAGTTTTGTTGGGGGGTCTGGGGGAGGGCACGACCATCGATTAGGGCTCTATAGGCGTAGCCTATAATTAACGAAACTGTTTTTGCTATATATGTAACTATGTCTTTTAGTTTAATTTCAGTTGTCTTTTTATCTGAATAATTTTCTAAACGAGTTCATGCTTTGTTTTCTAGTATTTCGATGACAATATTCTAGACACCCTTTCCTTAATAGGCTAGGGCTAACTCGCCATTTAAGATAACTCATGACATACCCATATGCTCTCCTTTCTAAGAATGCACGTACAAAGAAGATGTCTCTCATCAAACTGCTCTCCCGCACACATTCTCATAGGACACAAGAGTTTACAGTAGCCTATATCAAATTTCAGCTGTGGACTTGTGGTAGGCTATGAATTTACAGGGCTGTCCAGCCTCTTTTGAATAATTATTGGTGATTCGGCTTGTGGATAAAGCTGTCACGACATTATACCGGTAGCCTATATGTATAGTGTTGATGTTATTATCACAAATACAGTGACCCTAAGGTTGTGGAGGTAAGCTCATTCACTGTTCATAAATCGTGCTCTACTGCAGTCAAAGTTTTAGTTATTTTATACTTTATTTACCTGGTAAAACTGGCTGAAAGGTTTGAGTTCTTCTGGAAATGTCCAAGTACGCCTGCAGGTGATTTGGCAAGTAAAGCTTTAGCTTTGTCAGAGCAATATCGAGCAGACCTTACTTAATGGTCAGGATCTCGTAGGCCTAACAGAAAAGGAAGATTTGCCCTCTTTACATACGGTAATTCGGTAAATTATGGATGTGCCCATTGAATCTGCATAACTTTTTAACATAGTAAAAATTAAATCCGAGTAATTTATAAATGTTTGCCAGCTTACAATAGGCAAACAGTACTGTAGACAATTCAATCAGAAGTAACCTCTGCAATAAGATTATTTAGCAAGCTGAAGAGCCAGCCTGATTTATGCCTGAAGATGACAGAATAATTTTTAAAGGCATACAATGTCTCATTACAACTTTACAAGATCTTCTAGATCTGGTCAGGTTGAGCTTTGAGACTATAGTCTTGTTTTTAAAACTGCCATCAGAAATTTTGCACAAAAAATGACAAGGAATGCTTTTTTGTTAGGCCTACAGTCATTCTATTGTGCTATAAATGCAAGCACAAAATACTTTGCTAGTATTGAAAATTGTATCTCAAATGCTATAGCATTTAAAATAATTACCATAGCCTAACTGAATCAAACATATGGTAAGAAATATATAAGAACAAGAAGAAAACATAATATTTGATCAATCAACTACAGGTTCTTGCTCATGCAGCCTAAATAAAAAAAATTACAAGCTGACGAAGTTTTGCCCCTGAAATTGTCTGCACCCTGGAAATAAAGAAATGACGTCCCTGCATGGTACTGTTAGTCTATTATAGTTAGTACAGTTATAGTTATTGTTATTGATTTTTTTTCTATGAATAGGCCTAATATACATGAATAATATATGCCATAGCCTATTTCAATGTCGAAAACTGTTAAAAGACTTTTTCGTTTTGTTATAAAGGCTCATAAATGTTATATTACGTTACATTGAGATAATGTATAGTTGTGTGAGTTGCTTGGTTTTAATGGCATTATTTTGTATCTTAACTCCTCTGGCCACGACCGAGTCGACTGACCCACCCTGCAAAAAATCCTGCGGGCGCCCATGGCTGTCACCCAATCCGTTCCACATGTCTACAACTCTAACACTGAAAAATTTCTGCCCTAATGATCCTTTTGGCTTCTTAAATAATGTGTAGGCCTACCTATGAGCTATGACCCGGAGTTGCTTTGTTTGGTGCTAATACAAAGAACTTCTCTCAACCTAGTGCTTCCTTTCCAGTAATGATCTTGTATGCTTCAATTAGGTCTCCTCTGCTCCTCCGTCTCTCCCACACTTTAGCCCACACCTTTCCAACCTCTCCTCATAGCTCAAATCTTTGTAACCCCAAATCATCTTCGCAGCTCTTCTCTGCACTTTCTCCAGTTTTTCAATCTCCTGCTTCAGGTATGGATTCCATGCCTGAATGCAGTATTCCAGCTGTGGCCTAACCAGTGATTTATAGGGGCCTAGCCTCAGTATTGTACCGTATCCTTATCTCTAGTAACTAGCCTATTGTCCTTTTTATCATGCCTGATGTTGAATTTGCCTTTTTTGATGCTTCAGCACATTGCCGAGAAGCATAGCCTATAGAACGAAGTTGTTATTCCGGAATTCTAGGCCTACACCTTTCTAGACTTTCTACCACAAAATAAATTCACAATTCTCCACCTGCAAACTGCAGTACGCCTATACTGCAACACGCTTGCAAAATGACAATGTTTGGCAGTAGCCTAACTTATAGGCCTAGGCCTAGTCAGTGTAAGAATTGTGGAAAAATAAATCGAGGGTTGGACCATTATCCCCTTGGAATCGGGGTGTGAAAAACAGACTTTAACATGGGGCTCTATATTATAAGAAAGACTGGGGAGGTTGAACCCCCCCCCAACCCCCCGGCAATTCTCACCCTGCCTATAGTCTACTCTAGGCCTACATATTTGTAATCGTAATCGTAAACTCCTGATTTCTAAAACGCCTCTAGAAAGCAAAGCGTTTAATTTGTTCAGCTTTCTTCATTAGGCCTAATGAAACTTAAGCAGTTACAGGTAAAATATGTGCGCATGCAGATATATAGGCCTATATGCTCCGATTGGTCGCATATCTCAGAAGATAAAACCAGACATTGATACTCTCGTATAGGCCTATAGGCCTAGGGCCTACAATTATTAATGGGAAACGTTTTCAGATGAGTAGGCCTATCGCAAAGCTGCAAACCACACTTAATGACATTAGGCTACCTAGCTCTGAGACCATAATAAGGCCCACCTCAATGATAGGCCTATTTAAATTAAACTGTTGCAAGTTTAGCTTGAGGTATTATAATTATAGGCTACGTACTAAATGGGCATATATGCAATAATTGGTGCACTTCGATCATAATAGCTACGTACCATATGTGGCTCTAAGTTTCCATAAAGAGTTGATTAGGCCTACACTGAAATATAATATATAGGATATAGGCCTATGAAGGCCTAAATTTTACAGAATCACATAATTATATCGTTATTGCAATGTTAATTGTAGACCTATGCTGAAAATGATATAGGCCTTATCGTAATCGTAAACTCGAAATGTCTAAAGCACTACTTGAAAGCCAAGCGCGGGGCACCAGCTTATTCACGAGCGCTGAGCCTAGGCCTAAATCTACATAAAATAATAATATATAGTCTCACTTGCATGATAGCCTAGCTATAGGACTTATTTTATGTTGCGGCCCGCGAGCTATTGTAGGCTAAATTTACAAATGTGGCCCACGTAGGCCTACATATCTTGACGTGAATTTGAGACCACTGGACTATATAGGCCTAGAGCAATAGGCCTACGTAGGCCGTATACGTACGTAATCTGGAGAAAATTTACCACGGAGAGTCAGTTAATTAATGGACCTGAAAAGAAATGGTTCTTTATTCAGATTTTATTCTTCACTTGGTAGGCCTATGATCATTGGACATCTCCTTTTCGACAAGTTATTTTAGCCTATAGGCCTACTGCGAAAGAATATTAATGTGTACAGGCTAGCGCTGATCTATTTCTCTTATCGAATTATCCACCTAGAACAGACTGCCTTAACCCATTAGTGCCCAAAGTGGTAAAACCCAACAAATTAAGTTGTGGTTTCAGTAATCTCAACAACTTGGTGCAGTAACATGGCTGATAACTTATTTATTGATTCGTGCTACATTATCAGTACTTTCCATACTGTCCGTTTTAACGGACGTCGGGCACTAGCCCAGTGCTTAGGTTGCCATTGAGAATTAAGCCTTCTTCTTATTTCATACAATGCTTGGTGAATGTTTTTGATGATTTGCAACATCTATTTACTTCATTAGCTAATTATCTTCATTTACCTAATGTCAAGTGCAGGGCACCAGCTTATTCACGAGCGTTTCATGTATTGTGATAGTACTTGTGGCTCCCAGGATAAAGGTTTCCATCACATTTCTCAAGCCTTGCAATGGCAGTTTGTGTTTCCTAGTACAATCCAATGATTGTTACCATCGTATTGCACATCAGGCTTACAGGACTGCAGCAGCACGTTGACCTTGGGTGGATGGTACGCCAAGCACTTGAGTACTGGATGGTACGCCATCATACTTTGTAAGAGATACCAAGCTATGTCACACAGGTAGACTGATTGGACATCACAATTTCCGTTGCCCGATTCATATCATGTTACCATCGCGCCTATCTTACATAATTATGAACACATCGCCCATGCCTTGATTGTAGAGCAGGGACATGGAAGTTTGAAAAAACAGACATGGCTTTCTTCTGGCTGTGTGACTATCCCTGCACACGACCCTCGTCCACCATCCTAAAAGTTCATGCACTGAAGACTAACTATAATAGGCCTACTAGGATTATGTTTTATACAGGGTGGGCGCATCTTGAACCAAGTGCAAAACAGGGGAAATCAGAAATGAGCCAAAGCCTACGTCGGGAGGGGATGGTGGGCCGGGGAGAGGACGGACAGGGATTGAGTCCGGTTTCCTCTCGGGGGGGGGGGTAAAGTTTCTTACAACACAGCGATCACGCCAGCAAATAACCAGTATAGTGCGGCGTGATACTAGTTCTTTGCACCTGGCAGCTATGGGTTTCAAGGTAAATTGACCTGTGTACAAGGTCCTCAAGTACAGGTTCCTTCCTTACATGCCCCACCGTACCCAAACTCATGTCAGAAGTGCAAAAGTCTACAATATTCATGTCAAAATAGTGAGTTGCCAGTCTGGATAAACTGTAGGCTGATGCTTACTTCATATTACAAGTAATGCAACGACGGTGGTAATTGCTGGAACAATGGCGCATAGAGACTTACTGTAGGAAACGTCATCTCTGGGCTAGTGCCCGACGTCCGTTATAACGGACGCTTACATTGCAATCGAAATTTCCTTTGGAAAATTTGCGGCAATTGGGATAATATTTTGTCAGGATATTGACCAATATGGCTACTACAAACAACATTTACACTTTCTCTAAATTCCTCCTCGTTCAATACCAAACATAAATTAAATAGCTAAGGGTAGCGAGGATTTTAGACATGCTGCAATAGACACATTAGCACAAGCAATAACATATTTCTAATCCCCATAATCCGGCAATCAAAATAGTGGAATCTGTAGCCAATTGACCCAACAATTTAAAAAAATAGTGATGACTATATTATACAGTTAGCTCTAATTTTGGCAACGTGTTTTCTGAGCGTCCGTTATAACGGACGTCGGGCACTAATTTAATTTGAGCCTGTATGTATGTATGTATGTGCACTTGTTATAGCGCCCCTTCAAGCTTTCTACTCAGAGGCGCTCCCGATGCAGAGCGGACACTGCATCGGAGTTTCACGCCGAAGCGCTGAGCAATTGTTGCTTCAATTCCGTTCATCTACGAGCCACTTCTTCTCGCTGCTCGACAATTCCGCCACTGGAAAAGTCTCGACCGCTCGGCGTTTCGTTCAGCACTCCAGGCTCATCCACTCTTCGCGGATCTTGAATCGACTTCTCTACTTTCTACATCCGAACTGTTCAGTTCCTATGAGACTGCAATGTCCGATCTCATCGACTCCTTTCTTCCTCTACGAACTGTACGGGCACGCCACTGTCCGTCAGCTCCATGGTTCAACTCCGAATGTCGGCAGCTTCGGCGTCAGGCGCGGCGCTTGGAGAGGGTCTTCAGAAGAACACGATCGCCGGCTGACCAAGCTTCATGGGTCCACTTCGTACGGAGGATGCATTCCTCCTACCGCGAAAGAGAGCGTGTCTACTGGGAAGACATCATCGCTCGCCAGTCAAAGGATCCGAAAAAACTCTGGACTACTTTTGATGGCCTCCTTGGCCGCCAAAAAGCCAGTCGAAAGTCCGAGTCACCATCGCTGTTCACTGCAGATGCATTCCTTGAACGATTCTCGGAAAAGATCGCATCAGTTCGGAATGCTACTGCCGATTCCTCTCCACCTGCGTTCTCTACAACGGACTGCCGGCTTCCGGTTCTACACGAAATATCAAGTGTTGAGCTACGATGCTTAATTCTTGCCTCAGCTCCAAAGACGTGTGAGCTAGATCCTGCGCCTACATTTCTTGTGCAGGAACTTATTGACGACTTACTGCCTTTCCTCACGATCCTATGCAACCGATCTATCAGTGAGACATGTTTACCAGCTTCACAGAAACGATCGATTATTCTGCCTGTTCTTAAGCGTGATGGTTTAGATGTGAATGATCCAGCTAACTATCGTCCGATTGCAAATGTAACTTTTCTCTCTAAACTTCTAGAGCGCATTGTTGCTAATCAGTTGATTGCATATTTAGATGTTAATGAGCTGATCCCTTCGCAGCAGTCGGGCTTCCGGAGGTACCACTCCACAGAGACCCTTTTGCTCAGGCTGCTTTCTGACCTGTACTCTGCTATGGACCACGGTCAGGTTACACTCTTGGCTCTCTTCGATGTTTCTTCTGCATTCGATTCTGTGGACCACTCCATCCTCTTACAGCGTCTTTCTACATCTTTTGGGCTAGTTGGCCAGCCTCTAGAATGGCTGCGTTCCTTCTTATCCGACCGTTCAAACTGTGTGGTTATTGGTTCCTCTAGGTCCCTCTGGGTTCCTGCTCCCCTTGGTGTACCTCAGGGCTCCGTACTTGGCCCTCTGTTATATCTTCTCTACACGGCTGATCTCTGTCCTCTACTTGAGTCCCAGGGGCTCCTTCACCAAATCTTTGCTGATGACACTCAAGCTTACATACATTCTAGCCCATTTGACTCAGTTAACACTGTGCGCCTGATGTGCCTGACTGTTGACGTCCTTCCCTCTTGGATGGCGTCAAACCGGCTTCTCTTAAATCCCAGTAAAACGCAATTCATTTGGCTGGGCGGCCGTCGGCAACTTGAGAATATTGACCTGCCTCTGCTAGCTCAACTGTTTCCGGATGTTACTTTCTCTTCCACGGTCCGTGACCTGGGTGTCACCCTTGACTGTGAACTCAGTCTCACCCAGCATGTTAATCTTGTCGCTCGAAGCTGTTATTATCAGCTTCGTCAACTTCGAGTGATTGCTCGCTCTCTCTCCCATGATGCGCTAGTTGTGCTTGTTCACGCTTTTGTAACTAGTCGTATTGACCATTGCTGCTCAATCCTTGTTGGCCTTCCCCTTGGGGTTCTGGGACGGTTAGACCGGGTTCTACGCTTTGCTGCCCGACTCATCGGGCGAATTCCTAAATTTTCGCCTGTCTCTGCTTACATGCGTGATGTGCTGCATTGGCTGCCAATAGCCCAACGCATCAATTACCGCATTGCTGCCCTTGTTTCTCGCTGTATTCTTGGTTGTGCTCCATCTTATCTGCGCGTCCTCTGTCGTCCTGTCTCTGACATTGAAGCGCGTCGGGCCCTTCGCTCCGCTGCAAAGGGACAACTGCTTGTTCCACGGGCTCGCTTAGCTACCAGACAGCGCCGAGCCTTCTCGGTTGTGGGACCGTCAATCTGGAATGACCTCCCCTCAAACCTCCATCTCCTCCATCTGACCAGTCAATCTCTATTTCTCAAGGCTCTTAAATCTTTTTTCTTTGGTCGTGGCTGGGCTGGGAGCGCCTCTGAGTAGTTTCTTGAAGAGGCGCTATATAAATTCTAATAATGAATGAATGAATGAATGAAGGACTTGCCCAAGGTCCTTACGCGGCTTGAGGGTGGATTCGAACCTCGGACCTTCCGGCTCCAAGGCAATGACGCCACCACTAGACCACCGCGCCTACTATAGGCCTACATGATTCGTGCCCCCCCCAGGACCTGGAAGAGACCAGTTGGACGACCAAGACATACGGACCCGGACGGTCGACGCAGACCTGAGGCCGTTGGGCCTTGGACTAAACGCAGCTTGGAGATGTGCGCAGGACCGTAGTGGTTGGCGGAGAATTGTGGAGACGGCTACCAGTGTTTAATCTAGACGTCTCTGGGAGGGGGAAAGTTCCCCCCCCCAGGATTGACATTTCCCCCCCCCAGAAAATTTTGACAAAATGATATTGTTTTTTTTACGGTTTTTATCATTGTTTTACATGAAGTGTTATAATATTCGGTGATATTATTTACTATTACAATTATGATTATAAATAATGACATTATTAATTTTACTAACATAATATATGATACTATCATGTTGCAATGAGTATAACTTACTGTATATGTTTGTATAAACACTATTTTTGTCTAACTAAAAACAGAGATGACATCCCTCCAGAAATATTTGGCAAAATGGTAATAGTTTTAGCTGCTGCTTACATCATCGCATTACATTAACTGTTATAATATAATATACCGTAATATTATTTACTATTAGGCCTATATGGTTATAGTAAATATTTACTATTATAATATGTGACACAATCCTGATAAAATGAGTGTTAAGATGACACCTTAAAATGCTTCCATTGCAATGTGGAAATTCCAAAAGTTTCTGGTGAGGCTCTCAAAAAGTACAGGTTTTTGTTAAGAAGACACCATAAAATGCTGCCATTGCAATGTGGAAATTCGAAAAATTTCTCATGAGGCTATGAACAAGTACAGGTTTTTGTTAAGATGACACCTTAAAATGCTTCCATTGCAATGTGGAAATTCCAAAAGTTTCTGGTGAGGCTATGAACAAGTACAGGTTTTTGTTAAAATGACACCCTAAAATGCTTCCATTGCAATGTGGAAATTCCAAAAGTTTCTGGTGAGGCTCTCAAAAAGTACAGGTTTTTGTTAAGAAGACACCATAAAATGCTGCCATTGCAATGTGGAAATTCAAAAAATTTCTGATGGGGAGGGGAAATCCCCCTCCCCATACCCCTCCCCCTCCCGGTCGCATATAGGCATTCCGTACCCGATTTCGTAGCATTGTCAGCCTTAACGCTTTCTCATTGGCCGATCCCATATTATGAATATTCATAACCAGTGACATCATTAAGCACGTTTTGTTTACAGACTTTGCGGCTTGCGTTGGCAATAATTTTAGGCTATTATGTTTAATAACTCGCAGCCTTTGCGTCCATGAGGCCTAAGAGGCTATTACGGCAGTTACCTGCTAAGATTAATAAAGTGCTTTAATAAATAGATAGCCTACACCAAAACAGTTTTGCATATAATGGGATAAAGCTGCGTTGCGTGATTTATTATTGGGCGGATATGCTTTGTAGGCTGTTTTTAGCTACGTGTATTGCAGTCTGTCTGTTCAGCTAGTATAGTGATTTAGGCTATGTATTCTGTAATCTGAGTTCCTGCAAGCTGTATCAACTGCATAATTGTACATTGTAACCGATTGCGGTCTTTCAACCGGATTGTTGAATGGACGAAAATTATTATTATACTGCCTGACCCGAAATTTTAAACACCCGATTTTAGTTTAATAATTGTATTTAAAACGTAAGCAATTGGCAGGTAGGTCAGGCTATAAATGTTGGGACTTCGCTATGTCTGAATGGTGACAAGTTGTCATTATACTATAGGTTGCGGCCTGTCAACCGTGTTGTTGAATAAAGATAATATTGTTTATTGATGAGCAATGATAACAGAGTAACACTGATGTTTATAGCAAATGCCTTTCTATTATGTAAAGCCATAAGGCTACTTGCATTCATATTAATGCTTTTATTGGCACGCCTACTTAGGCTTTTCATAATTCAGCATTAACGTTCACTCTTACAGGACTGTTTAAGGAATTTTTAGAACTTCATAACGCCACAACCCCTTCTTTCCTTTCCCATCCTCCATGGTAAATTACTTCCAATCGGAGGACAATGACCTTTTTTGCTAGTTTTTAACTGCACAGAAGTGTTTCTACAAATCTATTTCTGTAAGGAAGTCAGAACGTGGAATTAGAAGGACTGTGAACGTGGATACAAAGGGTTCTGATTCATGATTCAAAATAATCAAATTTGAATAATTTGAATGAAGATAACCGTCTCACATCTTAATAAAAACGTATCTAGGCCTATAGGCCTATGCAATTGCGCATGGGCTACACATAGGTTTTAAATTTAGGATGATTTTCACTAGAACTGAGATTGACATGAACTAGGCCTACTGTGCTTAAGCTCGAAATATTACTGGTTGTCGAACAGTAGGCATGGAAAATGAGACAGTTCACGAAAACACTGGCGGAGACCTAGGGGGGGACAGGGGGGACGGTCCCCCCCAAAGAATGTGGTGGGGGGACGGTCCATGCATTTGTCCCCCCCAATCGTTAAGTGTCAGAACATGGACACTTGATGAACACACTGCAGGCGACAGACGACGTTACAGTGATATTTCAGTTCTATAAATAATTCCCACTTTCAGTTCAAATTCAGTTCTAAGACTCTAATTTCAGTTCTAATTCTATTTCTATTCTGAAAATAATTCCTATTTCAGTTCTAATTCAAGTTCTGAAATAATTTCAGTTCTAATTCAAGTTCTGAAATAATTTCAGTTCTAATTTGTCCAATCCACAAACATCTAGGTAGGTTAGATACTTACTGTATATATAGAAGTCTAGGTATTATGACTCTTACCCTATCAGTATTAATTATTATTTCCAAGTGAATTAAGGTGTCAAAATGTCAAGTCCGATTTCAACCCTATGGGTGCCGCTGATGCTTGATATGTGTCTATAGGCTCATGTTCAAATATCCCCCTCCTCTTACCGTAACCTCATACAGGCTGTACATCAAATGCACCTGTAATTACCTTCCTTCGCCCTGTGTTCAACGGTGCCCAGTCATCCGTCACATTAAACAATTTCAGGTTGTTTGACTAGCGATCCTATGTCTTAGACCTGTACCAGGGCCCCTTTTTTGAATGATTAAGAATGATATCTTAGTTAGTTGTGGCAATATGCCCGGGGCAGGGGAAATTATATCCGAAGATTACTGATCTTAAGGGTTCTGAGAAATGGATTGCCTGACTTTATACAGACTTGCACAGACAATGAATCACAAAAATCATCACAATGTAATAATTTTCGTTCTAAAATAATTCCTATTTCTATTCATATTTCAGTTCTCTCAGGCGTATTTCAGTTCTATTTCTATTCTCGTTCTCAAAATAATTCCTAATTTTCGTTCTTATTCTCGTTAACGGAATTGCATAATTTTACTTCTAATTTCTATTTCCGTTAATGAAAATATCACTGCGACGTTACAATGTTAGAAGGAGATTTTCGAACAAATTACTAAAAAATCTGTTCAACGCATAAGAGCGATGCCATAACAGAACCGGGATACATGGTCCCTTTTTGAAAACAACTTACTTGGACACCCTTAAATTCTTTCTTCATGAAAGCTTTAAAATTATAGTAAATATACAGAATTCAAATAATTTGATTTTACCCATCAACTTATTATAAAACATCGAACGAATCTTTGAAAAAACCTCTCGATCTAATCATGAATTGAGTTTAATTTCAACTTAGCCAGTGTGGATTCTACAAGATAAGATCGGTTTAATTCAGATCTATAAGTCAATTACAACCAATTAATATTATAATCATTGCAACCATCTAATTTTTGATTCGCTCACCCACTTCCATCAAATCCTTCCCATCTTCCTCCACAAGGCCGTAGCCTGGATTTGAGTTGGGTGGAGGGGATTCCTTTGGCGTAGAATTTCTGACGACCATTTTGTAGTCGTCCAAATTTCTGAAAACACCTTTTTTAATTGTCTCAATTACTGGAGACACCTTTTAACCTTTTTTAGTCGTCAAAATTTTTTAGGAGACCTTTTTTAGTCGTCATAATTTCTAGACACCTTTTTTAACCGTAAAATTTCTGAAGACACAATTTTGTAGTCGTCAAAATTATTGAAGACACTCTTTTTCGTCTTCAAAATTTCTGAAGAAACCTTTTTGTTGTCAAAATTTTATAAGACACCTTTTTTAGCTGTCAACATATATAAGAATACAACTTTTTTAGTTGGCAAAATTTCTGAAGACACTCTTTTTTTAGTGGTCAAAATTTCCAAAGACACCTTTTTTAGTCGTCAAAATTTCCAGAAACCTTTCTCTAGTCGCAAAATTTCTGAGAACTCCTTTGATTAGCTGTCAACATTTCAAAAGACTTAGTCGTCTAAATTTCTGAAGACACTTTTTTAGTGCCAAAATTTCTCAAGACACCTTTTTTTTAGTTGTAATGGTTTTTAACTCACTATTAAAGCTGTCAACATATCTGCACACACCTTTTTTAAGTCGTCAAAATTTCTGAAGACACTCTTTTTAGTCGTCAAAGTTTATGAAGACTTTTTCGCTCTCTCTCAGTTCCTTTCATTCCTTTCGGAACATCGTGCGACAGGACTTCTCCACTCCGCACGGTCGGTTGCGACGAAGACTGTTTACTAGTCGTCAAGATTTCTGAACACCTTTTTTAGTCCGAAAAAATTCTAAAGACATCTTTTTTTAGATGTCAAAATTTCTGAAGACTTTTTACTAGTCATCAAAATCTCTGGACACCTTTTTTAGTCGTAACAAATTCTAAAGACATCTTTTTTTATATTTCAAAATTTCTAAAGACTTTTTATTAGTCATCAAAATCTGTGGACACCTTTTTTAGTCGAAAAAAATTCTAAAGACATCTTTTTTATACTTCAAAATTTCTGAACTCTTTTATTATTGTATTGTAAAAATTGCATTGTGTAAAAACAGTTATAAAGCGCCTCTAATTAGTCGTCACATTGTCTGGACACCTTTTTTAGTCGTCAAAACCACCTTTTTTAAGGCTTCGCGCTTAATTAAGCGATCGTCCTTCGGCCGCTTATCCGTCCCCCCCAAAGTTCGGACCAGGTCTCCGCCTATGCACGAAAACTGAATAAACCTAGAGCTTTTAAAGTTACAATTGGGAATGTGTGGAACACTAATTTCAACTGGTGCGAATTTAGGCAACTGAAGTCTAGTCAAATCTAATGTAATGACTTCTGTAGCGCAGTTTTGATTTTTGGTATCGCAGGAGGCGGTTGATTCAACGAAGCAGACGCCTGATGCATCACATAGGCCTATAGCTGTTGACCACAGCGTATTATTGAAGCGATGAGTTCATCGAGTTGGTGGATGACATATTCGCTGGCACGCACGTAACAACGCGTAACCTTTGCATTTTATTTTTGCTCTGACTAGAAGTCTACCTTCACACTTAGATTACTTCACTATCGAATGGAAACTCCTTATAACTTTATGCGCACCGCAATCGGCAATTTTTCCACGTATGCCAACAACAGCAGCAACAACAGCGCACGAGAAGGCACTAAACACGTCATTGATTATGAATATTCATAATCTGGAACCGGCCAATGAAAAAGCGTTATGTCCTGCAATGCTACGAAATCGGGTACGGAATGCCTATATGCCTCCCGGTCTCGGCGCTACGCGCCTCACGAGCGTCCTTCGGACGCTCAATTGTCTCCCCCCCCCAAGAAACCTGAATTCCCCCTCCAGACTCCAGAGGACGGGGACTAGATTAAACACTGGACGGCTACGCTCCGGAGTGGGGCTCGCCCTTGATGATGATGATAGGCCTACATGTATTTGTCTTATTTAAGGACTCGGGATATACTTTCCACATGCATTTAAAACTGTTATTGGACTCGGCATATAATTTCTAAGAGCATTTAAAACTCATTTTCTGCACGGTAGCCTGTGCAGTGCTATGCAATGGGAAAACCTCGGATTATTTATCAGGCAATGCGCTATATAAATGTCTTAAGTATAATGATATTATACGGGTAACGCGGGTGAATAACCTGATGTAAATGACCTCCTTTCAATTTATGAGCTTACGATTTTCGCAACGACGTTTTCGCGTTTTGAAAGTGGTTGACATGCGATCCGGTCCTCATTTCTTCCAATTAATAATTTGTGCCTTATAAACACTGTCTGGCCAGTACTTTCATTAGTGATTGGAAATTTTGAGAGTTCAAAAGTTGCAGCCAGTTGTATCTGCATTTTATGGCTTACAAGCCTTACATAAATAGTAATATGGCTACTTATAACAATATAATTATAGGGGTCTTGATTATTTAATTACAGCGCTACAAAAGGTTATTAAATATACCGGATGAAAGTGTCAGTTTACTTCCGGCGATGTAGGCTAACAGAAAATCGAGGAAGATGGGAGAAATAATTGCTAAACTTTGATCTCATTTTATAAAAATCGCCAGTTTAAGCTAACTGGCGATCGGGGATTGCCGTCCTTTACTTGCCATGACAACACCGGCTAGAGTCATACTTCTGGCCTGTGGATCCTTCAATCCGATCACAAACATGCACCTACGAATGTTCGGTATGGTATCAGACATTAACTTGAAGGCAGAAATATTGTTTTTGACGAGTTTGACCATCAGGATCATTATGTGAAATTATACAATATGTGAAATACCTTGCAGGATAAACCGTAGTTTAGGTTGCTAAATTATTTTCCTTTTCGATATTCCGTAGTTTAGGTTGCTAAATTAAGAAACACCCCATTCATGAATCTTCTTTTTCTTCTGGATAGGATCAATCCCTCGCTGAGGAAGGGTCAGCCACTCGGATTCTTTGTCTCCATGTTGTTCTGTCTCCAGCGTCTTCCTTTTTCAGATGAAGAAGCGCTATATAACGCGCTATTTCAATTTCTGAACATTCGCAACCGGAAGTAGCAAAATAAACTGGAAACGCGAGAAAAAAATGGCAGTATAGAAATGGAAACTGGATTGACGAAAAAACGCTTGAGAAATTGAAGCTGGATAAAGGCATTTTATGGCTGAAATGGAAGTTGGATTGACGAAAAAACGCAAGAGAAATGGAAGCTGGATGAAGGCATTTTATACCTGAAACGGAAGCTGGATAAAGGCATTTTTATAGTTGAAATGGAAGCTGGATAGATCCTGGCGATCCAAAAATTACTTGTATATACATTTAGCAATGGCCAAATATTTTAGCAACCTCGGGAAATGGCCAAATAATTTATCAGCCTAAACTACGGTTTAACCTACTTGCAACTGATCTCAGTCAGATCTGGGTGTAATTTTGCTATTTTGTAGTTTTATATGTTTGTACTTCATATTGAAACTTTCAGAAGCCTGTCACCATGTATCTGCATTTTATGACTGTCGACCGATATAAAGCGATATATTTGACCGGTAGAGTTGTAGATAATGAGCCTCGCTCCAAATGTTACCAAACTTTAACAGATGGCAGATGATACCTAGGACAGTATTCTGTGCACTTGTGCTTCTGTGCTTGATGATCTTCATTTTGACGTTAATTTGTCTTGTATGATTTGTTTTATCTCAACAGGTTGCAGTTTTCGTCATAGATGCTCTTTCTAAAGAGAACTTGTTCTTTCATAAATGCACATGTGTGGGTGTGTGTGTGTGCTCTGAAGTGTAGGTTTTATTTAATTTCAGAATTAGGTAAAGACTTTCTCAATGGAACTGGGAGATACCATGTCGTCGGTGGGATCGTTTCACCTGTAAACGATGCGTATGGGAAGAAGGTCGGTTGCGCATACAGTGGACACTGTGCATGTCCACTTAAATATCTCGAGTCTTATAGAGATTTGTACCTTTATTTTATTTGCTATAGCGCCCCTTCAAGCTCACCACTCGGAGGTGCTTCCAACTACAGCACGGACACTGCATTGGCGTTTCATGCCAAACCGTGCAAGCAATTGTGTGTGAAGGACTTGCTCAAGGTCCCTACTTGGCAGCCTGAGGTGGATTCGAACTTGAAACCCTCCGGCTCCAAAGCACCAAACCCACCAAGTACAGAATCGCGTCCCACTGGATGTGGACTGACTGTTTGTCTGTCTGCTTCTGTCTGTCTGTCTGTCTGTTTGCCTCTCTCTTTTTGTCTGTCTGTGTTCATATGGTTTGCTGTCAGTTGGTGTTTTGTTTATCAGATCTTGGAAAATTAAACTTGAAAATATGTCAGCAGTTAACAGATTATTATTATTATTTCTTTTTTTAAATATCGCCCCGAGGTACATATGATCCATCAGGAACTTACACCCTAATTACTAAAATAAAAACACCTGGAACGGCACCTAGTCGTCGTCATTGAAATCCAGTGCAGGAAAAGAGCCGTGGAATGCCACCGCATTAAATCGCTACCGCATTAAATCGCTGGATTGTGTGAGAAAGACGCTGAAATACGAAAGAAATCTTGCGAGCATCATTATTATTATTATTTATTATTATTATTAATATTATTAATTATTATTATTAAATATTATTATTAATATATTAATATTGTTATTTTTATTAGTAGTGATTCCATTATCGTTCTATTGGTGCGTTAGTTTCTGCTCGGTTAATTGTATATTAAAGTATTTTTTAGACCTGGCACCACATGTTTGCCGTGTTTGAGTGTCAAGAGAAGAATTTCGTTTTTTCGTAGAAGTGATTAGTTTTTAAACATTTGTTTTATATTCTGAATCAATCTGTTTAAATTCTGAGCACTGGTTAATCTGAATGTTTTGAAGGAGTTGGCGCCTGCGATCCACCGCTGTGCAATGGTCCAGATGGCTATCAAGACAACACCTTGGATCAGGTATTCACAGTAATTGTCGCAACGTCAGTCTCTCTCTCTATCTCGGTGTGCGTGTATCTGTCTCTCTCTATTTGCTCATCTGTTTGTCTGTTTGCTTGTCTGTGTATCTGTCAGTATTTTTGTCTGTTTTTGTATCTGTATCTTTATATAGGCATGTATCTGTCTATTCACTTGTCTGTATATCTGACTGTCTCTGTCTGTCTGTCTGTCTGTCTGTCTGTCTGTCTGTCTGTCTGTCTGTCTGTGCTTGCATCCGACTATCTGAATAATGTTTCTCTTTCTCTGTGTCAGATAACAAGATGTTGAAGATGCAAGAGTCTGGTAAATTGTAATAATTTGCAAATTTATATATCACCAACTTATTCAAGAGAAAAAATCATCAGAAACTGCAGATGGAAATTAAGAGGTTTTTACGATGTTGACGTTGATGTTTTCTTTAATGCGTAGGTTGGACATGTGGGAGGCTGATCAGGACAGATGGATGGAAACGGTTAAACTGCTGCGCTACCACCACGCTGCCATCAACCACCCGAACGCCAACCACCTTCTGCCGTCAACGCCAACGAGGAAAAAGAAATGCAGCGACGAACAGAATGCCAACATTGCAGGTCACCTTAACCCTTTATCCTCGGCCGGTAAAGGGTTAAGCCCTTACTATTATATTATTATTATTGTTATCACTCTTACTATTCTTATCGTCATTAATTATCATTATCATCATCATTCAAACTATTGTCTCAGTGGAATAGACTAAGAAATGAATTACAAGTGTGTCCAATGTTCCTCGGGAAAAATGGGTTCAGTTGGTCTGTAGATAGGAGAGACGCAATAATTGAAGGATGAATGACGTGAGTTTAATTCCACTCAACCGATGACGTGTAGTGATGGAGATGACCTTTGGATGAATTAGATTATTAATCATTTCGAATAATTCTGCTTAAATATCTTATTTAAATGTCAGTCATGTAAACCAAAGTGCAGTAATGCAGTACGAATAGTTGGTCTTATAAGAACAAACTTGTATTAGATTTACGATTGTAATGTTATTTTACAACATTTGACTTTTTAGTGGCTCTCTAGATCATGTACGCTTTATTATCATATATATCTGTACATGTAAACCAGAATGCGGAATGGAATTGGTCAATTGAAGAATCTTCTTATCTTTGAAACTTGATATCATGAATGACGTAACAATATCATGAATGACATAACAATATCATGAATGACGTAACAATATCATGAATGACGTAACAATATCATGAATGACGTAACAATATCATGAATGACATAACAATATCATGAATGACGTAACAATATCATGAATGACGTAACAATATCATGAATGACGTAACAATATCATGAATGACGTAACAATATCATGAATGACGTAACAATATCATGAATGACGTAACAATATCATGAATGACGTAACGATATCATGAATGACGTAACAATATCATGAATGATGTAACAATATCATGAATGACGTAACATTATCATGAATGACGTAACAATATCATGAATGACGTAACAATATCATGAATGACGCAACAATATCATGAATGACATAACAATATCATGAATGACGTAACAATATCATGAATGACGTAACAATATCATGAATGACGCAACAATATCATGAATGACGTAACAATATCATGAATGACGTAACAATATCATGAATGACGTAACAATATCATGAATGACGTAACAATATCATGAATGACGTAACAATATCATGAATGACGTAACAATATCATGAATGACGTAACAATATCATGAATGACGTAACAATATCATGAATGACGTAACAATATCATGAATGACGTAACAATATCATGAATGACGTAACAATATCATGAATGACGTAACAATATCATGAATGACGTAACAATATCATGAATGACGTAACAATATCATGAATGACGTAACAATATCATGAATGACGTAACAATATCATGAATGATGTACCGTAACTTATCTTCTTTTCCAACAGATTCAAAACAGCCTGGAAAGGTGTCGGACGGCGGTGGTCCATTGGAGTTGAAGCTGTTGTGTGGAGCGGATCTCTTGGAGTCGTTTGCTGTTCCTGGTCTGTGGAAAGACGAAGATGTGAGAAGAGTTGCTTTTCTTTCGTTTGAAAATTTCTAGTTTAAAAGCTTGCGTTTCATGTCTTAAATTGCTGATTAAACTGCAGAAAACGAAGATTACGATTTGGAAGAATTGTGACAGTAAATCTATGAACATGTCTACCGTATAAGGATCGTCTTGTGTTGTTTTATATTTCTTATTATTTTTTAATGTTTGGTCCTTTAACACTTTGGAGGCTAAATAAATTTTTACGATTATGTTCCATAGGCTGAATATATTTCCATATATCCCATATATTTATAAATTTGTATGATGCATATGTATATTGATACATATGTTATGTATAAATATATATGTTATGTATAAATATGTGTATATATACATAGTTATGTACATACATACATATATATGTACATATATATATGTATATATATACATATATATACATATATATATGCATATATACCTATATAAGTATATGAATATGTATATATGCATATATATATACACATATGTAAATACATATGTATACATATATGTAAATACATATATATATGGATATATATACATATGTATATATGTATGTATGTATATATATACATCTATACATATATACATTATACGCTGTTCATGTGTATATTTGTATACTTGTATAATTGTATATGTATATATACATATATATGCACATATACATATAATTATGCATATATGAATATATATATATATACATATGTATATACATATATTATATGCTTATTTATATATATATACATATATACGTATATATAAATATGCATGTATATATATACGATCATGTATATATATATATATGTATATACGCATGTATGCATTTATATACGTATATATGTATATATGTATTTATGTATGCATACATGTATATATTTATTTACATATATAGCGCTGTATGTACCTATATATGTATGTTTATATAATTATAGGCTACATATGCATGCATATATATGTGTGTGTAAATATGTATATATATGTATGGCAATGTGTGTATATGTATGTATACATTATATTATACTTATATTATACATAAACATATATATGTATAGACATATACATACATTTATATATCCATAAATATATTTTATAGCCCATCCCTGTTCATGTCGACTTTTGTCGACAACCGCCCTCAACCCCTAGTGTCGACTTTTGTCGACAACCGCCTCGAAAGTGTTAAATTGCCTGTTTCGTATTATCTTTCAGAATTTTATTCACTAAGATATTTTAACGTTTATTCCGTTTCTCTTTTAAAGTGGATGATGTTCTGGGAATAACGTGGAAAACTGTAATTGGAAGATGGCTTGAGTAGAGCTGTGTTTCAGTTACTACGTGAGATGGTAATCACTATTATCTGTTGTCGTCATTCGACTTTATGTTGAGCTACTACTCGTGAATTTGCGATTTGTGCTTTTGGTTGCATTCACTTGACCTTTGTAAATCTTCTTAAATAGAAAATTGGATGTATATTATTTAGTGATAAAAAATTGTGGAAAATGAGAATTTATGTCTGTCACATTAACTCTCATGAGTTTAAATTTCTCTTGTCTGTTGTCTGTAGGTCATCGAAATCGTCAGTCAGTTTGGCATCGTTGTCATCTCACGATCCGGTTCATCGCCAGAGAAGTTCATCTATGAGTCGGATATTCTTTCCAAGCATCGGGTAATCACGTCATCTCTACCCCCACCCCAACTTAACGACAACGTAAAACAATGGCTCAGCGTTGATTCTAACTTATCACTGTTTATTGTTTATTTGATCTCAGTCTCTGATCATACCTGTACAGTCTTGAATGGCACACTTGATAAATGGTCAGTTACAATACAATACTCTGTGCATAGTGCCCAGGGGTCACTTCACTCTGTTCCACAATAACCTAAAAATTGTCCTGTTTTGCTGTGGCTGGGCCGGGAGTGCTTCTGAGTAGCCTACATGTATTGAAGAGGTGCTATTATAAAACTCAAAAAGTAGTGATAATAATAATCCTAATTTTCATTGTCATTCTTGTCATCTTTAAAATGATGCTGATGGGATGATATGATGATGTGTGTGTGCGCGTGCGTGCGTTTGTGCACATAATTATTATTGTGTGTGCATATGTGTGTGTTTGTGTGTGTGTGTGCATATGTGTCTCACGGTAGACCATAGAGATATTTTAGCATATTGACCATGTGTCCATTTCTTACTGGTGCATGACAGTCTTTAAAAAATTCGAATTGTGGCAAACGTATCATAAATTTGACAGAGGCGCCCCTCCCCATCGTAATTTTTTCATGCCCTAGCTCTGTTGAAAAGAATTGACAAGCTACTAGGCTGGACTCTGAATCTGATCTCTCATAACCAGAAGTGGCAGTAATTGCCAGCAGACTGTCTATAACCGCTGTATAATATTTGAAGTGCAAGTTGTCTTGTGAGTCACATCTTTTCAAAACCAATGAAGTATGACTGTATGAGTTAAGACGTACATCGCGGTCAAAGTGTTAAATGATGTTAAAAGTTGTTAAGAACAAAAGGTTGTTCGATAAGCACGTAGTGTTTGAATAATTGGAAGAAGGGATGGTCTTTAAATAGTATGGTATCAGTCTGACTTATATTTTCAAAGCAAAATTTCTTTTAACATAATATATTGCAATGTTTTGGTTTGTTTTGACGACTGCAGCATAATATCTTTTAACATAATATATCACAATGTTTTTATTTGTTTTGACGACTGCAGCATAATATCTTTTAACATAATATATCACAATGTTTTGGTTTGTTTTGACGACTGCAGCATAATATCTTTTAACATAATATATCACAATGTTTTTATTTGTTTTGACGACTGCAGCATAATATCTTTTAACATAATATATCACAATGTTTTGGTTTGTTTTGACGACTGCAGCATAATATCTTTTAACATAATATATCACAATGTTTTGGTTTGTTTTGACGACTGCAGCATAATATCTTTTAACATAATATATCGCAATGTTTTGGTTTGTTTTGACGACTGCAGCATAATATCTTTTAACATAATATATCACAATGTTTTGGTTTGTTTTGACGACTGCAGCATAATATCTTTTAACATAATATATCACAATGTTTTTGTTTGTTTTGACGACTGCAGCATAATATCTTTTAACATAATATATCGCAATGTTTTGGTTTGTTTTGACGACTGCAGCATAATATCTTTTAACATAATATATCGCAATGTTTTGGTTTGTTTTGACGACTGCAGCATAATATCTTTTAACATAATATATCGCAATGTTTTGGTTTGTTTTGACGACTGCAGCATAATATCTTTTAACATAATATATCACAATGTTTTGGTTTGTTTTGACGACTGCAGCATAATATCTTTTAACATAATATATCACAATGTTTTTGTTTGTTTTGACGACTGCAGCATAATATCTTTGTGGTGACGGAATGGATTCCAAATGAAATCTGTTCCACTCGAATAAGGTAACTTGTCAGCTGCTAGCTTTCTCATCCACTCTTGCATCCATCTCTCATTCACTCATTCACTCATTCATTCATTCATATCGTAGACTTCTCTTCTAAGGGCATTGTTGTTATTAAGGAATGTGGACTGAGAGCAATGAATTAATTATCGATAAATTAATTACTTCTATCACACTGGTGTATAATGCACAAAGTCTATACTGATGGTAGTATGTTTGTATGTATGTATGTGTACTTGTCATATCGCCCCTTCAAGATTTCTACTCAGAGGCGCTCCCAACAACAGCACGGACACTGAATCAGAGTTTCACGCTGAAACGCATGAGCAATTGCGAGTGGAGGATTTGCTTAGGGTTGCTGCGCTGCGACTTAAGGTGGGGTCCACTAGGCAGAGCGGCCACACACCCATAAACTATCTTAAGCCTAAATTAATGAGAAGAAAATTTTGTACCATAGACAATTTGAAGTTACAAAGTGCAGATGGAATCTATAATTTTATATTTTTAAATTTATATATGAAATATTTATTCAGTTAGCTTGAAGTGTAAACTGATTGTTGTTAATTTTCTCGACAATATTTTGAGACGCATATATCATAAACTTTTATTTATTTATATATATATATACACTGTGTCCGGAAAAAAGGAACCCATTTTGTAAATATGAAAATAAATAGTAAATATTCATCGATTTTTACAATTTAAACACCATTTTAATCCTGACATATTTGTCTAACATTGGTGAAAATATAAAAGTTCCAATCCAAATAATGACGCCACAATGACGTCAGTTGCATCAAAATGTATTTAGCCGGCCATTCATGCATGGTTTCGGTTGGTATATTGGCTCTTGGTAAAATGGAAATCCATTTAATAGAACCAGGAGTGAAAATAAATGCAGCTTATGAAAGGGATTGTCTGCTCTATAAAAAAAGTCGTGCCTGATATCCGGGAATATTCTGAACAATAGCCTACACATTTCAACAAAATTGTGCTTCAGCTCACTGAGTTCGTCAATATGTTGAACTGTTGACTAAGGAGACTCGGATTTCATCCCTCTTAATCTTTGGCCACTAAACGGCCGCCCGCTTAAATCCCGCTGATAATAAGAGTTGGAGACTGATGGAGGATAAGGTGTAGGCTACAAGACAAGGATAAGACACATTGAAGAACTCCGTGAGCGAATTGTTAATGCATGCTGGAGAGGATTTTGATACGCTGGTTATTATCAATGCTGCAGTTGGCTATTAGCGCGACCGTTTTGAAGCTCACGTTGAGGCCAAAGGTGTACACTTTGACAACAAATTGCAGTCTGACATAATTCAGATATAAAAATAAAATCAAACGTACATTTATTATTGATAAATTACATTAGTAAAAATTGAAATTTTTGATGATTTTGCGCATTTATCTCTTTAATTTGACTTTTTGTGCAAATGACGTCATTACGACGTCATTATTTGGACTGGAACTTTTATATTTTCACAATTGTTAGAGAAATATGTTAGGATAAAAACGGTCTTTGAATTGTGAAAATCGATTAATATTTACTATTTATTTTCATATTTACAAAATGGGTCTATTTTTTTCCGGACACAGTGTATATATGTATATGACTGTCTAGCCCGGTCTGTTAAAAGTTGCTGGGCCCCTGGACATTTGCCCCTGCCCATTCCTCTTTCGGTGGCCCTGTTTGTATTGGCTCTATATAAATGTGTGACTGTTGTGTTCTGCAGGCGAGCGTTGCGTCGTGGTCATTCGGTGAAATACCTTCTCCAGGATTCCGTCATCAACTACATCCAACAGAACCAGTTGTACGCCGTGCATGCTGCTGCTGCTGCTGCTGCTGCTGGCACAGCCGTCTCGTCGGCCACTACCTCTTCCAGCGCCGATCGTACCATAGCCTTAATAAATACGGCTTCGGAGGTCGGAAACAAGTAAGGATGGCGCGAAGATGATTTCGGAAGATGATTTCCGTCTGGTGTCGATAAGTTTTTTCATTTCAACTGACGTCCGTTTTTGTTGTTGTTGTTGTTCATTCCGGTTGATTTTGGATGGCGATCTTTGTTAGGACTTACGTTTCGTTTTCACCGATGAAATTTGGTGGCCGTTGTTTCTGGGGCTGTTCTCAACGAATAGGTGATTGTTGCTCTTCGGCCGAAAATAATCAATTTAACGGACTATTCAGTCGAATATAAATAGTTTCCGTAAAATAGACAGCAGTCTAATTTTCATCTGTAAGCAAAAGTTTCAGTTTTGTAAATTTAATACAAAAACGTATTCTTAAGCAGTTAACTTCATGTAATTTTGCATTCTTCCACCATTCATTTTCTCTTGGTTTATTACTAGGAATGGAATTAATTTAACTCTCAACTTTGAAATTTTTGTCGGCCACAGCATAGGCCTATATTGTGTTAATCACAGCATATATTATGTTAATCGTGGCATATATTATGTTAATCACGGCATATATTATGTTAGTCACAGCATATATTATGTTAATCACAGCATATATTATGTTAATCACTGCATATATTATGCTAATGAGAGAGTTACTCCAGTACAATTGCTATAGCAGCCACATTTTATGCAGAAGCAGATGTCACATGACGACTATTCATATCACTACTATTCGGCCGAATACCAAATAGCTATTCGACCCAGAAGCAAATATGAAGCAGACGTTCAGTGCAGCCCTCGTTACTTTGGCTGAGTTTCCATTCTGAGTTGTTTCTTGATGTTTCTTGACTTTGTCTTTCCTTTCACACGATTTCTCACTGATTTTTACCGACTGATCTTGTGTTAAGTGTGCACAAACGTTTCTTCTTTTATGTTCACTGTTTATGATTTTTTTTGTTTTGTTTTTGGCAGAGGTAACGGATTGGAAATGATGTTGTTATTGTTGTCTAAGTTGTGATTGATAAGAAAAGAAATCAATTCTGATTAAATGTTGCACGACTTTTATTTCCATTTTTACGTGAAAGTCTTCTTCTCGTTGAGCTTTTTTGTTTTGATCAGTCAGACAGATGTATGTAGATTGTAGAGCACTTCTGAACATTATGCTTTGTGACTTCATTAATTTGTATATACACAGTTTACACACGCATACATATTCACATAAATACAAGCATATATATATATTTCTAGCCTATATATATACTAATTACAGAGCCGTTTTAACGCCTAGGCACGCGAGGCACGGGCCTAGGGCCCCGCGCAACAGAGGGGCCCCGAGGCGACCCAAAATAATAAACTACATCACATAGCAAATGAGCAACATGTTATAGGCTACGAACTTTGATGCATGTCAAACTAACATTTACTTCACACGTTTAGTACAAATATTGAAGTCTTAGACTATTCAGGTCAGCATTGCGATAGTTGAGAAATTTGTTAAGATGACAGTTTAAAATGCTGCCATTGCAATGTAAAAATTCAAAAATTTTCCGGTGGGAGAGGGGCACATTTCCTCCCCTTCCCCTCCCCACTCGGCGCTATGCGTCTCAGCGATCGACCGGTGTAAAGGTTTCAGATTACCCCCTCCTAAACATTACCCCCTTGAAAACTGTAATTTGCATTAATCATCGCATTTATTGCACTAACAATATCAGAAAAATCATCCCGCTTCTTATTTCGGTCTGAAGATTTTCATCTGTCATCCCACTTCGTGGTTTGTTATCAATATTTTCATCTGTAACTAAAATACTAAATCGCCGCTGAAATTACATGGAGAAATGGCTTCGAGGCTATTATTTTCCCCGATTAAATATTGATAACAAACCACGAAGTGGGATGACGGATGAAAATCTTCAGACCAAAACAATAAGCGGGATGATTTTACTGATTTTCTTAGTGCAATAAATGCGATGATTGATGCAAATCTAATCTGAAACCGGTTTCAAGTTACCGGGGGGTAATGTTTAGGAGGGGGTAATTTGAAACCTTTACACCGGGATATACTCGATCTCCGTCTCCCAGAAACCTTGATCCCCCCACCCCAGAGGAGGGGAACTAGATGAGACTCATATAGGCTAGTTACGTTTAGAATTAGTGTTTGTGCCTAGGGCCCCAAAATTCCTTAAAACGGCCCTGACTAATTATTGTGTTTTTATGAGTATATTATTCTTGCACGAGTGCATACAGATGCCTGCGTAAACACATGGTTAATTTAGGTGCTTGATACATGTGTGCACGCATGCATGTGTGTGTATGTGTGTGCATCCATATAATTATATACATTCATCCATGCAGTTATATATTATACATAAATATTAACATATGCAATCTATATAAATAAAAATGTAACGGCGTACGCATCATGCAAATTTAGGCGATTCTTTTCAAAATCTCACCAAAACGTTTCATTCGAAAACGTCCGTGTTCTTTGAATGTTTTTTTCTTCAAAAACCGCAATCTTTAACAACAATAATATTTTATCAAATTCGTCGGCTATTTGAGCTATGCAATTGACACGTCGCCGGTAATCAACAGTGACCAGACGAAACATAGAATGAGGTCGCGTGTCGTGACGCCATAAGCGAGTCGCATAATAATTTCCGTTAATTCAAAAACGAAAGCGGCCTTTCACCTTTCTTGGGCTCTAGCGGGTGGGGGAGGGGAAGGGGGAGTTGGTGGACGAGGGGGAGGGGTGGGGGTTGGGGGAGGTAGGGAGGGATGGTAAACGCGTAGCTGGGTTCAGCTAGTTGTGCATAAATATATGCATCTGTGCTTATCTATGTAGACACATTGTGGCACATATTTAATGTTCGTAAGCTGCTTTGCTGATTGTAAGGTCTGCGACTTAAATTAGAGAATTATGCGTTAGTTGATAACAACATCTTGATACATGTTAAATTTGCTGTCATCTAGTAAAGAATATTATGCAGGACTCACTTGATCACAGGAATTATTTCTAACTCAACAAGAAAACTGCTTTAATTTTATGCAACAAGAAAACTGTGTTAATGGAGATATTGCTTAAGTTTAAAAACAGATTTTCTTAGTTTATTATAAACTAGCTGTACCCAGCCACGCGTTGCTGTGGCAGAAAAGCCCTCCCCCTTCCCCTCCCCCTCCTCCTCCCCCTCCGCCTCCTCCTTCCCCCTCCCCCTCCTCCTCCCCCTCCCCCTCCCCTTCCCCTCCCCCTCCCTCACACCGTCCTTTACTGACAGCGGATATAGCCCAAGAATTTTAGGCCGCTTTCGTAATTTTAGGCCGCTTTCGTAATATTCCACTCGCTTATGACGTCATGGGACGCAACCTCATTGATGTATCGTCACTCAAGAATTTTAGGCCGCTTTCGTAATTTTAGGCCGCTTTCGTAATATTCCACTCGCTTATGACGTCATGGGACGCAACCTCATTGATGTATCGTCACTGTGTTTTACGGGTGAGGACAATTCGGAAATTTGCAAGCGCATGGTTTCGTTGAAGTTGCAAATGGCGGGCGAACGGATTGCAAAGTTCACTTTTTGTGGAAACGGTTGCGTTTTTTCGGGTGAAAACATCTTAACACGCGGTTGAATGGGAATGGAAGGTGTTGTAAAATTTTCAAAGCAATCGGTGGGTGACTTTCAGCGTGAAAATGCGACGAACTTTTGGAAAGTTCATTTTTATATATATAGATGGTGAAAACTTTTGATCAAGGAACAGGGTTGGATATGTATAAAAAGAGTGATTGGAGTGCCACTGTGTCATTTTGCCATTCTCTTAGCAGCACAACGTCACAGCACAAATTAAAAGAGTATTATGAGACAATAGAATATTTCTGTGTCTTTGTCATCACTGGCTGATTGTGCTATAATATCTGTATCCTTCATGAGCTATTGCTGTATGGTGCTTTCAAGTATTTGTTGATTTTAAACTGCAGTTATTTTGTCGTTATTTTATTTTTTGATATCATGTATGGTGTATGGGACTTCTGTGAGAATTGGTTTAAAAACTGATTTAATTTGGTTAAAACTGTTTTCTGTTTGATGATTCTACGAACTTCTGTGATGTGCACATTATACGGCAATAATTATATGCATTTATGGAATATTAATCTTTGAAATCTAAGCATTCGTATCATATTCCTGACTCATAGAGCTCTTTTTTCACCAAATTATTTTATGTTTGGAACGTGATGTGTGTTGTGAGTTTTTCTGTTGAAAACTTTTGCTGTTGTCATTCTATTATTTGCGGTTCTATTTCAGTGTTCTTTATTTTCAGTTTCCTCGTTTTTAATTCATTTATTTTTAATTAATGTGACTGTGTTGATTATTTATTTTACTGCAACATTCAGTGAAAGAGAAATCGAGTGATTGAGGAATTCTAGCAGAACTTTCTTGTTCTTGTTACTTTTCAGATGTCAATTACGAAATTGTTGCTGATTGTTGAGAGAACAATGGTGCTATAGAAGGTGACCACCAATTAAAGGGTTCCACGACAACTCGTCTAACGACAACTCGTCTCCGGACAATTGGTCTAACGACAACTGGTCTACTGACGAATAGTATTGATGAAATAGAAGCTGAATTTACGAGAATGGTGTTTTAGCTTAAATGGAAGCTGGATTGATGATTTTCATTCATGTATTCCAACATGCACCCATTTCTACTTCAAATCTAAAAATACCTTCATCCAGCTTCTATTTCTCGCCTGTTATTTTAGTCAATCCAGCTTCTATTTCAAATCTAAAAATACCCTCAATCCAGCTTCCACTACTTAAGCGGTTTTCTTATCCAGCTTCTATTTCAGATCTAGAAATACCTTCATCCAGCTTTTATTTATCACGCGTTATTTTCGTCAATCCAGCTTCTTCTATTTCACCTGTAAAAGAACCATCATCCAGATTCCATTTCTCTTGCCTTTTTTCATCAATCCAACCTCCATTTCACCTCTAAAAACTCATCCAACTTCCATTTCTCAAGCGCTGTATCATTGTCAGTAGACGAGTTGTCGTTAGACGAATTGTCCGGAGACCACTTGTCGGTAGACGAGTTGTCGTTAGACGGGTTGTTGTGACACCCAATTAAAGAGCTTCAATTTGCGCAGTAGTTTTTACCTTGTAGTGCTGCACCTGTCAATAATCACAGTGATAGCTGAATATAATTTTGTCCAAATTTGTGTGGGTCATATGTTGAGCTTTGCAAGGTCCATTAGACCCAGAGGGTTGGGTTGGTTTTGCTAGGAGATGGTTCAGTTCTTAACCGTATGTATGTATGTATGTATGACATTGTATGTATATATGTATGTATGTATGTTTGAATGTATGTATGTATTTATGTATGTATGTATTTATGCATGTATGTATGTATGTTTGAATGTATATATGTATGTATGTATGTGTGCATGTATGTATGTATTTATGTATGTATGACATTGTATGTATGTGTGCATGTATGTATGTATGACATTGTATGTATATATGTATGTATGTATGTTTGAATGTATGTATGTATTTATGTGTGTATGTATGTATGTTTGAATGTATGTATGTATGTGTGCATGTATGTATGTATGACATTGTATGTATATCATCATCATCATCATCATTCGCCATGAGCCGTATGCTCGTAGGTGTCCAATGTCAACTTCGTCTTCTTCTTCCAATAATCTCTGTCCTGCGCCAGGTGGAACAGCTTTTGTAGTGAGTCATCGCACCAGTCCTCTATGTCCTCCTTCCATTCCCGATGCGGTCTGCCTCTCTTATTAGTTCCGTCCATTATTCCGAAAACAAGAGTCTTAAGTTTTCTGTCGTCCGTCATTCTGGCGATATGGCCGAAAAGCCCCAGTTTGCGCCTCATGGCTTTTTGTAAGATTGTTTCTGCTCTGTCCACTCGCTGAAATATCTCTTCGTTGGTTATTTTCTGCGTCCATTTTATTCTTAGGATCTCTCTGTAGCATTTGTTCTCAAATGCCAGGATCCTTCTTTTTATCGAGGCGGTGTATACCCATGTCTCGCAGCCATAAAGCGCTGTGCTGAAGATTGTGGTATTGAGGACCTTCATTTTTGTCGTCATCTTGATGGTACTGCTCCTCCATATTTTGTCCAACGATTTGAGGGCTGTGTATGCTCTTGCTAGGCGGGTCCTGACTTCTGTTTCGCCATCCAAATCGAATGTGAAGTTGCTGCCTAGGTAGGTGAAGCTTCCCACGTTTTCTATTTCGACGTCTTCTACTTTTACAATAGGTTCGCTGGTCTTTAGTCCGAATAAGGGAGACCCGTGTAATTTGGACCCCTTAAGGAAAATGGCCTATTAAACCCGTCATGTAGCAGAAATAAAGCCAAGCATAGAATTACTGCATGCAGCCAGTGAAACTCCATAAATAAAACACAAAACTATTGTTTAATTTGAGTAAAGTCAGAAATAAACAATTTTTGTTTTTTGAAAAGTGGTCCAAATTACACACGGCAGTGTGTAATTTGGACCAGGTGGTTCAAATTACACGACGCTTACTCTGCCCTGAACAGCATCAATCAAATAGCAGATGAAATAATTAAGATACAGTAAACAAATCAACGTATCAATCAATCAATCACATAAATTTATATAGCGCCTCTTCAAGATATCAATCAGCATCAATCAAATAGCAGATGAAATAACTAAATTTAATATCAGTTATGGTAACTAGCTGAGCCATTTTCGTAGGTTTATTTTAAATAAATCAATGTTAGGAGAGGCGTTTAGGTTTTGTGGCAGACTATTCCATAATAAGTACTCTGCCCTAAACAGCATGCAGGGCAGCATAGAATTTTAGTCCATATAGTTAACTTATTTCTGAAACTTCCGGGACTTGCTGTGTTTCACAGCATTGCAATTGTCACAGAAATAGTACTTTGAATGTGACAGATCCGCACATGCTTCATGTGCCCAGAGTTTACATTGTTTGCATTGAATCCACCAGATACCAAACAATGATATATGGCATTGTCCTCTATGTATGGCAGTTGAGCAGTGCTTGCTTCTGTGTCACATGGTTTTGATTTGTGAAACCTGTGTTTTGATTTATTGCAGGTGACTCTTGTTTTTTTAATTTTTGGTCCAGCGATTGAATCGGAGCTCAATTTCTTCTTCTCGTCACGCAATTTCTTCTTCTCGTCACGCTTCATCTGTTTGTCCTGTTTAACTTTAAGTCGTTCTTGCACAAGATTTTTGTATGGCGACCCAGTCAATACTGTGGCCTCCATTGTGTTGCCTCGTCGTTTCCTTGGAGCAATGGAACGACGAGGAAGCGGACTTATTTCCGTTACTGGTATCCATTTCTGTATAAATTTGCTTGAAATTGCTTCATTCACTGTATCACTGGCTGTCACTGCAGCCATGTTGACGTATTCCACTGCAACAGTGCTGTCTGTGGCATTAGTAAATTCAAGCCCATCAGCAAACGAATGGGAAGCAGCTTGAGGTAATGTAACCGATGCACTTGTTAATGCAACGGGTGTACCAGCATTTTGACCAGGTAGATCTGGAGGCAGTAGATGCACAGGCCAATGACGTTGACTGTGGACTGCGGACAGAGATTTCCGGATGACGTTTTAGAAAAAGAGCGAGCCATTCCTTTCCAGCCTCTTGTTTTTCTTTATTAAACCTGTTCACAACTTTGTTAATATTAGCTATTTGAAACGCCAGTTTGCGTAGACTCTTTGTGCTAAAGCCATAGAACATCGCCTCCATTTCCAAAATATGCTTCACCAGCTGATCCTCCAATTCAGGTGGAAGGTCCGAGTTTCTACCCAGATGCTTGACGTCACCTTGTGCAAATTTGTTTGAGCCTGTTAGGTGCCTTTTAAGAGTAGCTTTTGGAACTCCGAATGCCTTGGCAGCAGCGTTGAGGCCCATCCCATTGCTAAGACCTAAGGCAGACGACATATCTGCTGAAGTCCATTTGCCGTGTTTTCCCTTAGACATTCTAGCTGCTCGGGTTGTCATGGTCGATTCAGAATAAACGACCCTATAAATAGAAATACATCAAAGTCTAACAAATATTATTGAGATGAAAAATAACCGATGTGTTTATATCTTATTTCAGCTTAAACAACCGCAGCACTTGAAATGTACTGAAATATGATGCGTGTAATTTGGACCATCTAGCGTGTAATATGGACCCCGGTCCAAATTACACAATTAGCATCGGTCCAAATTACACGACTGTCTATATGACCATAGAATGTGTGAATCTAAAAAATGCTGAAGGGCGGCAACCACAACTTTAAATACAGTGAAAACGGCATAAAATTTCGAACACATAGAAGTTCGGTTTGGTTTTATGATGCCTTTTAATAGCCTATATTTTAAAACAACAGATAACTTGGAGCTGACAATTATATCATGTAACGCACAAACCTTTGAACTTGATTTTAATATCAATTTTAACTCGGATCTCCAGCGATAGACTTCGAAACAACTATGGCGGCCTGTGCCAAAGAATTGAATAAAGAGGATTCCGGTGAATAAGTAAGAGAGCAATGGGAAATATAGCGTTGGTCCAAATTACACGACGGTCCAAATTACACGGGTCTCCCTCCTATCATGGTTTTCGTTTTCTTAATATGCATACATATATACATACATATATATGTATGTATGTATATGTATGTATGTATGTATGCATAGGCGTACGAGGCGGGGTCCAGAGGGGGAGGCAAATGCCCCCCTCAAAATTCGGGCAAGCCTGTTTTTTGGGCAAGCAGACCCGGGAATAGTTTTAAAAAACAGTGTTTTTTCTCGAGATTTCATACCCGACGACTAAAAAAGATCGTCAACTTTTTTGTCTGAGAAAAATAGTAGTTTTCACGAGATTTCGGACGTGATGACCAAAAAAGTTGTCAACTTTTTTCGGGCAGAAGTAAAATCTTGACCCCCCACTGCTGAAATCTCCCGTACGCCTATGTATGTATGTATGTATGTATGTATAGATAGACATATTTTTATTGATCCCATCAATTCAATTGTATTGTAAATATTGTATCGCATTGTATAAAAAACATTTATAAAGCGCCTCTACTAGGGTGAACCGTTCAGAGGCGCTCCCAGTGCGCAAGGCCACGAGAGAAGAAATAAGTTTTGAGGAAAGAAAATGAGGAGGAGGGATTACCAGTTAGAAGTTGAGACCGAGTAGCCTAGATGGAGACAGAGTATTCCAAAGAGAGGGACTAATTGATGTAAAGGATCGGGACTGAGCCATAGTCGTTCTAGTAGGAGGAACTAAAAGATCAAATCTTTTTGAAGAGCGGAGTGGGTGATCTGAGGAGGCTGAAAGAGGGCGGTGAATTTCATTTGCTACATATTTCGGGGCAAGACCCCGTTGTGCTTTAGAGACCAAGATGAGGATTTTAAACTTAATGCGCGCAGTTAGAGGAAGCCAGTGGAGCTGTTCAAACATGAAAGTAGAAATATGCGAGTAGCGCGGAAGGCGTAGCCTACATGTATGCTAACAAAGTATAGACATAACCAGCAATTAGCAAATACTCAAAGTGAATAGGTAGAATAGGAGTGAGGAAACAAATAGGCACACCAAAAGGGACAAGTCCCGCTAAGTAGGGGCCTAATTACCAAAGTGAAGTGTAAAAGTAAAAGCTGTAGGAATAATAATTGGAATGCAAAGATGTTAGTTAACTAACTAATATAAGGAAACGCACAAAAATAAAAAAATAAAAACTTATGTAGTAAACACTACAGGAAAAATTCAGAGAAAGAACAAAGACAAAAGATAAACTCGAATGTATGTATGTATGTGTGTCTGTGTGTGTGTGTGTGTGTAACTGTGTATGTATAATTATGGGCATTTATATAGCGCCTTAATATAACGAATGTGCCATAGTGTGTCTGCGGGTGCTCGCCGGTGTTGACTTTTTCTACTGATTAAGGCACATCCATATATTACGTATGCAAAACTTCGTATTTCGACCCCATCTTGTAACGCGCACAATTTGAGTAACCCTCGCCGCCCCCTCATGCGTGCGTAGGCTTCTCTACCTCTATTACAAAATTTAAGTTAATTAGCTAACTTCATCTATAAAGCATTTATTTACCATAGGGTCATGGGCGGAGTTTGGTTTTAGTTCTTGGAGTTGGAGGGGCTAAAAATAAAAGTTGGGTTTCAGGACACAAAGACTTGGTTCAAAAATCCAAAAGAGCGGCGCCGACAATATTTTCATAGGCTATACCATTTTTCCCTGTACAAAAAGTGACTTTTTAGTCCTTCAGATCGAAATCTCAGACAGATTAAATGATTAAATGTATCATTTTCCCGGAAAAAAGCTTATGACTTTTTTAAAATCCTTCGGTTCCAAATCTCACAAAAATACATAGAAAATCTAAAAAGTTTCCCGCAAAATATTTTTCCAGGGCCTTCTTGGGAGGGGCTTAGCCCCCTAGCCCCTGATAAGCTACGTCCATGCATAAGGTTCTGTTTATTTTTTTGTTGGTCATCATAGTTGCTAACTGAAATTTGTTAACTGTTACAGTGGCTAAGGCCTATAGGCTACTGTTTAGATCTGAACAGAATTGAATTATTAGAATGTAATCAAATGCTGCTCAGTAAATGTCCAGCCAAAACAAACTTTTTCTGGCCCCCCAGAAACCCCACACTAAAAACAAAAAACCACAGGGGACTAGATTGAACACTAACATTGGTCGACTGCTGCAGTTGCAATCAGCGTGTCTTCATCTTTGCGTTGTTGTTCGTCTCTGTTAGAAATCTGTCTGGATTGCGAGCGGCGTCCTGCTCCAGATCGACTGAGGATGGAGACCGAGGAACCCACCACCACCAGCAGCAGCAGCGTCCTGGGGTCAGAGGTCACTCAGCGCCACGTCCTTCAGCCACCGACCATCAACACCACCACCACGTGACCCGTGACTCCTCCCATCACGAAGGAGGAGGCGGAGTCTGCGTCATCCGCAGCCAATCAACGGACGTTCATCTGGGCGGCGGGAGATCCGGTGGGCGGGACGAAGGTGGAGGAGGGGCAGGGGTTGGGGCAGGGTCACGTGGGAGGGGGTACCTCCTGAGGGCGACGAGGGACAACTCAGGAGCCCGGTCGGTCGAGACTCCGGGGGTGGGTGGAAGGGAGTCGGCGGCGGTGGAAGAGGAGGCTGGAGGGGGACACCAGCAGCGAAGACCCCACTTCGGGTACCATTGTGATGAGAGGGGACGGAGGCCGGTTGACAGGGACCACAGCAGGGAAGGTGAATCGTCCAAGAGGGAAGGCGATCTTAGGAGGGAATTTGACCACAGGAGAGAAGGTGAACCTAAAAGGGAATCTGACTCCAGGAGAGAGGGTGAACCTAAGAAAGAATTTGACTCCAGGAGAGAGGGTGAACCTAAGAGGGATTTTGACTCCAGGAGAGAGGGTGAACCTAGGAGGGAATTTGACTCCAGGAAAGAGGTGGAACCTAAGAGAGAATTTGACTCCAGGAGAGAGGGTGAACCTAAGAGGGAATTTGACTCCAGGAGAGAGGGTGAACCTAAGAGGGAATTTGACTCCAAGAGGGAAGGTGATCTTAGGAGAGAAAGCGATTTTAGGAGGGAAGGTGAACCTAGAAGAGAGCTTGAGCCTAAGATGGAAGGTGACCCCAGAAAAGAAGGTGACTCAAGAAGGGAATTGGACTCCAGGATGGAAGTTCATGCCAGGATAGAAGCTGAACCCAGGAAGGAAGGTGACTGTAGGAGGGAATTTGAGTTGAGAAAGGAAGATGACCAGAAGAGGGAAGTTGAGTTGAGAAGAGAAAGTGGTCCAAGGAGGGATTGTGACCAGAGGAGGGTTCATGAATCATTTCGTCGAGATAGCGATCTCAGAAAGACGGACCCGCGAAGGAACCCCGCCATGGACCCTCGGCGGGAATCGGACGCAAGAAGGGGAGAGGCAGACCTCGCTGCTTCTGCAGCCCCCGATCCCAGGAGGGAAGGAGGAGACCAAGGGTCGAGAAGGGAAGGAGGAGAGCAAGGGGTGAGGAGGGAGACAACGGTTGACCCGAGAAGAAACCCCGATCCACCGCGAAGGGTAAGTGGGCGTCGGGCTGAGGCGCCCCTCTGCTCCTCCTCCTCCTGCTCAGGTGGAACCACTGCTCCTGCAGGTCAGAGGAAGGACGCAGCCTCCGCCGCCGCCGCCGCCGCGGTCGGGTCAAGGTCGCACGCGGCAGAGGTCATGCAGTACGTCGTCAGGGAAGAACTGGTCCGACTCAGACCGGAAACCTGCGTTTAATCAGGGCAACCCTACCCCACCACCCTCCACCATGCCCCTCCTCCACTCCCTCTAGCCCACCGCTCGATCCTTGCCATCAACTGCTGTCGTCGTCGTCATCATCTTCATCGTCGTCATCATCATCATCTTCGTCGTAGTGATCATCATCGTCTCTTATGCACGCGCCATGTTGCTACCTCTGTCGTTTTGCATGTAGCAGGCGATGGCAGTAATTATGGCCAGTGAACGAATGTTGTTCCTGGCTGTGTGTGTGTGTGTGTGTGTGTGTGTGTGCGTGCGTGTGTGTGTGGGCATTGTTCAGATGACCACTGAATACGACACGGATCAGTTTCTGACCTAGGTCTGAATGGTAACCACAACCGAAGGACTTTGAAGTTAGGCCAGTGATTGGCTGAAGTCAGCTCAATTAAGGTAGTCGCCCTCTCTCTCTGTCTGTCTATCTGTCTGTCTGTCTGTCTGTCTCTCTCTCCGGGTGACTGTATGCAAACCCGGTGGAACGTCGTCATTAAGGACAGGCAATGTCGTTGAACGCCTCCGATTTGTTTTTATCTTGAAGTGGCGCTATATAAGTTTACAATTTCGTCGTCGTGGTCTAACTGCTTGGAGGCTATGCATGGTTGAGAAGGCAATGGCCAGCAGCAGCAGCAGCAGCAGCAGGCGAGGTGACTGCACACCTGCAGCTGTTGTCCTAATGCAGTTGAAGTTAGACTTTTATTTAATCTCATCATCTCAACATCGCTTTCTACCTAAACTCATTCTCGTAGGCTATACGTCAATCATTTGCTATTCGATCTGTGCGATTTTCTCGCATAACGATCAGGCGAAACTCACCGATCTATCATTCCGAAGAGTAATCGAGTGACAATAATTATTATAATTATGCTGCGCTGGTATTTGTCTGTAGAGCGGCCCAACGTATCCGAGTACCTCGTAGCAGTGTTATTTTAGTTCCTGAGAATAACTAGAATAAAAATTACAACAATGGAATAGAATAAGAATAGGAATAAAAATTAATGCTGGAACTAAAATAACACTGCCTCGTAGGCTATCGGATTGCTGCTCTCGTTCCACGCTCCATCATGCATGTTGCGTTCCATCTTATCCACGCGATCTCTGTCGGCCAGGCTGTGACGTTGAAGCGCGTCGGGCTCTTCGCTCTGCTAGTTCCTCGGGCTCGCTTAATTGGCTGCCAGGAAATGCCGAGCTTTCTCGGTGGTAGAGCCGTCCATCTGGAATGACCTCCAGAGATGTGTTTATTGCATCTTGCCAATGAAACTTCGCTTCATATACCTTTTTAGTCCTTTTCTTTTGCCTTACGGATCTGGGAGCGCTCCTGGGTAGATTTCTGAATAGAGCGCTATATAAGTCCGTTGAATGAATGAACGAATGAACGAATGAATGAATGAAAAAGAGATTATTATAATTTCTCCATGAGTGGATATCATAACAATGTCGTTCCTCTTCCAATATTTTTCCGCGTGTCACCATGCACAAGACCCTGCAAACAGGGTAGATGCAGAAGATAATGCAGCAGATAATGAAGCAGATAATGCAGCAGATAATGCAGCAGATAATGCAGAAGATAATGCAGCAGACAATGCAGCAGACAATGCAGCAGACAATGCAGCAGATAATGCAGCAGACAATGCAGCAGACAATGCAGCAGATAATGCAGCAGACAATGCAGCAGACAATGCAGCAGGCAATGCAGCAGCAGACATTGCAGCAGAAAGTTCTCACTTCCACTTGCGGTGTCCCGTTCTTCCGACAATCGGACCTTAATTATTATTATTCCTCTCTGAATTTACGTGGCGCTCGTTGGTAAGTAGGCTAACCCGTTGTTCCCAGCGCCTATAGCATTCAAGTAGCGCTTAGTGAGTTCGAAAGTTACGATTACAAAATAGGCTACGCTGTTGTTGTAAATTATGTTACTTGTCTGTTTTTCTTCGTTCGCAGATATACACCATGCAGTTGTTTAATTTCGAGTGCCTTATATTCAAACGTAGTTCAATATTACATATATATAATATTATACACATGTATATGTTCTGTTATAACATATATATATATATATATATATATATATATAAAGACGTATGCGTTCAATGGCTGTATGCGATGTAAATCATTTATATAAACATCAGTTATATAAACGTAGGGGCCTATATATATATATAATTATATATATTTATATATTTATATATATATATGTAAACGTATATATATAATTATATATATTTATATATATGTAAACGTATATATAATTATATAGGTCTAATTCTGATGCTGACGATTCCTTAAATACTAAAATTATACACGAACGTTGTTCCATAATGTTATTATCTAGAGAGACGTTTTGACGAAAAATATTGTTAGCTGACATTGTTTGTTATGCATGGTGTGAGTATGCATCGTTCGTAGAGAGGTCTGAAGTCTCGTGAATCTAGTGCAGCAGTCTCTCCTCTCGTTGATAGGCTAGAAGTCGCATTTCTTATACGTTATAAATAATTATATAATTATAGGCCTATTATACATAACAATAGGAAGAATTATTCGTGTGTTTTAAATTCCCATTTTGTTTGGATGTGTGCTCTATATGAAAGTAGCAATTTCTTCATCATTTTCGTTGTTTTCTGTCGTAAATAATTAACAGCCATGGACCCATGACAATTAGGCCTATTGATAGTAGCGGATATTAAGAGTAATAATAATTAATTGTAACCTAATATTAATTAGGCTAATAGTCACGGTAATGAATTTTAATAGTAATTAATAACAACAATAATTAATGGGAGAAGGGGAAGGATAGCGGGGAAAATACTGAATAATCTGAGGTACGCCGATGATACGACATTATTGGCGGGTAAGAGGGACGACCTAGTTGAGTTAATAAGAAGAGTCAGGAAGGAAAGCGAAAAGGCGGGACTATACTTCAATGTAAAGAAAACAAAGGTTATGACAACTGCAACATACAAAAACTTTGAGGTGGATGGAGAAACGATAGAGGTAGTATCGAGCTTCACATTCCTGGGATCTATGATAGAGAAGGAGGGAAGAAGTGATATGGAAATAAGGAGGAGGGTAATAATGGGGAAAACGACAATGAACGGTCTGGAAAAGATTTGAAAGGATAAATACGTGAGTCGGGAAACAAAGAAAAGACTGGTAAGAGCACTGATCTTCCCAGTGGTCCTATATGGATGTGAGACATGGACAAAGACACGGGATATGGAAAAGAAAATCAACGCGTGTGAGATGTGGATTTGGAGAAAGATGCTAAGGATTTCATGGACGGAGAAGAGAACTAACGAATCGGTGCGCGAGGAGCTTGGAATAGAGAGGGAGGAGATACTGCAGCAAACAGCAACTTGGAGAAAATTGAGCTACTTTGGCCATGTGATGAGATCTAACGGTCTGGAAAAGGAGCTGATGACGGCATGCGGTGAAGGAAGGAGAAGATGCGGAAGACCTAGGAAGAAATGGTTGGATGAGGTACAGGAAAAGTCTGGCATGAGACTGGAGGAGCTACGAGAGGCGACTAGAGAGAGGAGACGTTGGAGAGAATACACCAAGGCTTTCGCCAGAGCTCCAGAAGCTGACGGCACCAGGTGACCAGGTGAATGCTAGGCTAATTAATAGTCACAGTAATTAATTTTAATAGCAGGCCTAATTAATAGCAAAATAATTAACAGCAATAATAATTAACAATAATAGTAATTAATACTCACAATAATTAATAGCAATAATAATTAATAGCAATAATAAATAATAGCAATAATTATTAATAGTACTAGCAATCAATACTCACAGTAATTAATACCTGGTAGTAATAATTACAAGTAATAGTGATTATAGACTAATAGTAACAGTAATTAACAGGAATAGCCATTAACCCTCGGGCTACCAAGGGGGGGTGGTATCCACCCCCCCTAGGTTTTTTCCAAATAAAACTTTTTCCGTTTGGAATAAAAATTTGACGTTTTAGGTAGCTGTAGAGGATTCATTTGCACACATTTTGAGCTAAAATGTGTGATGATATACCATACCATTCAAAAGTTATACCCGATATACCCGAGGCACCAGGGGGGGGGGGTGGATACCACCCCCCTTAGATTATCGGCTGTATCTTATCCGTCCTTTAACATGAAGAGACACAAATTACACCATTCTGTAGAGGGAATGTGGGGTTACATTTTGGTGGTCACGGAGTTGTCTTTTGACAACCGGAAGTGCTCAAAATAAATTAAAATATGTTTTATTTTCATAAATTTTTCATGTTTTTCCTATTAAAAATTATTCATAATTTATTTTTCAAGAGAAATAAATTATGCCATTCTATAGAGGGCATTTAGGGCTATTTTTTATACTAATTAATTTTACATTTGATGACCGGAAGTGCTCAAAATAAATTTAAATGTGTGAAAATGTCGGGTTTTTTTACAACGCAAACCGATAAGTCTGCGTAAACGTTTTTCAGCATGTTTTACATGTTTTTTTCTCATTTTTTTGTAATTAAAACTATCTTATTACTAGTTTTTATAGTTGGATATTGGACTTCATTATATGTAAACTATTTTTAAATAAAAAATTATGTTTAAAATACACAGAATCTAATATTTTGCTTATGCGAAAGTATACATTTTGTGGAATCGACGGGTGCCTACGGAAAAAATTCATAACTTCGGGGTGCTTTCATATATTTTAAACCTAAATATGCCATTTTGTGCGGAAATGAATGCTGAATCCATTGATGTATTACAAGTTATGATATCTCAAACCAAACCCAAAACCAGGGGGGGTGGTAACCACCCCCCCTTGGTAGTCAGTGTTACAAAAAAGCTTGGTAGCCTGAGGGTTAATAGTAGCCTATAATTGATAGTAAGACCATTCTCGATGATTTATTTTATAACAGCAGTTAATATTCAAGCCCTGCAGCATCCTGTAGGCGGTGTCCGGACAATTCCGACCTGGACAATTCGGACGGGACAATTTGGACATGGACAATTCGGACCGGACCATTTGGACCGGACAATTCGGACCTGGACAATTCGGACCGGACAATTTGGACCGGACAATTCGGACCCGGACAATTCGGAGTGCATGTAAAAATATTGCTCTTACGGCTATGAAACTTTTGTTTATCAATTATGGCACCAAGCAAATATTGTCTGCGCTTCTAAAATTGATCCACTAACAGAAATAAGAAACTGAAATTAGTAGTTAAATGCAGTAAATTATATTCATTCATTCTCTCATTCATTTCGTGAATTTATATAGCGCTTCTTCAAGAAACCTACTCTGAGGCGCTCCCAGTCCAGCCACAGCTATAATAATAGGTTTTGAGCGACTTATAAAAAGCAGGTGAATTTAGTCTAGGCATAAGTCGCAAGTTTAGTGGGAGGCCATTCCAGATAGCGGGACCCACAGTAGAAAAGGCTCGGCGCTGTCTTGTAGAAGTGCGAGCTCGAGGAACCAAAAGCTTCCCCGTTGTCGTAGAGCGAAGAGCTCGACGGGCTGCAAGGTCGGAGACAGGTCGACAAAGAATAGACAGGTATGATGGAGTACAATCAATAAGGCAACGCCAGACAAGTGCAGCAACTCGGTAGGAGATGCGCTGTGAAACAGGGAGCCAGTGAAGAACGTCACGCATATAAGCAGAGACGCGGGCATATTTAGGAATGCGGCCAATGAGGCGAGCAGCCGAACGAAGAACTCGTTCAAGGCGCCCAATTAGTCCAAGTGGCAGACCCATGAGTACCGAACTGCGGTGATCAATTCTACTGGTGACAAAGGCATGGACAAGTGTCAGAGTAGCACTATGAGAGAGAGAGAGAGAGAGAGAGAGAGAGAGAGAGAGAGAGAGAGAGACAGAGAGAGAGACAGACAGACAGACAGACAGACAGACAGACAGACAGACAGACAGACAGAGAGAGAGAGAGAGAGAGAGAGAGAGAGAGAGAGAGAGAGAGAGAGAGAGAGAGACAGAGACAGAGACAGAGACAGAGACAGAGACAGAGACAGAGACAGAGAGAGACAGAGAGAGACAGAGACAGAGATAGAGAGAGAGAGAGAAAGAGAGAGAGAGAGAAAGAGAGAGAGAGAGACAGAGACAGGGGCGCAACCAGAAGATTTTCCTGGGGGTGCTCAGAATTATATATTGTAAACGCGCCGAAGGTGCGCAGCAGCGAGTGCCCGATACGAAGCCAACGCCGAGTAGATGGTTTGGGGGAGCGTCGCAAGCTCCTTTAGCGGGGTCTGGGGCGGAGCCCCAGAAACCAACGCATTTTTTGCTTTTGACATCAGCTAGAGCACGTTTCAGGCTATTGTTTGCCAGTTGTTTTTATGAGCGACAAAGTCACGAAAACTTCTGAAACTCATGGTTTAATGACTTCAGAAATGTCCTTTCCCATAATTCTGTTTAGATAAGACAAAGGTTATTATGCCATAGCTCGCGAGTGGCAGAATTAATAACCAGAATTTAATCTAACCCCTCTCCCAATAACCAGTGTTTTATCTATACCCTTCTCTGTTATTCAAGGTTTCTGGGGGAAAGCGATCATCCGACGGAAAAGGGCAGGGGCTTTAGGAGGGGATGTGCCCATCCAAATAAGAAATGTTATAATTTACACAAGCTGCCATCTAAAGTAAATTGCTATAAGCTTACTATTTCAGTGCTGATAAGAGTGGTCTAAACTTCGATGAATATATACTCACAATATATATTATAGAAAAATTGATTTATGTGAGTTGCACGTTTATTATGGTACCATTTTAAGATGTCAACTCAGCAAAACTAACTCTGTTACTTCAGTGCTGATAAAAAAAGTGATTTCAGATTTCAACATCGGTTTAAACTTTAAAATTCAGATTTTTTTTATTACCTCACAATTACTTACGTCTCTCCTATCGCCCTAAATATCCGCCCAAGACAGTAAGTTATGCGCATTATGATAGGCTATCATACGATAGTTTAATAATTATAACATAATAATAAATAATAAAATTATAATTACAACATATATAGTAGGAAATGTGATCATGATATAATATGGCAGTTCATTTAATACAATATATTAAACAGCAAATAAAAACTAATTTTGTCAAATTTTCTGGGGAAAGCTTTTTATTTCTGTGCGCTTTCTCCGTTTTAAATGTCCAGATCAAACAAAGCTAAATAACTATATATTATTATTATTATACTAATTTGAAGGAAACAATTCTTAACTAGGCTTTAATAAAAAAAATAGCACACATGCATGGTACTATCAATTATGTTGTAACATGTTATCAATAAATTGGCGAGACACTGTAATCAGTGTAATGTAATTAGACCTGAGAGTCACTTCACTTTGGAATTATGACTTGACTCGGAGAACTACATGACTTGAAAGTGACTTGACTCCACCTTCGTGACTTGACTTGACTCCCAACTTTCGTGACTTGGAGTCACGACTTCTGTCTAGTTTCATTTAATAAGTGTATTGGCAGCTGGGAACTGCATGCCTATATAGACCTAACATTATTTTTTGAAGCTGTGACCTTATTTTCTGATGTATTTTCAGTTTCACCCCGCCCTATATTAGTAACTGTCCCATACCAAGTAGTGCGGACCTGGTGACCCTGTATTACACAAACCACACACATCAAGTTGAATCAAATCAAATGAAAAAATGTCCACCAGTTTGTAAAACGATATCAAATTGCTGACCTACATTCGGTCATACCAAAAATAAGTGAGTCAATCTATAACACTGAAGGCGCTGGGCTCTAGCTAGAAACTGTATAGCCTAGAGTTGCACAAAACACATTGTCCAGCATTCCAGCTCCAACAATGGAGCCAAATACAGTAACGTAAGCTAAATGCTGCACACATTGTTCATGTTTCTTAATTCTTATAATACTTATTATTTAATTAGCAGCAGTTAGTATTAACATTTAACATATTGCCACTTGTAGGCCTATACGTGACAACACTACTCATGTTGCAGTTCGAGCGTCAGACTTAACTAAGTTACAGCTTAGAAGTTCTTGAGTGTAAACAGTCAAACAGTTGACTACTCAGTTGACTCGTGATAGGATAGTGGAAAGAATTGCCTGTAATTGTCATGAATGAAGGACACCACATTTGCATCAATAATAATCAATATCACATGTTGTCGCATAGTTTAGGCCTATACACTTCAGATTCAATTTAAAAATACCGTCTATCAGATTGAACAGTCTAAAAAATGTGGGGATGGGTCTGATTGGATCATTGGGGCAACACCCTCCCAAACTCCCCAAAAAGTTACATGAAGCCTTGATGAAGGAGATTGGGCCTACAGTGTGGGTTTCTAAAACAAGTTAACAGCACTCACTTGCAGTAGATCCTTTCGTAGTTTAAGGGTTCATACGATACTGAGCCGGTACTAGTACTTGGTCCGGCATCATCTTTTGCGACATGCAAGTATCCGTAGTATTTCCATACCTCACTACGAGGACGGCTGCTGCAGCTGCCTTTACGACCAACGCCAGTAATAACACGAAGTTCAGCTAATGCGGCCCGTTCACTTCTACTAAGCGCAGACGAACTAACGTTCTTATTCTTAAGGTCCGAGGACCCTGACGCTGGCTTACGCTGCGGTACTATTTTCTGCATAATTACAGTTAATAGACCCAAAACAGATAAACTCGTTCTCGATTCAATGTACTACAAACTTTCAAACGCGTCTATATCACAGTCCATCACTTTAAGAAACTATGAAACATTGGAAATTACCCGAATTTCCGCTAGTTTCTTGTTTATAGGCATCGGCCATCAGGCGTCTTATAAATCAAATAAGTAAGTAGGCCTCATAATAATTTTGAGTGATCGAGTCGACTATGCAGGAATAATATGGCGGCGGTTTGGAGAGAAAAAATTGGCGGCGACTTGGATTAAATATGACTTGACTTGACTTGACCTATATCAAGTCGACTTAGTCGACTTAACGGCGGCGACTCTCAGGTCTAAATGTAATGGCATAGGCATATCACTAACGCTTTAAATTCATCACTAGGCAAATTCTCGAGACCCCAAACAAAAAGGTATAAACCAGTTAAAGTTGCTAAACACTTAAATTTAGTGCTTTATGAACCATGAATTTGACTAAGATTATAATACGGAAGAATGAAGAAACTTGCTTGATAGTGTAATCTGAAAGACTGAAAAAGCGAAAGGACCCCTACCCCCCACCCCCACTCCACAAAAAACTCATCGGATTTGGAAAGATTGCGTGGGTCACCTTTTTAGCCCTGGGGGGTGCTCAAGCACCCCCCAGCACCCCCATAGTTGCGCCACTGGACAGAGACAGAGACAGAGACAGAGACAGAGACAGAGAGAGAGAGAGAGAGAGAGAGAGAGAGAGAGAGAGAGAGAGAGAGAGAGAGAGAGAGAGAGAGAGAGAGAGAGAGAGAGAGAGAGAGAGAGAGAGAGAGAGAGAGAGAGAGAGAGAGAGAGGAGAGAACTCGGAGTTGCCGAAGCTGGTAGTAGCAACTACGAGTGACCAAATTGATATGCTTTGAGAAATTGAGCTCTTGATCCAGAGTAATTCCAAGGTCTCGTACTGTGAGAGAGAAGGATATATCAGGAAAAGTTGCTGTTATTAAGTGCAGGTCAATGGAAGCCAATTGCCTGCGAGTACCAAACCAGATGAATTGAATTTTAGAGGGATTTAGTAACAAACGATTAGATGCCATCCATGATGAGAGAGCATCAATGGCATTGGACATTAAGGATACAGTGGACACTGCATCAGTGACAAGGCAGTGAGCATAGGCCTGAAAGTCATCAGCATAGAGTTGGTGCAGGAGGCCACATGCAGACAACAAGGAACCAATACCAGCTGTGTCGAGAACGTACAGTAAAGGGCCCAACACAGAACCCTGTGGCACATCAAAAGGGGCTGGGACCCAAGATGACCTCGAGGCACCCAATACCGCACAGCTAGTGCACCCAGATCAGAAAAGAACGAAGCCATTCTAAAGAAGCATCAGCTAGGCCAAATGAAATAAGCTTATATACCAACTTAATAGTAATATAGGCCTATAAGGAGATTTTAAAACTTCGTTTCAAATTTTCAAATTTAAGAAAGGAGGTTTAAAATACTAGTCTACTACTTTAGCAGTAGTAGGCCTAGTAGTAGCTCCAGCAGTAGCAATAGTAGTAGCAGAAGGCTAGTAGTAGCAGTAGTAGTAGCAGTACCACTGTACCAGTAGGCTACCAGCAGTAGGCTGCTAGCAGCAGCAGTAGCAGTATAGACTGTATAGCTGTAGCATTAGTATAGTAGTTACTGTACAGGATGGGCCAAAAAAGACCCTCCTAAGATTTTTGCCAATATCTTGACCAAAAGGAAGAATTTCGAAATGAAATTTTACAGTCTTAAAGACAAATCATATTTACACATGATGACCAGATTTTATTATAATATTTCGAACGGAACAAAAGTTATACCACTTTTAGTGAAGTCACCCCCCGTTTTTTGACGATTCAAAAACCCGACGCAACAAAAGTAACAAAAAACCAACTCAGTTATTCTGGCCAATATCTTGGCCAGAAGTAGGAATATCAAAATAAAATTTTACACGCTTAAAGACAATTCATATCCACACATGATGGCTAGATTTACGCAAAATATTTCAAACAGAACAAAAGTTACATGACTTTTAAGTGAGGCCACCCCCATTTTTTGACGTTTCAAAGACGTAACGCAGCAAAAAGTAGCAAAACCAAGATCTTATTAAGTCTCATCTCAAGTAATTGTTATCAAATAGACTTCATATTGCCAGAGGATCATTATTATTGTAACGGTCGTAGGCCCACCTTTCTCCCGATCGGGGCGCTACTCCCGATCGTTGCCGTGGAGAGGTGGCCATACTTTTTAATAGGTGCGTTGGACCTGGGGCAAATGAACCGGTCAGACCAAATTCCTTTGGTCTCGCTCCCGTGTTCGGTTTTATTTCTCTTCTAAGTGGAAAAGTGCCAAAGTTGATCGAGGTGTCCGATGGCAGAGGCACGGTCCTTGGTCGGTTGACGACCTCCGGACCGTAGTCCGGAATATCTGGGTCCGTTTGTGCACCTATTGTGAGCGTCCTAGTATTTGTTTCCTCCCATCTTTCCAACCTTTCTTCCATTTTCCTTCTTTCCTCCTGCTCCTCGTCTCGTCTATCAGTCACGTCAGTCAGGGTCTGTCTCATTCCCATAACCTCAGACCGTAACTCTTTTCTATCTCTCTGGGTTTCAGTCATGTCTTCCAACATAGCCAACAGTTGTGCCTTTATATCTACTGATTCTTGCTTCATTCCTTTCAGAGTGTCATTCATTTTATCCAGATGTGCAACCAATTGAGCGTAAAGAGGTTCGAGGACTACTTCCGGGGAGGCATTCCTTACTTCTTCTTCCTCTGAACTCAATTCCCCCTCAATGGCTAGTAAGTTTAGAGAAGGAGAAGCCATTTGATTTATGATAATGTAGAAGACAACCAAAGACTTGGATGGACAATGTCAGAGAGGATCTGAAGATGATGGATATCGGTATACCAAGAGCAAAGGATCTCATCAGAAATAGACAAGTCTGGAGAAGTCATGTGAAAGCCTCATCGTCGTCGCATGACTGACGGAAGAGAGAAAGAAGAAGAATGTAATCAAGCAAAACATACGTGTTAATGCAATGGCTACGCCTAATTAGCACCGAAGAACAATATAATGTGAACCACTAAACTAAATAGAAGAGACTACCTACTCTAGATTAATATAGCAAAGTCATAACTCTAAGAAAAGGTTTGTAAAGTCACAACAATTATTACTACTAGTCCACTTAAGGTGCTAGACGGTTCTATACCCGTTCGCCTAATATTCACGAGACTAATATTACATCACACAAGTAACCACAACTCTCAAATATCATTCACTCATTCAGCCTATAGTAGCAAAGTGAATATACAACAGTTCAAGTACACGCGGTTACTCTTGCAATTGTCCTTCATTCATTCAGCCTATAATGGTGAAGCGACTATTATACAATTCACGTACACGTGACTACACTCTCAAATGTCACTCATTCAACATAGAGTAGCAAAAAATGATATTAAATGCACAAAAGCCCTAGCTTCTGCACGGAAACACCCTAGAACCCAGACAATGTTTTAGTCCTTAACTTAGCAGAGGCCTACAATTAAATATCTCTTTTCTCACAAATGAATAAACTACGAAGTACTACCCGTTCGAAAAGGGGCGTTTCCCGTCACTTCTCCATACAGCATGACGAACGAAACTCGGCCAACGGTACTCTACTGCCACAGCTGTGTCTTCCGTTGCAAGGACCGTCCTTCCTGGTTTCTTCTTCCACCTTGGTTTCGACCATTAAAGCTATTAACTCAGCGTAAAACTATCGAAACCTAACTTCGCAGTTGCACAAAAGTTTCTTCCCGGTTCCACAGTCACGTGACGACCTTCTCGTTCCGCTTCAAGAATAGCTCTGCACACGCCGTCGGAATTCAACTCTCTTCTCTCTTCTGCCTTCGTTCCAAGAGAAGCTCAATCTTTTATACTGCCTACTCCCTCTAGCGATTAAACTATCAGCCCGCCCTAAACGCCAGCTGCCTTAATTCACAACAGAGCAAAAACCCATCCCCTGTAACGAGGATAGAGTTCGTTACACTCTCTCCAGCTCGCCCCACAAAAATTCTGTACTCACAGAATTTTTCCTTAAGTAGGAACCCAATTCCTCTTAAACAATTAAACAACCATGCACCCACACAATAAACGGAGGTCACAAAAATGCCCACTTAACTAACACAAGAAAAACAATCATCATTCACCAAAACGGCAGAACAATTTCACACGCAAATACAAACGCAAATACAGTCACACCAATAATCGTCTGTCGCTACCAACAACGACTACCGTACGACCATACACACAATACACAATAATCTCAAATAATCAACTCCAGTTACACTCAAACAGCTGTAACTTCCATTCATCAATATGCAAAACACAAATAACCTCAAATCATAAACTCCAGTTACCACCAACGATAACTCTCAACATACAACAATATGCAGAACAAAATAATAAATTCCGGTTACCACCAACGATAACTCTCACACGCAGAAAAAAATAATAAATTCCGGTTACCACCAACGATAACTCTCACATACAACAATATGCAATACAAAATAATAAATTCCGGTTACCACCAACGATAACTCTCATCATACGACAATATGCAGTACAAAATATCCTCAAATTACTAATATTCCAGTTACACTCAAACAGCTGTAACTTCCATTCATCAATATGCAAAACACAAATAACCTCAAGTCATAACTCCAGTTACCACCAACGATAACTCTCCTCATACGACAATATGCAATACAAAATAATAAATTCCGGTTACCACCAACGATAACTCTCACATACAACAATTTGCAATTCAAAAATTCCTCAAATTACTAATATTCCAGTTACACTTACACAGCTGTAACTTCCATACATCAATAATACACAATGCAACGTTCATACAACGCAGCAGCAAGCAACAACAACAACAAAAAAACACATTATACACAATATACAACACACATCACAGCCTTCCTGGACTACGATGGACACCGTGAAGAGACCGATGTCCTCACTCCCGGCAGATTCTGAGCAGCGTCCCCGTCCGGTCCCAGCGACTCTCGGTACGGGCATTGACGGAACAAATGGAAACTCGATGCGCACTGGTAGCAGCGTTTCTGCGTGACCGGAAGTGGATTCCCGCTCACGTGACCCTCGCCATTCCAATTTCCGGTAGATTGCAAAGGCGGAAACGGAGGAGGAGGCGGGTACATGAACGGAGCAAGGGGGTAACTCGACGAGAATTCCGGCATCAACGGCGGAATCTGAGAGCGGACCGACTTCTCCAAGTTCTCGATCCTCAGAGCAAGATCCCGGGCCGTTGAATCCACCTCCCTCACGGAATGCACTCGGGAGGGCTGGCGATGAGGATTCTCGGATTTATTGAACGCAGACTTGTAGGCCTGGAACCGGATAGCAGTCTTTACAGCGTCGTCCAAGCTTTTGGGTTCCGCCTCTCGAACTTTCAAGGCGAGGGATGCGTCGAAGAGGGAATTCAGAAACGCCCTGGTCGCGATGGTTTCCAGATGTACGGAGGAAGGTCCTGGGTAGGCAAAGGACACCAACCGTCGAATATCTTGCGCCACTGATACGATGTCCTCGGATTCTTTTTGCTTCCGATTTTCCAACTGAGTTTGGAACATCGCAGTCTGTTCAGCGTTACCGAATCTGGAACGAAGTTTCTCGATCAAGTCCTCGGCATTGGCTATTGAGTCGTTGTCTCGGTCCCAGAAGATCTGTTCCGCCTGAGCAGTTAAAGAGCAGTAGAGGTGATCCAGCTTCTCCTGCTCTGACCACTGGTTACTCCGACTGGCGATACGGAACTTCCGAATGAAAGGCTCCAGCTCTTCCCGTCCACTGAACTTCTCCAGCTTGATCACACTGCGTGGTTTCCCGGAGAGGTGAGCGTAGGTTGAAGAAACCGGATCCGGATGCGACGAATTGTTCCTGGGGACCGACGAAGGCGGAAACTGTTCAGGTGGCGCCCATCCATCCACTGTGGACAGGGTACCTGTAGGAGCTGCAATCGATTGAGTTTGGGTTGCGACGGTGACCTTCGCCGAGATGCTCTGCGTCGACGACGATGAATCTCCACCGGTGGTCCCAAGTTGAAGGCGTTCGTGACCGTTACCAGCTCTCGAGAAGCCATAGGACTGAGCTCCCACGCAGGTAGGACGATTCTGGCGGCGACCAGCGAATTCGGCGCCCACGACTGGCTCTTCTCGGTAAGCATCACCTCTGATGGAAGCGTCTGGAAACGAAGGACCATTCTTGAACCTCGCCTCGTCTGCCGGGTCCCAAGGAAGGTAGGATGACAGAGGCAGCGAAGCGACGAATGAGGGCGTCACCGAAGTTTCTGAGTACGTTCTCAGTGCGTAAGTTGGTAGAACGGACGGAATGGGGCGGCTTTCATAGGCGTTCATGACCCTTCCGTCACGACGTGCAGCATCCTCTGGGTTGGCTGACTCTCGTTGTGCCTGCTTCGCAGGGGAAAGCGGACCACGACGACGTTGAGACATCGCTTCCTCATTCGGCACACTCCTCCGGCACGGTCGTAGCATTGACGGAACACCGGGCTGCGAAGTTTCTGGAATCGGTCGTTGTCTGACATCACGATCCACCGATTTCGCCAGATCTTGAAACATAGACCATCTCACAGCAGTCACTGGGTCAACTGTTATTTGGGCTCTATTTAAACCCCAATTTTCTTCCCATAAAATATTCTTTAATTGCATTTCTCTGCTAGAATCATGGGTTAACTTATCAGGTTCATAACATGCACCTCTAGAAAAGTTAGTAAACCCTTCTGCACCTCTGGAAAAATTAACTATCTCATCTGGACCTCTAGAAAGGTTAGTAATCCCTTCTACTCCTCTGGAAAAATTAACTATCCCATCCTCGTCGCCATTGTAACGGTCGTAGGCCTACCTTTCTCCCGATCGGGGCGCTACTCCCGATCGTTGCCGTGGAGAGGTGGCCATACTTTTTAATAGGTGCGTTGGACCTGGGGCAAATGAATCGGTCAGACCAAATTCCTTTGGTCTCGCTCCCGTGTTCGGGTTTATTTCTCTTCTAAGTGGAAAAGTGCCAAAGTTGATCGAGGTGTCCGATGGCAGAGGCACGGTCCTTGGTCGGTTGACGACCTCCGGACCGTAGTCCGGAATATCTGGGTCCGTTTGTGCACCTATTGTGAGCGTCCTAGTATTTGTTTCCTCCCATCTTTCCAACCTTTCTTCCAATTTCCTTTTTTCCTCCTGCTCCTCGTCTCGTCTATCAGTCACGTCAGTCAGGGTCTGTCTCATTCCCATAACCTCAGACCGTAACTCTTTTCTATCTCTCTGGGTTTCAGTCATGTCTTCCAACATAGCCAACAGTTGTGCCTTTATATCTACTGATTCTTGCTTCATTCCTTTCAGAGTGTCATTCATTTTATCCAGATGTGCAACCAATTGAGCGTAAAGAGGTTCGAGGACTACTTCCGGGGAGGCATTCCTTACTTCTTCTTCTTCCTCTGAACTCAATTCCCCCTCAATGGCTAGTAAGTTTAGAGAAGGAGAAGCCATTTGATTTATGATAATGTAATCAAGCAAAACATACGTGTTAATGCAATGGCTACGCCTAATTAGCACCGAAGAACAATATAATGTGAACCACTAAACTAAATAGAAGAGACTACCTACTCTAGATTAATATAGCAAAGTCATAACTCTAAGAAAAGGTTTGTAAAGTCACAACAATTATTACTACTAGTCCACTTAAGGTGCTAGACGGTTCTATACCCGTTCGCCTAATATTCACGAGACTAATATTACATCACACAAGTAACCACAACTCTCAAATATCATTCACTCATTCAGCCTATAGTAGCAAAGTGAATATACAACAGTTCAAGTACACGCGGTTACTCTTGCAATTGTCCTTCATTCATTCAGCCTATAATGGTGAAGCGACTATTATACAATTCACGTACACGTGACTACACTCTCAAATGTCACTCATTCAACATAGAGTAGCAAAAAATGATATTAAATGCACAAAAGCCCTAGCTTCTGCACGGAAACACCCTAGAACCCAGACAATGTTTTAGTCCTTAACTTAGCAGAGGCCTACAATTAAATATCTCTTTTCTCACAAATGAATAAACTACGAAGTACTACCCGTTCGAAAAGGGGCGTTTCCCGTCACTTCTCCATACAGCATGACGAACGAAACTCGGCCAACGGTACTCTACTGCCACAGCTGTGTCTTCCGTTGCAAGGACCGTCCTTCCTGGTTTCTTCTTCCACCTTGGTTTCGACCATTAAAGCTATTAACTCAGCGTAAAACTATCGAAACCTAACTTCGCAGTTGCACAAAAGTTTCTTCCCGGTTCCACAGTCACGTGACGACCTTCTCGTTCCGCTTCAAGAATAGCTCTGCACACGCCGTCGGAATTCAACTCTCTTCTGCCTTCGTTCCAAGGGAAGCTCAATCTTTTATACTGCCTACTCCCTCTAGCAATTAAACTATCAGCCCGCCTTAAACGCCAGCTGCCTTAATTCACAACAGAGCAAAAACCCATCCTCTGTAACGAGGATAGAGTTCGTTACATTATTACTATTTAAAAAATAAACATGGTACCAGCGTAGCTGCACGTAACTGAGAAGTCACTTAGCAGGATGACATCAACTTGGTAAATAAGGAATCTGTCAGATTAATCAACAGGTCCATCAAGAACTTTGCAAAGAGACTCAAAAGGAGTGTTGGTACTGGTGGTGGGCATATTGGACACAAGTTGTGAAGCACTACCAACAGGGCCGGATTAAGCTCTCGGGGGGCCCGCCGCCATTTTCTCCGGGGGCCCCTTAATCCACCTTGACCTTCTGTGACCATGTTCCTCTCACATGTTAATGCATGCATGCCTATAATCATAGGCGGAGTTTATCAGAGACTTGGGGCTGAGCCCCTACCCCCCCCCCCCCCCTCCCAAGAAGGCCCAGAGTCAGTTTTTTCACCATGGAAAATGGTACCTTTTTCATGGGTTTTGCCCCGCCCCCCATGAAGGCTTAATCGAATGACTAAAAAAGGTCATAAACTTTTGGGGCTGAGAAAAAATTTGGTCAACATTTTTTACTCTTGGCAGTGTGCAAGCTGGTTAAAAATGTCATTAAAAGAAGCGGTGTAATGGATCACTATCAACACTGAGAAGTTCTACTGCAGTTAGGGGTTTTTCTTGTCATTGTTCTCCACAGATTATTCTTGAATTATGCCATTTTGACGAAGGATCTAAGATATTTCACCATTGCAGTTGGATATGTATACCATATCATGCACTTGTACTAGTCGTGTAAGTTGTAGCATACATACGGAGAGCAATGGACAACATTGGACACCTTGGGATGCAGATTGAAGAGCTTCAGTGTTCTGCACCATGGCAAGAGAAGCTGGTGATTTAGTCTAGGCCTATATAGTCTCTGCGTTTTGCAAACAGTGGCGGCGCTATACCATAGGCCTATAGGTCACATGACTTGACCTGCTTATTTTGCTCTTGACCTGCCTTTTATGACCTGTCAAATTAATATTCTTTGAAATTTTGATATCTTCCGTACATTAATTTCTTCGACCTGATGGATAACTACCATGACCTTGGTCGTCGCCACTGTTTGCACAGCATAACGAACTGAAACATTCTAATATATACAGTTAGCCTACAGTAGTATTATAATACTGCAGCTTCTAAACCACCAAAATAATTATGTCTTTTCCGATGCGAGTAACAAGTCTATAATCGTGTCAGCATCCAGCTAGCACATCGAAAACCGTTAAAACTCTGAGCACATTCTGAACTTCTTTGCATGCAGCATTCCTTAAGGCACATCTTAATGAAAGCACATACATGTAGGCTATAGTATAACCGATTGACGATTGCCAAAAGGTTTCAGCGCGAAATTGATCCCACACTTCAAATGCAACTTTATGCAATTTTACTTCCCCTCATCAGTGCTTCGAAGATTTATTTGAAGTAGGCCTATGGATTAGCGACAAAATCATGATTATAGATGGCAGATATAAATTGTAGCCTATATAGGGGCCATTGATTGCTTTAATAAAAACCTATCAGCAATTGACATACATCACTGTCCTTGGAGTGAAGTTGAATCAATGGGAATGTGGACCTAAAAATTCTTGTTGGTCCCGAACGGGGGGCCCCCTGACGACGGGGGGCCCGCCGCCATGGCAGACATGGCGTACTGGTTAATCCGGCCCTGACTACCAAGTTCATTTGACAATAGTTATTTGAGACGAGACTTAATAAAATCGTGTTTTTGCTACTTTTTGTTGCGTTTCGTTTTTGAATCGTCAAAAACGGTGGGTGGTCTGCTAAAAGTGGTATAACATGTGTTGTGTTTGAAATATTTCCATGAAATCTGGCCATCATGTGTAAATATGAATTGCCTTTATGACTGCAAAATTTCATTTCAAAATTCTTACTTCTGGCCAAAATATTGGCGAAAAACCTAGGGGGTCTCTTTTTTCGGCCCACCCTGCATACCGCTCTTACCGTCTCCTTTTCTATAATCAAAATTTATACCATTGCTAAGCGTTGTAAGCTGGGGTCATACAGCAGCTGTATTATAGCTGTCCATATAAGTAACTAGCTGGGGTACCCGGCGTTGCCCGGGAATTTTATGTAAATAGCCGTGAAGCTATGGCGACGGAATGGAAATAAAAAGTTTGGGTTTTCGGGCCCTCCACTGGGTGGACTTGACGGTCGTCTGTATACATGCAAAATTTCATATCAATAGCTGGAAAAAATTTCCCTCCAAAATATTTTCCACCCCGTACAGCGCCCTGCCTCCACCAGGCCCATGCCGGGCGAGGTGTGTGTTGGTTTGGGGCGAGGCGGTCCCGGTGGCGCCCTGTCGAGCTGCAACTTTTCCAGTGAATAGCTGTGAAACTATGGCGATGGAATGGAAATAGCAAAAGTTTGGGTTTTCGCACCCCAACCGTGGACCCCTGGTGGGAGAGAATCACCAACCCCTCCACTGGCTGGACCTGACGGTCCTCTGTCTAAATACAAAGTTTCAGATCAATAGCTGGAAAACTGCCAAAACATTGCCACCCCCGAAAAAAAAATTGCCCCCTAAACAACGCCCTGCCCCACCCGGCCCCTGTGGAGCGAGGTGTGTGTTGGTTGGTGGCGAGGTGGTCCCGGTGGCACCCTATAGAGCTGCAACTTTTCAGGTGAATAGCAGTGAAACTATGGCGATGGTTCAAAAATAAGAAAAATGGAGTTTTCGCCCTCTCCCTCATTCTCCCTCTGGTGGTAAAGATTCGCCAACTCCTCAACTGGGTGGAACTAACGTTCCTCTGCCTAAATGCAAAATTTGACATCAATAGCTGGGAAAAAATTCGGCCCCCAAATTTTTTTTCGCCCCCCTAGACAACGCCCTACCCCACTCGGCCCCTGCGGGGCGACGTGTGGGTTGGTTGGGGGCTAGGGGGTCCCGGTGGCACCCTATCTAGCTGCAACGTTTCAGGTGAATAGCTGTGAAACTATGGCGATGGTATACAAATAGGGAAAATGGAGTTTTTGCCACCTCCTATTCTCCCCCTGGGGTAGAGATTCGCCAACTCGTTTTCTGGGAGGACCTATCGGTCCTCTGTCTAAATGCAAAATTTGACATCAATAGCTGCAAAAAAAATTTTCGGCCGCCCCCAAAATTCCCCCCTCCTGGCCCCCCATAGTGTTAGAAATTCGCCAGCCCCTGCACTTGCTAAGTTTGATGGACCCCTGTCTAGGTGCAAAATTTCAGACCAATAGCTGCGAAACTGTGGGCGTGTATTCTGGACAAATATATAAATAAATAAATAAACAAACATATAAATATACATCCTTCCTTATAGATATAGATTATAAACCGACGGTTCGCAGGTGTGACATCTATCGTCTCATAATTATTATTATTATTATTATTATTATTATTATTATTATTATTATTATTATTATTATTATTATTATCAAGTGACGAGTGGTCGCCTTCGGAATAGATCGAGAGAGGAGACTGAAGAGACTGAATAGACTGAAGAGACTCAAGAGACTGAATAGACTGAAGAGACTCAAGAGACTCAAGAGACTCAAGAGACTCAAGAGAGAGAGAGATTGGTCAGCTGCTGCTGCTGCTGCATGGTCAGATGCATTGAGAGACGCCGCGGGTCTAAATCAAAACGGAGAGTGAGAAGAAAGAAGAAGAAGACAGGGGAGGAAGTGAGGAGATGGGCCACTCTTGCAAAGCAGTCCTCGTGGCTCTGACGTCATTGCGATCGTTTCAGACGGAGGTCCATCTTATCTCGTTCTCCCCCGTTCTTCATCCACATCTTCCTCTTCTCATTTAGAAGATGTATATAAACAGCACTTCTACACAGACTTTCCAAATATCGGACATGACCAATCGTGGACGATTTCTTTTTACCCACCAATCATAGGCCATTTTAAACACTGGCCAATCACAGGCAGTGTCTCACCAAAGTCACCATTCCTTTCTAAGGTATCAACACGTGGGTGTCGGAAGGTATAACTATTTTGAACGAATTGCGATATAAAAAGTTCGTCGTTTGGCAATTTCACTTTCTCACAAATGACTTCGTACAGGGACGAACATCTTGCACAGGTAATATCTCACTTTAGGCTAACGTAAATTTATACCATCGCAGACCTAGATGTCGTTCGCGTAGGTAAGATTTTTCGTCGTGAGGGTCGGTTAGGGTTAGTGTTATGGTTAGTTTCGTCATTACATTCTTATTATTTGGCGTCGTGAGGGTCGGTTAGGGTTAGTCTTAGGGTTAGTTTCGTCAATAGATTCTTGCTAGGCTATTTGGCGTCATTAGGGTCGGTTAGGGCTAGTCTTAGGGTTAGTTTCGTCATTACATTATTACTATTTGGCGTCGGTTAGGGTTAGTGTTAGGTCGTCATTGCATTATTTTGAATCATACAGAATTTTCCGCTCTCCGATACTCTACTTTTGCGATAGTAACTGCGCGCTGTCAGTTCAAATCTTGCGTACTTCCTTACTTGCTTACTCTTAAATGCACCTTTCAATGCTCTGCAACGCGGCAGTAGATTGGATGAGGTGTGATTGGTCGGTCCGATATTTGGAAAGTCTGTGTAGAACCGCTTGTGATATATAGGCTAAATTAAATGGAATGGTGGTTTGAAAAACAGATAGATAGCAGCGTAAAGAGGTGAATCGATGGATGGATTGGTTGGTTGGTGGGTGGTGGTCTAGGTGGGTCTGAGTGGGTCTGGGTAGGTCTTTGTGGGTCTTTGTGGGTCCGGGTGGGTCTGGGTGAATCCGGGTGGGTCTGGTTGTCACTTTGTGGGTCTGGGTAGGTCTTTGTGGGTCTGGGTGGGTCTTTGTGGGTCTGGGTGGGTCTTTGTGGGTCTGGGTGGGTCTTTGTGGGTCTGGGTGGCGTGAATAGAATAGGCAGTCTCACTGTGGAACAGGTAGAATTATGAAAATAATGTTAATGCGTCCCATCTGAGGCGCGGATGACAGAGGAGCATAAAATTACCACAGATGTCAGCCGCATGCATTTGGAACTGGCATAAAATTATTTTTTCGCAGACAACAACAGCTGCAGCTACTGCAGTGATGCTGTGACGCAGTGATGCAGTGATGCTGTGACGCAGTGATGCTGGTGCCAAGTGGGATCGAGAAGCAGTTGCAGACAAATCGATTCGCACTAATTTATTAATTTATGACGACAAAGACACAGACAGACAGACAGCGGGAGAGAGGGAGAGAAGGAAGGAAAGAGACAGACGTAGGACAAATGGAATGAAAGATGGAGAGAAAGAGACAGAGACAGAGACAGATAGAGAAACAGAGAAGGATAGAGATACACGCACAGAGACAGGGACAGAGACAGAGACAGACAGACAGAGAGACAGACAGAGACAGATAGACAGACAGACAGACAGACAGAACGAGAGACAGAGACAGACAGACAAACAGATTGGAAGACATTCACAGGCATACAGACAGACAGACAGACAGACAGTTACGACAGGTATACGAGAACATCGACGTGGATTGCGTCTGAGAATAAATAGAGCGAGGCGAGACTGATGCGCAGCAGCAGAAGCAGATTCTACTCTGCAGAGAAGTCTTGCACCAGAGCCATCCTTCCATCCATCCATCCTTCCATCCATCCATCCTTCCATCCATCCATCCTTCATCCATCCATCCTTCCATCCATCCATCCTTCCATCCATCCATCCTTCATCCATCCATCCTTCATCCATCCATCCTTCCATCCATCCATCCTTCATCCATCCATCCTTCCATCCATCCATCCTTCATCCATCCATCCTTCATCCATCCATCCTTCCATCCATCCATCCTTCATCCATCCATCCTTCCATCCATCCATCCTTCCATCCATCCATCCTTCCATCCATCCATCCTTCATCCATCCATCCTTCCATCCATCCATCCTTCCATCCATCCATCCTTCATCCATCCATCCTTCCATCCATCCATCCTTCCATCCATCCATCCTTCCATCCATCCATCCTTCCATCCATCCATCCTTCATCCATCCATCCTTCCATCCATCCATCCTTCCATCCATCCATCCTTCCATCCATCCATCCTTCATCCATCCATCCTTCCATCCAGCCATCCTTCCATCCAGCCATCCTTCCATCCATCCATCCTTCCATCCATCCATCCTTCCATCCATCCATCCTTCCATCCATCCATCCTTCATCCATCCATCCTTCCATCCATCCATCCTTCCATCCATCCATCCTTCCATCCATCCATCCTTCATCCATCCATCCTTCCATCCATCCATCCTTCCATCCATCCATCCTTCATCCATCCATCCTTCATCCATCCATCCTTCCATCCATCCATCCTTCATCCTTCCATCCATCCATCTTTCCATCCATCCATCCATCCTTCATCCATCCTTCCATCCATCCATCCTTCCATCCATCCATCCTTCCATCCATCCATCCTCCATCCATCCATCCTTCCATCCATCCATCCTTCCATCCATCCATCCTTCATCCATCCATCCTTCCATCCATCCATCCTTCCATCCAGCCATCCTTCCATCCATCCATCCTTCCATCCATCCATCCTTCCATCCATCCATCCTTCCATCCATCCATCCTTCCATCCATCCATCCTTCATCCATCCATCCTTCCATCCATCCATCCTTCCATCCATCCATCCTTCCATCCATCCATCCTTCATCCATCCATCCTTCCATCCATCCATCCTTCCATCCATCCATCCTTCCATCCATCCATCCTTCATCCATCCATCCTTCCATCCAGCCATCCTTCCATCCAGCCATCCTTCCATCCATCCATCCTTCCATCCATCCATCCTTCCATCCAGCCATCCTTCCATCCATCCATCCTTCATCCATCCATCCTTCCATCCAGCCATCCTTCCATCCATCCATCCTTCCATCCATCCATCCTTCATCCATCCTTCCTTCCATCCAGCCATCCTTCCATCCATCCATCCTTCCATCCATCCATCCTTCATCCATCCATCCTTCCATCCAGCCATCCTTCCATCCATCCATCCTTCCATCCATCCATCCTTCCATCCATCCATCCTTCCATCCATCCATCCTTCCATCCATCCATCCTTCCATCCATCCATCCCTTCCATCCATCCATCCTTCATCCATCCATCCTTCCATCCATCCATCCTTCCATCCATCCATCCTTCATCCATCCATCCTTCCATCCATCCATCCTTCTTCCATCCATCCTTCATCCATCCATCCTTCCATCCATCCATCCTTCATCCATCCATCCTTCATCCATCCATCCTTCCATCCATCCATCCTTCATCCATCCATCCTTCCATCCATCCATCCTTCATCCATCCATCCTTCCATCCATCCATCCTTCCATCCATCCATCCTTCATCCATCCATCCTTCATCCATCCATCCTTCCATCCATCCATCCTTCCATCCATCCATCCTTCATCCATCCATCCTTCATCCATCCATCCTTCCATCCATCCATCCTTCATCCATCCATCCTTCATCCATCCATCCTTCCATCCATCCATCCTTCATCCATCCATCCTTCCATCCATCTATCCTTCATCCATCCATCCTTCCATCCATCCATCCTTCCATCCATCCATCCTTCATCCATCCATCCTTCATCCATCCATCCTTCCATCCATCCATCCTTCATCCATCCATCCTTCCATCCATCCATCCTTCATCCATCCATCCTTCCATCCATCCATCCTTCATCCATCCATCCTTCATCCATCCATCCTTCCATCCATCCATCCTTCATCCATCCATCCTTCCATCCATCCATCCTTCATCCATCCATCCTTCCATCCATCCATCCTTCCATCCATCCATCCTTCATCCATCCATCCTTCATCCATCCATCCTTCCATCCATCCATCCTTCATTCATCCATCCTTCCATCCATCCATCCTTCATCCATCCATCCTTCATCCATCCATCCTTCCATCCATCCATCCTTCATCCATCCATCCTTCATCCATCCATCCTTCCATCCATCCATCCTTCATCCATCCATCCTTCCATCCATCCATCCTTCATCCATCCATCCTTCCATCCATCCATCCTTCCATCCATCCATCCTTCATCCATCCATCCTTCATCCATCCATCCTTCCATCCATCCATCCTTCATCCATCCATCCTTCCATCCATCCATCCTTCATCCATCCATCCTTCCATCCATCCATCCTTCCATCCATCCATCCTTCATCCATCCATCTTTCATCCATCCATCCTTCATCCATCCATCCTTCCATCCATCCATCCTTCATCCATCCATCCTTCATCCATCCATCCTTCATCCATCCATCCTTCCATCCATCCATCCTTCATCCATCCATCCTTCCATCCATCCATCCTTCATCCATCCATCCTTCATCCATCCATCCTTCCATCCATCCATCCTTCATCCATCCATCCTTCCATCCATCCATCCTTCATCCATCCATCCTTCATCCATCCATCCTTCCATCCATCCATCCTTCATCCATCCATCCTTCATCCATCCATCCTTCCATCCATCCATCCTTCATCCATCCATCCTTCCATCCATCCATCCTTCATCCATCCATCCATCCTTCATCCATCCATCCTTCATCCATCCATCCTTCCATCCATCCATCCTTCATCCATCCATCCTTCATCCATCCATCCTTCCATCCATCCATCCTTCATCCATCCATCCTTCCATCCATCCATCCTTCATCCATCCATCCTTCATCCATCCATCCTTCCATCCATCCATCCTTCATCCATCCATCCTTCATCCATCCATCCTTCATCCATCCATCCTTCCATCCATCCATCCTTCCATCGAATTCAGCAGTGCTCAGCAACTCAGTCATCGATTTTCGAGGGTGAGTATACTTACACACACCGATCGTTTCATCCAAGTAGAGTTTATTTTCAAATAGCGCAGCATAAATCGACATACATTACAGACATGTATTTTGCTTTGCGTGGCTTATGTAGCTCTGTTGCTTCGGATCTTGTATTTTTATATAGCGCCTGTCTTCGAAATGATTTTCATTGGCGCAGTTTTATGTGGCGCTTAGACACACATCGGAGAATGATTGCCTGCGTGATCTCCGACTCTCCTGGATGGTTAGAATACGCGATGAAGACGAAGAAGAAGAGAAATAGCCTAATATCCCGAAGTAAGAGGATTTGAACCCGTGATGATAATTACATGTAGGCCTCATGGGCGGAGTTTATCAGGGATAGAGGATCAAGCCCCCCCTCCCCACAAGAAGACCCAGTTTCAGGATTGTCACCATAAAAATGGTATCTTTTTCCGGGGTTAACCCCCTCCCAAGAAATTTTCACCAGCGAAACTTGAATCGAATGACTAAAAAAGGTCACCAACTTTTTCGGAAAACAGTTGATGACCTTTTTTATTCAAAAAAGGTCACCAACTTTTTGACTGAGAGAAAAATTTCCGACGCCGCTCAATCTGAACTAAGTCTCCGCCCCACAACCAAACTCCAAGTTTTTTAGCCCCCAACCTTAGAATGGAAACCAAACTCCGCCCATGGTAGGCATAACTCCCTCAGTTCAATGACACACATCGCGGTTGAAACTGTAACGCCCGCCCCCGCGTACACTCCCTGGGTCGCCACTCCCGGTCCAACGTGTGCGAGGGCCGCGTACTGTTGTGGGCCGTAGTCCAAAGAGATGGAGGGAGGAAGAGAAGCGGTAGCGCTCGGGTTCAAATCTTTTCTAGTCGGAAGCGGCCAAGCCTCCCTACTACTTGGCTCTCTGTAAGAAATGGGTGCTTTGCTTAGCAGCCTTTCGCTCCGGCGCAGGGTACCAGGGTTCTTCGGAAGAGGTAGGTCCTTCGGCCTCGCGCCGAAACCTCCTTCCAGGCCGATAGTCGAGTGGTAATGGATGTCCGTGACCGGGTAAATGGGAGATCTTGCTCCTAGGTTCGAACCCACAACAGATTTTATAACAGGAGTAGGCGACATTTCTAAGCGTTCAATTCTTGCAACAACTTCTGTCAGCGCTTCCCTGACATTATCTTGTACTGAGGCAATTGCCTCTTGTGTATTTATAGCATTAGCTTGAAAATCCGTTCTGACAGAAGAAATAGCCTCTTCCACATTGCTTTGTACCACAGAAATAGCCTCCTGGGTATCTCTAGCATTTGCCTGCACATCAGTTTTCACTGAGGAAATTGCTTCTTGTGTAGACCTAGTATTATTTTGTATAGATGCCTGCATAGAAGTCATGGCTTCTTGGGAGGACTTAGAATTTGTTTGTATGGCCTCTAGTAAAATGCCTATTTCCAACGCAGATGGTGGTCTAGATGGCTGCGAGGGAGTTGATGCTCTGCTTCTATCCATGGCGCTATACAAGTTTTGGTTATGTCAAGTCCTAACGCTAGCAAGAAGTAAATCCGAAAGTTTATTCAATGGATCTTATTATTATCAGAAACATTTAATAATTATTCGCAGTGTTAATCAACAGCTTACAGTTTAAAGCAACAGATAATAATATGCAACACAATTCAAACAGACCTCAATCGGAGCAGGCAAACTGTATCCCCAATTTTGTACTTAGATGCCAATCTTAATTTTTCTGCCCAAAAGATCAATTTAATTTCGTATTGAAAACCCAAGTAAAATTGTACCTTCTACTAGAGACACAGGACAAGGACGACGTTATGTGAGGGAAGGCGCAGATGGAGCGTCGAATCCAGGACGGTCGTCGACGATATGCGAAGAAAGGCGCAAATGGAGCGTCGAATCCAGGACGTGCGTCGACGATAAGTGACTCAGAGGTAACCGCAACAATCGACGTTGACAGGACGCTAAGACCGAGTTGACACGTCGAGGACAGGGAATCCACGAAAAGATATTTATACTAATAGATTGACGCCCATAGGCAAACTGCGCAGAAGATATCGACGACAGAAGAAATTCCGGAAAACCCGAGCGGTTTCGATCCAAACGAGAGAAAGATCGAAAACCAGAACGATAGACTTAACTCCTTCACGAAGATGCGAAACAGAACCACGACGCTGACGATTCGCTCCTAACACAAAACCGCAATGCAATCGGCTCCTTGCCTTTTTAGAACTCCTGTACAGAATCCGTGAAGAACGTACGTGACGACGTAATAACTCAGACGTCGAATCCACGCCGACTTAAATAAACTATCACGTTTCTAAAATAATCAAACTCTGATTTTGTAACTTGCTCTCCAGAGCTACACGTCTATCCTCGTCGAAGTCCGTCGTGAATCTGCCCTCGATTGCGCGTTCTTGAGTTAATAACCACGCCTCAAGGGAACGCGACGCATGCGCAGAAGGCACTGCACGAGCCGTGATCACGCATGTACCGCGTGATCAGATAAAGCGCGCTGAATTCCTATGCAGCTGCGACCACCTATCTCAGTCTCAGCGTCTGTCTGCAGCTCACTGTCTTTCTCTCTCTTCCTCTTGCTCTGACACGTACGCACGAGTTGCACTGAGTCAACCGTGCTAAAAATAGACCAGGTCACCTCGTACAGCGTGAAGGAAAAAATACCACACATGCATTCAATGACAGCGGCCAGCAGGGCGTTTTGCTCCGTCCGTCTGCCTATCTGTGTATACGTGCTGTTGCGTCAACCTCTCTATCAGCCTGCGTGTTCGCCTGCCCGTATCTGTCTGTCGCCTCGGCCGACCTCTCTTCCTCTCTTTCGGCCGACCCTCCATTCTAAGCGAGTGTGTGAAAGAATCGATCAATAATATTGACGTGGGCGGCTGCTTACGTCATCGCACTTGGCAACTCGATTTCAACATTAAAATCTAGGTCACCAATATTATTTAGGTCACTAACTGCAGCTCAAAAAAATTAATATTATAATATATATATAATTATTGGACCCCGAAAATACAATGCAGGTTTCAAGAAAACAAGATATAGTAGAACCCAAAAATACGTGACGATCGGTTATAGCGGTCGTTACAAAACTTTCTCATTTGTTAACTGTAGGCCTATGTGAATAATTTGATGGACTTATCCTGATGAAAGATGAGGAGGAGGATAAGGAGGAGAAGGAGAAGGAGGATAAAGCGGAGGAGAATAAAGAGGAGGAGAACGAGGAGGGGAAGGAGGAGGAGAAGGTGGAGGAATAGAAATGAGAAGATAGAGGGGAGGAGAAAGAGAAGTAAAATTAGAAGAAAAAGATTAAATTAATAATGAGAAGAGAGACAGGAGAGAAGAAGCGGATATAATAATATAATATAATAAAGAGGAGGAGAACGAGGTGCATGCGTGGTGCTACTGCCCAATCCAGAAGCTTTGCCTATGTTGGCCCATCTTGCTGGAACCGTCTTCCGCACAAGCTGCGTCTTGAGCTTCTCAGTCTCTCTCTCCCTCTGTTTAGGAAACGCCTGAAGACTATACTATTTGTTAGGGGAAGTGCTAACTAGGGTCGGGAGCGCTACTGAATCTGTGAGCGGCGCTATATAAATGTTCAATTACAATTACAATTACAATTACAATGAGAAGAGTAAGGAGGAAGCCGAAGAATAAAAATCAGGAGCGAAGGCGTCGTTAAACATTCACTTTCTGAGCAAAAAATTTCAATGTCTACCTTTGCTTCTCTTTCAGATAAAACTATCGGAAGACAGGCAGACAGACAGATAGACAGAGAGACATACACAGACAGAGACAGACAAACAGACAGACAGACAGAGACACACAGCCAGACAGTCGCTTGTCTAGATGGCTGCACAGGGTCGTTACTTTCAGTTGGTGAGTAAGCTGAGTGGTCATGCGTTGGGTATGAGTGCTGCTGGTGGTGAGGGTGCCAATCCGTCGGCCCCCATCCTTGTCACGTGTGAGCGAAAAGAGACGGACGATAGTCAGGTCTGGTATGAAGACAAGTCAACCGGAACCATCCGCATCAAAACCAATGGACTGTGTCTACACCAGGCAGGTGAGATGATGATGATGATGATGATGATGATGATGATGATGATGATGATGATGATGATGATGATGATGATGACGACGACGACGACGACGACGACGATAACAATAGCGATGACGATAGCGAAGATGATGTTATTTTATTTTAACGCCTCTCGCTAACGATTCAGCGTTTCAATGCTATAGCCCTTACACACACACACACACACACACACACACACACACACACACACACACACACACACACACACACACACACACACACACACACACGCACATATACACATGAGCCATAAAAAACCGTGCCACTTTATTTTTAGCTATATCTCTGTCATTTCTTTATCGCTTTTTACACTTTTTGCATTATTTTAAACAGGAATCAATACTCTAAAGGGCAGAAATAAACATTATCGATTTCATCCTACATGTATGTTAAACTTGTCTTGCGAAACTGAAGACCCTAAAAAAACACGTGTGAATCGATCAATGCTGCATTTTTACTACTTAAATGCAAACAATTCTTCAGTGCCTTTATTTGTTTAAAGTTTGTTTTCAAAATTACTTCCTTTTTCACGTACACATTTTGCCAAGCGACGTCGCCACTGATCAATTATTGCAGTGTCAATACGATGTGGTTCCAGATCGTTCCAGACGGATACGAGACACTGCCGAAGTTCATCAGTGTTCTGAATGCGCTTTTTGTACACGCGCTGTTCCATAATGGACCAGATGGAATAATCGACTGGATTTAGGTCAGGCGATTTGGGTGGCCATATCTCTGGCCCTATGAAGTATGGTGCATTGCGAAACAGATACTCAATTGTTTCACGAGCCCGATGCGCCGGAGCTGAATCTTGTTGGAAAATGACGCGACGATTTTGGCCGACCACTTCCCGCAGCGCGTTCAACTGAACCGGTAGTTCTCGACTTTCGCAGAAAGTCATCTAATGTTCTTCTTTTCCAATTTTTGTTCGGAAACTCCTTAATTAAGCGTCTAGAATAATAATTTTTGCATTCCGCATATTTTTTATTAAAATTTTATCCTCAAAGCTCAACATTTTAAAATTTTAACTCAAATTTTCAACCATCATCTTTATTTACATTATGCTGCGAAACGGATATGACGTCATCGCGCAAGTAAATAAGTAAATCGTAGAGATTTAATTTTTCTTTCAAACGACACAAAAACTATAAAAATTGTTAAATTACCGACCGAGATATAGCTAAAAATAAAGTTGCACGGTTTTTTATGGCTCACAGTGTATATATATATGTATATGTATGTATATGTATTCGGTCCATACAAATCGGCTTTACAGACAGGCTAACGGTGAAGGGGTACTGAATGATGATGTTCATTAGTTACCTTCGTGCAACTAGATAATCATCACCACCACCACCGTCATCATCATCATCATCATCATCATCAACATCATCATCATCATCATCATCATCATCATCATCATCATCATCATCATCATCATCATCATCATCATCATCAACAACAACATCATCCTCATCATCATCATCATCACCATCATCATCATCAACAACAACATCATCATCATCAACACCATCATCATCATCATCATCATCATCATTATCAAATCCACCACCACCACCAGCACCACCACCACCGCCACCACCACCACCACCTCCATCACCACCACCATCACCATCACCATCATCATCATCATCATCATCATCATCATCATCATCATCATCATCATCATCATCATCATGACCATCCCGAGGACTATTCTCTTTGACATTGATCTTTTTCATTATATCTTTCATTATTGTTATTTTTTTAATGCCCCAGGTATAATGTGATCTCTAAGGGACTTGCACACTAATTAATCCTAATAAAAACATATGGAATGGCACCTATTTTATTATTATTATTATTATTATTATTATTATTATTATTATTATTATTATTATTATTATTATTATTATTATTATTATTATTATTATTATTATTATTATTATTATTATTATTATTATTATTATTATTATTATTATGTCTTTAAATAAACGGTGATAGTATATCAAGTGGCTGATGAGTGTCAAGAAGGATGCGTCATCGCATTCACAGCTCGGGGAGCGGTGGCAATGTTCCGAAGAGGCAGATGGCATTCCCTCGTTGTAGAGCCACCGAGATCCGCTGGAACAGATAAGATGTCTCCATTGGGTCGTGGGTTGCGGTAGTTATTCGTCTCCCCAACTCGGTAATGAATTTCTGTCCTTCAGAACACCAAGCTCCACCGGTCTCCAGTGCGACCGCCACAAAAGCGTGGGTTCTGGTGATGGTGGCATATTTGATCGACTTGGACGTCGCTGCTCGTTCGGCGGCTTCGCCAGCTGCGAATTTTGTAGCACTATACTGGCAGAAATAGGACTTCCTACGATAGTCTTTACTGACAGCCTAATACTTTTATAATGACTATGAATATATTATTATTATTATTATTATTATTATTATTATTATTGTTATTATTATTATTATTATTGTTATTGTTATTCGTCATGCTACAAGAGGTTACATACATACATAATTTATTATTATTATTTTTATTATTATTATTATTATTATTATTATTATTATTATTATTATTATTATTATTATTATTATTATACAACAACAGTCGGATTATATAGTATTGTTACAGAGGCAATGTGGAAGAGAAGCAGATGGCGTTGCCCCGCTGGACTGCTATCGAGATTCTTTGAAGGAGGTAGCTTGTCTCGAGTTTGTCTTGTGTCGCCTCGGTCAACCTTCGTCCCAGGTCTAAGACAAAGTCCAGTCCTTCCGTACTCCAGGATCCGCTGCACTCCAATGCCACCGCCACGAAGTCATGTGTCCGGGTGATTGCGTCGTATTTGGTCCTTTTGGCAGCGGCTGCTCGGTTTGCGGCCTCCCCTGCTCCTGCTGATGTTGCTGCAAGATGCGATGCCGCAAAGGTGTCTGACACCGTCACGTCCCAAGTGAGACACTTTCCACATGTCCATGGAATGAGCGTCACGCCGTCCGGCCGTTTTCCGTCTTCCCTTGTGAGCCCTAACGGTTCCTTCTGAGATGGAATGTTGGCCCTTCTTAAGGAGCGCCACACAATATCGTTCAGCATACTGTGACGTTGTTGTCTGCCAGAGTTTTTTCTGCATGCCAGACCGTGGAGTCCTCTGGCGTCGACTCTTTCGCCACAATGACACACGTGCGGTTCGCAGAGGGTTGTCCCGAGTCGCATTCCAACGGAAATCCTTATCACCTCATCGGACAGGCGCAGACCCAGAGCAGTTACCGGAGGTGCTAAGAGCCAATCTCCCGCGTGTGGTGCCTGGGAGGCCAACAGACGAGCTCGGTCAAGTGCTGTATTTGCAGACTCATTCAGGGTTGTCCATGCCTTTATGATCCAGAGGTTGTCCCATTCTCTTTGACGATTAGCTGCTGATCCGGATGGTGGTTCGGATTCCGTGAGTGTTGTCCATGCTTTTAACGCTGCGTCCACTAGGTCGTCTGAGGTGGCAGCTGTTTCTGGTGGCAGTATGTTTGCCTGGAGTTCGCTAGTGCTCGCAGCAGATGCCAAGAAGGCAGAAAGTGCAAGCGTTGCAGCACAGCGAATTCCAAGGCCACCATCCTTCACCGGTAGAGATGCCTGAAGCCATTTTTCGTCCGATAGCTCCACATTAAGAATTCTTGATAACCCTGTTCTCAACAAGCAGTCAAATCTAGTGAGACTAGGACAGTCGACGCATAAGGCTGTGCGCATTGTGTAGAGGAGCTTTGGTACACTCAATCCATTACGTAATAGGATTAGAGCATCGTGCGAGTGAAGCATGGACAGCCTCCCTATCGCTCGCTCCAGGTCTTCTGCCTTCTTATTCACTACCTTATCAATTGCCGGCCCAGGCATAAGAGGTGAGCCTAGCAGCGTCGCTTCTTCTAGTGGCGTGTTCTTGAAGCCGTAGAATGAGGGATCGTCAACCTTATTATTATTATTATTATTATTATTATTATTATTATTATTATTATTATTATTATTATTATTATTATTACTAATACTAATATTATACAACATTTATTTCTTCAAAAACTGACACAATCATGTACAGACGAGTAAAATAATGGTTTGAAACATTAGGTCCTATAGGCCTCTCAGTGTCTTGGCCGATAAGTTCTGTCGTGCCCATAGAGATGTACGCTATAGGCCTATATAAAATATATAGGCTAGAGAGAGTATGGCCTATCTCCTCTGCATGAAAATGTGAGGTCACGTCACCAGAGCCGTAAATTCAAATATACGTCACAAGCGACGGTTGGTTATGAGAATCGCCTGTGATTGGTCGGGTGGTTTTTCACAGTATGTGATTGGTCGGGTGGTTTAGAGTTTAGACAGTATGTGATTGGTCGGGGGGTTGTAGAGTATGTGATTGGTCGGGTGAATTTTTGGAGTATGTGATTGGTCGGGTGGATTGTTGGACAGCGAAATCAATGTAGGCATGATATTCCCTCTAGCGTTATAATTATTTTAATACATCTCTATGGTCGTGCCCAACACAGACAACGAATTTCCTACTTGGAGCGCGACTGAAATGCGCTGGAGCAGATGGTTGGACTCTCTCTGGTCACCGGTCGACATTGAAATTCTGCCTCCCAACTCTTGAACAAATTCCAGGGACTCGGAGTGCCAGCTTCCTCCGGTTTCGATGGCCACAGGAACGAAATGATGCGACTGCGAGATGGCGGCATAATTTACTGGTCTTATTTCGAGCTGCTCTCTCCGCTGCTGCACCTGCTTTTTGCGATGTTAGATGTTCATACGAAGCTGCATATGTGTCCGGCACGGTGACGTCCCAAGCCAGGAATCGACCTCTGGACCAGGGTATTATGGTAACTCCGTCTGGTCTTTTGCCATCGGTTCTGGAAAGACCATTAGGTTCTTTGATGGCCGGTATTTTGGCTCTCGTGAACGCTCGCCAAATCACGTCATTTATCATAGCATGCCGTTATTATTATTATTGTTTTTTTATTGTTATTATTATCACTATTATTATCGTTGTTGTTATTGCCAGTCTTATTTTAGTTCCTGAGAATAGAATAAGAATAATAATTTTTTTATTTCGTTCCATGGAACGAAAACTGGAATAAAAAATAATTCTGGAACTAGAATAGAATAGGAATAAAAAATTTACTATTTTTCTGGAACGAGAACGGAATAGAAATAGAAACTTTAAAAAAATTTAATAGTTTTTCGGACTGAAGGCGGCTCCTGATTTGCCACTTTCATTATAGTCTGGCTTCTGCTGCCTGATGGTTTTTTCTTTCCAATTTCTGAACTATTGTTGTGCATTGTGTATTGTAGACTATTATTAATATTAAGCTTACATTATATTAAAATTTCAGTGCTGTTAAAAGACTTGAGACACTGTTTTGTGAGTTACTGTAATCATTCATGTTAGACATAGGCCTAGCTATGAGAAGTGGAATTGGAAGTGGAACTAGAAATATAAATTTTCTGGAACTGGAACTGGAACTAAAATTATTTCTAAATAGGAAGTGGAACTAGAATAAGAACGAAATTTATTTATAAAGAAGAACTAAAACTAGAATAAAAATTACAACAATGGAATAGAATAAGAATAGGAATAAAAATTAATGCTGGAACTAAAATAACACTGGTTATTGCTGTTTGTTGTTGTTGTGGTTGTTGTTGTTGTTGGTTACAGATGAGAACAGCGTTCGGTTGCATCCATATGAAGCTGGTCATTGCGGTCAGCAGTGGACGTTCAAGGATGGACGCGTCCAGCAGAGAGGCGATCCGGAGAAGGTGCTGGACATCAGCGGAGGAGAGAAGGACGTGGGAGCCAGTGTCTGTGTGTGGGCTCTCCACGGAGGAGAGAATCAACTGTGGGAACAAGTCTTGTAAGACGATGGAACTAGTACTACAGGAGATTGATGGATCGATGGATGGATGGATGGATTGATGGATGAGAGGATGGACGAATAGATGGGTGGAGGAATGGATGGATGGATAAATGGATATATGGATGGATGGATACATTCATACATACATCCATCCATCCTTCCGACCATCCTTCCAACCAACCATCCATCCATCCATCCATCCAACCCATCCATCTATCATCTTATCCATCCATCCATCCATACATACATCCATCCATCCATAAATCCATCCATACATCCTTCCATCCATCCTGCCATCCATCCTTCCATCCATCCACCCATCAACCACTCCATCCTTCCATCCCTCCATCCCTCCATCCATCCAACCCATCCATCCATCATCTTATCCATCCATCCATCCATACATACATCCATCCATAAATCCATCCATCCTTCCATCCATCCTTCCATCCTTCCATCCCTCCATCTTTCCATCCATCCATCCATCCAACCATCCATCCATCCTCTTATCCATCTATCCATACATCCATCAATCCATCCATCCATCCTCTTATCCATCCATCCATTCATACATCCATCCATATATCCATCCACCCATCCCTTCATCTATCCATCCATCCTTCCATCCATCCAACCAATCCAGACATTCATACATTCATCCATCCTCTAATTTATCCATCCATCCAACCATCCATCCATCCATCCTCTTATCCATCCATCTATATATCCATCAATCCATCCATCCATCTTTTTATCCATCCATCCATATATCCATCCATCCATATATCCATCCACCCATCCCTCCATCCATCCATCCATCCATCCTTCCATCCATCCAACCAATCCAACCATTCATACATTCATCCATCCTCTCATCCATCCATCCTTCCATCCACCCATTCATCCATCCTCTCATCCATCCATCCATCCATCCTTCCATCCATCCAACCAACCAATCCAACCATTCATACATTCATCCATCCTCTCATCCATCCATCCATCCATCCATCCATCCAACCATCCTCTCATCCATCCATCCATCCATCCTCTCATTCATCCATCCATCCATCCTCTCATCCATCCATCCATCCATCCATCCTCTCATCCATCCATCCATTCATCCATCCATTCACCCATCCATTCATCCATCGTCTCATCCATCCATCCATCCTCTCATCCATCCATCCATCCATTCATCCATCCATTCATCCATCCATTCATCCATCCTCTCATCCATCCATCCTCTCATCCATCCTTCCATCCATCCATCCATCCTTCCATCCATCCATACATCCATCCATCCATCCATCCATCCATACATCCATCCATCCATTCATCCATCAATCCTTCCATCCATCCATCCTCTCATCCATCCATCCATCCATCCTTCCATCCATCCATTCGTTTGTTGTATAATACTGTAGTCTGAAGCCGAGGTTCTTCTATCTGAAGAGTGAATTGAGCGGAAGAGTGTTGGACATCGAAGGGGATTCTTCTGATGCTGGATCGTTGCTCTGCATCTTCGATCAGAAACCATCTTCATCATCATCATCATCTTCATCATCCTCCGCATCCAACCAACTCTGGTACGAAGACGAGAACGGATTCATCCGGTCACGCCTCAATGACTTCGTGATTCACTTATCAGATGACAAAGGTCAGTCAAGTGATCATTATTATATGCAGACGGTGTACACCATATATATATATATATATATATATATATATTATGTATGTCATTGTATATTTTGTGCGTATATAATTATATTATATGTATATATAATAATTATATATACATATAATATAATTATGGAGGTGGTCCAAAGCCTAATAAGCACCGCCACCAACGTTTAATCTAGACGTCTATTGGGGAGAAAAGTTCCCCGGAAATAATTAGCACCATTAAAATCGCGAGGTGCTGCGTACACGTAAACTCGTTCCCCTCCCTAGAAAAAGTGAATGTGTAACAATCCCCCTCAGAAAACCGCCCGGCCTTGTGTACACAATGTCATGTACATAGGCTATGGACATGGTGGAAAATTGAGGTCAAACAGAAAGACATTTAAAGACTAAAATATGTTCATCAGTTTTCCAGCAGTCAGCATGCATGTAAGTTTTGACATTTTTGCAAAATGACTGTAAAAAATGTCATCAGATAATTAATTTTGTGACGGATGAAAAAAAATGTCGTCGTAATCTGTGGCTCAGCCGTCGTCCACTCGAGATGTCCGACGACGACGACAACACGACGACGAACTCTTTTTTTCTCGCATTTCATTGTAGAGTTACTGGCGATGCATCCGTTTGATGTCGGTCGCGCATCCAGTCAGTCGTGGGTCATTCACGATAGATAGCCTACGTTGCATTGGAACCGATGAAGACCACAGTTCTAGACGTCGTCGGATCGAATCCAGACAACGGAGCCAGGGTCTGCGCTTGGGAAGCACATGGAAAACCAAATCAGAAGTGGATCGTTGATGTAAGCGTATTTAATGTAGGCCTAGTACAGCGGCCAGTTGATTGTTTGCACAACAGCGACGAAACAGGCCAAAGTGCACAGCTGCGTTTAGGCGCGGGTTTTGAGACGACTGTCTGGCCGATTGTGGGAACGACTGTCTGAAAGACGGCGGATTGAGAGAGGGAGTGAGCGTCTGAGGAATGAGTCACGAGTTTAGGCTGTGATAATAGTAGTAGTAGTTGATTAGTTGTCGTAGAGAAGAGACGTTGTTGCTATGATATTGCAAGGATAGACATTATCGTGTTGTTTGCTGCTGTTACGTTTTATGTTGAAGTTGATGATAATATACTTTGGAAAACCTATCATCGTTGTTGTTGAAGTAGAATAAGGAATTACTGTAGAACTTTACCTAGACAGTAGATTCGAATCAGTTAAATCAGTAGGAATAAGTTTAGGCTACTGATCGGTCACATTGAAAGGCTACCGAAGAGACTGGAGGTCAACGCAGAGGAAAGAGGCGGTGACATTTGGTGCAGCACGGCGGGATACGAACTTACAAATTTTCGAACGCTGGTTTGAGGATACGAATTTGCGAAAGTTTGGGCACGAATTTACGTGGATTGGTGAGACTTATCTACGGAATTATTCACGGAACGAATTGATATTCACATGGTTGATATCATATTCTTATCTACGGACGTTGTGTTTTTCTCATCGAAGCCACGGAAATTTCTTATCGACGCCACGGAAATTTCTTATCGAAGCCACGGAAATTTCTCATCGAAGCCACGGAAATTTCTCATCTACGGACGCTGTGAAATTATTCGGAGAAGCAACTGGTGCATTGTACGACAGTGTGAAACGACAATTCAACGGACGGAAAGGTAGGAAAAACTTGCTTGTCTATAAAAGAAGCAATAGCAACAGTGAAGTAAAGAAGTAAGATGGAGCAACTTACAGAGCAAAAACAAGCAGCGATCAAGAAGATGGCTTCTGAAAGAATAATAAAGTTACTAATTGAAGCAGGTTTAGACGCAGAAGAAGTCGGACAGATGTCGAGGGAGAATTTGATGAGAACTTTGGCTGATCTTTGGGTCAAGAAAGAAGCTGAAGAAGAAGGTGCTGTTGGCGGTACTGTAGAGAAGCCGGTTGAGAAACCACAGGCACCGATGTCTACGGAGGCGTTGCTGCAATTCATGATGATGAGAGAGGAACAGCGTAGACAAGAGGAAGAACGACGCAGACAAGACGAGAAAGAAAAAGAAGAACAGCGTCGACAAGAGGAGAAGGAGAAAGAAGAGCAACGTAGACAAGAGGAGAAAGAACGTAAGCAAGAAAAGAAAGAGAAAGAGGAGCAGCGTCGTCAAGACGAGAAAGAGCGAATAGAAAGAGCAGACAGGCTGCGACAACAAGAGATAGACATGCAGAGGCAGCAGTTCCAGATACAACTAGAACAAATGAGACTCGATCGTGATGAAGCAGAACGGAGAAGGACGGAGTTAATGATAGAGTACGAAAAAGCAAGAAAAAGCGATGAAGAAATACGAAAGCAGCAGATTGAGGACAAAAAGGCTCGCGAGGAAGAAAAAGAAAAGATGCGTTTACAAGAACTGGAGAGAGCAGAAGAAATTCGTCAGGAAGAATTTCAAGCCGGAAAAGACAATTTGGAAAAAGCAGAAAGAGAAAGAGAAGAGCAGATGCAGTTAGAACAAAAGAAACTTGCTATCAAGGAGGCTCAACTTAAAGAAATGGCCATTGAAAAAGAAGAACGCAGAAAGCAGTTAGAACTATTACAACAGAAGATAGAACAGGAAGAACTGCGGAGAATCGAAGATCAAGATCGACTGAAGAAGAGAGACGAAGACGACAGAAGACGTCGTGAGGAATCAGAACAAAATAGGCTCAGAGAAAGTGAGACAATGGTGTCAAAGATTAAGAAGATAGGTGACGCAATGAAGCATGTGTTACCGAAGATGCCGTATGATATGATGGAAGTGCCATTATATTTTGAAACAGTTGAAAATGCATTCAATAGCTTCGCTGTGGAAAAGCAATATTGGGTGAAATTGTTGTTGCCATTGATGACCCCGAGAGCGCGAACGGTATTGAATCGATTGTCATTTGAGAATTTAGATAAATACGATGCAGTGAAAGAGCACTTGTTGAAGGAATTCAAGCTAACGGCTCGTGAGTACAGATCAAGATTTGCAGATGCCAAGAAAACTGTGGAAGAAACGTATACGATGTTCACGGCTAGGCTGAAGAATCTACTGAATTATTATGTCCGAAGTAGAAGAGTGGGCAAAGACTACGAGAAGCTGTTTGATTTGTTAGTGGCGGATAAGCTGAAAGAATGTTTACCACCAGGTCCACTACAGTTTGTCTTAGCGAAAGAGGGTACAGAATGTTTAGAAGCCAGTAACGTTGCAGACCTCGCAGACATACATGTAAACAATCGAATTGGTGTAATGTTTCAAGAAAAGCCGAAATATGAGTCATGGGACAATAGTCCAAAGCAAACCAAGTGGGACAGCAATAACAAAGAAACTGGAAGCCAAGCCAAAGGTAGTGATGGCAAGAAAGATGATTATTCTGGAAAGCAGTGGTCGCAAGATAAACAACAGTCAACATGGGACAGAGAAGCCTACAATCGAACTCCACCATTGGGCAACCCAAAGGAAGGTAATGCATCGTACTCTCCGAACCGCAAGTGGGAGAACAATGAGCAAAGAGGTTTTGTAAAGAAACGTTGCCACAACTGTCAGTCAGATCGGCATTTGATAAAACATTGCCAAGCACCAGGAGCGGCAAATCTGAGAAAAAGCTTTAGTAGGAGTGCAGAGAATCTGAGAGTAAACCAGATCCAAGTTATAAATGCACCTCCTGGTTGGGAAGAACAACAAAACCGAGAAACAGAAGTGAAGTCAGTGATGAAGTGTACACCACGGTTTATAATACAAAGTAAAGACGATTGTTCACTTTTGAAGAAGATTGTATTGCAGCATGTGACAGTAGAAGTACGTGGGAAGGATAACAGTGGTCGTCCTGTACAAATTCAAGCATTGGTTGATTCTGGGACAGAGATACCCGTGATCAATGAAGAACTACTGAAAGGAGCGATAGTAGAAGAAATTGGCAGAGTACATTTGCAGTGTGTGGCTGGAGAGCCTATTCCAGCTAAATTAGTGGAGATTGAGGTGAGAATGAATTGTCAGACGGTAGGAGAAGATATGAAGGACAAGAAAGTAAATATTTCGCCATATTTAACGTTGGTGTGTGCCAGCATTCCAGCAGAACTGTGTAAAGAAAACAAAGAAAAGTTCTTGCTACATCCCGAGATAATTGCAGAACTGAGAGGGCTTTCACCAGTCAGTGTATTGCAAGGAGAATTACAAGCGCACGTGACGACAAGAGTACAGAGTCGGAGAACAGAAGTAGAAGATGAAGAAAAGGAACGACTGAATGAAAGTTTGCTAGACGAGGACACTGAAAGCGAAGATGAAAAAGCAAAAGAAGGACTAACATCCGAGAATAATGAAAATGAAGAAGAGATGGCTGCATGTGAACGAAATGATAGTGAAGATTCGGAGAGCGATATGGAAATTTGTGAGAACATGAGGGAATTGTTTAAGGAGGATACGAATGATGAAAGACAGTTGGAGAAGCAAGAACAATGTGCCAGCCAATACAACAAGAAAGCAAAATATAAAGAATTCGAACTTGGAGAAATCGTCGAAGTACGACATACAACGTCAACTAACTACTGGATCTCACAATGGCACGGTCCATATATTGTTCTACAAAGAGGATCCAAAGATTCATATCTCGTGGACATGAAGGAACATGGTCAACGAATCGTGCATGCCATCCAAATGAGAAAGTTCATCACAAGAGCATTATCGTGTGGTCTTATCGAGGAAGAGGACGACGAATCCGGCTCAGTGGTAGAAATACCGCTGAAAGACGATTATTCAGAGACGAAACAGACATTACTTCGAGTGGATGATAACATGTCTAATCAAATACTGTATGCAATTAACCGTATGAAAGGACTTGGATAATTTTCGCAATCATTTGAATGGACATTCTTTTAAGACATTTAGAATTGTTTCTGAAACAGATCTGATTGCATAATGTGATTTTATATATGTTTGAGGTTGGTAAACCATTTAATTTGTATTGTGTTAACAGAGATTTTGCTGTGGGAGATGTATTGTCACAGGTGGACTGCAGTGAAGGGATAGAACGTCCCGTTTCATTTATCAGTCAGAAACTGACAGATACACAGAGGAGATGGGCGACTATTGAGAAGGAAGCCTATGCAATCATACGGGCTTTAAACAAATTGAAAGATCCAATAATAATATCTAAGATTAATGTGTTTACAGATCACAATCCTTTAGTTTATTTGACTGAATCAATGAATCTGCTAAGTTAGTCAGATGGTTATTATCATTACAAAATTTGGACATTCTGTTGAACTACAAGAAAGGAAAGTTGAATGTAGTGGCTGACTGTTTATCTAGATTGTAGTGTATATTTTATGATGCCTTAGTGTAAGAATTGTGTGTATTATATTCATTAATGTACGTTCGCTAATTTTTAAAGATAATTAGCTCTCTTTAAAAGAAAGGAAAGAGGTAATGTAAGCGTATTTAATGTAGGCCTAGTACAGCGGCCAGTTGATTGTTTGCACAACAGCGACGAAACAGGCCAAAGTGCACAGCTGCGTTTAGGCGCGGGTTTTGAGACGACTGTCTGGCCGATTGTGGGAACGACTGTCTGAAAGACGGCGGATTGAGAGAGGGAGTGAGCGTCTGAGGAATGAGTCACGAGTTTAGGCTGTGATAATAGTAGTAGTAGTTGATTAGTTGTCGTAGAGAAGAGACGTTGTTGCTATGATATTGCAAGGATAGACATTATCGTGTTGTTTGCTGCTGTTACGTTTTATGTTGAAGTTGATGATAATATACTTTGGAAAACCTATCATCGTTGTTGTTGAAGTAGAATAAGGAATTACTGTAGAACTTTACCTAGACAGTAGATTCGAATCAGTTAAATCAGTAGGAATAAGTTTAGGCTACTGATCGGTCACATTGAAAGGCTACCGAAGAGACTGGAGGTCAACGCAGAGGAAAGAGGCGGTGACAGTTGAGTTCGTCTAGAGCGGAAAACCGGTTTCAGATTCTTCTGCAGCTTCAATCATGCTTTGTGATTTACTTATAGGCATATACAAGGGCGAATACAGAAACTTTGGACGGGGGGGCCAAAAATTCTTGGTTGGTCTTGGGTCTGGGAAAAATTTTTGTCCCTCCGGGTCTGGAAATTTTCGGGAAAATAATACCATTTTGTCCGCCAAAAAAGTTGATGACCTTTTTTTTCATCCGGCCAAATTTTCGGGAAAATAATACCATTTTCATTTTGTCCGCCAAAAAAGTTGATGACCTTTTTTATAGTCATCATCCTATTTCCAAATGGGGGGCCGCAATGCATGGGCATTTCTTAGTAGGGGGGGGGGGGGCAAATAGTACAATATATACATTGTTCCACGGCATGTTCAATCCAAATGGGGGGGCCACGATACATGGGAATTCTAAATGGGGGGGGGGCCATGGCCGGATAAGCCCCCCCTGGATCCGCCCCTGGGCATATAGGCTATAATAGTCTATAGTCGCTTTTAGCACGTGGTATAATCGTACGAGTTGTTCTGTATCCGTTTTAGTCGTTCAGTCAATTAAGCTTTGTGAGTTAATTTTGTATTAGCGATTTAATTAACATTCGACAATAACCTTAAAACAATGGAATATAACAGCGTGAAACAGATCAGCTGGTTAACACTATACTGTTAATTAATCTGTTATAAACTCATTTGCTACAAGTTACTGTCGCGGATTTAATAACATGTGTACTGGGATGTCATCTCTTTTCATTTTAGTTGGACAAAAATAGTAGGCCTATAGGCCTATGTACAAATTATATCAGTAGGTTATGGACTTATGGTGACTGTAATTAAAATAAAATCGTGTTTATGTTACTTTTTTCTTGCGTTTCATTTCTGAATCGTCAAAAAAACCGGTGGGTGGCCTCACTAAAAGTGATATAACTTTTTCTGTTTGAAATATGTTGATGATATCTGGCCATCATGTGTAAATATGAATTGTCTTTAAGCCTGTAAAATTTCATTTCGAAATTCTTACTTTTGGCCAAGATATTGGCAAAAACCTAGGGGGTCTTTTTGGCGCACACTGTAATGTAGGCTAGGCCTGGTCAACAGGTAATCTTTGTTCAGCTGTATAGACATCTCTAACATGCAAATGGGTCAGGTCAGTCCTCTATAGGAAGTAATTAAGTGGTCTATTGATGTTGCAGAGCATTGTTCTAGGTTCAGTCATTAAGTGCATTTATATAGCGCCTCTTCAAGGGGGCTACTCAGAGGCGCTCCCAACCTCAGTGCGGTCAAATAAAACTGTCTTAAGGTGAGAGAGGAAAGTCTGAGAAGGATGTTTAGAAGGAGAGCGGAGTGTCAGAGGAAGACCATTTCAGGTTGAGGGTCCTAACACCGAGAAAGCACGGTTCTGCATAGTGGAAGCACGAGCAAAATTAAGGGACTGAGAGCCAGCAGACTTTGTTCAGTCGAACGAAGGGAGCGGAAATGGCGAGAACTGAGAGGAGGGCTACAAAGATAAACTGGAGCAAGCAGGCCCGCATTTTATGGTCATTGTAGGCCCTAGGCACTTTTGCATATTAATCTATTCGTAGGCCTATCCAACTCAACTCTGCATTAATTCAAATTGCAACACATTTACATTATTTCTTAAAATAAAGCAGTTGAACCATGTTTTGTGAATGCATTCAGTTTTGATTTTAAATCTCAATCTACTTTTGTAATATTTATTTTCGATATCCACTAAATGTAATATTTCGGGTTTCTGATTTTCGTCTTTTGGACCAATCACTGCATTTATTTTTTAATATAGGCTACTTTTTAGGATTTCGTTGGCCCCTGTAAGTTCATAGGCCCTAGGCACAGTGCCTACTGTGCCTAATGGATAAGACGGCCCTAGGAGCAAGGCCTAGCATGCAGCACCAGACTAGAGCCTACTCAATTCTCTGCTTAACCCTCGGGCTACCAGGGGGGGGTGGTATCCACCCCCCTAGGTTTTTCCCAAATCAAACTTTTTTCGTTAGGAATAAAATTTTGACGTTTTAGGTAGCTGTAGAGGATTCATTTGCACACATTTTGAGCTAAAATCTGTGATGATATACCATACCATTCAAAAGTTATACCCGATATACCCGAGGCACCAGAGGGGTGGATACCACCCCCCTTAGATTATCGGCTGTATCTTATCCGTCCTTTGACATGAAGAGACACCAATTACACCATTCTGTAGAGGGAATGTGGGGCTACATTGTGGTGGTCACGGAGTTGTCTTTTGACAACCGGAAGTGCTCAAAATAAATTAAAATATATAAAAAGGTGTTTTATTTTCATAAAATTTTTATGTTTTTCCTATTAAAAATTATTCATAATTTATTTTTCAAGAGACGTAAATTATGTCATTCTATAGAGGGCATTTAGGGCTATTTTTTGATACCAATTAATTTGACATTTGATGACCGGAAGTGCTCAAAATAAATTTAAATGTGTGAAAATGTTGAGTTTTTTTACAACGCAAACCGATAAGTCTGCGTAAACGTTTTTCAGCATGTTTTACATGTTTTTTCTCTTTTTATTGTAACTAAAACTAACTTATTACTAGTTTTTATGGTTGAATATTGAACTTTATTATATGTAAACTATTTTTAATTAAATAAATTGTTAAAAACACACAGAATCTAATATTTTGCTTATGCGAAAGTATACATTTTGTGGAATCGACGGGTGCCTACGGTAAAAAATTCATAACTTCGGGGTGCTTTCATATATTTTAAACCTAAATATACCATTTTGTGCAGAAATGAATGCTGAATCCATTGGTGTATTACAAGTTATGATATCTCAAACCAAACCCAAAATCAAGGGGGGGGGGGTGGTAACCACCCCCCTTGGTAGTCAGTGTTACAAAAAAAGCTTGGTAGCCTGAGGGTTAAGTGGGAGCCGGTGGAGCGTCAGGTTACTCAGGTATACTAGCTGGAGAATTTGGGTAGGCCTATGTAGTCAATAAGGTGGGCTGCAGCGCTCTGCTGGACGCGATCAAGGCAACACAGGCGGGCAATTGGTAGGTCAGCATCCAGAGAGCAGCAGCAGCAAGCCTAATCAAGTCTGGAGGTGGTAACAAAAGAATGGACAAGGGTTGCAGCAGCAGTAGGAGTAAGCGAGCGAGCAACAGTGCGTAGTTGATAATAACAGGCACGGCTAAGTGAACGGGCTCTTTGTCCAGAACAGGGGCGTATCCAGGGAGGGGGAATCCGGCCATGGTCATTGGTCCCCCATTTAGAAATGGCCATGTAGGGGAAGGCGGGGCAAGATGGACCCCGTAACGGATTTTTTGGTTTTAAGACACCATAAACGTGCTTCATGGGCAAAACTTTGTTTGTTACTCGTAGCTTATACAGTGCCCTAGCTAAGGGCAGCACAAATTTAATTGCATCTCTTTTCGATAATAAGATTTTAAAATTTTAAAAACTTAGTCGCAATGGTCCATCTTGCCCCACTCTGGGGCAAGATGGACCAGTCTAATAAATCATGCCCCACGCATTAGGCTTTCATCATAGCATGTTCTGATCACATGTAGATTACTATTTTATGCACAAATGTGACCGTCTATAAAGTAAAACACTAAGCATAAGTCAGAAGTTACATTGGAGTACATTTTTAAAATTTCATATGATTTTAGTGGTCCATCTTGCCCCCATGGTGGAACAAGATAGACCACTGTAATCGTGTATTTCGCGCTAATTGTTATTATTATTGTATCCATCAATAATTGTTACAGTAATAATAACATAATAATTAATTAACATTTGAAATCAGATGAAAAAAATGGAATCACACGACAAAATCACACTAACGGGGCAAGATGGATCACAAGGTCCGTCTTGCCCCCCAGTGACTGATCCAACTTGCCCCCCATGGGTGAGGTATAAACTTTTCATCAATAAAAAATTAAATCTACTGGGTATCCTGCCAATACTGGATTCGTTAATATAGCAGAAGAGGGTGTTTAACAAAATATATTTTTATCAAAAGCCTGTCACAACGTGCAATTGAATACTTAGCAAATAACTGTTTCCACAAAATAAGATCGGACAGGTCGAAAATCAACTTTTCATCATAAAACACGCAAAAATGTCGTTTCGGTCGATTACTTTGGACAAATCACCAAAGCGCCAACAGTATAACAGTAATTAATGTTCATTCGGAAGGTGGCGATATCATAGCTAGATACCTTATATTGTCGGGATCCATCATACCCCAAGGGTCCGTCTTGCCCCGCCTTCCCCTATTGCGGTCCCCATTTGGTTTCAACAAGCTATTGAACAATGTCCATTTTTCCTAAATGTAGCCTATAGTAGATGCATTATTTGTGTCTTTGAAGGCAAGTTTGAACAGATGACTAAAAAGGGTCATCAGCTTTTTGAAATGGAATTTGGTACGTTTTCAAGACATTTTGAACCAGACGACTAAAAAGGTAATCAGATTTTTTCTGCCCAAGATCAATGAGACTTTTCCCGGCCCAAAGTAAAATTTGTTGGCCCCCCTTAGAAATTTCTGTATCCGCCCCTGTGTATCATAATCTGTTAGCTGTTGCTTTCTGGTTTGTATACTAAATGATGTCTTTTATTTGGGCCGTTATTAAATTGTCAAACCCAGGCTGCCTTGAATAGTCTCAATGTATTATACTCTTTCTTCAATCGTCTTGCATGAAAATAGACTGGGCGTTAAAAATATTCTCACTGTAAGACCTCCGAAAAACTGGCGACAAGCTACATTTGATTTTTTCTTGTACATATTTGTGCGTAGATGTTGCAAAACTAGATACACAGTTCAAGATGAATTTGCATCTTTTTAGGAAGCAATTTAGTAGTGAACTATATTTTTTGCGTTATCGTACTAATCAATCACCGCTTCATGAATATTCATTAGAAAGCGTACCATTTCACCATTAGTAAATCGCCGATTTTTGAATATTCAACAGTCAACGTCATAATTTCGTCATGAATTAAACACCACTTTATGAATATTCAGTAGCAACCATGCGGTCTCTCGGTTGTAAATAAACGTCGATTTTACTAGAATTATTATTCTATTTATGTGTTTCAAAAGTTCTAAACAATACAAATATGGCATAGTTATTAGTTATTAGCCGAAAATCAATACTAAGCCTATTTCTGTAATTATTTTGAGGTTATGGTGGTTCAATTGAATTATTTGCGTGAGGCGCTGCGACTGCCTTGAAAACGTGCTTGATGGTAGGGCCTATGGGTCGGAAAGTGTGCACATTGCTCAGCTCGGTAGGCCTAACCATCTTCTGCATGAGAGACTTGTCCCAACTTGATTGTTTATAATGTGGTCAAGCTCGATGGTTATATCCGTTAATAAACAGTAGGGAGTAAATACCGGAAGGACGTGGATCATTAGGCATATTAATGGCTGTACGCAGTCTGTCATGTCATGTCGCCATCGTCGCATCGCGACGGTTGGCTAGGCTACATGAATGGACCTTTAATGCAGTGTTTAATCTAGACGTCTCTGGGGGGGAAAGTTCCCCCCCCCCCCCCGGATTGACATTTCCCCCCCTCCCCCAGAAAAATTTGACAAAATGATATTGGTTTTTAGTTACTATTTTCATCGTTGTTTTATATGAAGTGTTATAATATATCGTGATGTTATTTACTATTATATGATTATTTATTATTTACTATTATTATATATGATACTATCATGTTGCAATTAGTATAACTTACTGTATATATTTGTATAAACACTATTTTTGCACAACTAAAAACAGATATGATGTCCACACCAGAAAATGTGACAAAATGCTTATAGTTTTAGTTGCTGTTTACATCATCGTATTACGTGAATTGTTATAATATACTGTAATATTATTTATTATTATATGGTCAATGGTTACAATGTTATTATTTACTATTATAATATATGACACAATCCTGCTAAAATGAGAATAACTTACTGCTAATATTTGTACAAATACTACTTTTGTACAACTGAATGGCTTCTCAAAAGTGGTATCCTTCAAATTTTAAATTGTAGGACTAAAATTTCAAAATGTTTGGTGCGCAGGTATTTTGTTAAGATGGTACCTTAAAATGCTACCATTGCAATGTGGAAATTCAAAAAGTTTCTGATGGGGCTCTGAAAAAGTGCAGGTATTTTGTTAAGATGGTACCTTAAAATGCTACCATTGCAATGTGGAAATTCAAAAAGTTTCTGATAGGGCTCTGAAAAAGTGCAGGTATTTTGTTAAGATGGTACCTTAAAATGCTACCATTGCAATGTGGAAATTCAAAAAGTTTCTGATGAGGCTCTGAAAAAGTGCAGGTATTTTGTTAAGATGGTACCTTAAAATGCTGCCATTGCAATGTGGAAATTCAAAAAGTTTCTGATGGGGCTCTGAAAAAGTGCAGGTATTTTGTTAAGATGGTACCTTAAAATGCTACCATTGCAATGTGGAAATTCAAAACGTTTCTGATGGGGAGGGGGCTCACCCCCTCCCCATACCCCTCCCCCTTGCGGGTCTCGGCGCTACGCGCCTCACGAGCGTCCTTCGGACGCTCGATTGTCTCCCCCCCCAGAAACCTGAATTCCCCCCCAGTGGTCGGGGACTAGATTAAACACTGCCTTTAATGCCCCGTGGATTCTATTCCTTGTCACGCTCATTAAGTCAGAGCCTACAAGTCCTGTCCAGTTCAGGACGTTGTCGATCCAAGATATCCTCGGCCTTCCTCGTCCTCGGTTCCCCTCCACAAAACACAGTACGCAGTCTGTCTTCGGACAATTCAGACTGCTGAGTTATGCATGCATGCATGGGCGGAGACTTATGGGGGGGGCAAGGGAACGGTCTCTCAATGTTTATAGTTGGGGCCGTGTCCATGCATTTGTCCCCCTAATGCTTACGTGTTAGGACATGCATTGTTTACATAGACTGAACTTCGGGAGATCTTGGTGACCATCAAATCGAGTAAAGCCGCCGGGTACAACAACATACTCCCGGCCGAATTTCTAAAACACCTGGGTACAGGCTACCGTACAGCGTCGTTTTCGCGGCTTGCATTCTTCTATGCAAGAGTCATCCAAGAGTGGAACATTCCGAGGGAGTGGAGACAGGCGAAGATAATCGCCATCCAAGAACCCGGAAGAGACGGCGAGTTATCGCTCCATCTCCCTGTTGTCGGTATGTTTCAAGACTCTGGAGAGGCTGATGCTGAATAGAATCAGGCCGATCCTCGACGAGGAAATAGTGGTGGAACAAGCTGGCTTCAGACAAGGTCGATGCACGTGGGATCAGGTTCTCGCACTCACCACGTTCATCGAGAACTGATACCAGGAAAAACTAAAGACAGGCGTGGTTTTCCTGGACCTGACAGCAGCCTATGACACGGTGTGGCATGCCGGGCTACTGGTGAAGATATCCTAGATTCTACCATGGTGGTTCACCAAGACTGTCGCGGTTTTCCTTGGAAATAAACGCTTCAGGGTTCACTTGGGTAATGGTATGAGCTCGTGGAGAACTCAGAAGAATGGTTTCCCCCAGGGGTTAGTACTTTCGCCGTGTCTCTTCAACGTGTAGCCTACATAAATGACCTCCCTACCACGAGGTCTCGAAAGTTCGCATATGCAGATGACATCGCTCTAGCGGCCCAGGCAGCATCACTGGAAGAAACAGAACGGGTGCTAAATGCAGATATGGAACTCCTGACGGAATACCTTAAGACTTGGCGACTAATCCCGAGCACTACAAAGACGGTATCGTCAACCTTCCATCTCCACAATGCGTAGGCTAGCAGAGAACTAAACATCTTCCTAAACGGGCAAAGGATGAAGCACGAAGCACACCCGGTGTACTCCCAAAATGTCGCTCCTCGGCGATCGTCTTTAGGACACTCGTTCGTCTCCCCCGAATTTCTAGACCAAGTCTCTGCCTATGCAGACACGCCCTTAGTGTATACAAAGGCTTTTATGTAATACAATGTAAACTAATTTGAAGCTGTTAGCAGTGTCCATTCAGTAGTAGGCCTACGTCCAGTGTGAATACCCGAAAGAAGTGTTTTTTGATTACTGGACAAACGGATCATTGTAGTTCAAGAGCGAAGGGGTCGGAGGAAAGCTGTAGAATGAGGAAAGTGAATGAAATCTCTGAGATCTTTCGGAGCAAACCCAGTTGGAAATAGGAGGAGCGAGTAAAGTTGGTAATAATTATGTGACCAGTGAGAAAAAGTGCTTGAAATAAGAGTAGTATTAGGCCTATCTGCCATGTATACAAAATGAACAGAAGTGGTCCTAAGACAAAGAACTCTAGCTCTGTGACAAAAAAGGGACCTAAACAGACCTGAAGTTTCCAGATAATTATGATCATCTGAGAGCGTTCAAATAAGTAAGATCGAAACCAGAGGACAGGAGTAGGCCCACATTTACATAGGTGACCACTGTATCTGCCAGGCCACCAAAATCTCTTCTCTTTTGAAGGTTTCCTATTTCTTGTACAATTGCTTGTCCATCAATAATTTGTCTGGAATGGGTCACTTGAAGTGCGTCGTGACTTATGAGCATATAGCAAAATTTGGTCATGTCTCATATTATATGCTTTCCCGCAGCGGATTGCCTACAGGGTCTGTGTGTTGGTTAGGCGGTGCTTTGAGGGATTAGCCCCATTGTATCTGCAAGAACTCTGTTTCCCCACCCCGGATGTCCAGCGTCGATATACTGTTCAGTTGGTGGACCAAACTGAGCTTCTCATTCATTTAAATCAAGTTCCTATTGCATACATGACTTCACTTGTAGCCATTTTGAGATTCTGGCCGCCATTTCGTCCGCAATTTTGGTTTATTGGCACTGACTCCTATGTGATATTGATTCCATCGCATTCCTTGACCTTGAAAATGTTGAATTAAACTCTGAAATCATGTTTCCATTAGATATATGACTTCACTTATAGCCATTTTAAGATCCTGGCCGCCATTTTGTCCGCCATTTTGGTTTTTCTGCAGTGCCTCAAATGAGACCTTGTTTCCATTGCTTTCCTTGACCTCTAAAATGCTGATTTAGGCTCTGAAATCATGTTTCCAATGCTTACATAACTTCACTTATAGCCGTTTAAGCTTCTGGCCGCCATTTTGGCCGCCATTTTGATTTTATTTGCATTGCTGCTTGTGTGTCTTTGGTTCCATTGCATTCCTTGAAAACTATAATCGTAATTTAGAGTCTAAAATCGTGTTCCTATCACATACAATACTTAACTTATAGCCATGTAAAGCAACTGATCACCAATTTGTTCGCCATCTTGTTTTCACATGCAACCACAAAAATTGCAGCTTGCTAACCGCGATTTGCGTTTTCAGCGGTGTAAAATTAGTATAGAAACGCCTGCTAGGAATTTTTTTACATGATTTGTTTCTATCAGTGTCATTTTCAGATTCCGAGCCTGGTCTATATTGGCAAAACCTCTGAGGCGTCTTTTTTGGCCCACCCTGTATATTAATTGTCGTCCGATCTGTGTGTATCTTCACCAGGACTTCCCAGACAATGTATGGATTAAGTTTAGGTAGAGATTTGCTTGTCGCCAGTTTTTCCTGGGTGACTCTTCTTGCCTCCCCGTCTAAAAAGCACAACGTTCAAGTAAATGCTGAAAAGGTTATTTGTAGGCTGGCAATTCAGTTTCACAAAGCGTAACATTGCATGCAAGCATGAGAATTATGAACTCATAGATCACAATCATCTTCGTTTAAGAAGACAAATCAGGGCGACATAAATAAACAGCGAAAGTAATGTGAAGATAACAATGTCATTAATGGGCGAAAAAGAGAACCCTCGGAATAAAGTCTCTAACATCTTTAACTGGTAGAACAAAGAGGATGCGGTCTAGGGCGTAAGTTATAGGTGGTTTTTGCTAGAGGTTGCTCAGGACATGATTGACATTCAGCATTACATTACGAAGCATCCCAGCATCAGCTCCGACAACTAATTTCTCCATGTTCGGGAACATCATGGAAAGGAATCCCAGTCGATCGTCGCATCCGGTTCAACATTCACTCTAATTTAGTTCTGTCGTTGCTAATGGTGACAACCAACAGGCTGGGGCAGCATGCCATAGACGATCCTCGCGATCATTTGCGCGTATTATTATTACAGCAGAACCAATGTTCGTAGTAGCATTAACAAAGGATTCATGTACAAATCAAAATGCATAAATGCGAGATTCAATCCTTTATGAAGGGTCTTATAATTTTTTAAAAACTTTTTGTTCATTATTGGTGGACACTTTCTTAAACAGCTTCAGCGTCATTTATACATCAAAAAGTACACAATCATGCTTAGGCTACTGCATGAATAAAATGTTGCTATTTGGCCTAGATTTTCTTAGTAATAGCATTTTGGTTACAGTCAAGGTGGTAATTATAAGGTTCCAGGATTTTTTCTGATTCAAATAAACAAATCGAAACCTGTGCAATTTCTGCTTCACATTAATATAAGCTTATTATTATAACGAGGAAGGAAATAAACATGCAACAAGATATCCGTGCACCTCTACGTTAGCAAAAAGAAACTGCAATAAAGAAAATAATAATTGTAGGCCTACAAAAAGCTCACTGCAATGCGTCAGCCGGATTTGTTCATTTGCGCATGACACTCATCCGCACATTGAGCGATGGCGGCAAGGTTGCCCATAGTGAGTAATGAGTATCCACTCTCTAATTTGCAGGTAAGACAGGCGTACCAAAAGTAATATTCGTTTAATAGCTCAATACGACACACCGCAGAATGATTACAAGTACAGGTTATACGAAATACGGACCACTATAGCACGACACGTAGGTCGGCTTTACAGAGAGGGTTCGGCTTAACAAGTGGCCATATTGGATCACTAATGGTTCGGCCAAGCCAGAAGTGGGAGGGGCTATCTTATTTTCAACAAAACCCGAGTCAAGCAACGCAACAGCAAAGCGCCAATGGCAGCTAACAAAAAATTCAAAAAAAAAATAAACCACCAGTCATAGAACCACCATCGTGTTTTGTACGTATCGGCGCAGCTTACGGTAGTTAAATTGTCCTTTTGTGCAACGGTAGTTGAGAAGTTCGCTCCATCAAGGACGGCCTACCATTATTTTATCTTTCGCTGGATCCGTCAGCGAATCGCCGGCATTTCCGCGATATTTCGAGACGTGACGGGGGTAAATTTTCTCCTCCGAATCATCAGAACAGGAGCCATAATCCTCATCCGCATATATTGCGATGACGATAAGGTTGCCCATAGTGAGTATCCACTCTCTAATTTGCATGTAAGACAGGCGTATTAGCAGTAATAGAACCACCATCCTGTTTTGTACTCATCGGCGAAGCTTACGAGAGTTAAAATGCAGTTTTGTGCAACGGTAGTTGAGAAGTTCGCTCCATCAAGGAATTCCTACCATTATTTTCTTCCTCTGTTTTGTACGTATCGGCGCAGCCTATGGGAGTTGAATTGTGGTTTTCTGCAACGGTAGTTGAGAAGTTCGGTCCATCATAGAAGGCCTACCATTATTTAATCTTCCTCCCGATCTGTCAGCGAATCGCCGGCATTTCCGCTATATTTTGAGACGTGAAGGGCGTAATTTTTGTTCTCCGAATCAAAAGAAAAGGAGCCATAACCCTCATCCGAATATATTGCGATGACGGCAAGGTTGCCCATAGTGAGTATCCCCTCTCTAATTTGCATGTAAGACAGGCGTATTGCCAGTAATAGAACCACCATCCTGTTTTGTACTCGTCGGCGCAGCTTACGGGAGTTAATTTGTAGTTTTGCGCAACGGTAGTTGAGAAGTTCGCTCCATCAAGGAAGGCCTGCCATTATTTTACCTTCCTCCGGATCCGTCAGCGAATCGCCGGCATTTTCGCTATATTTAGAGACTTGCAGGGTGTATTTCTTGTCCTCCGAATCAATAAAAAAAGGAACCATAATCCTCATCCGCATATTTCGCGATGACGGCAAGGTTCCCCATAGTGAGTAGGCCTATCCACTATTTCATTTGCAAGTAAGACAGGCGTACAAGCAGTCATAGAACCACCATCCTGCTTTGAACGTATCTGCGCAGCTTATGGGAGTTGAATTGTGGTCTTGTGCAACGGTAGTTGAGAAGTTCGCTCCATCATGGAAGGCCTACCATTATTTAATCTTCCTCTGGATCCGTCAGGGAATCGCCGGCATTTCCGCTAAATCCCGAGACGTGCAGGGGGTTATTTTTTGTCCTCCAAATCAATAGAAAATTATCCATAATCCTCATCCGCATATTTAGCGATGACGGCAAGGTTGCCCATAGTGAGTATCCACTCTCTAATTTGCAGGTAAGACAAGCATACCAGCAGTCATAGAACCACCATCCTTGTTTTGTACTGATCGGCGCAGCGTACGGGAGTTAAATTGTAGTTTTGGGCAACGGTAGTTGAGAAGTTCGCTCCAACTAGGAATTCCTACCATTATTTTATCTTCCCCTGTTTTGTACGTATCGGCGCAGCTTACGGGAGTTAAATTGTAGTTTTGTGCAACGGTAGTTGAAAAGTTCGCTCCAACTAGGAATTCCTACTATTATTTTTATCTTCCCCTGTTTTGTACGTATCGGCGCAGCTTACGGGAGTTGAATTGTGGTTTTGGGCAACGGTAGTTGAGAAGTTTGCTCCATCAAGGTAGACCAACCATTATTTTATCTTCCTCCGGATCCGTGATCGAATCGCCGGCATTTCGCTATATTTAGAGACGTGCAGGGTCTATTTCTTGTCCTCCGAATCAATAGAAAAAGGAACCATAATCCTCTTCCGCATATTTGTCTATGACGACAAGGTTCCCCATAGTGAGTATCCACTCTTTCGTTTGCAAGTAAGATAGGCGTACCATCAGTCATTGAAACACCATTCTGCTTTGTACTGAGCGGCGTAGCTTCTTCATCTTCTTTAAATCCGTGGGCACATGCCCGTAGGAGTCTGAAGCCACTCTCTGTCTGAGTCTGTCTCGCGTCATGTTGCCCAGCTTCAACCGGTCCGGTCAGCAGGTCTGCTCCATATCATTAATATGCATCTTGGAGGACCAAGATCATCTTGCCTGATTGAAGAGAATTTTGGGACAGAGGTATAAAGGACAACGTGGGTCAATGCCCGTATGTGTTCCATGCTCTCTCCTCCTACTCTCTGCCCCGGTCTGTCCTGACCGGCCTGTGCATGTCTGCTCCACATCATGACAACTTGAAGCATCTGGGTCGCGATGTCACTTGTGTCGTGGTTTTTGCGGATTTCAATCGTCTTTGTCTTTTACTGCCATTGTATCGCCACAAAACTGGCAAACCTTCCTTCTTTTGCCCGAGCTTAGGACCGGCACAGGGACGTTGTTTGTTCCTTGTGGCGGAGGATGGATGCAGTTTAACGTCATGCCCAGGACACACGTCATGCCCAGTCGCAGCTTACGGATGTTGAATTGCTCTTTTGTGCAATCGGAGTTGAGAAGTTCGCTCAATCAAGATACCAGTAATCTTCCGCTGCTTTAGCCGTCATCGAATCGCCGGCAATTCCGCCATATCCCGAGGCGTGCAGGGTGTATTTCTTGTCTTCCGAATCAATAGAAAAGGAGCCATAATCCTCATCCGCACATTGAGCGATGACGGCAAGGTTGATCATAGTGAGTATCCACTCTTTTATTTGCTGGTTAGCAGGGCCGTGTTTAACATAGGTCCATTCGGTGCGGCGCACCGAATGCCCCTGAGCGGAGAGTTTTGTTGACATTGGCCAAATGTATTTTGCGAGTCTCAGTGTTACTTAGACCTTTGCTAAAATCAGTAGGCCTAAGTGTAAAAAACATTAATTTCACTAACTTTACCGACGCTGCGTGCATGCTTACTGACCCGCCACAGCCGACAAACCACGTAGGCTACCCTATTGAACAGCGAATTTTTGTAAAATTACTAATCTTGTAAGACTGCCGAACGGTACTTTGCCCCTGATGTAACATTTTGCACCGACACTCGAAGAACCTTAAACACGGCTCTGCTGGTAAGACAGGCGTGCCAGCAGTCATAGAACCACCATCCTGCTTTGTACTGATCGGCGCAGCTTATGGGAGTTGAATTGTGGTTTTGTGCAACGGTAGTTGAGAAGTTAGTTTCATCATGGAAGGCCTACCATTATTTTATATTCCCCCGGATCCGTTAGCGAATCGCCGGCATTTTCGCTATATTTCGAGACGTGAAGGCACTGAAGGGCGTAATTTTTGTCCTCCGAATCAATAGAAAAAGAGCCACAATCCTCATGCGCAAAAATTGCGATGACGGCAAGGTTGCCCATAGTGAGTATCCCCTCTCTGTTTTGCAAGTAAGACAGGCGAACCAGCAGTCATAGAACCACCATCCTGCTTTGAACGTATCGGCGCAGCTTACGGGAGTTAAATTGTAGTTTTGTGCAGCGGTAGTTGAGAAGTTCGCTCCATCATGGAAGGCCTACCATTATTTTATCTTCCTCCGGATCCGTCAGCGAATCGCCGGCATTTCCGCTATAATTCGAGACGTGACGGGGGTAATTTTTCTCTTCCGAATCAATAGAACAGGAGCCATAATCCTCATCCGCGTATATTGCGATGACGACAAGGCTGCCCATAGTGAGTATCCCCTCTTTAATTTGCATGTAAGACAGGCGTATTAGCAGTAATAGAACCACCATCCTGTTTTGTACTCATCGGCGCAGCTTATGGGAGTTGAATTGTGGTCTTGTGCAACGGTAGTTGAGAAGTTCGCTCCATCATGGAAGGCCTACCATTATTTAATCTTCCTCCGGTTCCGTGGGCGAATCGCCGGCATTTCCGCTAAATCTCGAGACGTGCAGGGCGTAATTTTTGACCTCCGAATCAATAGAAAAGGAGCCATAATCCTCACCCGCATATATTGCGATGACGGCAAGGTTCCCCATAGTGAGTATCCACTCTTTCGTTTGCAAGTAAGACAGGCGTAGAAGCAGTCATAGAACCACCATCCTTCTTTGTACGTATCGGCGCAGCTTACGGGAGATAAATTGTAGTTTTGTGCAACGGTAGTTGAGAAGTTCGCTCCAACTAGGAGATCCTACCATGATTTTATCTTCCCCTGTTTTGTACGTTTCTGCGCAGCTTATGGGAGTTGAATTGTGGTTTTGTGCAACGGTAGTTGAGAAGTTCGCTCCATAATGGAAGGCCTACCATTATTTTATCTTCCTCCGGATCCGTCAGCGAATCGCCGGTATTTCCGCTATATTTCGAGACGTGACGGGGGTAATTTTTCTCTTCCGAAACAATAGAACAGGAGCCATAATCCTCATCCGCGTATATTGCGATGACGACAAGGCTGCCCATAGTGAGTATCCCCTCTTTAATTTGCATGTAAGACAGGCGTATTAGCAGTAATAGAACCACCATCCTGTTTTGTACTCATCGGCGCAGCTTATGGGAGTTGAATTGTGGTTTTGTGCAACGGTAGTTGAGAAGTTCGCTCCATAATGGAAGGCCTACCATTATTTTATCTTCCTCCGGATCCGTCAGCAAATCGCCGGTATTTCCGCTATATTTCGAGACGTGCAGTGTGTATTTCTTGTCCTCCGAATCAATATAAAAAGAGCCATAATCCTTATTAGCACATTGAGCGATGACGGCAAGGTTGCCCATAGTGAGTATCCACTCTCTAATTTGCAGGTAAGACAGGCGTACCAGCAGTCATAGAACCACCATCCTGTTTTGTACGTATCGTCGCAGCTTACGGGTGTTAAAATGTAGTTTTGTGCAACGGTGTTTGAGACGTTCGCTCCATCAAGGAATTCCTACCATTATATTATCTTACTCTGTTTTGTACGTATCGGCGCAGCTTACGGGAGTTGAATTGTGGTTTTTTGCAACGGTAGTTGAGAAATTCGCTCCAGCATTCGTGATCGTAATCTCAAACTCGAAATTTCTCTAATGCGCCACTAGAAATCCAAGCGCGGAGCACCAGCTAATTCATAAAGGTAGGCTTACCATTGATTTATCTTCCTCCGGATCTGTCAGCGAATCGCCGGCAATTCCGCTATATCCTGAGACGTGCAGAGTGTATTTCTTGTCTTCCGAATCAATAGAAAAAGAGCCATAATCCTCATCGACACATTGAGCGATGATGGCAAGGTTGCCCATAGTGAGTATCCACTCTATGATTTGCAGGTAAGTCAGGCGTACCAGCAGTCATAGAACCACCATCCTGTTTTGTGCGTATCGGCGCAGCTTACGGGAGATAAATTGTAGTTATGTGCAACGGTAGTTGAGAAGTTCGCTCCATCAAGGAATTCCTACGGTTATTTTATCTTCCTCTGTTTTGAACGTATCGGCGCATCTTATGACAGTTGAATTGTGGTTTTGTGCAACGGTAGTTTGGAAATTCGCTCCATCATGGAAGGCATACCATTATTTTATCTTCCTCCGGATCCGTCAGCGAATCGCCGGCATTTCCGCTATTTTTGTAGACGTGCAGGGTGTATTTTTGGCCTCCGAATCAATAGAAATGGAGCCATAATCCTTATCCGCATATTTTGCGATGACGCCAAGGTATTCCATAGTGAGTATCCACTCTTTTATTTGCAAGTAAGACAGGCGTACCAGCAGTCATAGAACCAACAGCCTGTTTTGTACTGATCGGCGGAGCTTACAGGAGTTAAAGTGTAGTTTTGTGCAACGGTAGTTGAGAAGTTCGCTCCATCAAGGCAGGCCTACCATTATTTTATCTTCCTCTGCATCCGTCAGCAAATCGCCGGCATTTCCGCTATATTTCGAGACGTGCAGTGTGTATTTCTTGTCCTCCGAATCAATATAAAAAAGAGCCATAATCCTTATTAGCACATTGAGCGATGACGGCAAGGTTGCCCATAGTGAGTATCCACTCTCTAATTTGCAGGTAAGACAGGCGTACCAGCAGTCATAGAACCACCATCCTGTTTTGTACGTATCGTCGGAGCCTACTGGAGTTAAATTGTAGTTTTGTGCAACGGTAGTTGAGAAGTTCGTTCCATCATGGAAGGCCTACCATTATTTTATCTTCCTCTGGATCCGTCAGGGAATCGCCGGCATTTCCGCCATATCCCGAGACGTGCAGAGTGTATTTCTTGTCTTCCGAATCAATAGACAAGGAGCCATAATCCTCATCCGTTTGTTGAACGATGACGGCAAGGTTGCCCATAGTGAGTATCCACTCTCTAATTTGCAGGTAAGACAGGCGTACCAGCAGTCATAGAACCAACAGCCTGTTTTGTACTGATCGGCGGAGCTTACAGGAGTTAAAGTGTAGTTTTGTGCAACGGTAGTTGAGAAGTTCGCTCCATCATGGAAGGCCTACCATTATTTTATCTTCCTCTGGATCCGTCGGGGAATCGCCGGCATTTCCGCTATACCCCAGACGTGCACACTCTTAATATTACAACGTTACCGCCTGAAGTACTTCCCGTAATCATCATCCGCACATAGAAAAGAAGTTTTGTACGTATCGGCGCAGCTTACGGGAGTTGAATTGTAGTTTTATGCAACGGTGTTTGAGAAGTTCGCTCCATTAAGGAATTACTACCATTATTTTATCTTCCTCTGTTTTGTACGTATCGGCGCAGCTTACGGATGTTGAATTGCTCTTTTGTGCAATCGGAGTTGAGAAGTTCGCTCTATCAAGATACCAGTAATCTTCCGCTGCTTTAGCCGTCATCGAATCGCCGGTAATTCCGCCATATAGGATGTATTTCTTGTCTTTCGTATCAATAGAAAAGGAGCCATAATCAGGAGTACAAGCAGTCATAGAAGCACCATCCTGTTTTGTACTCATCGGCGAAGCTTACGAGAGTTAAAATGCAGTTTTGTGCAACGGTAGTTGAGAAGTTCGCTCCATCAAGGAATTCCTACCCATATTTTCTTCCTCTGTTTTGTACGTATCGGCGCAGCCAATGGGAGTTTAATTGTGGTTTTCTGCAACGGTAGTTGAGAAGTTCGGTCCATCATAGAAGGCCTACCATTATTTAATCTTCCTCCCGTTCTGTCAGCGAATCGCCGGCATTTCCGCTATATTTTGAGACGTGAAGGCCTGTTTTGTGCTCATCGGCGCAGCTTCATCATCATCATCAATATCCTTAGGCTCAATGCCCGTAGGAGTCCGACGCCACTCTCTGTCTGAGTCTGTCTCGTGCCATGTTGCCCAGCTTCAACCGGTCCGGTCAGCAGGTCTGCTCCATACCATTAACATCTTGGAGCATCTATAGACCACCTTGTCTGATTGAAGAGAATCGTGAAAAAGAGGCATGAAGGACAACGTGGGTCAATGCCCGTTGTGTCCCACGCTCTCTCCCCCGACTCTCTCTGTCGGTCTGTCCTGACCGACCTGTGCTTGTCTGCTCCACATCATGACACCTTGAAGCATCTGGGTAGCTATGTCACTTGTGTCGTGGTTTTGGCGGAGTACAATCGTCTTGGGTTTTCACTGCCAGCGTATCGCCACCCATCTGGCAAACCTTCCTCCTTTTGTCCGGGCTTAGGACCGGCACAGAGACGTTGAACGGTTCCCTGTGGCAGAGGATGGATGCAGTTTAACGTCGTGCCCAGGCGCAGCTTACGGGAGTTAATTTGTAGTTTTGCGCAACGGTAGTTGAGAAGTTCGCTCCAACTAGGAATTCCTACCATTATTTTATCTTCTCTTGTTTTGTACGTTTCTGCGCAGGTTATGGGAGTTGAATTGTGGTTTTGTGCAACGGTAGTTGAGAAGTTCGCTCCATCATGGAAGGCCTACCATTTTTGAATCTTCCTCCGGATCCGTGAGCGAATCGCCGGCATTTCCGTTATATTTCTAGACGTGAAGGGCGTAATTTTTGTCCTCCGAATCAATAGAAAAGGAACCATAATCCTCATTCGCATATATCGCGATGACGGCAAGGTTCCCCTTAGTGAGTATCCACTCTTTCATTTGCAAGTAAAACAGGCGTACCAGCTGCCATAGAACCACCATCCTGCTTTGTACGTATCGGCGCAGCTTACGGGAGATAAATTGTAGTTTTGGGTAACGGTAGTTGAGAAGTTCGCTCCATCATGGAAGGCCTACCATTATTTAATCTTCCGTCGGATCCGTGAGCGAATCGCCAGCATTTCCGCTAAATCCCGAGACGTGCAGGGGGTATTTTTTGTCCTCCGAATCAATAGAAAAAAGAACCATAATCCTCATCCGCAAATTTCGCGATGACGGAGAGGATCCCGATAGTGAGTATCCACTCTTTCATTTGCAAGTAAGACAGGCGTAGCCTACAAGCAGTCATAGAACCACCATCCTGCTTTGAACGTATCGGCGCAGCTTACGGGAGTTAAATTGTAGTTTTGTGCAGCGGTAGTTGAGAAGTTCGCTCCATCATGGAAGGCCTACCATTATTTTATCTTCCTGCGGATCCGTCAGCGAATCGCCGGCATTTCTGCTATATTTCGAGACGTGACGGGGGTAATTTTTCTCTTCCGAATCAATAGAACAGGAGCCATAATCCTCATCCGCGTATATTGCGATGACGACAAGGCTGCCCATAGTGAGTATCCCCTCTTTAATTTGCATGTAAGACAGGCGTATTAGCAGTAAGAGAACCATCATCCTGTTTTGTACTCATCGGCGCAGCTTATGGGAGTTGAATTGTGGTCTTGTGCAACGGTAGTTGAGAAGTTCGCTCCATCATGGAAGGACTACCATTATTTAATCTTCCTTCGGATCCGTGAGCGAATCGCCGGCATTTCCGCTAAATTCAAAGACGTGCAGGGGGTATTTTTTGTCCTCCGAATCAATAGAAAAAGAGCCATAATCCTCATCCGCATATATTGCGATGACGGCAAGGTTCCCCATAGTGAGTATCCACTCTTTCGTTTGCAAGTAAGACAGGCGTACCAGCAGTCATAGAACCACCATTCTTCTTTGTACGTATCGGGGCAGCTTACGGGAGATAAATTGTAGTTTTGTGCAACGGTAGTTGAGAAGTTCGCTCCATCATGGAAGGCCTACCATTATATTATCTTCCTCCGGATCCGTCAGCGAATCGCCGGCATTTCCGCTATATTTCGAGACGTGAATGGCGTAATTTTTGACCTCCGAATCAATAGAAAAGGAGCCATAATCCTCATCCGCATATATTGCGATGACGGCGAGGTTCCCCATAGTGAGAATCCACTCTTTCATCTGCAAGTAAGACAGGCGTAGAAGCAGTCATAGAACCACCATCCTGCTTTGAATGTATCGGCGCAGCTTACGGGAGTTAAATTGTAGTTTTGTGCAACGGTAGTTGAGAAGTTCACTCCAACTAGGAATTCCTACCATGATTTTATCTTCCCCTGTTTTGTACGTTTCTGCGCAGCTTATGGGAGTTGAATTGTGGTTTTGTGCAACGGTAGTTGAGAAGTTCGCTCCATCATGGAAGGCCTACCATTATTTAATCTTCCTTCGGATCCGTGAGCGAATCGCCGGCATTTTCGCTAAATCCCGAGACGTGCAGGGGTATTTTTTGTCCTCCGAATCAATAGAAAAAGGAACCATAATCCTCATCCGCAAATTTCGCGATGACGGAGAGGATCCCCATAGTGAGTATCCACTCTTTCATTTGCAAGTAAGACAGGCGTAGCCTACAAGCAGTCATAGAACCACCATCCTGCTTTGAACGTATCGGCACAGCTTACGGGAGTTAAATTGTAGTTGAATTGTAGTGTTGTGCAACGGTAGTTGGGAAGCGCGGAGCACCAGCTAATTCACAAAGGTAGGCCTACCATTATTTTATCTTCCTCCGGATCTGTCAGCGAATCGCCGGCAATTCCGCTATAACCTGAGACGTGCAGAGTGTATTTCTTGTCTTCCGAATCAATAGAAAAAGAGCCATAATCCTCATCGACACATTGAGCGATGATGGCAAGGTTGCCCATAGTGAGTATCCACTCTATCATTTGCAGGTAAGTCAGGCGTACCAGCAGTCATAGAACCACCATCCTGTTTTGTGCGTATCGGCGCAGCTTACGGGAGATAAATTGTAGTTATGTGCAACGGTAGTTGAGAAGTTCGCTCCATCAAGGAATTCCTACGGTTATTTTATCTTCCTCTGTTTTGAACGTATCGGCGCATCTTATGGGAGTTGAATTGTGGTTTTGTGCAACGGTAGTTTGGAAATTCGCTCCATCATGGAAGGCCTACCATTATTTTATTTTCCTCCGGATCCGTCAGCGAATCGCCGGCATTTCCGCTATATTTCGAGACGTGCAGGGTGTATTTTTGGCCTCCGAATCAATAGAAATGGAGCCATAATCCTTATCCGCATATTTTGCGATGACGCCAAGGTATTCCATAGTGAGTATCCACTCTTTTATTTGCAAGTAAGACAGGCGTACCAGCAGTCATAGAACCAACAGCCTGTTTTGTACTGATCGGCGGAGCTTACAGGAGTTAAAGTGTAGTTTTGTGCAACGGTAGTTGAGAAGTTCGCTCCATCAAGGCAGGCCTACCATTATTTTATCTTCCTCTGCATCCGTCACCAAATCGCCGGCATTTCCGCTATATTTCGAGACGTGCAGTGTGTATTTCTTGTCCTCCGAATCAATATAAAAAAGAGCCATAATCCTTATTAGCACATTGAGCGATGACGGCAAGGTTGCCCATAGTGAGTATCCACTCTCTAATTTGCAGGTAAGACAGGCGTACCAGCAGTCATAGAACCACCATCCTGTTTTGTACGTATCGTCGGAGCCTACTGGAGTTAAATTGTAGTTTTGTGCAACGGTAGTTGAGAAGTTCGCTCCATCATGGAAGGCCTACCATTATTTTATCTTCCTCTGGATCCGTCGGGGAATCGCCGGCATTTCCGCTATACCCCAGACGTGCAGGGTGTATTTCTTGTCTTTCGAATCAATAGAAAAGAAGCCGTAATCATCATCCGCACATAGAAAAGAAGTTTTGTACGTATCGGCGCAGCTTACGGGAGTTGAATTGTAGTTTTATGCAACGGTGTTTGAGAAGTTCGCTCCATTAAGGAATTACTACCATTATTTTATCTTCCTCTGTTTTGTACGTATCGGCGCAGCTTACGGATGTTGAATTGCTCTTTTGTGCAATCGGAGTTGAGAAGTTCGCTCTATCAAGATACCAGTAATCTTCCGCTGCTTTAGCCGTCATCGAATCGCCGGTAATTCCGCCATATAGGATGTATTTCTTGTCTTTCGTATCAATAGAAAAGGAGCCATAATCAGGAGTACAAGCAGTCATAGAAGCACCATCCTGTTTTGTACTCATCGGCGAAGCTTACGAGAGTTAAAATGCAGTTTTGTGCAACGGTAGTTGAGAAGTTCGCTCCATCAAGGAATTCCTACCATTATTTTCTTCCTCTGTTTTGTACGTATCGGCGCAGCCAATGGGAGTTTAATTGTGGTTTTCTGCAACGGTAGTTGAGAAGTTCGGTCCATCATAGAAGGCCTACCATTATTTAATCTTCCTCCCGTTCTGTCAGCGAATCGCCGGCATTTCCGCTATATTTTGAGACGTGAAGGCCTGTTTTGTGCTCATCGGCGCAGCTTCATCATCATCATCAATATCCTTAGGCTCAATGCCCGTAGGAGTCCGACGCCACTCTCTGTCTGAGTCTGTCTCGTGCCATGTTGCCCAGCTTCAACCGGTCCGGTCAGCAGGTCTGCTCCATACCATTAACATCTTGCAGCATCTATAGACCACCTTGTCTGATTGAAGAGAATCGTGAAAAAGAGGCATGAAGGACAACGTGGGTCAATGCCCGTTGTGTCCCACGCTCTCTCCCCCGACTCTCTCTGTCGGTCTGTCCTGACCGACCTGTGCTTGTCTGCTCCACATCATGACACCTTGAAGCATCTGGGTAGCTATGTCACTTGTGTCGTGGTTTTGGCGGATTACAATCGTCTTGGTTTTTCACTGCCAGCGTATCGCCACCCATCTGGCAAACCTTCCTCCTTTTGTCCGGGCTTAGGACCGGCACAGAGACGTTGAACGGTTCCCTGTGGCAGGGGATGGATGCAGTTTAACGTCGTGCCCAGGCGCAGCTTACGGGAGTTAATTTGTAGTTTTGCGCAACGGTAGTTGAAAAGTTCGCTCCATCAAGGAAGGCCTGCCATTATTTTACTTTCCTCCGGATCCGTCAGCGAATCGCCGGCATTTTCGCTATATTTAGAGACGTGCAGGGTGTATTTTTTGTCCTCCGAATCAATAGAAAAAGGAACCATAATCCTCATCCGCATATTTGGCGATGACGGCAAGGTTCCCCATAGTGAGTATCCACTCTTTCATTTGCAAGTAAGACAGGCGTACCAGCAGTCATAGAACCACCATCCTGCTTTGAACGTATCGGCGCAGCTCATGGGAGTTTAATTGTGGTTTTGTGCAACGGTAGTTGAAAAGTTCGCTCCATCATGGAAGGCCTACCATTATATTATCTTCCTCCGGATCCGTCAGCGAATCGCCGGCATTTCTGCTATATTTAGAGACGTGCAGAGTGTATTTCTTGTCCTCCGAATCAATAGAAAATAAACCATAATCCTCTTCCGCATATTTAGCGACGACGGCAAGGTTGCCTATAGTGAGTATCTACTCTCTAATTTGCAGGTAAGACAGGCATACCAGCAGTCATAGAACCAATCCTGCTTTGTACTGATCGGCGCAGCTTACGGGAGTTAAATTGCAGTTTTGGGCAACGGTAGTTGAGAAGTTCGCTCCAACTAGGAATTCCTACCATTATTTTATCTTCCCCTGTAGGCTGTTTTGTACGTATCGGCGCAGCTTACGGGAGTTGAATTGTGGTTTTGGGCAACGGTATTTGAGAAGTTCGCTCCATCAAGGTAGACCAACCATTCTTTTATCTTCCTCCGGATCCGTGAGCGAATCGCCGGCATTTCCGCTATAATTAGAGACGTTTTTTGTCCTCCGAATCAATAGAAAAAGGAACCATAATCCTCTTCCGCATATTTGGCTATGACGGCAAGGTTCCCCATAGTGAGTATCCACTCTTTCATTTGCAAGTAAGAAAGGCGTACCATCAGTCATTGAAACACCATTCTGCTTTGTGCTGATCGGCGCAGCTTCTTCATCTTCTTTAAATCCGTGGGCACATGCCCGTAGGAGTCTGGAGCCACTCATGCCCAGGACACACGTCATGCCCAGTCGCAGCTTACGGATGTTGAATTGCTCTTTTGTGCAATCGGAGTTGAGAAGTTCGCTCTATCAAGATACCAGTAATCTTCCGCTGGTTTAGCCGTCATCGAATCGCCGGCAATTCCGCCATATCCCGAGGCGTGCAGGGTGTATTTCTTGTCTTCCGAATCAATAGAAAAGGAGCCATAATCCTCATCCGCACATTGAGCGATGACGGCAAGGTTGATCATAGTGAGTATCCACTCTTTTATTTGCTGGTAAGACAGGCGTGCCAGCAGTCATAGAACCACCATCCTGCTTTGTACTGATCGGCGCAGCTTACGGGAGTTAAATTGCAGTTTTGTGCAACGGTAGTTGTGAAGTAAGTTCCATCATGGAAGGCCTACCATTATTTTATATTCCTCCGGATCCGTTAGCGAATCGCCGACATTTTCGCTATATTTCGAGACGTGAAGGCCCTGAAGGGCGTAATTTTTGTCCTCCGAATCAATAGAAAAAGAGCCATAATCCTCATCCGCATATATTGCGATGACGGCAAGGTTCCCCATAGTGAGTATCCACTCTTTCGTTTGCAGGTAAGACAGGCGTACCAGCAGTCATAGAACCACCATCTTTCTTTGTTCGTATCGGCGCAGCTTACGGGAGATAAATTGCAGTTTTGTGCAACGGTAGTTGAGAAGTTTGCTCCATCATGGAAGGCCTACCATTATATTATCTTCCTCCGGATCCGTCAGCGAATCGCCGGCATTTCCGCTTTATTTCGAGACGTGAAGGGCGTAATTTTTGACCTCCGAATCAATAGAAAAAAAGCCATAATCCTCATCCGCATATATTGCGATGACGGCAAGGTTCCCCATAGTGAGTATCCACTCTTTCATTTGCAAGTAAGACAGGCGTAGAAGCAGTCATAGAACCACCATCCTGCTTTGAACGTATCGGCGCAGCTTACGGGAGATAAATTGTAGTTTTGTGCAACGGTAGTTGAGAAGTTCGCTCCAATTAGGAATTCCTACCATGATATTATCTTCCCCTGTTTTGTACGTTTCTGCGCAGCTTATGGGAGTTGAATTGTGGTTTTGTGCAACGGTAGTTGAGAAGTTCGCTCCATCATGGAAGGCCTACCATTATTTAATCTTCCGTCGGATCCGTGAGCGAATCGCCGGCATTTCCGCTAAATCCCGAGACGTGCAGGGGTATGTTTCGTCCTCTGAATCAATAGAAAATGATCCACAATCCTCTTCCGCATGTTTAGCCATGACGGCAAGGTTGCCTATAGTGAGTATCCACTCTTTCGTTTGCAAGTAAGACAGGCGTACCAGCAGTCATAGAACCACCATCCTTCTTTGTACGTATCGGCGCAGCTTACGGGAGATAAATTGTAGTTTTGTGCAACGGTAGTTGAGAAGTTTGCTCCATCATGGAAGTCCTACCATTATATTATCTTCCTCCGGATCCGTCAGCGAATCGCCGGCATTTCCGCTATATTTCGAGACGTGAAGGGCGTAATAGAAAAGGAGCTGTAATCCTCATCCGCACATTTTGCGATGACGGCAAGGTTTCCCATAGTGAGTATCCACTCTTTTATTTGCAAGTAAGACTGGCGTACCAGCAGTCATAGAACCAACATCCTGTTTTGTACTGATCTTCGCAGCTTACGGGAGTTAACGTGTAGTTTTGTGTAACGGCAGTTGAGAAGTTCGCTCGATCAAGGTAGGCCTACCATTATTTTATCTTCATCTGGATCCGTCACCAAATCGCCGGCTTTTCCGCCATATCCCGAGACGTGCAGGGAGTATTTCTTGTCCTCCGAATCAATAGAAAAGGAGCCATAATCCTCATCCGCACATTGAGCGATGGCGGCAAGGTTGCCCATAGTGAGTATCCAGTTTCTAATTTGCAGGTAAGACAGGCGTACCAGCAGTCATAGAACCACCATCCTGTTTTGTACGTATCGTCGCAGCTTCACCTTGTCACCTTGTGCTGTCAGTTCGTTGAACTCTAGCGATCGTCAAGGCCAGCCTTATGAGTTTTTCAATTTTGGCTGACTTCATGACGATTTTCTTGGCAAATTGACAGGGGTGGTTTGCCATTGCCTTCCCCTGGTTTTTGCCTGCCGTGCCCGTTCGTTCACTTTCCCATTACAGGAAAGTTACTAACAGTCTGCACCACTTGAAGGTGGGCACGGAGGACTTTGGTTCAACAGCCCAGGTCGGTTCCGAGTCTACGATCAAAAGATGCGTCGGTCAGGTCTCCTCCCCGTTTTACTTTAGCAAGCTAAAGTGGCTGAAGAACCTTAGCAGATAAATCCGCCCGTCGCAGCTTACGGGAGTTAAATTGTAGTTTTGTGCAACGGTAGTTGAGAAGTTCGCTCCATCATGGAAGGCCTACCATTTATTTATCTTCCTCTGGATCCGTCAGGGAATTGCCGGCAAATCCGCTATATCCCGAGACGTGCAGGGTGTATTTCTTGTCTTCCGAATGAATAGAAAAGGAGTCATAATCCTCATCCGCCTGTTGAGCGATGACGGCAAGGCTACCCATAGTGAGTATCCAGTTTCTAATATGCCGGTAGGACAGGCGTACCAGCATTCGTAGAACCACCATCATGTTTTGTACTGATCGGCGCATCTTAGGAAAGTGAAATTGTAGTTTTGGGCAACGGTAGTTCAAAAGTTCGCCCCATCAAGGAATTCCTACCATTATTTTCTCTTCCTCTGTTTTGAACGTATCGGTGCAGCTTACATGAGTTGAATTGTGGTTTTGTGAAACGGTAGTTGAGAAGTTCGCTCCATCAAGGTAGGCCTACCATTATTTTTATCTTCTTCTGTTTTGTACGTATCGGCGCAGCTTACGGGAGTTGAATTGTAGTTTTGAACAACGGTAGTTGAGAAGTTCGCTCCATCAAGGAAGGCCCACCCTTACTTCAGGATCCGTCAGCGAATCGCCGGCATTTCCGCTATATTTCGAGACTTGCAGGGTGTATTTTTGGCCTCCGAATCAATAGAATTGGAGCCATAATCCTTATCCGCATATTTTGCAATGACGGCAAGGTTTTCCATAGTGAGTATCCACTCTTTTATTTGCAAGTAAGACAGGCGTACCAGCAGTCATAGAACCAACAGCCTGTTTTGTACTGATCGGCGGAGCTTACAGGAGTTAAAGTGTAGTTTTGTGCAACGGTAGTTGAGAAGTTCGCTCCATCAAGGCAGGCCTACCATTATTTTATCTTCCTCTGGATCCGTCAGCAAATCGCCGGCATTTCCGCTATATCCCGAGACGTGCAGCGTGTATTTATTGTCCTCCGAATCAGTAAAAAGAATCCACAATCCTCATCCGCATATTTATCGATGACGGCAAGCTTGCCCATAGTGAGTATCCACTCTCTAATTTGCAGGTAAGACAGAGGTACCAGCAGCCATGGAACCACCATCCTGTTTTGCACGTATCTGCGCAGCTTATGGGAGTTGAATTGAGGTCTTGTGCAACGGTAGTTGAGAAGTTCGCTCCATCAAAGAAGGCCTACCATTATTAATTTTTATCTTCCTCCGGATCCGTCAGCGAATCGCCGGCATTTCCGCTATATTTCGAGACGTGCAAGGGTGTATTTTTTGTCCTCCGAATCAATAGAAAAAAAGCCATAATCCTCATCCGCATATTTGGCGATGACGGAAAGGTTCCCCTTAGTGAGAATCCACTCTCTGGGTTGCAAGTAAGACACCCGTACCAGCAGTCATAGAACCCCCATCCAGTTTTGAACGTATCGACGCAGTTTACGGGATTTGAATGTGGTTTTGTGCAACGTTAGTTGAGAAGTTCGCTCCATCATGGAAGGCCTACCATTATTTTATCTTCCTCCGGATCCGTCAGCGAATCGCCGGCATTTCCGCTATATCCCGAGACGGGTATTTTTTGTCCTCCGAATCAATAGAAAATTATCCATTGTCCTTTCCGCATATTTAGGGATGATGGCAAGGTTCCCTATAGTGAGTATCCACAGTGACTCTCTAATTTGCAGGTAAGACAAGCATACCAGTAGTCAGAGAACCAATATCCTGTTTTGTACTGATCGGTGCAGCTTACGGGAGGTAAATTGTGGTTTTGTGCAACGGTAGTTGAGAAGTTCGCTCCATCATAGAAGGCCTACCATTATTTTATCTTCATCTGTTTTGTACGTATCGGCGAAGCTTACGGGAGTTGAATTGTGGTTTTGTGCAACGGTAGTTGAGAAGTTCGCTCCATCATGGAAGGCCTACCATTATTTTATCTTCCTCCGGATCCGTGAGCGAATCGCCGGCATTTCCGCTATATTTAGAGACGTGCAGGGTCTTTTTCTTGTCCTCCGAATCAATAGAAAAAGGAACCATAATCCTCTTCCGCATATTTGGCTATGACGGCAAGGTTCCCCATAGTGAGTATCCACTCTTTCTTTTGCAAGTTAGATAGGCGTACCATCAGTCATTGAAACACCATTCTGCTTTGTACTGATCGGCGTAGCTTCTTCATCTTCTTTAAATGCGTGGGCACATGCCCGTAGGAGTCCGACGCCACTCTCTGTCTGAGTCTGTCTCGCATCATGTTGCCCAGCTTCAACCTGTCCGGTCAGCAGGTCTGCTCCATACCATTAACATGTTTGTTGGAGCACCTAGAACACCTTGCCTGATTGAAGAGAATTTTGGGACAGATGTATGAAGGACAAGGTGGGTCAATGCCCGTATGTGTTCCATGCTCTCCTCTCCTACTTGCTCCACCGATCTGTCCTTGACCGGCCTGTGCATTTCTGCTCCACATCATGACAACTTGAAGCATCTGGGTCGCGATGTCACTTGTGTCGTGGTTCTTGCGAATTTCAATCGTCTTTGTTTTTTACTGCCAGTGGATCGCCACCCATCTGGCAAACCCTCCTTCTTTTGCCCGGGCTTAGGACCGGCACAGGGACAATGTTGGTTCCCTGTGGCTGAGGATGGATGCAGTTTAACGTCATGCCCAGGACACACGTCATGCCCAGTCGCAGTTTACGGGAGTTGAATTGCTCTTTTGTGCAATCGGAGTTGAGAAGTTCGCTCCATCAAGATACCAGTAATCTTCCGCTGCTTTATCCGTCAGCAAATCAATCTTCCAAACAGTGAAGCGGCTCGCTGGTTCATTTGTCTCTCGTATACCACGGCCTTTAACCTTTATTATCCCAGACACAGAAATAGACATTCTATCACTTCTGAACTTTGTTATTATACAGTTTACCACCTAGATAGAGGCAATTAGTTAAAAAATAATTTATTTTCTGTTTATATAAAAATTATATATATGTTCCCAAAGTGGAAAGTTGGGTCACTTTGACTAGTAGGCTATAGGCATCAAGCATTAGTAAAAGTATAACTTTTTCCAAATGATGCATATATACAATTTTTTGAAAGGTGTGAATCACAAAGGTTGATACCCTACCTCTACTCCAAATTTTACACGCCCCATCCTCAAAATTTCCCTCCGCCCCACCCTTCCACCCCACCAAACCCCATGAAATGCTCACATATGAAATTTATGAAAAATAATGTTTCAATTTGTTTTTATACCGGTCCCACCGAACCACTACGCTGACCGTATCCCACAAAGTCCCACAACAATCCCCCACCCACCCCACCCACCAAACCCAACCCTAATCCACCTTCCCCAAATTTGCCCCCAACACAGTCCCACATGTCTGGAGTAATTTTTGATTTCTCGATCAAACCTCCTCTTCACTTCGAACGCACACGGCCCACTTCAACCACATACTCCAACCGTCCATCTATAACCCACCTCCACCCTACTCGGGCCCACTCCACCCCATTCCCACCCTCCACTCTGACCCACCTCTTAAATTGCGCAACATAGGAAATTCATGAAAAACAATTTTTTACTTTGTTTTTCACCTTGGCTCTTCCTTCCCACTTTGACCCCACCCAGCACACTACAACCCCATACCACAACCGTCCGACCCCACCCACCTCCACTCTAATTCAGGCCTACCCACCTCATCTTCCCCCCCCCCCCATGACTCCACTCCGCGAAAGGTCAACACATGAAATTCATAGCAAAAAATAATGTTTCACTTGGTTTCACCTTTGGTCTCACCGCACCGTACCATACCATCCCACAATCCTCACCCCACCCCGCCATGATACCCTTTCCCCACACAACCCACCCTGCGGGAAAACGGAGTAATTACATGTATATAGGCTAATCAGAATTTAAATATAGCCTACGTTGAATACATCATGCTGCAGAAGGCCTAACGCAACTTTTCAAGCTCCTCAAATCCCGAAACAAACCAGTACTATATAATGAAATAATAAAAAAAATAGGCCTAAAATAATAATATTGGATCAAATAATAATAATACTATTAATAATAATAATATTCATGTTCATATTAGAATGAAAACTACAATCAACGTAAATTTTGTAGCGAGCAGGGCAAATTTCAATAGAACGTAAAAAGTATTGTTTCAACTAGTGAGAGTGACCCAACGTTCCCAAAGTGGAACATATCTAAACTCAGCTGCGTTGCTCACTCGTAGAGCACTACTATTAAAAAATTGACCATAACCAGACAGAATAGACACAGTTCAATCCAATTGTACAATAAAAGCAATTAATCATCATGCATTTGCTCCAAAAAATAATTTTCAATACTTTTTAGCAAAAACGTCATTTTTTGCCAAATTTGCATCAAAATAACTATTTTATTAGCAGCAAAATACTTGAAACAAAAGTAAATAAACACGCACCCATCATTGGCCAAGTAAATGAATATCAATAAGATGACTTACAGTAGGTTTTACCGTCTCTGCAAATTTTTTAATAATATGTTCCACTTTGGGAACGTTGGGTCAAAAAGGTTAAAGATGCTACAGGCAAGAAAATTGTTGAATCAGAGAAGGAAAATCAGAGATGTGGAGAATACTGTGAGCAACTATACGACGAAGAGGACGAGAATGTAGAAATTGACATTCAAGAAAGAGAACCACCTCCACTGATTGAAGAGATCAAGAGAGCAATAGCGATGCCAGCGTCACGAAAGGCACCAGGACCGGACGATTTAGCAGTTGAATTACTAAAGTTTGGAGGAGAAATGACAATAAGCAAGTTGCTCGAGATGTGCGTAGAGATCTGGAAGACTGGATCATAGCCAAAGGAGTGGACACAATCAACGTTCATACCGCTTCCAGAGAAAGGGGACCCGCTTCAATGTGGAAATTATAGAAACATCGCATTAGTCTCACACGCAAGCAAGATCTTGTTGCGTGTAATACTGAGAAGAATGAAAAGCAGACTAGAGGAAGAAATTGCTCCAGAACAGGCAGGATTTAGACCAAAACGAGGCACAAGAGATCAAATATCGAACCTAAGGATTATCGTGGAGAAGGCAAGAGAGATGAATTGTACCTCTGCTTCATAGACTTCTCCAAAGCCTTCGCCACGGTTAGGCACGACCAGTTGTGGTTGGCCATGCTACACACGGGATTCCCACCGCATCTGGTAGAAATAATCGGAAATTTGCACAGACAACAACGTGCTAGCGTGAGAACGAACGACATCACATCGGCATGGTTCAAGAGAGGGGTCAGACAAGATTTCAACCTCTCACCCTGCTTATTTATTATCCTATCAGAGCAAGGGATGAGGATAGCATTGGAGGGCTTTAGGGGCGGCCTTAGAATCGGTGGGAGGATTATAAACAATCTAAGATATGCCGATGATAGCCTATTGTTCTGATTGCTACATCTCCGGAACAACTTCAGGAAATCGTGACCCGCGTAGAGAAGGCAGCGGAACAGTACAACCTGAAGATAAATGTAGGAAAGACGAAGGTCATGACTAGCACTGATGAGATTTTGACAACGGAGGTGAGCGCAGGAATGTTGGAACAAGTGGATTCATTTGTATATATGGGATGCCAGGTTACAAAGGACGCAAATTGCACGGAAGAAGTAAGATCAAGTCTAGCGATGGAAATGACGAGCATGGTATATCTGCCGAAGGTTTGGAAAAACAAAGCTGTCAGCAACAGAACAAAAACGAGACTGCTGAAGGCATTGGTGTGGCCAGTGGCGACATACGGGTGTGTGGCATGGACATTAAAGAAAGAGGAGGAAAGACGTATACAAGCACTCGAGAACAAATGTCTTAGAAAGATACTAAGAATCCCATGAACAGAAAAGTTGACCAACGAACAGGTGTACACCATATCAGGAACAAAGCAAGAACTGTTGACCCACGTAACAAAAGAAAGTTGCGATACTTCGGACACGTCATAAGACAACAAAAGGACAGCATAGAAAACAGCCTGATGACGGGATTGATGGTGGGAAACAGAGGAAGAGGAAGACGTAGAACGGCATGGATAGACAACATCATGAAATGGACAGGACTGTCGGGGAGGAGACTAATGAACATGGCAGGAGATAGACAACTGTGGAAGATGCTGATCCATTCGTGCAGCCAACCGTCGCAGAGCGACGATGGCTATTTGACAAGACATGAATCGCCGGCATTTCCCCTAGCCTATATCTCGAGACGTCAAGTTGGTATTTCTTGTCCTCCGAATCAATGGCAAATGATTCATAATTAATCAGCGTAGAATAAGGTTCCGTTTGTTAGAAGATTCAGCAACAAAGCAAGATGTAAGTTACTTTCTGAAGACCTGAGACTGTAATTATCCTTGATGCGTCATCATTCTCTTCTTCATCGCCATAACATATTTCCACGCATCCAAAACATAGGAAATCTTTTAACAGAATAAGCTGGTTCGAATATCGGAATTGACTTACTCCATAACTACGAATCTTACACTAGTGTTGCGATTTATGGTGCCATAATTATATATTATTGTATCCCATACATAGAATTTCCTATATCATATGAGCTTCATAGGCTATACATTGTAGATGGTGATTTTCTTGGTATGAACTAGGCCACAGTTTGAGGATCAATCGAGCAGCCACTCTCAAGACTGGTATCAAATAATTCAGATAAATGCAACGGTAGTTGAGAAGTTCGCTCCATCAAGACACTTGAAATTTGAATTTTGTCACTAAGTCACAGCTTTAAACATCTCGCTAGAGCGTCTTTCCACCAGATACACGTCAAAGTCTACTTTCAAGACTTCCCAATAACTCCAGTGTCTCTGGGACAGTCTTAAACTCATGGGCGGAGTTTGGTTTCCGTTCTTGGAGGGGCTAACCCCGAGTTAGGGCCTTATTTGTTTGTATGTGCACTTGTTATAGCGGCCCTTCAAGATCACTACTCAGAGGCGCTCCCGAATGCAGAGCGGACACTGCATCGGAGTTTCACGCCGAAGCGCTGAGCAATTGTGAGTGAAGGACTTGCCCAAGGTCCTTACGCGGCGAGGTGGATTCGAACCTCGAACCTTCCGGCTTCAAGGCAACGATGCCACCACTACACTACCGCGCCCCACAAAACGGATACCATTTTCATGGTAGAAAAGTTGAATCTGGGCCTTCTAGGAGGTGCTTAGCCCCACTCCTATCCCCTGATAAACTCCGCCCATGCTTAAACTGGTTAGCTTCCTACCTAGGGTTACCATAAGTGCTCAGATGAAAAAGAGGACACATAAAATGTTCATCCGGTTACCATCTCGTAGCGCGCTCCTAGCTTCATAGTGCTACACCGATGTCAAGTGTTGTACAAAAACCCATTAAACTACACAAAATATTGTTCTTATTGTAGGCCTACAAAAAGCCCTACATGGTTTCAATTTAAACATTATTGAGTGAGTGTTCAGTACTTCAGTTCAGTACACATTACATTAAGTACTGTCAGTTTGTCACTGACTGTACACAGAAACAAAACAGTGAATTTCTTACTTACGCACTTACTTACCATAGACTACGCTTGGGGCTCAGCCCGAAAACTGATGGCCTTCAACAAATTAGCCTGGCTGCTGAGAAAACTTGTGCATTGGGCTTTCAGTGCGTCTGTAAATATCTACGTTTCGGCATTTTTATGTCAATTTTTCGTGAATTTTAAAAATAATTATTTTACCATTATCATTAATACATTGTACAATGTACAGTGTACCAAGCGTTATATTTATGCGTTTGAAAAACCGCCTCAGGAACCGGAAGTCCAATGGTACCCATACCATTGACCTAAATATTGCTGGAACGCGCGTTTAGTTCACGGAACGGAATAGTACTATATAACACGGACAAAGACTTACTGTTCCGAAAAGTAGGCTACGTAAGATCGATCGATCAAGGAACAGGCGAGGAAAACCCGGACAAAAGCCATATTTCTTGAAAGCAGCCCGGACGCCCCGGACAGAGGCCAAAAAAGAGGACATGTCCGGGGAAACCCGGACGCATGGTAACCCTATTCCTACCTGCATGCGCGACCGGGATCAGCAGATCGGCATTGGAAACCTTCGGTCTAGCCGGACTTTAGCCCACTGTATGCACTGCTGGAGTACCGAGCGGATTTGTCTTTGGCCCCTTACTATTTTTCTGTCTTTACTTAAGTTTACTTCCCCAATCAGTCGTATTTACTAATCACTTTGGAGGTTCTTGGAGGGGCTAACCCCGAGTTAGGGCCTTATTTGTTTGTGTGTGCACTTGTTATAGCGCCCCTTCAAGATCACTACTCAGAGGCGCTCCCGAATGCAGAGCGGACACTGCATCGGAGTTTCACGCCGAAGCACTGAGCAATTGTGAGTGAAGGACTTGCCCATGGTCCTTACGCGGCGAGGTGGATTAAGCGACATCAGAAAGAAAGCAATGGAGAAAGCTGGCCTTGTCGATCGCTAGAGTTCAACGAACTGACAGCACAAGGTGACAAGGTGTTGGAGTAAACTTACAGCAGTATGACGATGATACCTATCTTCATATTGACCAATCACACACACTGATGATTCTGGCAAACTTAAACTTGAAGATTGTCTTCATCTTCATCGATTTACGTCTGCTTCTTTTTCAATGGTTTGGCCATTAGGTCATTAACCCTGACAAGTCTGAGGCGGCAGTTTTGTTCGGGTCACGCCAGCGCCAGTGCTATTTCCATCCATTTTCTAGTATTATCGACCTCGCTGACACTACTGTGAATCATCTGTCAGGTACTGTCAAAACACTTGGACTAACCCTAGACAATAAGCTCACATTTCGACCATGCATTTCAAGCATGAACTTGTAACTCTTGTTTTTATGACATTCGGGCAATACGTCACATCAGGTCGACCCTGACTAATTTGCCTTTGCTACATCTGAAACTTCATTTCAAGCTTAAAAACCTTACTTATGCAAGTTTATCTTAATCTGCAAATAAAACAACTTTATTGGTAGGCCAAAATTAATTGGTATGAGTAACATTAATCTACCACAGTTATTTTTCTCAGGGCCTATAACTTTAGTTTAATAATAAATCCAGAAAAAACAAAGGTATTGAAGTGTTTTCAAATTAAAATGGTAAACATAAGTCCACATAGGCCTAAGTTCATGGTGATCGACATAACGCAATGAAAATCTAATCAGAAGCAAATACCATAGATGTGCACAAAATTATAGGGCCTATATTGTACATTTGTACTTAAAATTTTACTTATGAATATTAATTATGGAACCAAGAACTTTATGCCAAAAGAACTTTTACACATTTCATTTTTGGTAGGAACCTACTACATGCATTTCTCAAATGATGACTCAAATAATTATAGGCTATAATGACACTATGGCTAGCTGAATCCCTGAGAGTACGGTGAAAACTTATGGAATATCAGACAAAAATTAAAGTAAGGAAAATATTTATAGACAGCAAATAAATAAATAAAGTTACATAAAAAAAGGTGCACGGTCAAAAGCTCGCATGTCAAAAGCGCGCAGACAAATGCGCGCAGACAAAATTAATGCGCGCGGTAACAAAATCGCGCACGACAAATGCGCGCAGACAAATGCGCGCGCGCGACGAAGAACACATAGACCCAATACACAAATATGTTTTATACATGAATGTATGTATGTATGTATGTATGTTAGTGTGGTACTCAAATCTATGGGGAAAAATAAATTTTGAAAAATACGTGACGGTACCCTGTTATTCTGTTATGCATCATGTGAAAATGAATCCTACCCAATTTTTTTGAAATTGCTCAAAGTTTAGAGATCGCTCTGCAGGGTGAGATATACCAGTACCCGACTGTACATTATGTCAACATTCATTTATGATTTAAAGTTAACGGTCGTCATAGATGCAATGCTTTCTTCAATCTGAATTCTGCAGGAAGAAGGTGATGCTATTATTCTTTTATTTAAATGCTTTTTTAGATAAGGGCACAAGTGGCCTTTGGATACTTGTTTAAATAATAAGAGAGGAGAGATAAATTTAAGGATGATAATAATGGTAGTAATGCGTTCGATGGATGGGAAGATCCTTCCTGGTAGTACAGGAAAACAGCCATTCGATAGATTGCCAGTAGGCTACTGGTCTCAAGATATGAAGTGAATCAATTACTCGGAGTGCAAAGGTTAAATCATGGCCAAGGTGAAGAAACAATTAATGCTGCAATATCGAAGTACATCACTTTGATTCTATCTATAGCCACAATCTTTCAACAGAATCACAACAACTTGTCTTAAACAGAGAGAAATACCTAACTCAGGTTGTATCTGAGCACGGAGCTCGTTCCTTGACGAAAAGAAGTATCAATCAATCAATCAATCGTAATTTATATAGCGCCCCTTCAAGGTATCTACTCAGAGGCGCTCCCGACCGATATCAAGCAAAAAAGTCTGTGTTGGGCATACTGCGGATACTCCAACAATCGAAAACCCTCTAAAACGGTTGTGCATGCAGAACATGTTCACCAGATGGCTGGCTTTGCTATACTTTTTAAAATTATTTTAAGACAAAATTAGTAACTTTATACCAGTATTCAGTAGATCTATATGCCACTCAATCTCCAACAGTCTACGATGATCAGTTTATTTCTTTGATCTAAATTCTAAAGGAGGTCTTGTCCATTATACTTCAAATGCTATGATTTGCCTATTTTTCGCCATGGTAATCAATGGTGAAAAGTCAGGAGTATAGAGCTACCACTAAATATCTGTCTATAGGTCTGAAATTTTGCACTTATTCACTACTAAGGCAAGTTAACAGAATGAGAAGGTACCATCAGCTAAATTCGAGAAATTAGTTTTGAGGACCACCCTAAAAATTGTATGAATGTATGTATGTATGTATGTATGTATGTATGTATGTATGTATGTATGTATGTATGTATGTATGTATGTATGTATGTATGTATGTATGTATGTATGTATGTATGTATGTATGTATGTATGTATGTATGTATGTATGTATGTATGTATGTATGTATGCATGTCTCATCTTCGATCTTTACCTCAATTGTTCATGCTTTTGTCTGTTCTCGGCTTGACTATTGTAATTCTGTTCTTATTGGTCTACCCAAGGTTCGCCTAGCTCCTCTGCAATCTGTACTCAATGCTGCCGCTAGGCTCATTGCCCGCCTTCCTCGATTCTCCCACATTTCTTTATTCATGACTGAACAACTTCACTGGCTTCCATTCTCGACCCGTAGGACCTATACAATTTAAGGTCCTAATTTTGGTCATCAAGTCTCAAATGGGTCTTGCTCCGAAGTATCTGTGTGATCAGATACTTCGCCCCCCTTCTGCCACTTCGCTGCGTCCTCTTAGGTCCTCTGATCGGCTTGACCTCTTTGTCCCGCGAGTCAGGACCGCCTTGGCGCAATCCAGATCATTTGCCTGCATTGGTCCCTCTCTATGGAATGGGCTTCCCCCATCAGTTCGCTCTGCCATCCTCTCTGGTAGTGTATCCTCATCTTTCTCTCGTCTAAAAACTTGCCTTTTTTCTCGGAGATGAACGCACTGGGAGCGCTTCTGAAAGGCTCTTGCTGCAAGAAGCGCTTTATAAATTGTCAGATAAGAGATAAGATAAGATGTATATATAATTATTATGTTCATATGTAAATAATATAATGTATGTATGTATGCATGTATGTATGCATGTATGCATGTAAGTATTGTATGTATATATGTACGTATGTATGTATGTATGCACGTATTTATGTATATATGTACATATGTACAAATTGTGCATATGTAAATACTATGTATGTATGCATGTACGTATGTATGATCGTTGCGCGCTTTTTTGCGCGCTATGGTTGCGCGCTTTTGTCCGCGCCCTTTTGTTGGGGAAGGTTCCTGTTGCGCGCTTTGCGCGCTATTGTTGGCGCGCATTTGTCGGCGCGCATTTGTCGGCGCGCTTTTGTCATGCGCGCTTCTGTTACGGCGCCATAGAAAAACTTTAAAAAACGATGGGAAAAAAAGGAAAAAGACGTTGTTTGAGAGAGAATAAAAAACGGGAAAAAACTATGGTAATATCCCAACTTTGGAAAAGATCTAGCATTTAGGCCTAGATGTTAAACTGTCGTTCTGGTAGAATGCTTACTTCTGGCCCAATGCTCACTTCTGGCACACAGTGCATACCGGGACCACTTTGCACTCAGTGACCTCAAAAAGTAACATGTAAATGTCGATTTTTACAAAATCAAGGCTCTGGGAAAGTCCTTCACCGATCGAGAATATGAGGGAGGGGAGTGATGAAGGAAGGAGAGAGAGAAAGGAATGGAGGGAAAATAGGGGGATGGAGGTATGCAGGAGAAAGGTGGGGGAGGGGAGGGAGGGCAGGGGATGGGAGGAGAGGCAGGGGAATGGAGGTAGGAAGAAACAGAGGGAGTCAGAGGAAGGGTGGTAGGGAAGGATGGACTGTCTTTTCAGCCACAGTAACGCGTGGCGGGGTGCAGCTAGTATTTAATAATTAAGTCTTAGAAGACTTAGATTACTCTGCTATATTTCAGTAGAGGGAATCGATAAAAAGATCTTTTCATCAATTCCCTCTACTGAATTAGTAGAGATTTTTAAGTGACAGCTTAAAATGCTGAAATTGCAATGTGGAAATTGCAAAAATTCTTATGGAGAGGGGCACATCTATCCATGGGCGTCCGCAGGAATTTTTCTAGGGGGGGCGCCGAATTTTTATCCAATTGTTACAGGGGCTAAATAGCTTGTCGAAAACAACCGATCTCTCCACATTCGTCGCTCGCTCCTTCTGCGCTGGCTCCCTCTCGATCCACTGTCACGGAACCCACCATGCGAAAAATCATGGACACATTCATTGTCAAAACAGTTATGATAGTCAAATTTATGTGACTGTAATCTGACCTTACTCTTGAAGTAACAATTGCAATCGTCTGGGGTCTTATATCCACATTGATTTATCACTTCCTGAACCCGCTTTTGTTGGCTGAAATTGTTTCCGACGTACGAAGATTAAGATGAAGAATATTGTTTCCCAAGTACGAAGTACAATGTACATTGTACAATATTATTGTACATAGGCCTACACTCATTAGGTCTGCATAGAAACCTGATTAACGGTCGTCACTGGTTGTTGAACGAATGAATCCATGTTCTACCATCACTTAAGCGTACCGTATTGAATTACCTTAATTTGTGTGGTGCCCGCTGTAGGCCTATACCGGCATTTTAGTTGTAAAAATATGACCGTTTATAGAACTTAACTTCAAGCGACAATGAACACCCTTTGACTTCCTGTTCCGTTCCTAACAAATTGCCCTTCGCTCTGCCTCGAGCGAGAAGCTTTTGGTCCCTTGTGTTGGGACATACCTCAATCTGTCAGCAAGGTCGTAACTTTCCTCCGATAGAGGTGGTGACTAGATTCCTCTGCTCACTACTCATCCCTTCCCTTCTCTCTCCCCTCGCACAGTACCGGGTATACATGTATATATAATATGCCACCCTATCAAATATCAACTTTGATGTGATGTTTCCTCTTCTCTCCCTCCTCCCTCTTTATTTCTCTGTCCCTTCTACCTCTTCTTCTCTGTCTCTCGCTGGCACCCTCATCTTTCATCCTGTCGCTGAAGCCAACCAAGGCTGAGTCAACGCATCGTGTAGCCCTATAAGAATAACGCACCTCTTCGGGTCTTCCTATAGTATATATATATATATATATATATAAATAATTTTATGTATTATATAGTACATCAGGCCCCCTATGAATGCTGTATAGTTCCGAAGCTAGCGGGTTAAAGTGTGGCGAAACGCGTGTTGGCTGGCATAGAGGGAAGAAGCTGCAGTCATCGGCTCATCGCTCAAAGACAGTTTCTCCAGTCAGTGCCAATTAAGTTTATATATGTATATATATGCCTATAATGTATATTATAATCGTGTGAATATATATGTGACTATTCGCGTTTCACCGGCCGGATCTGTTATCTCGCAGTGATCGCCTGAAACAACACAAGAGCCGCTGCTAAAGGGAACACGATACCAATTACTTGGCAATTAGATGACACGACTGAATGCATTTTGTCGTATATTGGTTTAACAGTATGAATTTCCATATTACCACGAGAAATTCTATAGGCTATATATATGCTATGCATAGAAAGAAAGATATAAATTATACGTCCAACTTGTAGAACACACAGATAATCACGTGGAAAATCGCATTGTAGCCTAATAATCATAGCCAAATAATCTAGAGTTATCTGCAAATATGCGAAAAATCCAGGGGGGCGCACTTGCGCCCCCTTGCGCCCCCCTGCGGACGCCCATGCATCTATCCCACAAAACACTCATCGTCACCTCAGCGATCGTTTGCTAGATGCTCGTACAGACCCACCCAGAGTTGGGGACAAGGTTACATATTACCGGGTGTGGAAGACCGGCCAAGGGGGAAAGAAGTGGATTGAGCCCGGTTGCTTTGGGGGGTGAGAGATAGAAACCCCTGCGAACCAGTACAGAGTCTTGCGAGATACAAAATGGAGCCAGAGCCCAGAGGGACTAATTTTCTCCCAGAAACACACAACTGGACTTTCCAGCTAAAAAGATGCGATCTTCTCAAGTGGACAGCCAGAGAGACCATGAGAGACAGAGAGGCGTTTAATTAGGATGTTTCAATTGCTGCACTAACGTCGGAAGGGGCCAACAGAGTCACCTCTCCCCCTCCCCATCCATGGCCCGCAGCAATCAGATAGCAAGCGGAACAACCGTTTTTCAGCGGAATGCCCCCTACGAAAGCCCGACTGATATTTCGAAAGCAATTCATTAGTGCTAAACTACATGTAATAATTTGCTATGCACAGTTGTAGGCCTATCGGTTTTTTAAATAGGGAGACATTGGAGATGACGCGAAAGTTAGACGAGTCATTGATCGTCGCGTTTCACAGAAGGGAAGATGATGGATCTTTTGTGTGAGTGAGAAAGGACGCATTTCTGGATCGACCGGTTGCAGAGAAGAGTAGGCCTAATAAAGTGGAAAATATAATGCCTCAGATGAACATGAAAGGGTCATTGAAGTCTTAATTGTGCTTTCTATTTCTGTCTGTTGAAGATAACGGAAGTTCATTATTTATATAGTAAAACGTTCTTTTAAACTTTCTTTTAAAGACCATATTTCTAATCTTACACGCTCTTCATATTTTCATGTAAGGCGTCTGAGGGCTATTTGGCGTTCTGTTTCGTCTTCTGTGTTTACCACTCTGGTTCATGCTTTCGTTTGCTCCAGAATTGACTACTGTAATTCTCTTTTAATTGGTCTGCCTAAGGTTCGTCTTTCACCTTTACAGTCGGTCTTAAACGCTGCAGCCAGATTAATCGCACGCCTTCCACGCTACTCGCATATTTCTACTTTCATCTTTGAACAGCTCCATTGGCTTCCTCTAACTGCGCGCATTAAGTTTAAAATCCTCATCTTGGTCTCCAAAGCACAACGGGGTCTTGCCCCGAAATATCTAGCCAATGAAATTCATCGCCCTCTTTCAGCCTCCTCACATCGCCCACTCCGCTCTTCAAATAGATTTAATCTTTTGGTTCCTCCTACTAGAACGGCTATGGCTCAGTCCCGATCTTTTGCATCAATTTTGGCCCCTCTCTTTGAAATACTCTGTCTTCATCTACTCGGTCTCATCTTCTAACTGGTAATTCCTCCTCCTCATTTTCTTTCCTCAAAACTTATTTCTGCTCTCGTGGTTTTGCGCACTGGGAGCGCCCCTGAACGGTTCACCCTAGTAGAGGCACTTTATAAATGTTTTTATACTAAACAATACAATAAAATATGGCATAAAAGTGTGGCCCATTCGTCGAAATGTTTTTTCTTAATATTAGGCTTAAGAAAAAAGTAAGAAAGCTTAAGAGTAAAAGAGTAAGAAAGCTTATAGAAATACTCTTCTCATCATCATCATCATCGTCATCGTCATCGTCATCATCATCATCATCATCATCATCATCATCATCAACATCATCATCATCATCATCATCATCATCATCATCATCATCATCATCATCATCATCATAATCATCATCATCATCATCATCATCATCATCATCATCATCATCATCATCATCATCATCATCATCATCATCATCATCATCATCATCATCATCATCATCATCATCATCATCATCATCATCATCATCATCAACATCAACATCAACATCAACATCAACATCATTATTAGACTACCTGAACAAGGTCACGCGTTGCCGTGGCTGAAAAGAGCGTCCAACTATCCTTCCCTACCTACCCCATTCCACCTCCCCTTCCCCTCACCATCCCCTCCCCTTTACTTTCCCACCTCCCCATCCCCTCCTTTTTTTTCCACCCTCTCCTTTCCATCTCTTCCTTCCCACCCTACCCCTCTTCTCCCCTACCACTCCCCTCACATCTACCTCCTCCCGTCCCACCTCCCCTCCCACCCCTCTACCCTCCCCTTTTACCTCTCTCATCCCCTCCTCTTTCCTTTCCTTCTCACCCTCTTCTTCCCATCTCCTCCCTCTTCCCACCCCTACCCTATCCACCCCTACCCCTCCACTCCCCTCTACCCTTCCCTCCTCCCCTCCCCTCTACCGTCCCCTCCTCACCCTCCCAGTCTTCTCCCTCCGTTCATTCCTCTGCCTCCCTGCATCCCTCCCGCTCCCTCCCCTCCTTTCCTTCCTCACACCGTCCCTTCCTGACAGCGACGCGGATAGCGTCCAAGAGTCCAAGAAACGAGTACGCAACACGGCCGCTGCGGAATGTTAATAATATTAAGCTTATATAATTTATATAAATTCTCCACATAAAGACATCGTTATGGTTATTTTATATAAATATATGAAGATTCGACGCGTCAAATACGAATTTCCCAGAACCTTGAAAGTTCGAACTTCGATAAGCCTATAGAAATTATATTCTCATCATCATCATCATCATCATCATTGTCGCGGCCGACTCTAAGCTTGTGTTCAGAATCGCGCCACGAGGTTCGAATTCCACGAAAAGAAGAGGTTTTGTACGTTTATTAACTATGCATAAAAGACGGTTATTATAAGAAATCAATAATCAGTCCTCCGGCCACTCTCGCTCTTAGTTGAGCTGTCCTCGTTCATTGAATCTCCGACGATGTTAAGTGTCTGTCATCACACCGAGAGCGCCCCGACTGTAGGTGGCGCTGCGCTTATATACCCAAGCGTGGTGGGGTAGCGCCAGCCGTCACGATTCGTTATGGGGCACAGTTAAAGGCTGATTGCCCCCTTTGAAGCCGATCGTGAAGGCCGCTGTGTCCGTCGCGGCCGACTTTTGATGGTCGGCCAAATGTTCCCCTCCCCTGATTGTAGACCACCGTCGAATCCGCTGGGTACCCCTATCTTCGGGGACGTCGGCGTTCTCGCAGCAGGTGTCGTCCTTTGAAGTCGTCAAAGTCGTTTGGTTGATAACGGCATCGACGACGACCAGATGTCGCAGCTGGTCCTTGTGAAGGTGACCGCGACATTACCTCCCCTCGCAAGATAATGACGCATATCCGAGATCATCGTCATTAATCGGTCCTCAGCATCGTTGATCATGTTGAGGAATACACAAACAGAAGAAACATTGTGTAAGTTACATATTATATACAAGCGTACGAGGCTCGACCCTCGTTGTGACTGGTTCACCTGCTATCTCCTCATTCATATCCGGGACAGGAAATCAGCTGCGATATTCCAGTGCCGGTGAACAAAATTTCTAGGAGTGGCGATCGACACGGGTTTATTCGATGGCCAGTCGAAAGGTCGTTCTAACCATTTTGTGTCCTTTGAGTGCATATAGGTTATTACGGGACTGACAATGTCAATATTAAATGGTTGGATAATCCGCAGCTCCACCATTTCATGAATAGGGCGTTTCACTTTCGGATTTAAGAAGTTAGGGATGTCAGCATCCTGATTTTCTCCTTCTTTCTCGCCTATTTCTTCCTCTTCTCCAATTTCTAATGATTGTTTTTGAGCGCTAAGGTTGCTAATCAACTTATCTTTTTGTTCCTCTGCTTCGGCTATTGTGGGAGCGTGTGTTTCTCCCTCTGGTCGGTTGGTTACGTGTATGCCTGCCTCCGTTCTTCCAACAGATAGCACGTTGTACTTGGAGACTTCACTTAACAGATTAGCCACGGTTGGGGTGATAATGACTGCCTCGTTGAGATTAGAAACCACTGCGCACCACACTCTCACGGCGGGGGCGATGTCTACGATCTCGTCTTCTTTATTGACCCCCGGCTTCAGGCGCACCCTGACGACGTCCACCATGCCAGCCCCACATTGTATACCGGGCAGTCCTACTCGTTTATGGACAGGCAGATCTGGGTGTTGTACCGGTACTAATGAGCTGTTAATATGGCACAGTTCCGCGCCTCCCTTCAGTAACGCCTGCTGGTTAGGCAAACCATCAAACTGTACATCTAGATAGGATCGTACATGAAATTCGTCTGCGTCTATGAATGGTTCGTCTGTCTCTGTCTGTCCGTCGCTGTCATTCATTTCACCTTTCCCTACCTTTGGATCAAAGCTATGCTCCGCGTCTACATGTATATGATCTGAGAAGACCCGCTGCTGGTCACCGGTCCCCCGACTGGTGTTATAGACGGTGATCTGATTGTTCTCACCAACATCAATCGCGCATGCGCTGACTCGTGTCTGTTTCTCAATCTGTTCTATGCCGCGCTCCCTTAAATTTCTCTCTTCGTCTCTCGCTCTTCTCTCCACCTCTTCTCTTTGTTCTCTCGCAATTTCCTCTTCATCTTCTCTTGCCCACTTCTCTTCTTTATACTTTCTTACTTCACATTCAAATCTATGTCTCTGCAGAAGGAACTCTGTATCACTTGTTGTGGACTCGGATGATGGTACTTCTGGCACTTCAGTTATCATCGCATCAGCTTTATACCACTTCGCCACCATATGCGCCAATTCTTCCAGCAATTCAGACTTGTTCATTTTTAGAACAGCCACATCCATTTTGTTCTTAAGTACGTGCATCCTTAACCGATCCGTCGACATCTTCCTAATGTCAGCCTGTTGATCAGGCGTTAACTTCTCCATGAGAACAGAAGAAAAGGGGTGTGTTCAAATAAAAGTAGGTAGATTGGACTTCAACCAGACAGTTGCTCAGAAAACACAAAGTATCAGTTATCGATCAAAATCGATCTCCTTGGCGATCAACCGTGACAGACAAGAAATGATGCGATTCAACAAAAAAAAGGTAGATAGAGTGGACTTCCACCAGACAGTCACTCAGAAAATACAAATCTCCAGCTATACATCAAAATCAATCTCATTGGCGATCAACCGTGATAGTCACTTAAGAATACAAAGTCAAAGGTTAAGACAGCATCAATAGAGAACAATTCTCGCGTACACCAAGACAGTTATTCAGAAACACAAAATCACACGTTCAATCGAAATCAACAGAAAACAGTTTCCTCGCAGCCAATCCTGCCCCGCGATTGACACACCCGACCAATCAATTGAACACAGCCAACGAACGAAGGTCTTACCTGTGCCTGCTTCGATGCTGGGTCCTCGGGTCATCTGCTGCACTGGTTCCGGTTGATTGGTTACTCCATCGGCTACTCCCGCTTGACCGGCTGATCGTTCCGTCCTGGATCCTTTGGTCCCTGATGACGTGCGTATTGATCACCGCGTCCGTCGGTTGTTCCTCCGCTTCACCGGCTGATCGTTCCGTCCTGGATCCCTTGGTCCCTGATGACGTGCGTGTTGATCACCGCGTCCGTCGGTTGTTCCTCCGCTAGACCGGCTGATCGTTCCGTCCTGGATCTCTTGGTCCCTGATGACGTGCGTGTCGATCACCGCGTCCGTCGGTTGTTCCTCCGCTAGACCGGCTGATCGTTCCGTCCTGGATCCCTTGGTCCCTGATGACGTGCGTGTTGATCACCGCGTCCGTCGGTTGTTCCTCCGCTTGACCGGCTGATCGTTCCGTCCTGGATCCCTTGGTCCCTGATGACGTGCGTTTTGATCACCGCGTCCGTCGGGTGTTCCTCCGCTAGACCGGCTGATCGTTCCGTCCTGGATCCCTTGGTCCCTGATGACGTGCGTTTTGATCACCGCGTCCGTCGGTTGTTCCTCCGCTAGACCGGCTGATCGTTCCGTCCTGGATCTCTTGGTCCCTGATGACGTGCGTGTCGATCACCGCGTCCGTCGGTTGTTCCTCCGCTAGACCGGCTGATCGTTCCGTCCTGGATCTCTTGGTCCCTGATGACGTGCGTGTCGATCACCGCGTCCGTCGGTTGTTCCTCCGCTAGACCGGCTGATCGTTCCGTCCTGGATCCCTTGGTCCCTGATGACGTGCGTTTTGATCACCGCGTCCGTCGGGTGTTCCTCCGCTAGACCGGCTGATCGTTCCGTCCTGGATCCCTTGGTCCCTGATGACGTGCGTTTTGATCACCGCGTCCGTCGGTTGTTCCTCCGCTAGACCGGCTGATCGTTCCGTCCTGGATCCCTTGGTCCCTGATGACGTGCGTGTTGATCACCGCGTCCGTCGGTTGTTCCTCCGCTAGACCGGCTGATCGTTCCGTCCTGTTCGCCCGTGTCAGAATCCTCTTCTTCTTCGTTCCACCGCTGCCACCAGAATGTCGCGGCCGACTCTAAGCTTGTGTTCAGAATCGCGCCACGAGGTTCGAATTCCACGAAAAGAAGAGGTTTTGTACGTTTATTAACTATGCATAAAAGACGGTTATTATAAGAAATCAATAATCAGTCCTCCGGCCACTCTCGCTCTTAGTTGAGCTGTCCTCGTTCATTGAATCTCCGACGATGTTAAGTGTCTGTCATCACACCGAGAGCGCCCCGACTGTAGGTGGCGCTGCGCTTATATACCCAAGCGTGGTGGGGTAGCGCCAGCCGTCACGATTCGTTATGGGGCACAGTTAAAGGCTGATTGCCCCCTTTGAAGCCGATCGTGAAGGCCGCTGTGTCCGTCGCGGCCGACTTTTGATGGTCGGCCAAATGTTCCCCTCCCCTGATTGTAGACCACCGTCGAATCCGCTGGGTACCCCATCTTCGGGGACGTCGGCGTTCTCGCAGCAGGTGTCGTCCTTTGAAGTCGTCAAAGTCGTTTGGTTGATAACGGCATCGACGACGACCAGATGTCGCAGCTGGTCCTTGTGAAGGTGACCGCGACAATCATCATCATCATCATCATCATCATCATCATCATCATCATCATCATCATCATCATCATCATCATCATCATCATCATCATAGTCATCATCATCATCATCATCTTTAGATTTCGCCAGAGGTAATTGTGATCCTCAGGGTCTAAAAATCAGTTAGGCCTATAGAAGGCCTGTGTTATTCTGGTGTTAACGGTCATCGTCACCGAACGATTAGTAAAAAATAAAATAATTAATTACCAGAATTATTACTATTATTGTTTTCAATTTTCCATTCATATCTTAGAACTTTGTCTAAGATCGCTAAACGCATCAAATTGACTTACGGAATGCAGCTGCTGCTACGAGCATCAGAAGAAGCGACAGCAGCGATGGCGACATCATCTTTCTTTCTTCCGTTCTTTCTCTTCCGCCCAAGTAGACGAATGCTCTGAACTGACTGAGCTCGTCCTTATATAACGTCGTCTAGCAATTGCTATTTTGCAATGAAGAACAGGTGAAAGATTATAATATGAACTTAAAATGATGTTGCTCCTTTCTTATCGAGAATATATTTACCGGTCTTACAAAATAACTTGTTTTCTTTCTATGGTTTCTATAGAAAAGCGACTACTCAGAAATTGCAAATTAAAGACATCGGAAATTCAGGAATCTGAATTGCACTTAGTAGGTCTAGTCGATTCGCTTATGCGATGTCATAACACTACCATATTGTGGCTTTGCTATCTCTGAAGCCCTTCTATAAACATAACGGAGTATAGGCCCACCGAAGTTTTGAGAGATTTCATGAATTTCAAATTTAAAACAGACAACGAGTTCACTTCGTAAACATTCAATTGAATATAGCCTATGTATGTATGTATGTATGTATGTATGTATGTATGTATGTATGTATGTATGTATGAATGTATGTATGTATGTATGTATGTATGTATGTATGTATGTATGTATGTAAGTATGTATGTAAGTATGTATGTATGTATGTATGTATGTATGTATGTATGTATGTATGTATGTATGTATGTATGTATGTATGTATGTATGTATGTATGTATGTATGTATGTATGTATGTATGTATGTATGTATGTATGTATGTATGTATGTATGTATGTATGTATGTATGTATGTATGTATGTATGTATGTATGTATGTATGTATGTATGTATGTATGTATTTATGTATGTATGTGTGTATGTATGTATGTATGTACGCATTATGTATGTACCTATGTATGTATGTATGCATGAATGCATGCATGCATGTATTCATGCATGCATGCATGCATGCATGCATGCATACATGAATGCATGCATGTGCGTATGTATTTATGTATGTATGTATTTATGTATATATGTACGTATGTATATATGTACGTATGTATGTATGTATGTATGTATGTATGTACTTATGTATGTATGTATGATTGTATGTATGTATGTATGTATGTATGTATGTATGTATGTATGTAAGTATGTCGGTCTGATTGTATGTATGTATGTTTGTATGTATGTATGATTGTATGCATGATTGTATGATTGTAAGTATGTATGATTGTATTTATGATTGTGTGTATGCATGTGTGTATGTATTGTATGTACGTATGTATGTATGTATGCATGCATGCATGCATGAATTCATGCATGCATGCATGCGTGCATACATGAATTCATGCATGTATGTATGCATGTATATTAGGGTGCCAACCAAATGCATGGTCAAAAATTAATTTTGCCTGATCCAGTTGCCCACCCCCTACAAATGTTTTCTATGACAAGAAACTCATGTGATACAAATTTTATTCAGATAGAAGATTATTTAGAGGTAGCTTAACGCGTCAGTAGTTTATAGTAGCGTATAACATAATTTCTTCAAAATCGCATATGGAAATAGCTTATATTTACAGAGAACAGGCTGTGAACCTGTGACTCAATGTTCATACTGACTAAGAATAATAATGTTTCTTGTAATTTTTTTATCTTTCCCAATTCTTGGATGTTGCTCTAATAACACGGATAAACCATAAAGGGCTAAATAAAGACTGGCAATGTCATTTCATACAACTTCCAGCAATACAATCCTTCCTGATGGTGCCTATGTTTTGTCTGAACAAAAGTGTATAAGAAAACACTACCGAGCTTGGTTTGTATACCAAAATCATGGAATTAGTCGATGCCAAAGTGTTCAACACCAGATGGGATCTCCAATGGCAAAACATCAAGATATTTAGAACATTTAGAGACTCACGTATAATTATGCATTTGAAGCAGACCGGTATGAAAATGGCATAAAGGTGACAGCAACTGCAGTGGTTTGGATCTGGTGCAAAATGATTTTATCGAGTTCATCCAGCTCAATGATATTCAGTCAAGACTGTTAGGAAGACTATGAGCTCTTTTACTTGGCACTGATATTCTTTAAAGGAGTATAAAGTAAGGGAGATGTGCATATCCATGCCCCTGGAGTCCACGCTACAGCTAGATAGATGGCAAGGTCACAAACAAGGTTAAAAAGATACTTATTTTATTCTCAATAAATCTCATCAAATGTGAATTGTCAGCTCTCCCAGAGTTCAAGTCAATTGTTAAGTTTACATTAAGTGTCTGTACACACATGCATGTGCCACACCTGATCCTCGCAACGACTTGAATCTTCTGCATGAGTTTGATGCATACAGACAAACAACTAAACTGTTATCGATTCAGCAATCAATTCCTTCTGTAGTCATTTGTAGTATCTAGGTGAAATACTAATTGGTCACACTATCTCTGATACAATGGTTCCTCTGGATTTGAAGGAAGCAATAGTCACAGCCCTAAGTAAAGAAACCCATGGACAAACTCCTCGGCACGTTTTTAGTTTATACTGCATGGACATGACACTGCTGCTATACCAATGCTTCGGTGGTTGTCACAACATATTTAGCAGTTTCTTGTGGCAATTGGAATATCACAGGACTTTTGGCCCTAAATACCTTCACCCTAGCATTTGAGAGAGCATTTCTGAGTATGCTAGTGCTCATATTTGGGAGACGGTCTGATGGTGGTCAACAATGCCGCTGATTTAATCAATGGTGTTCTTGGTCACTATGAAAAACAGAATAAATTTATGTTATAAGTTGCTGAGAGGCACCCCAAGACATTTCTGGTTACTAAAGAGTCTACTGTTGCTCACCAGTAGTGCTGGGCTCAATTGGTCATCACTAACTTAGGAATAATGAGCACCCTTCATAGTAGTGTATCTTACGCATTGAAACATCATGGAATTTAACATTGTCCAATGCTAAAAACTTTAACCGCGTCAAGCTACCAGTAAATATTTTCTGGTTGACACCAAAATTTGTCTCCTTGCTTTTAGTAACCAAGGTAACAAATGTAGGGGGTGGGACAATGCAAAATACAAACTTTAATTTTCAGTGGCACCCTAATGTATATATGTATGTATGTGTGATTGTATTATGTATGTATATATGTACGTATGTATGATTGTATATATGTATGTATGATTGTATGTATGTATGTAATCATGTATGTATGTATGTATGATTGTATGTGTATGTATGAATGTATGTATGTATGTATGTATGTATGTGTGAATGTATGTTTTGTATATGAGTATGTAAGTGTGTATGTATGTATTGTTTATATGTATGTATGCATGTATGTATGCATGTATATATATGTATGTATGATCGTATGCAAGTATTTATTTATGTATGTATGTATGTATATGTATGTATGTATGATTGTATGTATGTATGCATGATTGTATGTATGTATGCATGTATGATTGTATATCTGATTGTATGTATGTATGTATGTATGTATGTATGTTTGTGTCTATGTATGTATGTATGTATGTATGTATCTATGTATGCATGTATGCATATATATATGTGAGTGTGTATGTATGTATGATTGTGTGTATGTATGATTGTATGTATTTATGTATGCATGTATGTATGTATTTATGTGTATATGTGTTAATGTATGTATGTATGTATGTATGCCTGCTTGTTTGTATGTATGTATGTATGTATGTATGTATGTATGTATGTAAGTATGTATGTATGTATGTATGTATGTAGGTATGTATGTATGTATGTATGTATGTATGTATGTATGTATGTATGTATGTATGTATGTATGTATGTATGTATGTATGTATGTATGTATGTATGTATGTATGTATGTATGTATGTATGTATGTATGTATTTATGTATGTATGTGTGTATGTATGTATGTATGTACGCATTTTGTATGTACCTATGTATGTATGTATGCATGAATGCATGCATGCATGTATTCATGCATGCATGCATGCATGCATGCATGCATGCATGCATACATGAATGCATGCATGTGCGTATGTATTTATGTATGTATGTATTTATGTAGATATGTACGTATGTATATATGTACGTATGTATGTATGTATGTATGTATGTATGTACTTATGTATGTATGTATGTATGATTGTATGTATGTATGTATGTATGTATGTATGTATGTATGTATGTATGTATGTATGTATGTAAGTATGTCGGTCTGATTGTATGTATGTATGTTTGTATGTATGTATGATTGTATGCATGATTGTATGATTGTAAGTATGTATGATTGTATTTATGATTGTGTGTATGCATGTATGTATGTATTGTATGTACGTATGTATGTATGTATGCATGCATGCATGCATGAATTCATGCATGCATGCATGCGTGCATACATGAATTCATGCATGTATGTATGCATGTATATATGTATGTAAGTGTGATTGTATTATGTATGTATATATGTACGTATGTATGATTGTATATATGTATGTATGATTGTATGTATGTATGTATTCATGTATGTATGTATGTATGATTGTATGTGTATGTATGAATGTATGTATGTATGTATGAATGTATGTGTGAATGTATGTTTTGTATATGAGTATGTAAGTGTGTATGTATGTATTGTTTATATGTATGTATGCATGTATGTATGCATGTATATATATGTATGTATGATCGTATGCAAGTATTTATTTATGTATGTTTGTATGTATATGTATGTATGTATGATTGTATGTATGTATGCATGATTGTATGTATGATTGTATATCTGATTGTATGTATGTATGTATGTATGTATGTATGTATGTATGTATGTATGTATCTTTGTGTCTATGTATGTATGTATGTATGTATCTATGTTGCATGTATGCATATATATATGTGAGTGTGTATGTATGTATGATTGTGTGTATGTATGATTGTATGTATTTATGTATGCATGTATGTATGTATTTATGTGTGTATGTGTTTATGTATGTATGTATGTATGTATGCCTGCTTGTTTGTATGTATGTATGTATGTATGTACGAATGCATGAATGTATGTACTTTTATATGTATGTATTATGTGTATGTATGTATTGTATATAAGTATGTATGCATGTATGTATGCATGTATATATGTATGTATGTATGTATGATTGTATGTATGTATGCATGATTATATGTATGTATGCATGTATGATTGTATATATGATTGTATGTATGTATGTATGTATGTATGTATGTTTGTGTCTATGTATGTATGTATGTATCTATGTATGCATGTATGCATATATATATGTGAGTGTGTATGTATGTATGATTGTGTGTAAGTATGATTGTATGTATTTATGTATGCATGTATGTATGTATGTATGTATGTATGTATGCATGCTTGTATGTATGCTTGTATGTATGTATGTATGTATGTATGAATGTATGAATGTATGAATGTATGAATGCATGTATTGTATATATGTATGTATGTGTGTATGTATGTATTGTATATATGTATGTGTGCATGTATGTTTGCATGTATATATGTATGTAAGTATGATCGTATGCATGTATGTATATATGTATGTCTGTATATGTATGTATGTATGATTGTATGTATGATTGTATGTATGTATGTATGTATGTATGTATGTACGTATGTATGTATGATTGTATGTATGTATGCATGATTATATGTATGTATGCATGTATGATTGTATATATGATTGTATGTATGTATGTATGTATGTATGTATGTTTGTGTCTATGTATGTATGTATGTATCTATGTATGCATGTATGCATATATATATGTGAGTGTGTATGTATGTATGATTGTGTGTAAGTATGATTGTATGTATTTATGTATGCATGTATGTATGTATGTATGTATGTATGTATGTATGCATGCTTGTATGTATGCTTGTATGTATGTATGTATGTATGTATGAATGTATGAATGTATGAATGTATGAATGTATGTATTGTATATATGTATGTATGTGTGTATGTATGTATTGTATATATGTATGTGTGCATGTATGTTTGCATGTATATATGTATGTAAGTATGATCGTATGCATGTATGTATATATGTATGTCTGTATATGTATGTATGTATGATTGTATGTATGATTGTATGTATGTATGTATGTATGTATGTATGTATGTATGTATGTATGTATGTATGTATGTATGTATGTATGTATGTATGTATGTATGTATGTATGTATGTATGTATGTATGTATGTATGTATGTATGTATGTATGTATGTATGTATGTATGTATGTATGCATATATATATATATATGTACAGGGTGGGCCAAAAGTATTTATCCAACTTTGAAGACCTATAACTTAGGCAGTTTAGCAAGTAAGTGTATGCCTAAGGCATCAAATTAAAGGTAGTTATATGAGCTTTAAGTCCAACAAATTTCATTACGATAGCTTGCACTACGCGCCATATAATTATTTTGTACCGCACCTACCTTGTTTTCTGACGTAAACAATAATTTCATCAGGGTGAGCCAAAAGTATTTGTTCAACTTTGAAGGCTTATAACTTAGGCAGTTTAACAAGTAAGTGTATGAATGTATGTATTGTATATATGTATGTATGTGTGTATGTATGTATTGTATATATGTATGTATGCGTGTATGTATGCATGTATAAATGTATGTATGTATGATCGTATGCATGTATGTATGTATGTATGTATGTATGCATATGTATGTATGTATGATTGTATGTATGTATGATTGTATGTATGTATCTTTGTAAGATTGTATGTATTTATGATTGTATGTATGTATGTATGTTTGTATGTATGTATGTATGTATGTATGTATGTATGTATGTATGCATGATTGTAATTATGTTAGCATGTATGATTGTTTATATGATTGTATGTATGTATGTATGTATGTATGTATGTATGTATGTATGTATGTATGTATGTATGTATGTATGTATGTATGTATGTATGTATGTATGTATGTATGTATGTATGTATGTATGTATGTATGTATGTATGTATGTATGTATGTATGTATGTTTGTATGTATGTATGTATGTATGTATGTATGTATGTATGTATGTATGTATGTATGTATGTATGTATGTATGTATGTATGTATGCATATATAATTATATATGTATGTAAGTATGATTGTATGTATGCATGATTGTGTGTATTTATGTATGCATGTATGTATGTATGTATGTATGCAGCGTGTGTCGAAAATGAACAGTTCTGCTCAAATGCTCCGAGTTGTGAAGCATACAATGACGAACAAGAATAGGTAGATACCGACTGTATAAACGTTTCAAAGCATCAATGATATGTATGAATACTTAGTGATTCAGAACATGTTTGATTGTATTCCTTACCCTTATAAATGTGTATGTAGCCATCAAAATTGTGACGCTACGTCGATTTTAAGCGGAAATATAACAGTTTTAAGATTTTGGTGGCCATCTTGGACGCCATCTTGGATTTTGGAAAGAGCTCCAGAGGGATTCACGGGGATTTTGGATATGTTGTTCCTAATGGTATTGGGAATGTTTCCTGAAAAATTCAGCTTTGGCTTATGTTTTGCCCCTTCAGAGTGATCTCACATCTAATGCTCTTCATCTATGTGTCGTATTGTACACATCGATCGAAAACGGTTTGGGGCGTGATAAAAAAAACCGGCCATCTTTTAGTGGCTCAATAGTGGAATCCGCAAAAGCGGTGTTTCAAATGGCCTATCTCCGTGTAGATTAATTATTAGCACCAAGCGTGTTATAATTATGCGTCATGTTGAACGTGACCATGCGTGAAGATTAACACGTATACTCATCCAACAAAGAGCATTAGGCTCATTATGAAACAAGCTCGTGAAAATCTACGGTAAATGTTAATAAATATGGAGTCTATTTAGGCCTAATACTTCAACTAAAGAGTAGCATTCCTCTTCCTCCTACTCTTCCTCCTCCAAATCCTCATCCTCTTCTCGTCTTCTTTCTCGTCCTCATCCTCGTCCTCTTCGTCTTCATCGTACTTCTCGTCCTCCACCTACTTCTCTTCCTCCTCCTCTCCTGATCCTGATCCTGATCCTCATTCTCTTTCTCGTCTTCTTTTTCTTCCTCCTCCTCAACTTTGTCCTCATACTCGACCTCTTCCGGTTAGTATACCTCGTTTTTTCTTCTTCCTCGTCCTCCTCGTCCTACTCCTACTCCTATGTTCTAATCCTCCTCTCCCTTCTCCTGCGTCACATCCACATCCTCCTTCTCCACCTCTTAATTTTCCTCGTCCTTTTTCTTTCTCGTCGTCTTCCTCTTTCTCGTCCTTTTACTCTTCACATTCCTCATACTTCCCCTCCTCCTTATCCTCACTCTCTTCCTGTCACGCTGTTTCTCGTCTTCCTCTTGCTTCTCCTGCTCCTCCAACTGTTACACCGCCTTATCTTTCTCCTCTTCTTCCTCCTTCTCCACACAATGCTCTTTCTTTTCCTCTACCTCCTCCTTTTTCTCCACTTCCTCTTCTCTTCCTCTTCCTCCTCGCGCTCCTCTTTCTCTTATTCCTCCTTCTCCTCTACCTCCTCAACTTCTTCCTCCTTAAAAATCTCCGCGTCCTCGTCCTCGTCCTCTTCCACTTCCTTGTCCTTTTCCTCTTCTGCTTCTTCTTCCGCTTTCGCTTACTTTGAATATGCCCAATGCCATGCATGCCTCATGACAGTTCGTAACAGTTAGTACGTTGGCAAAGATGTCGTGTGTAGGTTCAGCTCAAATTTCAATTTGTCCACACGCAGTAGCATTCCATTTTGTCAGACCCCAATCTCATCTTGGCTTCTTTGTTGGAATGCCCATAGCCTACATGGCACAAATTTGATTCGAGATTTAGTCATAGATGCAGATTTTTGGAGAACCATCATCATCATAATCAATAGTAAAATTATTAATCTGACTCAATAAAATAGTTTTTTGCTATTTTTTGTCACGTTACGTTTTTGGGTTTTAGGATCGTCAAAAAACGGCGGTGACCACTGACCACCGGGGCCTCACTAAAAGTGATATAACTTTTGTTCTGTTTGAAATATTTTGATGATATCTGGCCATCATATGCCTAAATATGAATTGTCTTTAAGCCTAAGCATGTAAAATTTCATTTCGAAATTCTTACTTTCTGTCAAGACATTAGCAAAAAACTTAAAGTTTTTTGCCCACCCTGTATATCTTTCATTTTTCCTGTATTTTGAAGGCACGTTAGTAGTAGTTAATCTTCGCTTCTGGATGTCTTTTATTATTTCCTGAGGGGGGTGCTCGGTAGTACAGTGGTTAGCGCGCTGAACTGTCAACCAAGAGGTCGGGGGTTCAATTCCCCGCCGGGGCAGAAATTTGTTACGAGATTTCTGTTCCACAAGCCGACTCAGCTATGATGAGTACACGGTCAGTGGATGATGAGACGGCGAGGGAGAGGATTGGTCACCGCCCTTTGGATGTCTTTTATTATTTCCCCCTCTGATTCCTCCTCTTCTCCTTTGGATGTCTTTTATTATTTCCCCCTGATTCCTCCTCTTCTTCTTTAGGTTATTTTATTATTTCCTGATGCATAATTAATTCTTTGGCTTGTTTTTTAAGAAACCTGATTTTGAAGATAAATTAAGCTTAATTAGTGTTAAATTCAGTAATAAAGTCTTAGTAATTCATATAAGTTGGCTGCTATGGTAATGGTGCAGAACAACAGAATACGGTATTGATCCACAGCATACTGAGCGAGCAGGCCTTGTATGCATGAGCGCTCATGCAGCAACCAAGCAACAAAGCAACAAAGCAGCAGATGTCTCGATCACGACACAACAACCTAGCTGGGAGCGGCCTCGATCACGACAGCACGGCTAGGCTAGGACTATGAGTCGGCGAAGCACGCAGCCGTTGGCTGACGTGGCTACCATGAAACACCTGGATACATAAACCTTGAAGATACGTATTCGTTGTAAGGGCGTCGTTCTATACAGGTGAGTAGGCTATAGAGCATTGTCTGTTGTAGGCTAAATTTTTTGATTTTACGAAAATTAGTTGTTGTTTTAAATCGGTTTAAAATGGTTGACTTCGTTAAGGATAGGCCTATGGCTAAGTTTTCAAACGATACAATCTACCTAGCAATAGATACCGCGTGTGATAATAATTTTGACGACAAAACATTGATTCGAGGAACATGATAGTTTACATATTATCAAGCTAGGATACACGCGTATGAGCATGGCAAACAGAAGGTATCGTTGTGTCGTTTTATAGTTCAGACCAAATTCTATAAAATAAAATGTCTTAAGAGGGGTGTAAAATTACGTGCGTGAATGTAAACACTACCTCTCTGATATGCTAAAACTTAGCGTAGTGCTGTAGCCGTAGTTTCTTCCTGTATAACTCTTTTAACGAAGCAAAATACACCAATTCAATCGGATATGAAGGGTTGTCTAAATTCATTGGAAAGTCATTATCATGATTTAGAATAAAGTGATTGTATTCTTCATTTGTTCGTAGTCTATCTGAGGAAGAATCGAGTCCCGAAAAATTTACTATCTCGGGATTCAGCCGTTGGTCTTCCATGAGGTCTTTGTCGCTTCGGCGGTTTCTTGAGGATGTTTCTCGGAAGCTCAAGACGACAATTTTTACAGTTAATTAATGGAGGTTGAAGAAGAACAAAGAAGGGATTCGATGATTTTGTATAATCCTTAATCTAATTGGATACTTGTCTTCACATAGCCTAACGTATTAAAATTAGTAGAAATGGTTGTTGTTTAGATCAGAATCATAAGAACCATGGTAGGTCTAATTGTAAATTTGTAGGACTTGTAGCGACGGAGGAGGTGATTATATTATTGTCATCGCCAAGGCGAAAATCGATTGCAATGACGCAGTTCAGCAGACGCATTCATATAGCACGGCGCGCATGCGCCTGACTTGACCTGATTCTGGTATCACCCATGATACCGTATATAGGTCACAAGCAGCTCACGCAGACGCATTCATATAGCACGGCACGCATGCGTATGACTTGACCTAGATAATCTATCATCGATGATAATTTATCTAGGTCACAAGCAGATCACGCAGACGCATTCATTTAGGACGGCACGCATGCGTATGACAGTAGAACTTATTATTAAAGCTTGCTTCGAGACTTGCGAATGTTATTAAAGCGTGCTTCATAATCTGTGAATGTTATTTCAGCATAGGTGGAAACCTGGTCGAACAGTTTGGGGGACGAAGGACGAAGGAGTGGTCGGAGGGAAGAAAATTTTTCACTGCCCCCAAAAAGTTGATGACCAAAAAGTTGATGACCAAAAATTTTTTTTAACTTTTTCTTTTTAACTTTTTTTTTTTACTTTTTTTTTTTTTTTTTTTTTTTCGTAACTTTTTGTTCTTAACTTTTTTTAAATGACAGCAAGAAGACTTCTTATAATTTCGGTATAATACTTATCAAATCCTTATTGTCAACCCATGAATTGAATGAATCATCATAGCCTAACCATTTAACCAAAGACCGATTTCCTCTTTTTCTTATAATCTTTTCTATTTTAAATGTATCTTGCGTTGTCGATTGTAGTTCAGCTTCATAAAATGTCCCTTGTATTTGTTCTCCATGATAGTCAGATATTTTATAGGTTATAGGGTCTGTGTATTGGATTTGTGTTATAGTAAAAATTTCTTGTGTCCAACGATTTGTGTAGCCTTTCTCAAATGTCTTTTTCTTCTTAGAAATTCTTACTTTATCTCCTACTGAAAATGTAGGTTTAACAGTTTCAGGTACAGCATCACCATACAGATTCACCCACACAACCCATTCGTTTGCTTTGATGCTCGCTTTAACAGGAGTCATTTTAATGGAAGAATGTCTTGTGTTGTTGTATAAACTAACCATATTATCTAAAACATCGATATATCTCTGAGTTGAGTTTGCTGTAAAATATTTAAACATCTTCTCTTTTACTGTTCTATTAAATCTTTCTACGATACAAGATTTCTCTTCATTCTCAGTTGAGTACAACTGCATACCTAATGATTTTACCTGTTTATTATAGAATTCTGTTCCCTTATCGACCCAAAGTTTTTCACCCCTTCTTTTACTCGTATTAAATATTTTAACGAAAGCATCTGCCACAGATTCTCCGCGCTTATCTTTTAACGGCTGAATAAATGCATACTTGGAAAATATATCGATGACGCTTAACAAATATTTCACACCAGAATTAAATTTAGCATAAGCCTGCATGTCAATCAAGTCAGCCGCCCAAACTTTGTCCACTCCCTGAACATAAACAACTCGCTTCCTGAACTTCCTGACTATAGGTTTATGCAATTCGTCAGCAAGTTGGTCTGTCCATCTCAGAGTTTTTTTTTCAACCCCATTCCAAAATGGGTTTTCGTTGATAAAATTGGTTTAACTATAGATCGTTCAATTCGTTCGCGGAACGAAGGATTAGGTATATTATTTAATTCATCTATCATAGCTCTGTCAGCGACGTTTCTCCCTGCTGTATCAGTATGTTTAGCATAAGCCATGTCATGACGATAGGCTGCTGCATCAACCCTATCTACTGGTTTACTCCAATCTTTTGGTGTTCCATCAGGATTCAATCTCAAATCCAATCGAGTACCTGGACCCGTGAAAGAATGTCCTGGAAGATGCATTTCACCCGGGTACTTTGCCCATGGAAGTTTAATATTAGAAGTAGCAGAATTGAGAGCTGATACCAAATCACCACCTGTAACAGTGGACATTTTAGTAAACTGAGTTTTTCTAGCGCCACATTCAACGCATACACATCTAAGCATAGGTCTGCCATTCTTACTGACAACTCGTTGAATATCTCTACACTCAGTTTGTCGCTTACATTTTACGCAATACGAGCTGTGCTCCATTTTAATATAATATAATTAAAATGGAAGTCCAAGACCTATCGTGGAATGAAGAATCAAGTAAACGCTTTAACAGTCCTCTCCTACCAAGAAGCATCAGAGGTTTGATCGTCGGTAAGTCTCAATGCGGCAAGACAATATTACTACTTAATTTATTACTGAGACCTGGTTGGTTAGACTATGATAACTTGCAAATTTTTGGAAAATCGCTTTTTCAATCAGAATACAAGATACTAAAGAAAGCATTCGAAGAGAAATTACCAAAGGAAGCAATTATAAGACTTTTTGATAATCGCGATGAAATCATGAAATTAAATGTATCACCGACCGCCGTAGTCGAGGAGATGTCTAAAAACATGGCCAAAAAATCGGATATAGAATGCAAGTTCTTTGAAACCTCTGAAGATGTTCCAGATCCACGAGACTTAAGTCGAGATAAGAAGAATCTCATGATTTTTGATGATTTACAGTTAGAGCGACAAAATAAATGCGAATCGTATTATATAAGAGGTAGGCATAGTAATGTAGACTGCTTTTACCTAGCACAAAATTATTTCAAACTGCCTAGACAAACTATAAGAGAGAATGCTAACTTTATATGTCTATTCCCTCAAGACCTCAAAAATATTAATCATATATACAGCGATCATATAGGCGTAGATGATATGACTATTGAAGAATTTCGAAAACTATGCAAAACTGCGTGGGATGAAACGCATGGTTTTGTGGTTATAGACCTTACCAGTAAAACAAATAAGGGCAGGTACAGATCTGGATTAGATAAATTTTACATTAAATAAAAGCAATAATAAAATGATAACAAAATTTAAGATTTTATATTCTAGGTTTAAAAATAGCTATCTAAAATGGAAACCCTTCTTGACGAAATTTTATCTAATACTCAAACGATTGCACGCAACACAGAGGCTAAAGAATCCTTTTGCATTTTGTTGAGCGAAAGGAACACACGAATTCGAACGAAATTTAATCCACTAATCGAACTGGACAAAAGTAAAAAATATGAAATGGCCCTTGTTAATCTTGAAACGTACTACAGTTTTCCTAATATATACGAAACAAATAATAAATTCGTATATTCGTCAGATAACGGTGTAACGTGGGAAGATTTAGACATTCCAACCGGTTGCTACGAAATCGATGACTTGAACGATTACATACAGAGAATTCTAAAAGAAGAAGGTCATGGTCAATGTATAAAGTTGCGACCAAATAACAACACGTTAAAGGCGGTTTTGGAAATTGATGAGAACTATAAAGTTGATTTTACAGTAGAAAATTCAATTAGCACCGTTCTAGGATTTCAGCGTCGTGTATACTCCGAAGGATATAACGAATCCGAGCACATAGTCGATATAAACAGCGTGAATAGTTTACGAGTTACGAGTGATGTAATAGGATCATCGTATGCCAACGGAACTACGGAGAACATAATTTATTCTTTCTTTCCATCGGTCGGGCCTGGTTATAAGATAATCGAATCTCCTCATAATCTCGTATATCTTCCAATAACGCTATACTCTATTTCATCGATGGAAACAAAACTAATAGACCAAAATGGAAAACTAATTAATTTAAGAGGTGAGGAATTGTCGATACGATTTCACATAAGAGAGGTTTAATTTAAAGTTTATATTTAATATAAGATGAGCGCTTACGCTAAGGTTAAAGTTAATATTTCTGAAGGGCAAAAAGAGAAGATTAAGCGAGCTGTTCAAGTCGGAACTGGGGTGAGTATAAGACTTTCTCATGAAGACATAACTGGTGAGCATGTATTAGCTCTAAACCAGAGGCAAATTAACAAGTTAACTAAAGCGTATCAGAATGGAACTGGTTTGACAATTAAAATGGGTAAAAAGCAATTAGAAGACAATGCGAGAGTCGAAGGCGGATTTATTGGCGCTATTCTACCGTTCTTAGCAACAGCCGGAAAGTTTCTTCTGTCTAGTGTTCTTCCGAGTTTAGCCACAGGAGCCTTAACAGGATTGGGTTCTGCAGCTGGTTCCAAAATTGTCGATAAAATTAGTGGATCTTCGATCTCACACCCGATAAGTGGATCTTCGATCTCACACCCGATAAGTGGATCTGGCGTGCTGTACGTTAAGAAAGGAGGAATATGCTGTAAGATAGTGCCTGCTGGGGAAGGTCTTTTTCTATCTCCGTGGAAAAAGGGTAGTTCGATATCGGGTTCTGGTCTGTTTATGAAAAGAGGAGCAGGATATATCAGCGGTGAAGGTCTTATCTTGGGACCCAATTCACCATTTAAAAATATTCCTATTCTTGGAATGTTACTTTAAAAAACCACTTATATAAATGTCTGGATACGGTCACCCAATACACAAATTTATCACCAAACGAAAGCCTCGTGTGAGTACGATAATTTGGTTGCCTAAAGTGGTCACTCACGCTCCTGCAAGGCAACGAGCAGGCGACAGATATGAGATTTTTGCTCAGCAAGCGATAACGATTGAACCAAAGACAAATATTACAGTAGAAGTAGGCCTTGGAGTCCGAATGACCAGTGGAATGTGTCTAGTCTCTCTCAGGCAGAAGTTGAAACAACTCAGACTGAGCCTTCAAGATGGTACAGTACTAGAGGACGCAGAGGATATAATAATTACAATACAAAACAACTCCGATTCACCAGTTACTATAAACGAAAAAGACTCCATATGTTATGTTAATTACTACGATGCATAAATTGTACGTTTTATGTTTACGTTTTATGTTTACGTTTTACGTTTACGTTTTACGTTACGTTTTAAACATTATAATAAAAAATGTCACTACTGAAAATTAGCGATCCTGCAAAAAGAGATTTTATTATCGAAGAGTTTTTAAAAACGAAAAAAAATATTAAACAAAACCATCTCTCAGAGAGAATAGATGATCTTGGACTTCAACGAGAATTAACGAAAATCTACAAACCAATAGTCGACTCTCAATCAGCAATTTCGAAAGAACAAAACGCTTTGCTGTCGACAATAAAGGATAATTCTGCAGCAACATCACTCGCTCTAAAATCACTTCCAGATTCGTTGAAAACTATTCAATTTCCCCAGTATCCGTCTATAGAGGCGTACGATGACGATGACCCAGTAGAAGACATTAGAAGGTTAGAATTAGGAAATATTGCAGTTGAATACCTTAAAAAATATGCTTCTGATAAAAGACTTGTGGATACAACATTCGGATTAAGATCAAGAGATGGAAAATTCTACATCGGTGACAGCGAAGCCTCAATCCAAGGAAATAATATTACAGTTGGAACCACAACTTATCAAGGAACTCCAGGATTATGGGAATTGTTAACGTTAGCTAGTCCAAACAGTTCAATTTATGATAATCGTGATCTCGAAGAATACGCCGAGATTCTAATTAAAACGAATGCCATGAGTCAGCCAAATAAACCAAACAAACCTAAATCGTCTAGAAGTGTAAAATATGCAAAGATAATAAAACCCATATGGGACGATTACATGAAGTTAAGAGGTAAAACAGGAAGCGGAATAATTACCATTCCTTCAGATCCTAACGAATTAGTAAAACAATTAGAGTTGCGAATATATAGCTACAAAGCGGGAAATACGGGTGTAAGAAATGAAATTGTAGGTATGACGGATGAGTTACTAAGACAAAGAGTGATAACCAAAGATGAATATAAAAAATTGATGATCTAATTAAAAATTGATGATCTAATTTAAAAATTGATGATATAGAAATGCTGGTCGTTGCGAGAAGAAGTTATAAAAAAGTACACGTTGTCGGTGGAGCAGGAATATTCGATTCCATTGCAGGATTTCTCAAGAGACTACTAACTTCGAATGCAGCCAAACAAATTGCGAGCACAGCTGTCAAAGAGATTGGGAGTGTTGCTAAGGATAAGGCTATCGACGTTGGAAAACGATTACTCAATAAGATACTCCCACCAACCACCGTTCAACAGCCGATAACTCAGGAAACTAAAGTCATTCTAGCTAGATTACTCGGGTCGAATCCGCAAATGACGGGAGGAGCTATTAGAATTCAAGATCTAGTAAAACGCTTAAACGGAGGTGGTTTGAAAATGGCTTAAACATATTTTCTTATTTAAAAATATATGTATAATAAAATGCAATCCGATATTCTAAGATTCACAGAGCAACCATTGATCGATGAAGGTATCGAGCGATACGAATGGCACGAGTACGAACCTGTAGCGAGAACTAACCTTAACAGTTCTGGTGAAATAAGAATAAATATTGAATTACAAGACTTATACAGTCACCCAGCAGAGTCATATCTACAATTCGAAGGAAGACTAATTAAAGCCGATGACACCGCATACGTTAATGCCGATTTAGTCGCTCTTACGAATAATGGGCTTATGTATCTATTCAGTCAAATATCCTATCAGTTATCTAATCAGGAAATCGAAACGCTATTTCATCCGGGTCAAGCTACAACGATGCTCGGTTTACTTACGTATCCAAACGATTTTCAGCTGACTCAAGGCTTAAATCAGCTGTGGTATAAAGACACTGGGGCGACTGCTGTTATTGCGGACAACCCCGGATTTGCCACTAGACAAAGCTTTCTCATTCGCAAACCAAACACTAAAGGAATGTTCAGCTTTATTGTTCCGTTGAAGCATATTTTCGGGTTTTGCGATGATTACGACAAGATTATTTACGGCTTTAAACAGACGCTGACTTTAGTTCGTAAAGCCGACGATGATGCAATATTCCGAGATAACGCTGCAGCTGCTGGAAAAGTTGCGATAAACAAAATTTCATGGTTTATTCCACACGTTATTCCTTCCGATATGGAACGAATGCAGTTGTATAAGACGATTGAATCGAAATTAACGTTGCCAGTTGCGTATAGAGCTCGTCAATGCGACACAATAACGGTTCCTCAGTCGACAAGTTTCAGTTGGCGTCTTAGCGTAAAAACATCACCTGAGAAACCTAGATATATCATCGTAGGATTTCAGACGGACCGTAGCGGTAATCAGGAAAGTAATCCAGCACTCTTTAATCACTGCGATCTCAAGAACATTTATGTTATGATGAATCAAGAAAGATATCCAGCTGTAGATCATAACCTATCGTTTCCTAATCAACAATTCTCCAGAGCGTACAGAGACGCGTCCTCCTTTAGTCAAAAATTCTATGGTATGGATAAGTTGATTACCCAAAGCAATATAACACCTGTAGATTATAAAGAATTATACCCGTTGTTCGTGTTCGATGTAAGCAAACAATCCGAGCGTTTGAAATCTTCAGTCGTTGATATTCAAATTAAGGCTCTTTTCAATGCAGCAGTGCCAGCCGACACAGAAGCGTATGCTGTCGTAATTTCAGATAGGTTGCTGCAGTTCCAATCGGATGGACAGAAAATGAGTGTAGTGTATGGAAAATTGATTTAAAGAATACTTATATATTATGAAGCTACCAGAGCTTAGAATGTTAGCCAAGCATCACGATGTTACAGGCACTTCGCATCTCAACAAACCTCAAATGATAGCTGTACTGATTGAAAAGAATATTCTTCCGACGGACTACAAGTCTGTGTCATATCGACATGACACGTTGGGTAGTATCAGGAAACAACCGAGAAGAGTAGATATTATAGATCGAGAGACTGGCGTTGTTACCTCGTATCCATCGATGTATAAAGCTGCTAAGGCGTACGGTCAGAGTGCTGGCATAATAGCTTATCATAACGGAAATGTCTGGAGAGATAGATACGAAATTAAAGTGTATGAGAGATAAAAATGACATGAAATTAGTGGATCTTCGATCTCACAGATAAGTGGATCTTCGATCTCACATGTTTTAATATTTTTGCGTGGTAAGATAAAATGGATTTAAAGAAAAGTAGTTTAAGAAACATGAACCATGTTGAACACTTGCTCGACTCGCCGGTTCCTGACATTAAGGTTCCTACGCTTACGTCTAAACCTGGTAAATACAAACCAGTAGCGCCTAAGAGAAAATACAAAAATAGGGTTAGAGCTAAAATAAATGATTTTGCGGATTGGCTACTTAGTTATGTGCCCGAACAAGCAGAGGTTAATGAAAAACTAGAATCATTGAAGTCAACTGTTTCTAGGATATTTGATAAAATTAAAATTCGAGAAACGGCGTCGGCTATTAAAGGATTCACCAAGCAGTATAGAATAGATGGAATTAATGGAATGGACGCCTCTTCGTTTCTTGATTTCGTTAGACCGCAGGTAGTTAATCTGTTGTCGAACAATCGCCAGACAAAGACTAATTTAGTTCTTACTTGTACTATGGAACGAGTAGATATGAAATCGGGAATAGTTAATTCTGAGGATATACCATTCGTTTCCAGGGCAGAAGTTATTTTAGAAGCAACCGACTTGAATGAAATATACAGCAGAAAAAAGGATAAAATCATGGAGTCTATTGCTAGTTTTCAGATGCAAGGAAGTAATTGGAGATTTAAAGCTGTTGTAAAATTAGATATAAATACAGTAAAATATACCCCCTTGAGAGGTAGTTCTTACATTCCACTTCCCAGCTTCTTAGCTAATAAAAAGGCTATTATTAACATGAAAAACGACGACGAAGAATGTTTCAAATGGTGTATCACTAGAGCTTTGAATCCGGTTGTGAAAAATCCGGAAAAAATAAAGAAAGCTTTGAAAGAACAATCGAAAAAACTTAATTGGAGTGGTATTGAGTTTCCGGTAGCGACTGATGCTAATGTGATAGGTAAATTTGAGAGAAATAATAATATTAGTGTTAATATATTTGGTTACGAAAAACATGTCTATCCGCTTTATCTGTCTAACTGTGAAAGCGATATTTGTGTAGATCTATTGCTTATTTCCAACGGAGAACGGAAACATTATTGCTGGATAAAGAATTTTAACCGATTGATGACGTTCCGAACAGCAAATTCGCATTATTCAGCGCACTATTGTAAAAGGTGTATGAATGGTTTCACAACGACAGAAGCGCTTAACAACCATGATGAGTACTGCAAACACCATAACGCACAAAAAATAGAAATGCCAGAACCAGGAACTATGTTAAGTTTTAAAAATTATAACAATTCTATGAGGGTTCCGTTTATAGTCTACGCAGATTTTGAGTCTTTTGTAAAACCGATCGATACATGCCAACCAAATCCAGAGTTGTCGTACACTAATAAATATCAAAAGCATATTCCTAGCTCCTTTTGTTACCACATAAAATGTTTCGACGATAGTGTATATTCTCAAGATCCTGTGACGTTTACGGCTGAAAGCGAAGATGATGATGTTGGTCAAATATTTGTAGATAAACTAGAAGAGAATATAAAACAAATATATAATCAATTTAAATTCCCTAAGAAGATGATATTTACAGAAGAGGACAAGAAGTGTTTTGATGGAGCTACTATATGCCATATCTGTGAAAAAACGTTGGGCGAAGACCGAGTGAGAGATCACTGTCATCTTAGCGGTAAATTTAGAGGGGCTGCTCATAACATTTGTAATTTAGACTATAAAGTCCCCAAGTTTTTCCCTGTAGTGTTTCATAATCTTTCCGGGTACGATTGTCATCTGTTCATTAAGAAACTGAGAGGTAATAATGGAGAGAAAATTAATTGCATACCTAATAACGAGGAAAAGTATATATCTTTTAGCAGAGAGGTCGTTGTTGATAAGTTTGTAAATAAAGAGGGAAAAGAGATTACCGTCAAGCGACAACTGCGTTTTATCGACAGTTTTAAATTTATGGCTTCTAGTCTTGATGCTTTATCGAGGAACCTAAGCAAAGACCAGTGTAAAAATATTGGGAAACGATATACTGGAAAGAAGCTCGATCTTTTGCTGAGAAAAGGCATATATCCTTATGACTACGTCGATTCATTTACTACCTTTAATGAAACCGAACTACCACCAAAATCCGCATTCTATTCTAAGCTAAATGATTCGAATATTAGCGATGAAGACTACGAGCATGCAAAAACGGTATGGAAGGAATTTGGATGCAAAACATTCAGAGAATATCACGATTTATACAACGTTTCGGATGTTCTGTTACTTGCCGATGTTTTCGAAAACTTTAGAGATGTGTGTATGAAGAACTATACGCTTGACCCTGCATGGTATTTTACATCTCCTGGTTTAGCCTGGGATGCCGCTTTAAAATTGACAGGCGTGAAATTGGAGTTATTGAATGATTATGATATGATTCTGATGCTTAGGCAAGGGATGAGAGGAGGAGTGAGCACAATATCAAATCGTTACGGGAAAGCGAATAATAAATATATGAGCGATTTCAATAGTAACGAAAATTCTACATTTATTACTTACCTGGATGCGAATAATCTATATGGATGGGCTATGATCAAAAATTTACCTACTCACGGGTTCAAATGGATGAACGAAGATGAATTAAAAAATTGGAGAAGTATTCCATGCATATTGGAAGTTGATTTGGAATATCCTAAAGAGTTACACGACCTGCATAACGATTTTCCGTTAGCTCCTGAAAGCATTGAGATTAACAAAGTCAAAAAGTTAATTCCAAACTTAAACCATAAAAAGAAGTATGTGCTGCATTACGATAATCTGAAGCTGTATGAGAGCTTGGGTTTGAAAATAACAAAAGTGCATAGAGGTGTACTATTCGAAGAAAGTGATTGGTTGAAAAAGTATATCGATTTAAATACAGCTCTTAGAACGAAAGCTACTAATGACTTTGAGAAAGACTTTTTCAAGTTAATGAATAACAGTGTCTTTGGAAAAACTTGTGAGAACATTGAAAATCGTGTTGATGTAGAGTTAGTGTGTCAAGAGGAGAGGGCTATTGAACTAGCCGCTAAACCTAATTATGAGAGATGTACTATTTTCGATGAAAATCTAATAGCCGTTCACATGAAAAAAACTAAATTGTACTATAATAAACCTATATATCTTGGCATGTGTATATTAGACTTGAGCAAAACGTTGATGTATGAATTTCATTACAATTACATCAAGGATAAATACGGAAATAGAGCTAAATTATTATTTACCGATACAGATTCTTTGACATACGAAATTAAAACTGAAGACTTTTACTCAGATATCGCAGGCGATATTAAGACTCGATTCGACACGAGTGAATACCCGAGAGATCATCCATCTGGTATTGAGGTTGGAGTAAATAAAAAAGTTATTGGAATGTTCAAGGATGAAGCTAGTGGGAAACAGATAAAAGAATTTATTGGACTCAGAGCAAAGTTGTATTCTTATAAGATGGCTGCTGGAGATGAGCACAAGAAATGTAAAGGTATTAAGAAGAATGTTGTCCAGAAAACTATTACTCACGAAGATTATAAAGACTGTTTATTTACTAAAAAAGAACAACAACGAACGATGAATGTTATTAGATCTTATCATCACGATATTTATACAGAAGAAATTAATAAAGTTGCATTATCTGCAGATGACGATAAACGGGTAATAATGGAGGATGGAATTCATACTTTGGCATATGGTCACTACTCGTTGAAAATTTTTAATTAATGTTTATATTAAATAAATGAGCGTCAAACAAATCGATGTTTGTGGAGTAGTGCTACCGAATATTGCTTTGTCGAATGTGGATCTAATCGAAGCGGCTAAGAAACTAAATATTCCGAATTTTAGAGGCGTTTTCGTGCGAGACGAGCTGCCGAATAAACCTAGACGGATTGAATGTGGGATATTGAATCTAGACGATTCTAAAGGAACCGGTCAGCATTGGTGCTCTTTCTTAAAGAGCGGTAATGAGAAAATATATTTCGATAGTTACGGCCTTCCTCCCCCTCTAGAACTGATAAAGTATTTACGCCGTCCAGTGTTATATAACAGCGAGCGAATACAACCCGATAACGAAGTATTTTGTGGTCATTTGTGTTTGTATGTATTGAAGATGGTGGGTGATGGAATGAATTTCCAAGAAGTTATAAACGGCTTGCATTAAAAATTATTTTATATATAAAATGCCTGTCGATAAATTTGGTCACACCGATTTTGGAGGAACATCACGAAGAGTAATCGCTGGAGGTGTAACTCTTAGTCAAATAAATGCTAATTTTCTTCGATGTGATGGAGCAAATCTGCCGACTGGAAATTTAAAAATGAATGGACATGTGATAAAAGGTCTCCCAGTAACGAATACTTCGACAGCCGGAATGGATGAAGCTTTAAGTAGGGGGCAAGCCATTGATTTGATAACGAATCACAACGATTCTCCGTCCAACGATAATCATTTGACGAATAAGAAATACGTTGATGCTTCGAAGGTGTCTAAGGCAGGTGATACAATGGCTGGCGACTTGTTCTTAAACGTTGGCTCCGATCGTCTGCGTTCAATGTGTTGTAAGGACTTGAGAGGAGAAAATAAAGAATTCACTATTTTCTTAGGTAGTATACGAAATAAACTACAATGTTCGTTAAACAATCCTATTACATTACAATCGACTGAAGGATTACTATGCAAAATAGGCGTAGAAAATATAATGAGAATCGGTAGAGCGTCTAACGATCGAAAAATCGACGTTTATCAAAATATCCTAATGAATAGTAATAATATCAACGATTTAAGCGATCCTCTTTCAGCTCAAGATGCTGCTACAAAGAATTACGTCGATAAATCTCTGAAAAAGTGTCGTGCTGGGTATATTCCTCCCTTGGAAGCTGATGTAAGTGTAACAGGATTCGTTGCTAGCGCCAGTTCTTGTTTTGCCGGAAGCAAAGCCTACCATGCTTTCACTAATCTCACTGACGATGTTAACGCAGCTTGGGTTTCGGGTGAAGATGAAACTGTTTGGTTACAAATTAAATGTCCTGAGCCAGTTAAAATTTGGAGAATTGCGTTGAAAACCGTATCTGTATCTTATTGGAATTTATCCGCTAGCAATGATGGAGCAGTGTTTGCACACTTACATACATCTTCAACTCCTTCAGAGACTATTCCGACATTTTTTAATATTTCTACTACGGATGCGTATCAATATTACAGAGTTAGAGTACTGGCAAAGGATAACGATCTTCCACGAGGGATTCAGGTAATGCAATTATATGTATACGATGACTAATCTGCATTAAAAATTATTATTATATATAAAATGCCTGTCGATAAATTCGGTCACACCGATGTTGGTTCATCGCAAAGAGTAATCGCTGGAGGTGTTACTCTTAGTCAAATAAATGAGAGTTTTCTTCGATTGGATGGAGCAAACATCGCGACTGGAAATTTAAAAATGGGTGGTCACAAAATTAAAGGACTGCCCACAACGAAGCCTTTGACAGCAGGAATGGATGAGGCCTTAAGTTGGGGTCAAGCCATTGATTTGATAACGAATCACGACGATTCTCCGTCCAACGATAATCATTTGACGAATAAGAAATACGTTGATGAACAAGTTACATTGAAGGTGTCTAAAACTGGTGATACCATGACTGGTGATCTAATCTTAAACGTTGGCTCCGATCGTCTGCGTTCAATGGGTTGTAAGGACTTGAGAGGAGATAATAAAGAATTCACTATTTTCTTAGGTAGTATACGAAATAAACTACAATGTTCGTTAAACAATCCTATTACATTACAATCGATGGATGGATTTCGTTTTAGAATAAACAATGAAATCATGTTAGAGATGGTTAAGTCACTCGATGGCACTCCTCCGTCTAAAATAAATGTGTATAAGTCCATCTTTATGCATGATGCTTACATTACAGGACTACACGAACCCAACAACGCCAGCGATGCAGCTACGAAGCAGTATGTAGATTCTATCTCAATCGGTCCCGCGCTTAGCATTCATTCTTTAACTTGGCAATTCTTAATCGCTAAAACTCACACAAGAGTTACTTTCGATAGTGTAAGATTCAAAACCGATGGTGTTATAAGTGCGGGAATGACCCGTTTCACTCCCGGTAAAGCCGGATACTATTTCGTTTCGACGTACATAGAATTTGGTAACAGTAGTACCGCTCCTGGTAACGTCTACCTGTATAGAAATGGGGCGAATTACATGCAAATTGCGGGCGGAGGGGGAACGGGAGCTGCGTTTAACAATTCAACCGGTAGTTGCATAATTTTCGTAACCAATACCGATTTTCTCGAGATATTCGCTTATTCGCACATCGCACTAAATATATTAGCTAGAGACTTTTCGGCAGTATTCTTACGACCTTAATTTCCTTGCTGATCGAAATAATAAAAGACTTCCAAAGGGCGGTGACCAATCCTCTCCCTCGCCGTCTCATCATCCACTGACCGTGTACTCATCATAGCTGAGTCGGCTAGAGGAACAGAAATCTCGTTACAAATTTCTGCCCCGGCGGGGAATTGAACCCTCCGACCTCTTGGTCGACAGTCCATCGCGCTATCCACTGTACTACCGAGCACCCCCCTCAGGAAATAATAAAAGACATCCAGAAGCGAAGATTAACTACTACTCACGTTCGACCAGATGACTAAAAAAGGGTCATTAGCTTTTTGAGAATGGGAGTTTGGTATATTTTCAAGACATTTCGACCCGATGATGGTTTCCAATCCGGGCACTCTACCTACATGCCCCTAATGAGTATGCAAGACAAAATCTCCAATGCAATTGAAAATAACCAGTACGCAATAGGAATCTTTTTCGACCTGGCAAAAGCATTTGACACTGTTAATCATGATATCTTACTAAAAAAACTAAGCACTTATGGGATCCGGGGCACCCAATTAAAGTGGTTCTCAAGTTATTTTACTAATCGATCCCAATTGGTTTCCTGTAATGGTGCTCTATCTAACCTTCGGCAAATTAATTTTGGAGTACCCCAGGGGTCAATTCTCGGTCCTTTGCTGTTCCTGATCTATGTCAATGATCTCCCTAATGCATCTTCTCTGTTGTACTTTATACTCTTCGCTGATGACCAATGTTATTCAAGTTAACTAAAACTGAAACTGAATTTGAGTTAACTGAAAAGTTCCATTTGAGTTAACTGAAACTAAAACTAAAACTGAAAAGTTCTGAAAACTGAAACTAAAACTAAACTGAAAAGTTTATAACTTAAACTAAAACTAAACTTGAAAGTTGAAAACTGAATTAATTTATTGTACAAACCAAATCGCGAAATGTCTGCAACAGTTAGCGGCGTACATGTATGAGAGCAATAAAATTATGTGTCAAGCAAACATCCGGTCTAACCATTTCTCTATCTGCTTTCTTCTTAGCGATCAGCCTATTGTAAAATGCGGTCAACCATAAAGATTGTCTGTGGCCAGTGACAAGATAGTGATGTGTATAATTAATTCGATTACAATGGGCCTGACAAGGCTGACATTGATTAGTTATTGTTACGGATGGCTGGGCACCGCTGACCACTGGGCAACCGAAGTTAGTTGCAGGTGCAGGTCCTATTTGAAGCATGGTCCGTGTAGGGGAAGAGTATTTGAACTTGAGCCTGTATTTTGAAACATAGGTAGCCTACGGATCACATGTACGATTGTACATGAATCCAATGTCAACAAACATTGTCTGTGAACCAATAAGGCGCAGAGAGAGGCTGTTACCTCATTATGCAAGAATGACTCGCATATAATTATGTTTGATGTTTGACATGACTGGCTGGTGGTGGTAGACCTAACTGAAACTTCACTGAACTTGGAACAGGGCGCTGAGTTTTATTACATCTCCATTAATGGATCCGAGATCAGACACTTTCGGATTACAGCATACAGGCAGACTCGTTTGACACTTACTGGCCTGTGCTGGTGTATTGGAAGGGCAGATTATATCATCACAGAATATAGACCATTCTCATACACATACTCCCAACACTTACTTTAAAAGTAGAGGTGTGCTGATGGGCAGCAGTTGTGACAGGAATTCTCAACATAGCAATCTTTATAAGGTAGCCTACTTAGCCTATGTTGAATCTGTGTTCACTGTTCAGCAGTTGAAGATTTTTATCCATCCCATTGTGCCAGATTACTGCACATAACTTTATCTAGTTTAGTATTTTTAAATTTCAATTTGGGTAAGTTACATTTACAATTCTTTCTTCATAAAATTCAGTACCGATATTTTTCTATGCCATTAAATGATGTTACTTTAGAGCAATGAGTATTTTTTAAACTAAACAGTGGAGCGCTTCAAAATGCATCTTAATTGCACGAAAACATGAATTTAGCAAAATCTCTTGCTCTTGCTGATAAAAATGAATGTCATTAAAAAAATTATTCAATTCCTTCTGTTGAAGGTTTACAAAAAACTTAATTAAAACTGAAAAGTTATGAAAACTGAAACTAAAACTAAAACTGAAAAGTGTTGAAAACTTAAACTAAAACTAAACTGAAAAGTTAAAACAAAACTAAAACTAAAACTTAAACTGAAAAGTAAATTGAAACTTAAATAACACTGCTGATGACACTAATGTATTTTACTCCAGCTCATCTCTTGAAACTCTATTTAATGACGTCAACTTTGAATTGAAAATGTAGCCGAATGGTTCCATGCTAATAAACTGTCGTTAAATCTGGATAAAACTAATTATATAATTTTTAAATCCCATAGAAAGAGTTGTCATACAGGAAACCTGGGGGTGTGCATTGAAGGGGTCCCACTCACCCAGGTAATATCAACCAAATTTTTAGGAGTGTATGTAGATCAACACCTAACCTGGAAAGATCACATAAAAACTGTATCTAATAAAATCGCTAAAAATCTTGGAATATTATCCCGTACCTCCCAGCTAGTGCCTCCTCAAATTCGTCTCACTTTGTATTACTCACTCATATACCCTTACCTCACATACTGTAACATAATATGGGCCTCTACCTATAAATCTAGTCTTCTGGATCTAATGAAGCTCCAAAAGCGAGCAATTAGATATATAGCAAACTTGCCCTATGGAACTCCGACTGAATCTAAATTCCACGAATACAGCCTTCTCAATGTTTACCAAATTAGACAGATGCAGATAGGTGAATTCATGTTTAAATATTTCCATAGCCTATTACCTCCTGTGTTTCAGGAATTTTTTATCCATACTACTGAGGTGCATTCATACCATACCAGACACGCTGATTCTTACCATTTGCCCCATGCCCACACAAACACTCGACGCTTCTCTGTTAAATACAGTGGAGTTCAATCATGGAATGTGATTCCTATTTCCATTAGACTGCTGCCTAGTCTTTGTCTTTTTAAGTTACGTTTGCGTTCCCTGATAGGCCTACTCAACATTAACTGTTGAATTATCCCGGCACGTTGTGACTAATTTATCCTATCTCCCGCATTAAGTTAATTTGGTGGCGACCTAAATTAGATTATAAATCCTACTACGTGTACTTGTGTTTTTCTCGACCATCCAATGACCTCCGTGCCTAAACCTCATACAACAGGTTCTTTGATCATCGATTGTGTAAATGTGCTTTAGTTAAGGTGTTTGCTTTTTATTTTTCCATAGTTATTTTGACTCATAATCTATGTCTGAACCACTCTATGGCAACTCAATGGCCATCATCATCTTGATGCTACCGCTCAGGGGACTCGCTTAGCGGGGTTGCAAGACCCTTTTGGGTCTCCTGTGCAATCAAATTCTAACTTTTGGCATCATTAGTTAAGTATTGCTTTTTTATATTTGTTAACCCTGTTTTCTTTGATGCCTGATTCGATTTGTTCTTGTTTTCTTGATTATTTGGTTGCCAAATAAAATGATTTGATTTGATTTGATTTGATGACTAAGAGAAAAATTAAAAGACAAAAAGTCATCAAATAAATTTTTCTGCCTAGGATCAACAAAAATTTTCCTGACCCAAGGTAAACAAAATTGGCCCCCTTCGAATTTTTTCCCCGCCTCTGATCCGGAGTGCGCTAATACCCATGGTAGTGCTCAAGGCCGTAGCCAGAATTTGATTTGGAGGGAGGGTGTTTCTTCGGCGGAGAATTTCTTACGAACTTTTTTTAGTTATCCGAAACGTCTTTCTTACCATTTTCTGTATAATTTCATGTGCTAGTGAATGCATTCTATTATTTTGTTTACATTTTTCATTTAGGGAGGCGTTTTCATGGTTTTATTTCGTGGTTTTTACATCATGTGCTAGTAAATGTACTATATTATTTTTTACATTTTCAATTTGGGGGGGGGGGCGTTCAAATACCCCAAACACCCCCTAGCTACGTACGGCCTTGGTAGTGCTAAAAGTCAGTGGCGTCTACCAATAGGGGGATGGTTGGGAGAACGTTCTCCACGGTTTCTGAAAGTGATGGGTTTAAATAGTGAATTGACGTTTTTCGGGTGCAAATTGGGGGGGGGGTTGCTGAATTTCGATTAAATAAACTTCTGGAATACGAAAATTATTATTTAGGTCTAGGCCTATGCAATGTATGCATCATCTATGTATTCAAAACACATAATTATCTCGGACTAACGAACTCATGGTTCGCTTGCTATATAAATACAATGAAACTTCCCTACCGTATGTTATGAGCGTTCTCGAAAAGTTACGGACCGATTGTTTTGAAAATTTACCAAAACCTTCCATTCCAATAGCACCGTGTTGTAAGATGCTTTTTCCGGAAAAAACGCAATCTTTTCCATAAAAAAGAGAACTTTGCATTCCATTCGACCGATTTCCATTTCAAATTCAATACATCCGCCCGTCGATCAGGGTTCCCAGATTTCGGAAACGCTTTGTCGCGAAATCAAGCTGTAAAGTCGCCCAAAAATCGCGAGATGACCAACTTACTGGAAGATTATCGCTGTCAGGAAGGAACGGTGTGAGGGAGAAAAGAAGGAAGAGGGAGCGGGACGAAGAGAAAGGGGAGGGAGGGAGGGAGGGAGGGAGGGAGGGAGGGAGGGAGGGAGGGAGGGAGGGAGGGAGGGAGGGAGGGAGGGAGGGAGGGAGTGAGGGAGGGAGGGAGGGAGGGAGGGAGGGAGTGAGGGAGGGAGGGAGGGAGGGAGGGAGGGAGGGAGGGAGGGAGGGAGGGAGGGAGGGAGGGAGGGAGGGAGGGAGGGAGGGAGGGAGGGAGGGAGGGAGGGAGGGAGGGAGGGAGGGAGGGAGGGAGGGAGGGAGGGAGGGAGGGAGGGAGGGAGGGAGGGAGGGAGGGAGGGAGGGAGGGAGGGAGGGAGGGAGGGAGGGAGGGAGGGAGGGAGGGAGGGAGGGAGGGAGGGAGGGAGGGAGGGAGGGAGGGAGGGAGGGAGGGAGGGAGGGAGGGAGGGAGGGAGGGAGGGAGGGAGGGAGGGAGGGAGGGAGGGGGAGGGGGAGGGAGGGAGGGAGGGAGGGAGGAATGGATGGTCGCTCTTTTCAGCCACAGCAATGCGTGGCCAGGTACAGCTAGTATAATATATTCTAATTATATAATATGGTAGAGAGTCTGACAATTCATAGACTAATACCATGTTGCAAGGTCACGGAATGACGCGGATCCTGGTTGAGAAGACAAACTCAGGAAAGGCATCAGCAATAATAATTGTTTATCTAGCTTTGCCAGCTTCTGTCGGGTGCCAATTAATTAAGCCAAATTAATAGAGTTTTTTAAGAGTGGTGCAAAACGTTGATTGTTCACCTATTTAAGAAACTTTAATTGGCCGGAAACTTTAGATAACTTTAAACACTTCGTAAACTTAAGCATAGCGTGTTGTGTGTTTATTATTCTTGTCGACTCAACGGACCATGCAGCTGTGCATGTCCACACGACACAATATAATTATATTATTGATTAAACTTATAGGCTACATGTATAGGCCTATTCGTTTAATTCAATATACAACAGATCGACAGAACGCTTTAGGTTGAGGCCTACATTAGCAAAATTGACAGTATGGTTGCTTAAAACTTATTGTCAAGATAATTAGTAGGCCTAGGCCTACATGTTTTTGAATAACATTCTTAGGGTTAAATTTTAACTATAGGCTTAGTCTTTCGCCCAATAATTGGGGCGGAGGAAATTGTGAGCCATGTCTCTAACGTTATAATCCCTAGGCCTGTAGGCCTAGTGAATCTCGATTGCTGTACTGCAGTAGTGGGATGAGTTTACGGAGGACATGAAGATCATTTCCCTGAACAGCTTTCAAAGCACCTTGTCAGCCTCTTGCGCTATTTAAAGTTCATGCTGTAGTAAGTGCAGAATGCAAGTAGCCAGCTCGTCTAAGTTTGCTTATGAGGCCTTTAAGACGAGTTTTGTCCAATTCACTTGCAAGCCTATACGGGTAACGGCCCACTATTCCGAGGGTCCACTATTCCGAAGGTCCACTATTCCGAAGGTCCACTATTCCGAAGGTCCACTATTCCGAAGGTCCACTATTTCGAAGATTGTTATATATCCCTCCCTTCGTCCCTCCGTCCGTCCCTCTGTCTCACTCCCTCCTTCCCTTTCTCTGCTCCCTCCCTCCTTCCTTCACCCTCGGTGTGAGGGAGGAAAGGAGGGGGAGGGAGCGGGACGAAGAGGGAGGGGAGGGAGCGGAGGGGAGGGATGGAGGAGGGAGGAATGCAGGGAGGCAGAGGAATGGACGGAGGGATGGATGGATGGAGGGAGGGAGATGGAACTGGTAGGGGGAGAAGGGTAGGGTGGAGTGGGAGGTGGAGGGAAGAGAGGAGATAGGGACGGAAGGAGGTAGAGGGGGATGGGATTAGGTAAAGGGAAGAGGGGTAGGGAGGGGGAGGAGATGGGAAGGGGAGGGGTGGAAAGGGTGGGGAAGGGAGGGAGAAAGGGGAGGGGTGGGAGGGGAAAGGGGAAGAGAGAGGATAGAGTAGGGGACGAGGAGGGGAGGGGAGGGTAAGCGGGATGGTGCGGGTAAGGGAGGTGGAATGGAGGTAGGGAGGGATTGTTGGACGCTCTTTTCAGCCCCAGCAACGCGTGGCCGGGTTCAGCTAGTATATATAAATAAAAATGTAAAATCTTTGTATTTAATCAAGGATCTCGGAAGGCTTTTGATCGATTCCTTTCAAAATTTTACCAAAATGTTCCGTTCAAATACGTTCGGGTTTGTAAAATGTTTCTTGGAAAAAGCGCAAACTTTTCGACAATTAGAAACAACTTTGCATTCGATTCGAGCAATTTCGATTTCAAATTTGCACAACGTTCATTTTAAAGCGGCCGCGTTTTTATGGCACATATCCGCACGTCCTTTTATAGCGCATATACCTAAGTAGCTGTCGGTTGTACAAAATCAAGGATCTCGGAAAGTTATTCACCGTTCTTGACCGATTCCTTTCAAAATTTTTACCAATTTCGAATGCGATCGCTTTTGTAAATGCTTTTTTTAAAAGCGCAATCTTTTCGCACAATTTTGCATTTGATTCGAGCGATTTCGATTTCAATTTTCACACAACCTTGGCTTCGCGAGTGCGGCCGAGTGGAGGGGGCAGGGGAGGAGGAAGGGAGGGGGAGGTGGTAGAGGAGGGTAGGGTATGGAAGGGAAGGGTACGAGAGGGGTAGGGAGGAGACGGAGGGGGGCGGAAGGAGGGAGAGGGGAGTGAGGGAAGCAGGGTAAGGGAGGTAGAAAGGGAGGGTTGAACGGTCTTTTCAGCCACAGCAACGCGTGGCTGGGCACAGTTTGTAATACATAAGATTGTTGAATAATAATTCCTGCTCAAAGCACAACTACTGCAATTCTCTTTTCCTCAACCTCGAATCCAAAAACCTCAAACGTCTGTAACTAACCCACAGCTTACTAGCCCGTGGTGTCATCAGGACGGGAAACCCAATCACAATCATAATTATCACTCCCATTCTCAAATTACTCCGTTGACTAAAAATCCCCGAGCTTCATAAGTTCGGAGATTACTGTAACGGCCAGTGTTGTTGAAAGTATCGGGCAAATTAACTTAAGTAAAAGTAAAAGTACTCAACACAAATTTTACTTAAGTAAAAGTAAAAAGTAGCCCCTTCAAATAATACTTTTTAAGTAAAAAGTAAAAGTACCGAGTCTTTCTATAAGCTTGACTCAATCGATTAGTAACCTTAAAAAATAATAAATTCTCGAAATGTCACTTATCGTTGAGTCTAGTACGCACTCTTCCGATTCATTGTTAGCACAATGCACAGCTGAAAAGTCGTTCTGCTGCAGAAATTGCAGTGCATCCAGCGTGCACCACCCATCGAAAATCAATTTTTAGGCATTCATATTTGAATAGTCTGTCTTAGCTTAGCGAAACGAAATGTTAATTTGCGCTTTGAAGTAACGAACATTGTAACGAGTGTCGCATAAATTGTAACGAAGTAAAAGTAAGTAAATATGGGTAAAAATTTACTTCGTTGAAAGTAAAAGTATTTCATTCTTTCGATACTTCGTTACATGTGAAAGTACTCAAACTTTTACTTAAGTACAGTAACGCGTTACTTTTACTTCGTTACTGTACAACACTGGTAACGGCCCACTATTCCGAGGGTCCAATATTCCGAACATCCGCTGTATTTTGTTCTGTAGGCCTATGCTTGGTGGTTATAGGTTTACGGTGAGTTAGGGTTAGGTTTAGGGTTCGGAATAGTGGACCTTCGAAATAATGGACCCAAACCTGACTGATTTATCATAATAGGCGTATAACAGAACAATTTTCGGAATCCTTGATTTTGTACAACCGACAGCTACTTAGGTATATGCGCTATAAAAAAAGACGTGCGGATATGTGCCATAAAAACGCGGCCGCTTTAAAATGAACGTTGTGCAAATTTGAAATCAAAATTGCTCGAATCGAATGCAAAGTTGTTTCAAGCCATAATGAATAGACTTCTTCGCCAGCATTATATTTCGGGTGATACTCCAACATTTGAAGAACTCTGTCGCCATGCTGATAACAGTTTGTTTTCGGCGGTTCTGACAAAACCAGGCCATGTCCTCCACGAGTTGCTTCCACCAGCGAAACAAACGGGTTATAACCTGCGCCCCAGACACCATGATCGGGTACTTCCACGAGCAGACAATCAAATGAGGAAGACATTTTTAACTAGAATGTTATTTACATATTAATTAATTAGTTTGTTTAGTTTTAATAATTTTTATGTTTTTATGTTAAATCTGTATGTGATACTTGTTCACCAGAGTGCTGTTTGGCAGCTGGTTAAGAAAAAAAAATAAAGAATATATAATATACTTTTCTAATTGTCGAAAAGTTTGCGCTTTTTCCAAGAAACATTTTACAAACCCGAACGTATTTGAACGGAACATTTTGGTAAAATTTGGAAAGGAATCGGTCAAAAGCCTTCCGAGATCCTTGATTAAATACAAACTTTTTACATTTTTATTTATATTTATATACTAGCTGAAACCCGGCCACGCGTTTCTGTGGCTGAAAAGAGCGTCCAACAATCCCTCCCTACCTCCATTGCACCTCCCTTCCCCGCATCATCCCGCTTACCCTCCCATCCCCAATCCCCTCCCCTACCCTATCCTCTCCCTTCCCTTTCCCCCTCCCACCCCTCCCCTTTGCCCCTCTCTTCCCCTCCTTTCCCACCCCTCCCCTTCCCATCTCCTCCCCCTACCCCTCCGGCCCTACCCCCTCTTCCCCTTACCTCATCCCATCCCCCTCTACCTCCTTCCGTCCATATCCCCCTCTCTTCCCTCCACCTCCCACTCCACCCTACCCTTCTCCCCCTCCCAGTCCCATCTCCCTCCATCCATCCATCCCTCCGTCCATTCCTCTGCCTCTCTGCATTCCCCCCTCCTCCATCCCTCCGCTCCCTCTTCGTCCCGCTCCCTCCCCCTCCTTTCCTCCCTCACTCCGAGGGTGAATGAAGGAGGGAGGGAGGAGAGAAAGGGAAGGAGGGAGTGAGACAGAGGGACGGACGGACGACGGACGGACGGAGGGAGGGAGGGATATATAACAATCTTCGGAATAGTGGACCTTCGGAATAGTGGACCTTCGGAATAGTGGACCCTCGGAATAGTGGGCCGTTACCCTATACCTATAACTTTTGGCACGGAATCAAACAATTAAATCAACCGACCGTAACTAGGCAAACAATGAAACGATTTACAGATTGAGACAACTACGCACTTTTAATAAAAACCTAGACCTCCAATAATTTACTCGTATTGCCAGCAGTGATGCCGCTCAAAAATTTAAGAAAAGCCAAGATGGGGTCTTAAAAAAAGCCAAGAAAAGCCAAGTTAATAATTATTGACTATGTCACCTATTTTATTTCAACAGAAGCCATTTTATCCGATAAATTGCGATGTTTATAAAATTATGTATAATTTATCCTGAAATTAATGTAGGGCCTATGTTAAATTGTTAATAATTGGTTCCGTTCGCTGATTTTCTAACATAGGCGGTAGGCCTAGGCCTACTAAAACATTTTGGAACATAGTGCGCTAGTTTTGAGAAATAGGCGTAAACGTCATTTTCACTTTAGTTGTTGTTTTCTTAAGTTCAGAAATTTTTGCGTGATCTTGTGAGCCATTAAAACTGATTTGTTTGCATTTCTAACATTAATGTCTATTGTTATTAATATAAGTAGGCTATCTAGCTGTGATCAACTTATCATTTATCTTTATCAAGTTATTTGCGATTTTGCGAGGAATCTCGCGAAATTGCACGTGACGTCACAAATACCGTAACTAATATGCAGAGAGCAAGCAGTTCAGAGAATAAAAAATTCGGATAAAGTATTTACCAGTCAGTAGATGGAGCCATAGTTTTAGGCCTGCTACTGCTAAAATTATGGTTATTTAGTGGATTATTCCTTAAATTATTGTTATTTAGTAGGTTATTGCTAAGATCATTGCCCGGGCTAATGTCCTACCTCGGGGGGGGGGGGCTAATGTCCGGAGGAATAATGTCCGGGGGGCTTATGTCCGGGGGGGCTAATCTCCGTTCCCCGACTCAACACCTTTATGGGCAACTAGCTGGAGTACCGGCGTTACCCCGGGAAAAATAATAGGATTCACCCCGCTCCCGGCCAATTTCTTACTTCTCCACCCTGACTGCCGGTGACACGAAAAGGATTATCCCCCAAAAGCTATCCGGGGGGATGAATTAATCTATCCCCCCGGATGGAATTAACCGGTCTAGACTATCCGGGGTATAAACCATTATATCCCATTTTTTGAAAAATGTGTATAATTAAAACAATTATACACTAATCAAAATTTAAAGTGACTCTAATTGTTTTAAGTGACCTAAGCAATGCCAAGAGAAAGGCAACTCGAATTTATTTAGTGTCTCCGAGTGCTTTTAAGTGTTTTAAACGTTTCAAGTGCTATAAAAACAAAGCAAAACAAATTATCTAGTAGGAATAAACATACCTGTTAGTGTCATTGTTCAAAACAAAGCAGATGAAAATTAATTTGCAAAAATAAAAGCACGCGGAAGTGTTTTTTTCGACTTTTTCTCATTTTGGGGGATACTTTTAATACGGGGGAATACTCTATTTCGTGGCAACGGCTACCCAACCGCCTGCTCCCCAACCCACCCAACCCCAGCCCACCCCACCTGAGCCCACCCCAGGCCACAACCAAATTCCACACAACCCAAGTTCACCCCACCCGACCCCTCCCACCCCACTCTATCATAGCTATATAGATTACATACATAGTGTCATACACACATATATTCATGCATATATACATATATATATATATATATTTATATATATATATTATACACACATACATTTGCACATTCATACATACTCACATTTATACGCATACATACATACATGCATACATACTTACATGCATACATACACCGGACCTAAATGTAAACAGACGTAATGGTAATGGCAGATGGGTAATGTCCTACGGGGGGGGGGGTAATGGTCGAGGTAATTACGGGAAGGGGGTTGATCGCAGGGTAATGGGCCGGGGAAGGTAATGTCCTAGACCTAGACATGCAATATGCAGTCATTGTTAGGTTTATTATGCTACTTGACATTTACTCTATCATTGTTGCCAAATGGAGACTTTTCCATGCATTCCCATTGTTGCCAAATGGCAACACTAATTAATTTTAATTAAGCAATGCCTAATTACTAAATATTTTATGTGGCACAACATATGACAACATATTGGTCATATCTCTTCAAAAAACACTTCAAATATTTTTTGGCTGCTCAATAAATAATTCGGACACGAAAGGGTTAAAGAGATGGTGAGCTACATAAACTGTTGTTGATATTTAGATGGTTGTTTGTTTCAGGCTCTGTCTGATCCGCCACTTCTCGAGTTCCACGATGTTTACTCGTCGTCGAAACAATTCTACAGCGTCGATCAAATTGTCGACAATTTGTCACAAATCGAGACAATCATCGTATAATTATAGAAAATCATATGAGAGGTCATGTGGGTCAAACTAAGCAGTGAAATAATTGAGAGAGAATTTCTGCTCACATTGTCAATGAACAAGCAAAGAAAAGAAAATTGTTGTTCATCAGATCAAAATCTCATCATAGTATCTTTTTTATTGTTAAAAAAACTACTGTGACAATTGTGATTCTAGGCAATCACTATTCACATAGATAGGTCTGAAGTTAGAGGTGATGTAGGTACAATTTTATGTGACTACATTTGCTCATGATTATGTACAGAATTAATATTCATGAGTATGCACTTGTGATATGAGCCTCTGAATATTCATGACTGCATTTCTTCTCTTGACAGTGGTATGTATGGTCATGGATGCACAATATTACACATGTGCCACTCCTGAATATTCATGATACCTCTTGCTAAATTATTCATGTAACTTGTTTTGTACTTGATAAACTGAATGAATAATTAAAACAGATCATGATTTCTGAATAATTATGTTAATAAGCATTCAATAAACATGTGATGAAAAGTTTACAGAACTTTGCGCTCATTCAAAGGACTTTGCATTTTAAATCCTGCAAAACGTCATGAATAATTAATGCTTCCCATTTTCTTGAAAACAGTTAATTAATTTCAAAGGAAACAAAAACTGTATCATAAATATTATTACATTTTTGTGACATCGACCCTTCTACTGCGTCGATGCAACCAGGTTCTTTTACACTTCTTAAAGATAACACTTCTTTCAGAATAAACTCTTATTATTATTCAACACAAATAGCCTTTCTGTAGGCATCTAAATTAACATCTTTCAAGAAGTTTAATGTCGTCGCAGTTCTTCCAGACACAGTTCTCCATCCGGGTTCCTCCTCTCTCTCCAGACACCAAAGTACAGTTCGACTAGACAGGTCGGCGGTGGTCACTCGACTGACTGTCGCTGACGCCCCTCCAGCTACCATCCGTGATCACCAGAGGGCGCCAGCAACCTAAGGTGTGTCGGCCTGATGATCAGCACGAGGAGTGGTCAAGGGGCGGCGGCATAATCGGTCCACGTGCACGACGGTGATACGTGACACCTCCCATCACAAGAGGATGCTTCTGGCTGGAACGGACAGAACATCCTCCGAACCAACCGACCATTGACCCCGAGCACACCGGAAGATGCAACAGAAACCAAACATAAACACATTAAGTTAACTAATATACAAATAACTAAACCCTACAGAGTACACTCCATCCGGCCATTAGCCTAATCTGGCCCCATCCGGGTTAAAGTGTCCGCAGCAACATTCAACTTCCCAGCAAAATAATTGAAATGAACATCAAATTCTTGTAAAGATAAAGACCATCTCATGAGTTTGGCACTGTTGGGTGCACGCTCGGTCAAAAACGTCAGGGGGTTATGATCCGAATGGATCGTGACCCGACTTCCCCAAACCAAATTTGAAACTTTCGAAGCATAGACAAAGCTGCGTATGCTTCTTTCTCAACAGTAGCCCATCGCTTCTGCGTCTCGTCCAACTTCTGGCTTGCAAAAGCAACCGGAAGTATGGAACCCTCACTGTCCCATTGAGTAAGAACCCCCGCCACGGTGTGTTCACTGGCATCCACATACAAGTGGAAGGGGTGGGTTAAATCCATTACATGCAAGCGGTTAACAGTGGCGCTACATAACGCCACCTTCAAATTTTCAAACGCCTTCTGCTCATCAATACCCCAAGGTATTCTGTTGGGCACCCGTTTACCCGTTAAATTGGTAAGAGGTAACGCAACGGCAGCATAGTTCGGTATATGGTCACGAAAATATCCAAAAAAACCCAGAATTTGCCGCACTTGTGTCTTTGTGACCGGCACCTTGAGTTCATTTACCGCCGTCACCCTATCAGGGTCTGCCCTCCTAGTTCCCGACCCAACCAATTCCCCACAAAACCGAACCTCAGGTAAAGCAAAACTACACTTGAGAAGCTTCAAAGTTAAACCACTCTCACGAACACGTTGCAAAAATTGACGAAGGTGGTTTAAATGCAAAACCCAATTCGTCGAAAACACTGCCATATCATCAATGTAAGAGTCAGTAAACTTTCGAATGGGTTGTAAAATATGCTGTACAGCCCGTACAAACGTATGACCACTCGATTTCATCCCAAAAGGGGTCCTCGTCCATTCGAATAACCCTGCATCACATACAAATGCGGATAACCATTGATCAGAAGCTTTGATGGCTGTCTGCCAATAACCACTACATGCATCAAAAGTACTTATGTATGTGGCCCTCCCAATATGTTGAATGACATCGGACATGTCAGGCATTGGGTAAGCATCCGAAATCGTGAATTTGTTCAAAAAACGATAATCCACCGCCAAACGTACCCCCCCTTTTCCATCCTTACCCTTGAGTACGCATACCAAAGGACTAGCCATCGGGCTTTTTGACGGTTTAATAAATCCACACGCTAACAAATCATGAATTTGTTTTTCGACCTCCGGTTTGAGTCGTTCGGGTACTCGATATGCACGTAACCGTTTCGGCTTAAAGTCACTAGATACAGGAATGCTATGTATGACTGCATCACAAAACCCTGGTTTATCAGTGAACACATCTGGGAATTCGTCTAAAACTGTGAAAAGATCACACTTCTGATCTGGCGATAAATGCATCAGCCTCATCGGATCAATCCGTCTGCTGGGTAGAGTAAACAAATCAGTGTTGACATTAGTGGCCAATGACTCACCCCTATCGAACGTCTCAATGTTACCAAAGTCATGGTCTCTATCAAAAATAATAGCACAGGTATCGACAGTAAGTGGTCGCTGAATTATCCCACATGGTCGAGTTAAGGCTGTTGAATCAATATCTACATGAACAGTCTTTACATGAAATTGTCTCAATTGATTCGCATGAAGTCGATATTGTTTGTCATCGAACTCCACAACATAACTGTATGGTGATTTGACTTTAACCACCGTGGCTGGACCCTTCCATTTACTGTGCATCCGACTTACCGTCGAATCCGGTTGCAAAATCAATACTTTATCACTCACCACAAAATGTTTGTCTCGGCTTCGTAAATTGTATCGATTAGTAGAACGCGTTTGTTCTCTTTTGGTATGCGACTCAGCATAAAGTTTTGCAATTTCCATTCGTGCATGCAAATCTTTCAGGTATTCAAAAGGTGTCTTCCCTAAGTCTAGTGGAAACTCGCGTTCACCACACCACGTTTCTTTTAGCACTGCTAAAGGTCCACGAGGCAATTGTCCGAATGCTAGTAACCATGGTGCTACCCCACTGGTTTCATTGGGAATTTCCCTCAAAGCCCACATAACAAAACCCACACACTTATGCCATGACTTAGTATGGTCTGCAGCCATCTTGGATATGGATGATTTCACAGTACCCACCATGCGTTCAGCCAACCCGTTCCCGGAAGGATGGTAACAGGAACTAAATCTGGGGCTACATCCTAACCGACTCATGAATTCCTTGTTTAGTCGAGAAGTAAAGTTACTTGCATTATCGCTAGAAATTACTGAAGCAACTCCAAAATACATGAACAATGACATTAAACAATCACACACAGCCTTTGCAGTAATAGATCTCAAAGGAAAAGCTGCGGGGTACCGAGTAGCACTATCTACCAGAACCAAGCAATAGTTAAACTCACATTTAACACTAGTTACGGGGCCGAAAATGTCCATGAACCAATGTGTGAAGGCAAATTCCGCTCGCGGAATGGGTTGGATTGGAACTCGGTCTCGGTACGTAATTCGAGCCTTTTTTTGACATACCTCACACACCTGGCAATGATGCTTTGCATCCTGGATGACAGTACACCAATAAAAACTTAGGCGTATTCGTTGTCCAGTTCTCTTAGGACCTAAATGACCACCTAATTCATGACCCAATTGTAGAACTTGAGGTCTTCGACCGGTTGGCAAACACAACTGTGTAAAATCCTGCCCCAGTAACCTCTCTCGATGCATCAACAAGCCATCTTTATAAAAGAAACCACCCTTTCCCTTTACTGCTTGGGCTCGTGCACCCCGTAAAGAATCATCCATTTGTTGTTCTCGTATTAGTTCAACAACAGAAGCTCGATTATTGTCAGTCTGAGATATTATTAAGTCATGAGCGTCTGGATTAACATGATCAACCAGAATCACTGGACTGACCTTCGCCGTGTTATCCCTGCTCAGATCAACAGGATCGACTACAAAAAGGTTAGTACCATATAACCCAGCATGATCACTCGTGACTGATTTACTATCATTTAGATCCCCATGATCAATAATGTTAGTAGGACCACTCGAGACCGATGCAGGATCATTTCGATCATCATGATCAATGCCAACAATGTTATTATCGGTCCATGCACTCTGATCAGTTGTAACAGAGATAGTTGTTAACAGTTCACCATAATCATCAACCACTGTGTTGGCACAGACTGGATCAGTTCGATCATGATCAAGGTCGAGTTCACCAGTTAGGCCTACATTTTGCATTACAGCATTACACTGATACGAACATGAGCGTAACTGCTCAACATTACGCGCAGTAAGTACCAAAGAATCATTGGCTTCTGCACACACGGCACATAATACCGGTACCCACTGCTTACAAAGATCACAATTAAGCCCTGAATCACACTTATGATCTAGACTAATGTACAATCGTACCAGATCTGCAGTAACAGGGGCACCAATTATGCCACGCAATGTAGTAGAACCAATGTGCTCCACATGACCCAGATTTTCAATGGTGCTCAGTTTTGCAACCGCTACCTCTGCCCCACCGTCGTCTAATGCAGATACAACTTGAAAACTACACCCTGGCTCACCAGCAAGCCGAACATTGACATAGCTTAACCGGGCAAAATCACATGATTTGAATATATCCAATCCCACAGGTAAGCCAGAAATGTCTCTTCCTGTTACCTTCACTTGATTGACAGCCGACATCACTACACTCTGTGTAGTGACGTCATCCACCTCATAAACTGGGTCAATGTATGGCAATGCTCCTTGTATTTCAGGTGCTTGCACCGGGTGGTAATTTGTAATCCCATCATCCAACACCCCAATGGGAGAACTAACGTGTTCATTTTGCCATCCCCCGTCAGTGGTACATGCATTTACCCGTCGAACATTCTGTGACTTCTCAGACAACTGCCCTGCATTTCGAACTTGATCACAGGCAGACCGTAAATGAGAATAACTGCCACAGGTATAACATCCCCTGGGCCTTCTAGTATCCCCACCCCTGGCTGTCATACCCAACGGTGTACCCGGATACCGGGAAGGAGGCGGCCGAAAAGAATTCATCATGCTACCCCTGCCACTAGAGCCGTCATAACGTGGGACGGGTGGTCCGGAAGAACAAAAAAAAATACCCTTGGGTCTGTCCCCGACATGATTTGACAAGTAACAGTCAATAGTGGACCCCAATTTACCCGAGTCCACCCAACCCGCCTCAGTAGCGGATTCAACTGACAACACATGTCGCAAACAAGACTCAGTCAGACACAACTTAGCTCGATCACACACCAAAAGATCAATCAATTGCATTAAAGTTGTAACACTACGACTTTCAATGTAATATGTAAACACAGCTTTCAATCGAGAAATAAACATTGCAAAAGTTTCATCTTCACGTTTAGTCAAATTGCTAAAAGAATCTCTGTACATGGCAGGTGATAACTTGTATTCCATAAGAAGCACTTTCTTAATTTCATCATAACTCGTGGATATCGCGGGATCCATGCGGCCGACAATTTCCTTCGAACGTGTGTTCAAATAAGGTCGAATCAGTGTACCCCGTAATTCACTGGGCACATCCAAAGAATCAAACAGATGTTCAGCATTACGAAAAAATGCAATAGTCTCGAACGGATCGGTAGATTGAATAGTGATGCTGTTCTTAACGGCATCTCCAAAAGTTTTAATTTTTACCGCCCTAGTATTCTGTCGCGCCATCTCTCTCTCTCTCATGTCCCTGTCCGCCTGCAACCTAACCGCATTCTGCTGAAATTCCCTGTCTCGCATCTCGGCAATCTGCAGTAACTCTTTTTCCTTCAGTACAGCTTCTCGTTGACTTTTTTCTTCTTCCAGCTTAAACCTAGTCTCATTCTGCTTAAATTCCCTGTCTCTCAGTTCTGCCATCAGTTGTAACTCCCTTTCTTTCATCTCACGATCCATCAATTTCGACTCAGCCAACTGCTGTAATTTTTTTTCTTTTAACTCAGCATCCACCTTACGCTGCTCAAACTCCTTGTTCCGTAAAGCAAACTCCTGCTCTTTCCAGTCATTTGCCTTAGCTTCCTTAAGACTCTCCGCTTCAAACTTGGCCTTCTCAAACGCCAACCGTTCTCTCTCAAACTCCACGTCATAACCACCCGACTTACTCACCTCGGACACGGAAACCGGCTCATCTGTACCGGACGCCACGCGTTCCGCCCAACTGTTCAACAGGTCCGCACGGTCCATCACCTTGATCACCTCCTCCTCACCCCCAACTGCAATCAATTTATCCCGCAAAGCGTTCGTCGACAGCTTCTTAACTCGCTCCAACTGCACCAAAGTTAATTTCTCCATAATAACGGACCGCACAAATAGAGCGACACGGCGAAACAACACAAACAACACACCCTGCAATGCACAGAAACTCAATAAACCCTATACCCGGCTGGAGACAGATTAAACTCCGATAAATGGCGGAATGAAGTGACTCACCTTCAATTAAAGAACGTGACGACTGCGTGTAGCTGTACGGCTGCGCCAAATGTGACATCGACCCTTCTACTGCGTCGATGCAACCAGGTTCTTTTACACTTCTTAAAGATAACACTTCTTTCAGAATAAACTCTTATTATTATTCAACACAAATAGCCTTTCTGTAGGCATCTAAATTAACATCTTTCAAGAAGTTTAATGTCGTCGCAGTTCTTCCAGACACAGTTCTCCATCCGGGTTCCTCCTCTCTCTCCAGACACCAAAGTACAGTTCGACTAGACAGGTCGGCGGTGGTCACTCGACTGACTGTCGCTGACGCCCCTCCAGCTACCATCCGTGATCACCAGAGGGCGCCAGCAACCTAAGGTGTGTCGGCCTGATGATCAGCACGAGGAGTGGTCAAGGGGCGGCGGCATAATCGGTCCACGTGCACGACGGTGATACGTGACAATTTTTTAAAATTTCACCCTTAAAACAGCATGCACTGAAACACAGTTGACAATATACACTCAAACATTCTAAGAATTTCTCGGATCTTTACTGCGGGTGACTCGGTCGCAATATAAACGTGGAGTACGAGGTTGTTCTCTGCCTCCGACGCTGATCATCTTCGATATGAAAAAGAGTCGTTAAACCCCAACATTTCATTTTTTGGGGCTGAACTGCGTGGAGACGTCTGGAGTGACTAGTGCGCTATTATTCCAGGGGGACGGGCTGCCACGTGGTTTCAGCCACGTGAGACATATAACAACTCGAATTCAACATCCAGACTTCTTAGACTAACCTTTTATTATTCGTTATTAAAGTTAAAACACAACCTCGTCAAGTACATGTATTATAGTCGTGTCTGGTAAAAACGAAGGGGGAGTCACAGAGGGACGTCCCGACACGACAACCATGAAAATAAAACATGTTCAAAATATTCTACAGAATCAACGTATCCTACGTTTCAAATGCAAACCTCTATAAACTCGTTGCATCCTATTATCCATTCAAAATGTCTACGCGTAAAAATTCCTACAGAGCGAAATAATATACACAAGAAACTACACGTGAAATACATGTTTAAACAATATCCTATTAGTAACTTATAGCATCCATAAAGTATTACAATATGTATTAATGCTTATATACAACTTATGCTAATGTACAATTTAAAGACCAGCAGTCTCTATCCAATCACAGCTTGCTGTACCTGCTCTGCATAATAATTTATGCAGACGTTATTCATTGCGACTTTGTTGTTGCACGCACAATTCATAATCCTTTCCAGTATAGTTTATGCATAGCCGTCTCAAGTTTCTGTAGCGTAATTTATGCAAATTTTACGCACAGCCCACTCCGACGAGCTTTAAATAATTTATTCATAGCTATGCGAGATTGTTTTGCATAATTTATGCACCAACAGTTTCTTTTGCCAATCTCTCGTCCTTACATCACGCAGCCATTGATAGTTACCATGACAACGGCGTGCTATGTCATTCTCGATTAAGCTTAACTTTTGCAAATAAATAAACATAATATAAAAACGATTACAGCAAAAACACGGATTAAAGACGAAGTTACAGAGCAACATAAAACTAATCTAAGCAAACGTAAAACCTGCAACAATCATTTTGCCAAACTCACATTTCAGATCGTCACTAGTGTAGTTCTTCCCTCATCTTACTTTCGCAACCGATGCACATCAGCATTATTTTAAATGTCAACTGCAGAATTATTCATCCAAAGCTGCCATCATGATGGACTTGTGCCAATTTAATTGTCATCCTTATTAAAACTATCACATGTAACACAGTAACACAACACAGAATTTCTAACTATTCAACTCTTGCTTCTACCAAGTTCCCATACAAGATGGTACCTCTCACAATACATACATATATATACATACATATATATATATATATAACATATATATAATATTATATATAGTGAACCACCAACTGACAATTCCACAGCCATGCAATCCAATTCTATTCTGATACTTTCAAATATCCTTACGAGGCATCATATTATAAACTGTCATCTCTCCAAAGCCAGAGTTTGTAAATATTTACTGGGGATATTTGTCCCTCCCCAAGGTCTTCCCTTCCCAAGGTCTTTTGTCTGGCTGTAAACAACCATTTTCCCTCACTTTGCAATTAAAACGATATTCCAATATTCGAAAATGCCTGCAGAGCAGATACGTTTCGTTTAAGTACGATGATCCATATTCAATGCTGTTTACATTCGACCAATTAAGTTTAAATTTCAAGCATATCACACAAGACGTTTTTGCTACACCCAACAACAGCTTTGCACAGACAGTCTATGATTCAACCTGACCAAACTAGTGACTTCAAACCCTTTCAGCCATATTTATGACATTGCTACTTTCATCTACAACTTCCAATCAGCATCACTTCTTCCCTGAGAGTTTCTTCGAAGGCGCTGTACAATAGTGTACAGTAGTGTACATGTACAGATATCATAACTCAATGTTACAACTCTGCTTCTGAATGTCGTCGGCCAGTGTCACAAAACAGTTCACATCAACCACACAGCAGCAAATGACAAGATGTCTAAGACAACTTCACAGTCGTAAAACTGAACATTACAGAAACTTCACAGACAAATTTATGTACAAGTTTGTTTAGTCACAAATGTTTGATAAATAAATCCCAGCAGTATTATGTACAGAGAAGAGTTGTACTTAACTAAATGAGTTGTGCTGAAATAACTTAAAGTGTGAAGCTGGCAAAAACAATGGATGTCAGTCTTTAAATGTAGACCTTTGTTGAAATCAGAGACGAATGCAAAACGAACTGAAAAATAACAATAGAAACAACAATAGAAAATGTAACTTGAATTTTACAGACGCATTCAAAACAAAACAGTTACTTTATAGGAAAGCCTTCATTTTCATTCACAATTTGCCAAGTACCAATTGATGATCCACAATTTGAACGCTGTGGCGTTTATTTAATACACGTGAAATAATAATAATTACACTGTGTCCGGTTAAAAATTAGCCCCCACAAAACAGTGTCATAACTCCGTCAAAACTTTTGGGATTTGTCTGAAATTTTAAACACAACAACCGTGACCATATTTACACGAGATTCCAAAGTCGTTTGCAAATATTCGCGAGTTCGTCAAATTTATGAGTGTCTGCGTTGGAGCATCGACAAATTGAACTTTCCAACATGGAAAACCTGAAAGGAAGTGAAATTCAGCTATTATGGTGCCAAAAAATGTGTTTCTTGTTCTCGGACACACAATCGTAGACGTAGTAGGTTAATAGCTATCCCGGGAGACACTCGGCTTCATATCCTGCAGCTGTAGCCGTCCAGCAGTCCAGACTTTGATCCGGAGTACATGCACTGGAGGAGCGCGTTTTTCGTTCCTGCGTAGCCGCGTATTCATGACATCGATACCCGTAGGGCGCGTCTGTTTGAAGATTGGCAGTTGCTTAACCAGGTGATCATCGACAGGATCATCAAACAGTAGCGTCTAAGTTTACGGCCGTGTGTCCGTGAACAAGATGGACATTTTGAACACTATATTAAGCTGAATTTCACTTCCTTTCAGGTTTTCCATGTTGGAAAGTTCAATTAGTCGGTGCTCCAACGCAAACACTTATAAATTTGACAAACTCACGTATATTTCTAATCGGTTTTAGAATCTCGTGTAAATATGGCCGCTGTTGCTGTGTTTGAAATTTCAGACAAATCCCAAACGTTTTGACCGAGTTATGACACTTTTTTGTGGGGGCTACTTTTTAACCGGACACAGTGTAGATAGTGGCATTTAATATAATACCAATCTTTTGTTCACCAAATAATGGAAGCACAGAAACAGTAAAAAAGAAGTTTTAATAAAATACAGCATTCTACTCCGCAAGCCCATAGACCTACCTGTATTTTACTGATTACAGACAACCTAGTCCAATTCCTAACCTAAGTCCTAACTCTAACATAGTCCAAATTTATTAATACAAAATGCATTACAGATATACACATATAATGTACAGTTGTACACATAAATCTGCACATATTATTTCTGTATATGCTAAATAATAGCACATAAGTTAGAATAAAAAAGCTCAAATACGTATGTTGTCTGAGAAAAACACAATACACAGCTTCTGAGAGCATCATAATTATCAATAAACCCAGAGCTAATAACTGTATCTGACTTTCAATCATAACTCAACCAATCAGCATCAATCAACTCAATCAATTCAACTCTTTATCACCAATCAGCCAATCATCATCTGACGTTGAGAATCTCAATAAGCTGCACGTAAATTCTGGCTCACCTCATGAAATCCGGTGACTTTGAGACGACGTGTTGGAACTCAGCGAATGAAAGGAATCCATCATCGTCGAGATCCGCCTCAATCAAGATCTGCAGCGCACAATGGAAAATTAACTTCAGTGAAAAATTAACTTCAGTGGAAAATTAACTTCAATGGAAAATTAACTTCAGTTGAAAAATAACTTCAGTGGAAAATTAACTTCAGTTGAAAAATAACTTCAGTGGAAAATTAACTTCAGTGGAAAATTAACTTCAGTAGAAAATTAACTTCAATGGAAAATTAACTTGAATGGAAAATTAACTTCAGTGGAAAATTAACTTCAATGGAAAATTAACTTGAATGGAAAATTAACTTCAGTGGAAAATTAACTTCAGTGGAAAATTAACTTGAATGGAAAATTAACTTCAGTGGAAAATTAACTTCAGTGGAAAATTAACTTCAGTGGAAAATTAACTTCAGTGGAAAATTAACTTCAATAGAAAATTAACTTCAATGGAAAATTAACTTTGAACAGTGGAAAATTAACTTCAGTGGAAAATTAACTTCAGTGGAAAATTAACTTCAATGGAAAATTAACTTCAATGGAAAATTAACTTCAGTGGAAAATTAACTTCAATGGAAAATTAACTTCATTGGAAAATTAACTTCATTGGAAAATTAACTTCATTCAAATCAGAGAGCTTTAGAGAACGTAGAGCTGGTCTCCATGACGTGGCTTTTGTGGGCGCTGAAAAATTCTCGAAGATTTACATTACATTATAGAAATGACAAGTTTGATCTTAACACACAAGTTGGCGACGAACATCAGTGTGACATAGTTGCTGTTGGCTGAGCATATTTGTCTGGTAAAATGCTCGAGTACATATGGTATGGCTTTGAGCATTGAATCCTTCCCTCACAATAATGCCTCTCAGCAACATCAACTGACAATTGGTTACTAGACGGTTGTCATCGAAAAAAGTATAATAATACAGATTTTTTTTCTTCATTTTATTTGTATTAGCACTTAAAGGCACTTCATGCTTATAAACTCATTTATTTGTTGTGAAGGGTTAGGGTAATAGTAGACACTATGACATGAAGATCGCACAAATGCGGGATCGCTTCAGGCTACCGCCCAAAACAGGTCCACTGGACTTGACATTCGGCAGATCAGAACCGAGTACAGTGATGTGATGGATACTTTGCATGGCTACACACAGTAAAATTCTGCTTCTGTAAAAACTTGTGATCATCCATTCATTACTGATTGTAATCATACTGCGTTGTGTCAGTTTTAAAAATAAATGAAGATTATTATTACCATTATTATGTTTTTTAGATTCTTTTAAACGTTTACCTTAGGCTATTATTATAATAACTATTGTTATACAAGCTGTAAGAGTGTAAAGTAAATGCAGCTGGAATGGATCAGACCTGATCAATGATCATCTCCAGTTTGTCATCTGTAAGCATCCACTGGTTCCCTGTGAGTCGATCGATAACCTTCGTCATGTCTTCTCGTGAAATCAGGTTGTCTCCATCAAAATCTAGTGGATGGAAAGCTGACATGCAATACAACATCTCACATGCAATACAATATCTCACATGTAATACAACATCTCGCCATATTTACCTGGATGTTAAACACCTACACATAGGAAATACAATCTCTGACAAAAAAATAAAAATTAAATTAAATTAATATTAAACAAATTAACAACTAATGAATATAAAAACCAAATGTAATCAAACATTTCAAAATTAGAAGTTCAGATCATCATTTATTAAGCATTCTCATTGATGCATCATTTCTCATAGCTATACTGTCATGCGAATCAAAATCAAAGCCCGCATTCTGCAACTCCGACACATCTCGCAATCTGATCCATCATAAATGTGCATCTTAAGAAGGACCTTCTTAATCACACAGTGCACAAAGCAAAAACACTCATACATCAGTGGACACTTCCCCCTTCCATCAGACATCAGTCACTCAAGCAGAAGAAAACAATTGCAGAGCCTCCCTGAGGGCGTGAGTGAATCTTGAGAAAAGAAATCACCACATCCCAATGATCTCTTCAGAGAACTGAACTTACCGTAGATCTTGAATGCATAATCAATCTTAACGTTGCGATTCGCCTTTTCACTGAGAGCGGACATCATTTCAAGGAAATCGTCAAACGACAGACTTCCATCTGAACTGGAAGAGAAGACGTCGCATATCCGATCGGAAAACGGATTCAACTGGAAAAGCAACGTATGAACACTGCATATCTGCAAATTATGCTGCAACGTCTGGCGGGTCTTGGATCATTTAATTAAATAGAGCCAGCGTAAAATATCGTAATTTCAAAACTTCTAAAGCGCTACTTGAAAGCCAAGCACGGAACAACATTAGCCATGAAGCAGGCATCACATGAATAGCAATAATTAGCAATTTCTTAATTCCACGTGACTAATGCACATCAAAACCAAGTCAAGTGGTTACTTTGCCTGGGAAGTGATGGCAAATCCATTAATAGCTATAATTTAAGTGTATCTGTAGTCACAGCGCTCACTATAATTAACTGCATGAATAAACATAAAATGCAGGAAACAATGAACACATTGTTAATAATTATTAAATTGTTATATTCAAAATAATCAGGTGATCATGTGTCTTCTTCTTCTCATCGCGGGTTTGGTGGCTGATCACACCTGGGAATTTCAAATGATAAGAATCTGGCAATTCTTAACTTACCCTCAGTTCATCCAATTGTAAAAGTTTTTCTTTGGGCAATCTCGCATTCCAATGTTTCCTAAAAGCAGACGGATCTAGCTCCACAAATCGATTGAAAACCCTGGAAAACAATTAAAGACCATCTATATTAAAAGCACATCTCACAAAAGCACATCAATCAAATGCATATCCATCCAGTATACGAATTGTAGGAAAATAACGGAGGTCACACAATGATCAACTGTAGAGCTGGGGACATTCAAGAAGACTTAGGAATGGGTGCTAAGAAAGACTGGGGGATTGAAACATGCAACCTCTCCGGCAATTCTTACCCTGCATAATAATCCATCATAAGCACATTTAATTGTTGCACTATGAATAAATTTAAACAATATTAACATGCAACACCAACATGTACTTATTGATCAACAAGCTCATTACTAATATTTCAATATTAGGTTAAAGATTTCTTAACTACAATGTTGGCATTAAAAATTAAACTACATTAAAATATTGCTTTGATTTCTTGCAAGTTGGCAATAACTAGAATTCTATTACACTTACATCATGATTTCCTTCTTTGTCAGAAATGTGAGCTCCTGTAAGCAAAATACTAGGCTTCTGTCAAAGTCATTACACAATACACATAACATGCAAACCCCACCATTTGCACAGTTGTTCAATATATTTAGTTTATCACAGAGAAAATTAATTCCATCACCTAAACTGGAGATGATAATTAATCTGTCTACAACTCTACATACTATTATAAAAGTCTGCAACACCTAACTTCATTAAAGCAATTGTGCCTCATACCCTCAATTTAATCTTAAAATGTAAGCACCCGATAAAAAAAACCTGTTGACTGATGTCAAGTAATGGCGCTAATTAAATTCTCACCCTCCAACGGCCCAGGCAGGCAGCTAGCCAGCTCTCGTTTCTGCCTATGCGGTCAAAATATGTGAAAATTAATGCCCGTGTTTAACGCAGAGACCACACAACGAGAGTGTTAAATCATTTTCCTACGGCGGTGGCCATAAAATCCGTTCTTATTCCCCACATATTAATTATTCGTCCCCTTGCAATCCAGCTGACGTCAGCTGACTACAGCTATGTCCCAATCAATATCTCATCGCTCCTCCGTTCAACCACAAAAATTGCAAACACCTCCAATTCATAAGCCGATTTCTACAAGCAATATCGATGGCTAGATCTGGATTTGTCAAGTTCAATTAAATCTGTTGGCTGAATTATGATAATAATCGAAATAATGCGCATAAACCGACCTCATATTCATCCAACTGTTCGTTCGTTATTAGACTGCTCTGCGAATCTCCCATTGCTGCAAATAATCATTAGTATGCTAAGGTCAAAGCCGTGCACTCTTCACTCTCCGGGTCGACGCCAGGTGGCCATCGATGTTGGCAACGACCTCATATATATTACTAGACAGAGCTTCCTGTGTTGAGCTGCCAGTGACGTTGATTCCGAATAAGAAATAAGAGTATAAATATATAACATGAAAATATTATGACAGCAACCTGACAGCGACGGTTGGCCTATTTTTAGCTCAACCAATCATACGTCATGAAAGAACAACCAATCACAGAAGACGATCCATCGTATTTACGTTCGCCAGTGGAAAATATAAATAATAATTTTTACTTGATCACGACTTTCCAATTATTTACACTCCGCGTATTTATATATATTATTTATAAATACTTCAATAAATGACTGTAAAATATATTTTATCGCTTTTTACAAAGTTATGATTTCAGAAAAACGCTGAGTCACGGAAGAAGCCTGGACGCCAATAGTTTCTCTTCTGGGATTGGTGGTTCTTTCATGAGCTGTGATTGGTTGAGCTAAAATTAGTATGACAGTGAATATGCCTCAGCAAAAACCACGTGATCCCACCGGCCTGGATGTTGGCAACAAATATTTTAACATAATTATCATTTTCTCATAATTATCCCTCTTAAAATCTTTGGTTGTCAATGTGCTGTATTGTGAGAATAAAAAAGATTATTATTTTCTACAAACAATATACTGTGTATAACAGCACAGTTGATTATTAGATAATGAAATTCCTTTTAAAATTTTGCTCAGTGGCGGCCAGTGATGCCACAGCTGTGTTTTTCCACCTAGATCTGTGTTTTTTTGCTTTCGTCTGTGTTTCTGAGTTTTTTGAAAAAATCTGTGTTTTTTCCGTTTTCGTCTGGGTTTCTGGTTTTTTGGGGGGAAAATCTGTGTTTTTTCCGTTTTCGTCTGGGTTTCTGGTTTTTTTGTGGAAAATCTGTGTTTTTTGGGGCGAGTTGACAATTTGTACATTTTTCTTGACATTTTAGACCGGACGACTAAAAAAAAAAGGTCATCAACTTTTTTTTTCGGCGAAAATAGATTTTTTTTTTGACTTTTCGGACCGGATGACTAAAAAAAAAAAAAAAGGTCAACTTTTTTGCCGGCTATTTAAATATAAAATTTTCTTTACTTTTCGGCCGGGCGACGTCTGTGTTTTTCTGTGTTTTTTTAAATAGGAAATCTTATGTTTTTTTCTGAAACCTCAGTGGCAACACTGGTGGCGGCGCCAGGATTTCAGAGGGTTTTTTTGGGGGGGGGGGGGAAGAGGGTGTTGCTGAACTCGCGGAGGAAATTTTCCATTTTCATTCGCCAAAATTTCTGACGACCTTTTTAAAAGTCATCCGGTCGGAAAAATTCAATTATTAGCCTACCGCCAAAAATTCTGACGACGTAAGTAAGTGTGCTAAGTGCTAAGTAATCCAGTTTCCCACCCCCTCAAAATGTTCATTATGACAAGAAACTCATGTGTTACAAATTTTATTCCGATTGAAGAATATTTAGAGGTAGCTGAGCGCGTTAGTAGTTTATAGTAGCACATCACATAGGCCCTAATTTCTTTGAAATCGCGGGTAACGGCCCACTATTCCGAGGGTCCACTATTCCGAAGGTCCACTATTCCGAAGGTCCACTACTCCGAAGGTCCACTATTCCGAAAGTCCACTATTCCGAAGATTGTTATATATCCATACACCCATCCCTCCGTCCGTCTTTCCGTCCGTCCCTCCGTCCGTCCCTCCGTCCGTCCGTCCCTCCGTCCGTCCCTCCGTCCGTCCGTCCGTCCGTCCCTCCGTCTGTCCCTCCATTTCTTCCTCCCTCCCTCCGTCCGTCCGTCCGTCCCTCCGTCCGTCCGTCCCTCCGTCCGTCCCTCCATTTCTTCCTCCCTCCCTCCCTCCCTCCGTCCGTCCTTCCGTCCGTCCGTCCGTCCCTCTGTCTCCCTCCCTCCTTCCCTCTCTTCCTTCCATTTATTTCCTCCCTCCCTCCCTCCCTCCCTCCCTCCCTCCCTCCCTCCCTCCCTCCCTCCCTCCCTCCCTCCCTCCCTCCCTCCCTCCCTCCCTCCCTCCCTCCCTCCCTCCCTCCCTCCCTCCCTCCCTCCCTCCCTCCCTCCCTCCCTCCCTCCCTCCCTCCCTCCCTCCCTCCCTCCCTCCCTCCCTCCCTCCCTCCCTCCCTCCCTCCCTCCCTCCCTCCCTCCCTCCCTCCCTCCCTCCCTCCCTCCCTCCCTCCCTCCCTCCCTCCCTCCCTCCCTCCCTCCCTCCCTCCCTCCCTCCCTCCCTCCCTCCCTCCCTCCCTCCCTCCCTCCCTCCCTCCCTCCCTCCCTCCCTCCCTCCCTCCCTCCCTCCCTCCCTCCCTCCCTCCCTCCCTCCCTCCCTCCCTCCCTCCCTCCCTCCCTCCCTCCCTCCCTCCCTCCCTCCCTCCCTCCCTCCCTCCCTCCCTCCCTCCCTCCCTCCCTCCCTCCCTCCCTCCCTCCCTCCTCCCTCCCTCCCTCCCTCCCTCCCTCCCTCCCTCCCTCCCTCCCTCCTTCCCTCTCTTCCTTCACCCTCGGTGTGAGGGAGGAAAGTAGGGGGAGGGAGCTGGACGAAGAGGGGGGAAAGCGGAGGGGAGAGATGGAGGAGGGAGGGATGCAGGGAGGCAGAGGAACGGACGGAGAGATGGATGGATGGATGGAGTGAGAGAGGAAGGGAGATGGGACTGAGAGGGGAGATGGGTAGGGTGGAGTGGGATGTGGGGGAAAGAGAGGGGATAGGGACGGGGGAGGTAGAGGGGAATGGGAGGAGGTAAGGAAAAGAGGGTAGGGAGGGGAGGGAGGAGATGGAAAGGGAGGGGTTGTAAGGGAAGGGAGGGGAAGGAGAGTAGGAAAGGGAAGGGGATGGGAGGGGAAAGGGGAAGGGAGAGGAAAGGGATTGGAGGGGAGAGGGGAGAGTAAGCGAGATGGTGTTGGGAAGGGAGGTGGAATGGAGGTAGGGAGGGATTGTTGGACGCTCTTTTCAGCCACAGCAAAGCGTGACCGGGTTCAGCTAGTAATCTATATAAATAAAAATGAAACTTTCCAATAGTTCGTCACGCAATCACGCCGAAACTTACGCACCGATTGTTGTGAAAATTTACCAAAACCTTCCATTCCAATAGCACCGTGTCTTAAGATTTCTTTTCCCCGAAAAAACGCTATATTTTCCACAAAAAGAGAACTTTGCAATACGTTCGACCGCCATTTGCAAATTCAACCAAACCTCACGCTTGCAAAATTTCAGAATCGTCTTGACCCGAAACACAGTGACGAAACATCAATGAGGTCGCGTGCCGTGACGTCATAAACGAGTCGATTAATAATTCCATTACGAAAACGGCCTTTCCGCTGTCAGTTAGGGACGGTGCATGTGAGAGAGGAAAGGACTAGAGGGGAGGGGCGGGGGATGGGGAGAGGGAGGGGGAGGGGGAGGGGAGGTCTTTTTTGCCACAGCAACGCGTGGCTGGGTACAGCTAGTAGTATATATAAATAAAAATGTAAAAAGTTTGCATTTAATCAAGGATCTCAGAAAGCTTTTGACCGATTCCTTTCAAAATTTTACCAAAATGTTCCGTTCAAATTTGATCGGGTTTTTAAAATGTTTCTTGGAAAAAGCGCAAACTTTTCGACAATTAGAAACGAATTTGCATTCGATTCGAGCAATTTCGATTTCAAATTTGCACAACGATTTTTTATGGCGCATATCCGCACGTCTTTTTAAAGCGCATATAGCTATGTAGCTGTCGGGTGTACAAAATCAAGGATCTCGGAAAGTAATTCACCGTTCTTGACAGATTCCTTTCAAAATTTTACCAATTTCGAATACGATCGCTTTTGTAAATGCTTTTTTTAAAGCGCAATCTTTTCGCACAATTTTGCATTCGATTCGAGCGATTTCGATATCAATTTTCACACAACCTTGCCTCCGCGAATGCGGCCGAGTGGAGGGGCAGGGGAGGAGGAAGGGAGGGGAGGTGGTAGGGGAGGGTAGGGGACGAGAGGGAGGGGAAAGAGACGTAGGGGAGGGGTCGGAGAGAGGGTGAGGGGAGTGAGGGAAGCAGGGTAAGGGAGGTAGAAAGGGAAGGTTGAACGGTCTTTTCAGCCACAGCAACGCGTGGCCGAGCACAGCTTGTAATGTATAAGATTGATGAATAATAATTCCTGCTCATAGCACGCCTACTGCAATTCTCTTTTCATCAACCTCGAATCCAAAAACCTCAAACGTCTGTAACTAACCCACAGCTGCTTACTAGCCCGTGGTGTCATCAGGACGGGAAACCCAAGCACAATCATTATTATCACTCCCATTCTCAAATTACTCCGTTGCCTAGAAATCCCCGAGCTTCACAAGTTCGGAGATTACTGTAACGGCCCGTTATTCCGAGGGTCCACTATTCCGAATATCCGCTGTATTTTGTTCTGTATCCTTGGTGGTTATAGGTTTACGGTGAGTTATGGTTAGGTTTAGGCTTCGGAATAGTGGACCTTCGGAATAATGGACCCAAACCTGACTGATTTATCACAATCGGCGTATAACAGTGCAATCTTCGGAATAGTGGAACTTCGGAATAGCGGACCTTCGGAATAGTGGACCTTCGGAATAGTGGACCCTCGGAATACTGGACCCTCGGAATAGCGGACCCAAACCGAAATCGCGTATGGAATTAGCTGATACCTACAGAGAACAGGATGTGCTGTGACTCATTGTGCATACTGACCAAGAATAATAATGTTTCTTCAACTTTCTTGTAATTTTTAACTTTACCAATTGACGGATAAACAGGAAAAAGGCTAAATTTTCTACATGTATGTATGTGTCGTATCCCGTGTAAAAGGGCACTTTATTATCCTAGTGGTTAATCGGTTGGGTTTAACTTACTCAAGAAATTCTTCCAAATTCAACAAACTCCCAGTTCTTATGAAATATATATAATATAAAGTTATTCAATATCATTCATATGCACAAACAAATAACAATCCTATTTACCTAGTGTGGCGAGTTACTTAGGAAATATTATATTTGCGCTTATCTGTCGAGTTGTTTGAACTCGAATGTCTTCGGCTCTCTCCGTCGTCCAATCGTCGCAGTCAAGAATGTTGATCAGACGGTTGAAATGCAGTCATGGAAGCAACCACACCAATCGCCTTACTCGTATCTTGCCGTGAATCAGTTGCACACAAGATGAATCGTCGCATTCACCTCACAGCTCCTCTCCAGTTGACCAAACGTCCCTCGTACTTCACACGCCGAATCAGCTGTTCGCTAGCCGATTCAAATTACACGACTCTTCAGACTGTTGCCTAAGAGTTCGTCTTCTTCGCAAGTGTCTCACACTTCACACGATGATTATTATGCACTAACGCAAATTTCTCATTTAAATTGCGTTGCACTTAATGCACAATACTTTGAACTATCGGTTGATCGTCCGAACAGTTCAATTACCTTCGTCTCTACTCTGAAAATCACAACTTTGGATTGATCACCGCAGCGAAACAACCACCATTTCCAGATATACCTGTAGAGAGTCAAAAACTTAACGTCCACTTCGCTGACGTCATTTTTAACTCGTCACGTCATTCGCTTCCAGTCTGCACCAATCACGAATAGGATTAGCGTCCTTTGTTGTCATGGTAATCTTGACCACTCGTTATTACGCTTAGCTGCAGTCATTGGTTTTATGTATTAATATTTTATATGTTGCCACACATATTACCTAAACTCGCCAATTAAATTGCCTAGCTTAACTTCTACCTATAATTAATAATTATACATGCATAGCAAGTGTTTAATTTGATAATCATTTAATATAACCACGACAAATACCCTTTCTTCAAAAGTCTGTACACAGGCTTTATCAACTTATCTAATTATCAAATTACAATAACTGCTTATGCCTATGCTTATACTACTTTACACAACATCACAACCTAACACAACTACTTCTTATCTACCTATAGTATCACCATTGATTTACTTAAATCTTAGGTCAATCCTCTACTTAAATAATCGGACATTACATTATTACATCCCTTAATGTAACGTATTGTAAAACAATAATTTTGAAGGGCAAGGCTCCACCTCATGACTCTTGCATTCTTCATCCTCCCTTCCTTCATGTACTGTAGTCCACAATGGTCAGTCTCGATCACAAACTCTCTTCCACACAAATATCGATCAAATCTACTGATTCCCCACATTATGGCTAAACATTCTCTTTCCTCAACTGAATATCGCATCTCTCTTTCCAACAGTTTTCTACTCGCATATGCTATCGGATGGTTTATTCCTTCATATTGTTGAATAAGAACACAACCTATCCCTTTTCCTGATGCATCTGTCTGTATTATAAATTCTTTCTCCAAGTCTGGTAACCTAAGGATTGGTGTCTTAGCTAGTGCTTCTTTCAACTGCTTAAAACTTTCACCTAACTCTTGGTTCCATTCAACATTGTTAGGAGCTAACTTTTTAGTCAAGTCGCTCAACGGTGCCATCAATTCTGCACAATGTGGAATAAACTTTCGATAGTAATTTATCGCTCCTAAAAAGCTTCTCACTTGCTTCTTCGTCTTAGGCTGTGGCATTTCCACAATCTTGTCAATAGATTCTCCCTTAGGGCTTATATCGTCGTTGTTCAATGTATGGCCTAGGAAATCTATCTTGCCATATCCTAGTGAACATTTCTTCGGTTTCAATGTCAAATGAGCTTTTCTCACTCTTGTGAAAAACTCTCTTAACGTCTTCATGTGTTCGTCCCATCCTTTCGTATGAGCAAGAATATCGTCGACATAACTTTCTAGATTTTCAGTTCCATGTAATATTTTCCGTATCAAGCGATTATAACTGGACGCGCTATTGACTAGTCCAAATGGTAACACATTGAACTTATATAATCCGCTTGCACAGATGAATGTGGTTAAGTCTTTTGATTCTTCGCTCATTGGTATCTGCCAATACCCTTTACAGAAATCGAACTTGCTATAGATTTTACTTCCACTGAGTTTATTGAAAATATCCTCATTCGACATCATCGGTTCTGGATCGAATACTGTCACTTTGTTGAGTTGTTTATAATTACAGCAAAGTCTGTTACTTCCATCTGACTTTTTAACAACTACAAGCGGCGCTGCATACGCTGCTTCCGATCTTTCTATAATTCCATTATCTAGCATCGTCTCTAATTCTTTGTTTATCTCCGCTTGAAGATGATATGGCGTTGGATAAGCTCGTAACCGAATTGGCTCATCACTCGTCAGATGAATCTCATGCTTTACCATATCTGTCCTTCCTGGCTTATCACTGAATATGTCCTCATGTTCTCTCAGTAGTTCCCTTAATTCTCGTTTCTGTTTTTCCGTCAATTTAGGATTGATATCCACATCTTTGTAAGTCTCCGTTTGTTTACTTACATATAAGCTCAATATCTCTTCTTCTTCATCTTCACCATCTTTACCATCATGTACTATCGCCGATATGTATGCTGACGTTTCTACATCATTACCTTCTCCATTTCTCTCGTAGTACTTCTTTAGTATATTGATGTGATATGTTTTGAGTTTTCCACCATCAATTTCCACCTTGTAATCATAATCTCCTATTTTGCCTCTGACCACAAATGGTCCTTGCCATTTTACAAGCATCTTATTGTTACAACTGGGTAACAGTAATAAAACTTTATCTCCTATCTTCAACTCTCTGTAACGTGCTTTCTTATCATAATACTTCTTGTTCTTTTCATTTGCTTTATGTATGGCCTTCTGTGCCATATCACATGTTTCTTCTATTCTTTCTCTCAAATCGGTCATGTATGTATAAACATCTTTTACTTCATCTTCCACTTTCTCATTTGTCCAGAGTTCCTTCAATATCTGTATTGGTCCTCTGCATGACCTTCCAAAAATTAATTCAAAGGGTGTGAACCCATGACTTTCGTGTACAGTGTCTCGTAACGCGAACAATAATGGTGCTAAGAACCTGTCCCATTCCTTGACCTGTTCTCCTATTAGCTTCCTCAACGTTGCTTTTATTGTTCCGTTAAGTCTCTCCACACATCCATTTCCCATAGCATGGTAAGGACTAGTGAAAGTGTGCTTGATCAACAACATCTTGTTAACATCAGCCATCAGTTCTGAAGTGAATTGGCTCCCTCTGTCAGTATGGATTTTCTGAGGAACACCCATGCGACAATAAAAATTGAACAAGGCTTCCGCCACCTCCTCTGTAGTTATTCCTTTCAGTGGAATCGCTTCTGGGTATCTGGTACTCATATCCACTATCGTTAATATATAGCGATAACCTCTTGATGACATAGGTTCTATCACTCCGATAATGTCTACACAGACATGTTTGACTGGTACATCCAGTACCGGAAGATGTCCCATCGGTGCTCTGTGGCTCACCTTTTTATCCACCGACTTTTGGCATACATCACAACTCAGGACATACCTTTTAATTTCTTGTCTTATCGATGGCCAATAAAATTCATTCACAATTTTATCATGGGTCTTCTTCATACCCAAATGTGCTGACAATAGCGAGTTATGGGCCACGGCTAATACTTTACCTCTAAGTTCCTTCGGGACCATTAACTGCCACTTCGCATCATCTTCCGTTGTCTCCATGAATCTCCTATACAAAAATCCGTTCTTCTTCACATAAAGAACTTTCTCTGTTACACTGTCATCACCACTCCAATCAATTGCTTTATCCCAAAACTTCTTCAAAGTCTCATCTTTGCTTTGTAACTCTTTAATTTCTTTTGTTGATACATTTAAATCCGGCATCTCAGTAACTTTCAACTGTTTGTATTTTGTTACTTTCTTTGATTCCGCTCTGGTTTCAACTGCTGCTGTCGTTTGGCACACATCATCATTCTCGATGACGTCATCCGTTACATCATCATTTAATTCACTTGTGATTTCACTCGCAAAATGAACTTTCTTTTTGTCACTTTGTCCTTGTGACTCAACACTTAAAGATTTCTGAATCTTTTTCAATCTATCCTCTCTATTCTCGTTATCATCTGTATCACTCCGATCACAGTTTATCATGTTATCTGTAGTTTCTTTCACTACCAGATATTTTAGTCCCTTCATCCTACCGATAATTACTGGTTTCACCGGTTCTTCCATCACCATTGCTTCAACGTTTCCTGTAAAATACTCACTTTCAATATTAACCTTTGCTGTCGGAAAATTTCTCAATGTCCCATCGATTAATATGCATTGGGCTTCTCTTCCCGTGAAATCAACATCATTTACCAGCGATCTCTTGACAATACATGTGCTTGATCCAGAATCATATAGACAACTGGCAATCACACCGTTCACCTTTAGCTGACCTTCATTTTTATTCTCAAGGTCATCGCCATCATCTCTCCGATCAGTAACCATTGTACTTGCTGCCAACTGTATCGGTAATTCCTTCTTACGTTCTTCCTCTTTTTCAACTTCATTTAGTTTCAACTCTTCATTTGCTTGCGCTATCTTGTACGCCCTATTCTCATATACTTGTATAGCCGCCGCAGTATGTTTAACAACTCCTTTTTGTTTGTGTGAACAATCATATGACTTGTGTCCGGTTCGGCCACATGAGAAACAAGTTATCTTATGTTCAGCCGCCTGTTCTCTTTCTCTACTAAATCCTCTATTCATACTTCCATTATGATTCGTCTCCCTGTTCTGTTTCATGTCTCCTCGTCCTCTATTTATGTTTCCATTAAACCTCTCTCTTGATTTATCGTCGAACGGTTTCACATTCGGTCTTTCGTTACTGAATTTCACTGGAGGCCTTAGATTACTTTCTGTGTATTTATATCCGTGCGCCTCGATATAAGACTCGGCACAGTTTAATGTGTCCTCTAGACTCATCTTGCCTCTTTCTTTGAGGAACATCTTAAGTTCATTGCTACACGTAAGGTAGAACTGATCTCTTAATAATAAGTTCTCCATTCCTTCGTAGGTTTTCTCGAATCCAGCTTGAAGTAGCCACTGCTGCATATATCTCCTCAATCTATGCACAAAATCTGTAGGTGTTTCACCTGACTCCATTTTACTCATCTTAAACTTGTTACGATATCCACCCTCTGTTAATTGAAACCTTTTTAACAGATGTCTTTTCAAACACTCGTAATCTTGTGTCTCCTCAGATGACATTCTTTGATACACCTCTAACGCTTTTCCTTCAAGATGCTTGGCTAGCATCAGAGACCAATTTTCTGTTGCTATCTCGTATGCCGTGCATGTCCTTTCAAACCTTAATAAATATGCATCCAAGCAATCTTTATTCTCATTGAATACAGGGAACTTGATATCCTTCATTCCTCTGTTATGGTTATTGTTTCCTTGGTATGAACCATCGCCAACCATTGTGAATGTGGCTTCACCACGATTCTGATTATTTCTAGAATCAATTTCCCTCATCCTCAATTCACATTCAAGCTTCTTGACTTCAAGATCCATATTTCTCCTGGCTTGGCATTCAGCTGCTTCACGAACTAATCGCGCCTCATTCGCCTCTCTTTCAAGTCTGGCCTCATTCGCACGACTTTCCCGTTCTCGCTCAAGCCTAGCATCAGCTATTTTTGCTAACTCTATTTCTTGTACCCTGGCTGCTTGTGCCTCTTCTCGTGCTCTGGCTTCTTGTGCCTCTTCTCGTGCTCTGGCTTCTTGTGCCTCTTCTCTAAGAGCTTTCTTCTCTGCCTCTGCTCTTGCTTCATTTTGTTTCTTCTCTTCTCGGTCACGCAGTCTGTCGTCTCTTGCTTCCTGCTGTCTATCACGCACATACGTCTTCAACTCATCACCTTCCATTCCCATCTCTTTAGCGAGTTTAACCCACTGTTCATGTTCTCCAAATGACGACATGGTCTACTTACTTGTTTACTCAGTTAACAAGTATTTCCCAATAGCTTTCGCTATACAAGAATTAAATTCTTCAAAAGATAATCTTAAACAAGATTAATAAAATGTTCCCTCTTGAAATGCGTACTCTATGGTTACGCGAGGTTAAACAAATCGCATCGAGTAAACGCTTATCAATAAAGTCGTTCTTTCGCAATCGCAAAAGCGATAACTTTAAAACTATACATTTTCAATACTTGAGATTATTGTTCGTTGATATTTCGAGTGTTAGTTAAAAATCCAGTTTTAATATTCCGGAACGTAGGACCCCATAGTTGTCGTATCCCGTGTAAAAGGGCACTTTATTATCCTAGTGGTTAATCGGTTGGGTTTAACTTACTCAAGAAATTCTTCCAAATTCAACAAACTCCCAGTTCTTATGAAATATATATAATATAAAGTTATTCAATATCATTCATATGCACAAACAAATAACAATCCTATTTACCTAGTGTGGCGAGTTACTTAGGAAATATTATATTTGCGCTTATCTGTCGAGTTGTTTGAACTCGAATGTCTTCGGCTCTCTCCGTCGTCCAATCGTCGCAGTCAAGAATGTTGATCAGACGGTTGAAATGCAGTCATGGAAGCAACCACACCAATCGCCTTACTCGTATCTTGCCGTGAATCAGTTGCACACAAGATGAATCGTCGCATTCACCTCACAGCTCCTCTCCAGTTGACCAAACGTCCCTCGTACTTCACACGCCGAATCAGCTGTTCGCTAGCCGATTCAAATTACACGACTCTTCAGACTGTTGCCTAAGAGTTCGTCTTCTTCGCAAGTGTCTCACACTTCACACGATGATTATTATGCACTAACGCAAATTTCTCATTTAAATTGCGTTGCACTTAATGCACAATACTTTGAACTATCGGTTGATCGTCCGAACAGTTCAATTACCTTCGTCTCTACTCTGAAAATCACAACTTTGGATTGATCACCGCAGCGAAACAACCACCATTTCCAGATATACCTGTAGAGAGTCAAAAACTTAACGTCCACTTCGCTGACGTCATTTTTAACTCGTCACGTCATTCGCTTCCAGTCTGCACCAATCACGAATAGGATTAGCGTCCTTTGTTGTCATGGTAATCTTGACCACTCGTTATTACGCTTAGCTGCAGTCATTGGTTTTATGTATTAATATTTTATATGTTGCCACACATATTACCTAAACTCGCCAATTAAATTGCCTAGCTTAACTTCTACCTATAATTAATAATTATACATGCATAGCAAGTGTTTAATTTGATAATCATTTAATATAACCACGACAGTATGTATGTATGTCATTTCATACAACTTCCAGCACTATAGTATACATACCTTCATGACGGTGCCTGTGTTTTGTTTGTACAAAAGCTTACGAGCTTGGTTTGTATAGACCAAAATCATGGAATTAGTCGATGCCAAAGTGTTCAACACCAGATGGGACCTCCAGTGACATAATATCAAGATATAATTTAATAGATTTGGAGATTCATGTATACTATGCGAATTTGAAGCAGACCGGTATGAAAAACGGTATAAAGGTGACAGCAACTGCACTGGTTTGGATCCGATGCAAAATTAGTTTATCGAGCTCATCCAGTTCAATGATATTCAGCCAAGGCTGTTTGGTCACTATGAGCTCTTTCACCTGGCACTGATATTTTTAGAAGGAGTAGAAAGTCGGGAATATATGCGTATCCAATGTCCATGCCCCTGGGCCCATCCTAAAGCTAGATAGCCTAGATGGAAGGAAAGGTCACATACAGTTTTAAAAGCTATTTATTGCACTCTCAATAAACGTCACCAAACATGAGTTGTCAGCTCTCAAAAAGTTCAAAGCAGTTGTGAAGTTGTACATTAAGTGACTGTACAGTGTACACTGTACACAAATGCATGTTCCACACCTGATCCGCGCAACGACTCGAATCTTTCTTGAATCTTCCGTATGAGTTTGATGCATGCAGACAAACAACTAAACTGTTGCCGATTCAGCAATCAATTCCTTCTGTAGTCATTTGTAGTTGAAATACTAACTAAAGGGTATCACTTTCTCTGAGACAATGATTCCCCTGGATTTGAAGGAAGTAATGGTCACAGCCCTAAGTAAAGAAACCCATGGACAAACTCCTTGACATGTTGCGCTGCATGGCACTGTTACTATACAAATGCAGCGATGGTTGTCAGAACATACTTAACAGTTTGTTGTGGCAATTAAAATATCACAGGAGTTCTTGGTCCTTAGGACCTTCAGTCCTTCACCCTAGCACTTGAGAAAGCATTTCTGAGTATGCTAGTGCTCCAATATGAGCAGAGAGTCTGATGGTGGTCAACAATGTCGCTGATTCATTCAATGGTGTCCTTGGTCACTATGAAAACAGAATCAATTTCTGTAACAAGTGGCTGAGAGGCACTGCAGGACATTTCTAGTTACTAAGGGGTCTCCTGTTGCTCACCAGTAGTGCTGTGCTCAATTGCTCATCACTAACTTAGCAATAGTGAATACCCTTCATAGTAACGTATCTTACCCATTGAAACAACATGGAAATTGACATTGTCCAATGCTAAAAACTTTAACCACGTTCAGCTACCAGTAAATTTTATTATAATGCTTCCAAATTTTGTGAGCCTTATTATTTTAACATTTTGAACATATTTGGGGGGTGGGAAGATACAAATTACAGACTTTTATTTTGAGTGCCACCCTAATATAGGCCTATAACAGCACAGTTGATTATTAGAGAATGAAATTCCTTATATATTGATCGGAGGAACAAGCAGGATTTCGAAAATACCGAAACACAATACAACAGATATTGATCCTGAGACTGATAGCTGAAAAAGCGAAAAGAAAAGGAAAACTGGTGCACAACTGCTTCGTAGATTTCCAGAAAGCGTTCGATTCGGTGAGACATGATGTACTACAAGCGGTGCTCAAATCTTTTGGAGTGGGAAGAAGACTGACACAGATGATTAAATATGCGTGCGAAGAGGCGAAATCGGCGGTCAGAGTGAGCGGAGAGATTGGTGAGTGGTTCAACATCTCAATAGGCACAAAGCAAGGAGATCCCATCTCACCGACAGAATTCATCATGTGCACGTACCTGGAAAGAGTGATGGAAAAAATGAAAAACAGGAGAACAGGAATCGCAATTCATGGCACCAGAGTAAACAACCTGATATTCGCAGACGACATTGACCTGATAGAAGAAGACATTGAAAACATACAGGAAAATGTGGAAACCTTGCAAAAGGAAGGGAAAGCGGCAGGTCTAAGAATCAACATCAGCAAGACAAAGACAATGACATTCGGGAGGAAGGAGAGTACGAAGGTGGTGGAGGTGGACGGAGAGAGCCTAGAGAACGTAGAGGAAATTGTATATTTGGGAAGCCTGCTGACTTGGGACAACGACTGCGGGAAGGAGATAAAGAGAAGAATAGCGAAAGCAGCAGGAGCAATGGCGGGCTTCGGAAGTATCTGGAGGAGCCGAGAGATTAGTAGGCTATACAGACAAAGATAAAGATCATCAAAACATGCATATTCAGTGTACTGTTATATGCATGCGAAACATGGACGCTACGCAAACATGACAAAGACAGACTATTAGCATTCGAGATGAGGTGCTACAGACGGACACTACGCATCAGATGGCAGCAGAAGATAACGAACAAGGAAGTACGCATAAGAGTGAAGAACACCAGAAACATCATACAGCAAATAATGGAAAGGAAGCTTAATTTCTTCGGACATGTATGCAGGATGAACAACAACCCAGTGATATTTTCATTAACGGAAATAGAAATTAGAAGTAAAATTATTCAATTCCGTTAACGAGAATAAGAACGAAAATTAGGAATTATTTTGAGAACGAGAATAGAAATAGAACTGAAATACGCCTGAGAGAACTGAAATATAAATAGAAATAGAAATTATTTTAGAACGAAAATTATTACACTGATGATTTTTGTGATTCATTGTCTGTGCAAGTCTGTATAAAGTCAGGCAATCCATTTCTTAGAGCCCTTAAGATCAGTAATCTTCGGATATAATTTTCCCTCCCCCGGGCATATTGCCACAACTCACTAAGATATTACGTTAGCTTTCTTAATCATTCAAACAAAGGGGTCCTGGTACAGGTCTAAGACATAGGATCGCTAGTCAAACAACCTGACATTGTTTATGTGACGGATGACTGGGCACCGTTGAATACAGGGCGAAGGAAGTTAATTACAGGTGCATTTGATGTACAGCCTGTATGAGGCTACAGTAGGGGGGGTATTTGAACATGAGCCTATAGACATATATCAAGCATCAAACAACCTGACATTGTTTATGTGACGGATGACTGGGCACCGTTGAATACAGGGCGAAGGAAGTTAATTACAGGTGCATTTGATGTACAGCCTGTATGAGGCTACAGTAGGGGGGGTATTTGAACATGAGCCTATAGACATATATCAAGCATCAGCGGCACGCATAGGGTTGAAATCGGGCTTGACATTTTGACACCTCAATTCACTTGGAAATAATAATTATACTGATAGGGTAAGAATCATAATACCTAGACTTCTACATGTACAGTAAGGATCTAACCTACCTATAGAGGTTTGTGGCCATAGGCGTCCGCAGGGGGGCGCAAGGGGGCGCAAGTGCGCCCCCCTGGATTTTTCGCATAGGCTATTTGCATAATAAATTTAGAATATTTAGTTATGATTATTGCAAAGTAATTTTCAATGTGGTTATCGTTGCGTTCTACCTATGTCCTATTATAACTTTCTTTGGACGCAAAACATATAGGCAGACCTACAGAGTTCTCATGAAATTCATACTGTGACCCCAAATACGGCAAAAATGCATTCATTCGTGTCGCCTAATAGACAAGTAATTGGTATCGTGTTCCCGTTAAGAGCGGCTCTTGTGTTGTTTCTGGCGATCACTGCGAGATAGCAGATTCAGCTGGTGAAACGCGATTAGTCACACACACATACACACATATACACACAAAAGGATATGTAAGCAAACTTAACTGGCACTGGCTGGAGCGACAGTGTCTATCTCTGACTAATAAATCACTTTCTTCCCTCAGATGCCAGCCAAAAGCGAGTGTACCAGCGAGAGACAGAGGTGAAGACTGAAGAGATAGAAAGGGACAGAGATAAGGGGAAAGGAGGGAGAGAAGAGGAAACATCACATCAAAGTTGATACTTGATATGGTGGTAGGCCTATATATAGCTGTATAGTGTATATATATTATATAGCTGTATATATATATATATATATATATTTGTGTGTGTGTGTATACAGTGTGCCAGGGGAGAGAAAAGGGGAGAAGGATCATAGCTGTGAGCAGTGGAATACAGTCAATACCTCTATCTTGGGGAAGTTACGCCCTTGCTGACAGATTGATATCCCAACTCCCAACACATGGGACAAAAGCTTCCCGCTCAAGGGAGAGAGCGATTGAGCGAAGAACAATTTAGGAACGGAGCAGGCAGTCAAGGGGTGTTTCGTTTTCGCTTGAAGTTGAGCTCTGTAATCGGCCAGACTTTAAACTAAATAGCCTACCAGTATAAGCCTACAGCGGGCACCGTAGAAAGGTCATTCGATACCGTACGATTAAAAGGAGGGTATACGAACATGTTACATGCCAACATGGATTCATTCGTTCTGCAACCAGACTGACAACCGTTTATCAGGTCTCTGTATAATGAGTGTATGTAGGCCTACATTGTTACAGTACATGTAGGCTACGATATATCGTACTTCGGAAACAGTTTTCGTCAGCAAATTAAAGCGAATTCATGAAGTGATAAAATTAATCAGTTTGGATATAAGAACCCAGACGATTGCAATTGTTATTTCAAGAGTAAGGTCAGATTTCAGTCACATGCAATTTAACTAAGCTAGGCCTATCATAACAGTTTTGACAATTAATGTCTAAGCTAGGCTATATGATTTTTGCGCATGCTGGGTTGAATGGGTTCCGTGACAGCGGATCGAGAAGGAGCCAACGCAAAAGGAGTAAGCGTCGTTTTGACCACCTAGGCATAATTAGCCCCGTAACAATTAGCCTATATAAAAGTCTGCGCCCCCCTAGAAAAATTCCTGCGGACGCCCATGTTTGTGGCTTGGACAAATTAGAACTGAAATTATTTTAGAACTTGAATTAGAACTGAAATTATTTCAGAACTTGAATTAGAACTGAAATTATTTCAGAACTTGAATTAGAACTGAAATAGGAATTATTTTCAGAATAGAAATAGAATTAGAACTGAAATTAGAGTCTTAGAACTGAATTTGAACTGAAATTGGGAATTATTTTTAGAACTGAAATATCACTGCAACAACCGACTAGTAAAGCAGACCATATTCGGAATGATCGACGGTACGGGAATCAGAGGAAGACCAAGTAGAGAATGGCTGGACGATGTAAGGGATTGGTGTGGTATGGACATACACGGACTCAGCCTAATAGCACAGGAGAAGAGTAAATGGAGAAAAACAGTGAAACTTGCGATTGACACCAACGGGTGTTGAACCCACGGACAATGATGATGATGATGATGATGATGATGATGATGATGATGATGATGATGATAGGCCTATAATTATAATGCAACAAAAAAATTTCTTCGGCAATTAACGACCTTTGAATGCTTTGATATCGAAGTATGCTCAGCCCTGCAGTCAAAGACGTTTTAGTTACTATAATATCTTTGCTGGATCGAGCCACTGAAAGATTTATTTATATGACATAAAAATTATTCAAAAGAGACCCAAAACCCATTCTCACAAGTAGGCTGTGTCGACATTGTATTAAAAGCCACGTGCTTGCAAGCTTAATTATTCCGGATCGAATGCCAATCTGCATCTCATTCTGGAATATTTCATGGCTTTCAAGGCTATAGAAAAAACAAGGAGTTCATACACATGTTTTTTTTCTTCTAAAACTCGATTGCCAGACAAAAAAATTGCTCAGCGAGTAAGATTCCGATTTGTTTATACACGTTGTGTGAGATATTAAAATCCTGCTAATGTTTGGCGTCGGGAATATAAGTAAGCAAGTAAGTATGTGCGCCTTCGTGAGGTTATATAAGGCGCTATATAAATGTTCATATACATACATAAAGTATAGAAGTCGCTCTTTTGATGGTCGCCCGATCGAAGTCGCCTTATCAATAGGATACCCAGCAGCAGCAGCAAGCACCACGAGAGAAAGGTCATTGTCTCTGCTGTCACAAGACAAGTCTTTGGCAGAGTCTGCTTGTATTATAGTCTTCCGCCCGTTTTGTTTTACTTTGCTTTCTCTTTGTCACTATTAAGGGCTAAGACACTGCTACGTGACTATTTTAATTAATGACTGTGAAGATGTTTAACCTTGTAAGCACTGCTTTTTTGTTTTGTAAGTGTGTTGTTGTTTTTTAGTTAACCCTTATAGGGTAACTGTCGCATACCAGGTCTTACCCTAGACGCTTTATAAACTCAGTGATTCGTAATGGGTGATCAAGAATGCTAACTAGAATTGACCTACAACAAGAACAAGCTGTATTTCATTTTTGATGTATATTATAAATATCAACATTCAACAGTAAATAATATTCAATACCCTAACTACCTATTGTGGCGTATTTATCTACTAAAATATTATAAGGTGCTTAGCTTCCTCAAGAGTTCCCTTCTTGAGTAGATGATGAGGTCCTTGTTCTTGACACAGGGAAACTGGATTGGAAGGAAAGATGGGAAGAAAGGTCGCTTCTCCCTGGCTGCCCTCGGTCGTCGTTTCACTACCGCGTCGTCTTCGTACTTCTGTGAGCACTGGCTACTCACACGTCTTCTTCACTTCTGCTTCGTCGTCGAATCACCACTTCTTCTCGTTACTTCGAAACTCCAATCGCAACTGGTTCTCGCAATGTCTTCTCGATCCCAAGATCGATGCCGAGCGAAAATTGACTTTGTTCGCTATTACAGTCCGACTTAAACTTCGAACATTTCTATCTAACCCAGGTACTACGTTCCCTAGGATTTACAGATCAGCAGTGGAATAAACGTACAATAAGTCCCGTTTTTCACACTCAAATAAATGTCATCGGCGCATTCTGAATTAACGTTTTTTGGTTGACAAATCGCAAAATGTCTGCCATTCTTTTCAGAATCTCATGCCCGAATCAGACCACGTGACTCTTCGGCTGCTCACAGTGTTGACGATCGCCTGCTACGCGAAATGCTGTTTTCATGCCTCCTCAAGCTTTGACTGATTTTTGTAGCGCATTTGTGTTTGTGATTTCTACTGTTATATTCGCTAATGCCACAATTCAATTTATTAATTATCTATTAAATACGCCAATTAATTGTCTAGCTTAACTGTTACTTAGTATTAATAATTACACAGGTTATTAGTTAATTGATTCGTTTGTTAAGGAGCGTTTATTCGCTACAAATGCCCCCCTTCAAAAGTCTGTTCACAGGCTTTAACTTACTCACATACTTAACAAACTAATCTATAAACTATCTTCCTTTACCTTACATAACACAACAAAATTACTGTTCTACACCTATTTATATACAACTTATCATTCATCAAAGGTTCACTATATATCACTCGAGTCCCCTGCTCAAGTAATCTGAAATTACATTGTTGGACCCCTTGATGTATCTAATAGTAAACGAATAATTTTGCAAGGCTAGACTCCATCTCATGACCCTTGCATTTTTCATTCTTCCCTCTTTCATATACTGCAATCCGCAATGGTCTGTCTCAATCACAAACTGCTTGCCGCATAAATATCTGTCGAACCTACTTACGCCCCACATAATGGCTAAGCATTCTCTTTCTTCCACCGAATATCTCATCTCTCGCTCAAGTAACTTCCTGCTCGCATATGCTATGGGATGATTCACCCCCTCATATTCCTGCATTATTACGCATCCGATCCCTTTTCCACTTGCATCCGTTTGCAATACGAACTCCTTCTCTAAGTTCGGTAATCTCAGAATTGGTGCCTTTGCCAGTTCTTCTTTCAACTGCATAAAACTGTTCTCCAATTTCTCGTTCCATTCAACATTTCCAGGTGACAACTTCTTTGTCAAATCACTTAGTGGTGCCATTATTTCTGCACAGTGTGGAATGAATTTTCTATAGTAATTCACTGCTCCGATGAAACTCCTCACTTGTTTTTTCGTCTTTGGTCTTGGCATATCAATGATCTTGTCCACAGACTCTTCTTTTGGACTGATGTCATCATTATTCAACGTGTGACCCAAGAAATCTATTTTTCCGTACCCTAATGAGCATTTCTTTGGCTTCAATGTTAGGTTGGCTGCCCTAACCCTTTCAAAAAATATCTCCAATGTTTCCAAGTGATCCTTCCATCCTTCATTGTGGGCTAATATGTCATCCACATAACTTTCAAGGTTTTCTGTTCCATGCAGAATTTTCCTGATTAGTCTGTTGTAACTCGAAGCACTATTTACTAATCCGAATGGTATGTTTCACATTGCTTCAACACTTTTAACTCATTCCTATTATTAACTTACTATTCTACTTATTATGTATGCCACCATCTCAACATATGGCATTCATCCATCTTATATTTCACATTGAATGATCTTCGTCATTTCACTAACATCTTGTTATTCCTCGTACTTTACTCACTGTACAAAGTACTTCTTCTTATCTTAACTATTTTCCAGTTACTCAACTGTCTCCTTATTTATCTAAGTGACTCAACATCACACTCAGACACTGTATTCTAATTAATCTCAACTTAATTCTTAACTACTACACAACTTCAACAATTATACCACTATCTCACTTGATCCTATGATTCACCTTATCACTCACTACAACTCATAAAACTGCTTTAACTAGCAACTCAACTTAATCTCACATTAATACTTATGTACATTACTCATTTTCTGCATTTCAATCTGCTGTCTGGCCCTATATGTCTGATTCTCGAATATTTGCACTGCGGCTGCAGTGTGTCTGATAGCTTCTTTATTCTTGTGTGGGCACGAATATGCCTTATGGTTCTCACCGCAGAGAAAACAAGTAATTTTATGTCCCACGGTGTTCTCACGTTCTCGACTGAACCCTCTGTTTGAACTTACACCACGGTTCACTTCCCGATTTATTCTTACATCATTTCTACTCCTGTTTTGGCTGTTACCAAATCCTTCTTTGGATTTATTCTCAAAGGGTCTGTTGTTTGTCCTTTCGTTGTGGAATTTCACATCTGGTTTTATGCTTGCCTCTGCATATTTGTAGCCATGTGCCTCTATGTATGACTCCGCACACGCTAACATTTCTTTCAAACTTGTCTTCCCTTTCTCTTTGATAAACATTCTTAGCTCTGTGCTGCACGTCAGGTAAAATTGATCCTTTAATAACAATTCTTCTACTCCTTCATAGGTCTCTTCAAAGCCTGCTTGAGAAATCCACTGTTGCATGTAGCGTCGCAGTCTGTAAATAAAATTGGTCGGTGTTTCTCCGGCTTCCATTTTGCTTGTCTTGAACCTGTGTCTATATCCACCTTCAGTTAACTTGAATCTTTTTAGCAACTGTGTCTTCAGACATTCATAATCTTGAGCTTCCTCCACAGATAGTCTTTGGTATACTTCAAGTGCTCTCGACTCAAGGTGTCTAGCTAATACTAGTGACCACACTTCCTTCTTTATCTCATATGCTACACAAGTTCGTTCAAACCGCAACAGGTAAGCGTCTAAACAATCTTTGTTTTCGTTGAAGATGGGAAATTTGATATCCCTCATCCCTCTGCTGTTCCTGTGGTGTTCCCCTTGTTGTGGATTGTCACCAACCATTGTGAATGATGCATTTCCACTTTCTCTGTCTTGACCTCTGGACTCAATTTCTCTCATTCTCACTTGTGATTCGATCCGTGCTAATTCTAGCTGTAGCTCACGTTGTTGTTGTGCTTCAGTCGCTTCACGTTGTTCTCGTGCTTCAGCGGCTAAGCGATTCTCTCTTGCTTCTGTCTCCGCACTTCTAATTGTTTCTAACTCAATTTCGGCCTTTCTAGCCTGCATTGCTGCTTGGGTCTTCCTGTCTTCGGCTTCAGCCTCAAGCCTTCTTGTATCTGCAGCTGCCTGAGCATCTAATTCGGCTCTTCTTATTTCCGCCTCCGCTTTCTTGGCATCGGCTGCTAATTCCGCTTTCTTGGCATCGGCTGCTAATTCAGCTTTCTTTACCTCTGCCTCGGCCTCAATCCTCTTTAATTCGGCTTCCTTTGCAAACGCCCTTTCTGTTATTCTGTCTTGCCGCTGTTCCGCCTGTCTTTCTTTAACAAACGTACGAAGCTCCTCTCCACTTAGCTCTAACTCTTTGGCTATCTTCGCCCAGTTTTCGAAATCACTGTTGGACATCACTTACTGACTTACTTCAAATTAGCAAGTAGTAAAATATAGGCAAAAAATGCGCTATATAATTTCTGAACACAGAAATCAATTCAATTTATCAGTCGCTGTGGACTCTTTAAAATACACTCTACAGTTCTAAAATGTAAGTCTCTATCAGTTCAGTTTTACATCCAAAAAAAATCAATATACTAGCAATATTGTTCTATGCTGTTTCTAGTGTCATTAATGTTCAATTAGATCAGTTTTTAAGCTGACTAAAATCCCGGAATCTGAGTCCCCATCCTGTCGCATACCAGGTCTTACCCTAGACGCTTTATAAACTCAGTGATTCGTAATGGGTGATCAAGAATGCTAACTAGAATTGACCTACAACAAGAACAAGCTGTATTTCATTTTTGATGTATATTATAAATATCAACATTCAACAGTAAATAATATTCAATACCCTAACTACCTGTTGTGGCGTATTTATCTACCAAAATATTATGAAGTTGTGCTTAGCTTCCTCAAGAGTTCCCTTCTTGAGTAGATGATGAGGTCCTTGTCCTTGACACAGGGAAACTGGATTGGAAGGAAAGACGGGAAGAAAGGTCGCTTCTCCCTGGCTGCCCTCGGTCGTCGTTTCACTACCGCGTCGTCTTCGTACTTCTGTGAGCACTGGCTACTCACACGTCTTCTTCACTTCTGCTTCGTCGTCGAATCACCACTTCTTCTCATTACTTCGAAACTCCAATCGCAACTGGTTCTCGCAATGTCTTCTCGATCCCAAGATCGATGCCGAGCGAAAATTGACTTTGTTCGCTATTACAGTCCGACTTAAACTTCGAACATTTCTATCTAACCCAGGTACTACGTTCCCTAGGATTTACAGATCAGCAGTGGAATAAACGTACAATAAGTCCTGTTTTTCACACTCAAATAAATGTCATCGGCGCATTCTGAATTAACGTTTTTTGGTTGACAAATCGCAAAATGTCTGCCATTCTTTTCAGAATCTCATGCCCGAATCAGACCACGTGACTCTTCGGCTGCTCACAGTGTTGACGATCGCCTGCTACGCGAAATGCTGTTTTCATGCCTCCTCAAGCTTTGACTGATTTTTGTAGCGCATTTGTGTTTGTGATTTCTACTGTTATATTCGCTAATGCCACAATTCAATTTATTAATTATCTATTAAATACGCCAATTAATTGTCTAGCTTAACTGTTACTTAGTATTAATAATTACACAGGTTATTAGTTAATTGATTCGTTTGTTAAGGAGCGTTTATTCGCTACAGTAACCCCTTTTCGGTTACAGTTGTTGGTAACCGGGGGGTAAAAAAATACCCCCCTTTTTTTTCGTCAAATCTATGGAAATGTTTAACCAATTTCGGTCCTGTTTAATTTATGTGATAGACAAGGACATTGTTGAACACATTGAGCAAAAAATCTTGAATTAAAATGATAACTCGTGATTATAAGCGGTCTGATTAGCTCATGGCCAAATCTAGCAGGAACACACGGCGCTTGTCCAAACGTAGGCCTACTGAATGTGCGTGATCTCGCCATGTTGGATTCTGCAACTTCTATAATTGTGATATAGGCCTATGCGTTGAGCGCTGCTGCATCAACCAAGAAATAGAAGAGGCCATCTTCTGGTCCTGTAACTTCAAGTATATCCCTTTGTTTCCTGGTCGAATGAGTCCGCGGCGCCTTTTGTGGCGTTGTAATCACCTATTTCTTTCGATAGCTTTATGCAAAAGTCAGTAAACTACACTAATATAATGCAACCTGAAATATAAGTCAGTAAACTACACTAATATAATGCAACCTGAAATATAAATCATACAGCAAAGAATGGCCAATTCATATGCAAAAATACAAGAACCACATATCTCCAACAATTCAGTTCTATCAACTACTATGCTTACGTCTACATAGTGTAGAAATGATTTATCCAGTACTGGAATATGAAACCTTACTTTTTACACTAGTCTGCCGCTAGGTGGCAGCGCAATGTGGCATAGCTGAAAACGACATTGTGAAGAAAAAACATATTTAGGAAAAGTCACAAAAGCAAAAGTCTATTTTCTTTTATTCAAATAAAGTATACGAAAAAAAGTAGACTGGGGGTTATTTTTTACCCCCCGGTTACCCTATAAGGGTTAAGTTTTCTACATTACTTGTTATTTCATTCTGTTGTTTTGCCTACTATTCAATTCATGATATCAACCGTTTAGCCATCAGTTAAAATTGCACGTGTAAATAGGTGTCCCTGTTAACGGGATTTTCATCTCTTAGGGCCTTCCTTGTTACCATCCGATGACAATTTATTGTTTATGGTTGATGGTTACAATAAATGGATTGATTGATTGATTGATTGATTGATTGATTGATTGAAGAGAAGAAATTGGCTGGAGAGTAGGCATTAAATGACATCTCAAGGCAATTTTCTTCTCTTATTCGGACTGGTTAGAGTAAGTAAGTAAGTAAGCCGTTTATTGACAAAGCATCAAACACGTACAAAAGAGCAGTAATCAGTACAAATTCAATGACTTTCGAGTGATCGGTGCATAAGTCAAAGGGTCAATCCAAAAAGGTCGTATGGACCCGCTGAGGCTGGATTGACCCTTCCTTTCTCAATAACATTTGGCTATTGTAAAAAAAACAGTGCAAAGCACAACATCTTACACATGAAACAAAAGTAAACTGAAATGAAATGACACACAGATTTCAAAACAAAACAAAAAACAAGAAAAAAACAAATTATGACCAATTGTTTAAATCTAGTAAACAGAGATTAAACAGTCTTTTAATTTTTTCTTAAACATGTTAATGGTGGGTATAAGTGTAATATATTTTGGGAGGTTATTCCATATCAGAGGGCCAGAACATTTAATCGAAAATAATTTCATCCTAGTATGTGCAACATCGGTGCGGTAGTGTAACAGAGTTCTAGTGAAATGGTTATGTACAGCAATTCCCTGACAAAAATAACCATCAAATGTCCTAGGCAACAATTTGTGATGATAGCGAAACATGAACAAACTGATTTGAAACTTATATATATCTGATAATCGTAGTATGTTATAGGTTCGAAAAATTGGTTTGGTACTGACAGACCAGCATAATAAGAAAATAGTTCGAATGGCACGTTTTTGCAAACTCTCCAATTTTTTTAAATAAAAACTATAAGTTGAGGCCCAGCAAATGTTACAATGTGACAAGTATGGAAAAATTAAGGAATAGTATAAGCCTTGTAATGTAGCTTGAGAGAGACAGTGACGGATTCTTGATAGCACGCTAATATTTTTTGCTATTTTTTTAGATATCTGCTTAATGTGTTCTTTCCAGGTGAGGTGCTGGTCCAGATACACACCTAAAAATTTACACGATTCAGTCGGCATAATCATTTGACCATCCATTGTCAATCTGTAATCACACACTGGCGTTAGTTTACGGCGGGATCCAAAAAGAATAAAGTTTGAGCATGGTGAGACATAATTAGGCTATGGAGAGAGAGAGAGAAATGGAGAAATGTTTCCATTGAACGCAATTCTAATGTCAACTGAAACCGTTTTTGTTAACGAGGAAGCGTTTTTGTTTTGGATTATGACTAGGGAGAGATAATCATTCATTTCATGAATTTATATAGCTCCTCTTCAAGAATTGCACTCAGAGAATTAAGACAGATGACCTCCAGGGTTGAGTTATGACAAGTCTGGAGGGTAAATTGAGTGATCTCTAGTCACAACCCCTTTCGATGGTTCAGATGTTTAGTTTCTAAGTCTCGTTCATTCTAATTCTCACTTAGTGTTTGTCTAGAATTCTGCCTGTGTTTCACTCTGTGCCTGTATGTGTGGATGTGTCTGATTGCCAGTGATCTATCTCAACTACGGTGCATTCAGCTCCTACGCTCCGATCTACGATTCAAGTTCAGTGAACATCAGTAAGAATGATTCGGATCTGCTGATGTCGACGTGTGCGGATGAGACGGGTGTGCAGTACGCCAAAAGGTTCGTTTCAGTTGAGGAGGAGGAGGACGACGACGAGGAGGAGGAAGGAGGAGGACGAGGAGGAGCAGATGATTTGTGTTAAGATGTGTTATCTATCATCCATCCATCCATCCATCTATCTGAGGAATTGAGATAGCACCGCTTAAAGTTAACTACTCAGAGGTGCCTAAATAAGTAGAGTTTCGAACTATCTACGACCCCATAAATGTCCGGTTGAAGACAAAGTAGACGAAGGTTCTTATTGGCGGAGTGGCCTTTCTGAAAACCAGGTAAGTATCTGAAAGGAACCTAAATTAACAGCGAGCTGATAAACAGTAATTTTTCAAGTTGACAACAGAAACAATATATTAGCTGCTATCAGTTGATGATGGTCAATTTATGTACATCATTTTATAGACCACTATACCATGATGCTTGCCAGACACCCCTCCCCCACTCCATCCCACATAAGCTAAGCTAAATGATGCTCTTGAATGTTGATGATTCGTTGGCTGTTGGTATGTTTTTCAGCCTTCATCATTTCGTGACGGACGCAGATGATTACACGATCTCAATGGTCGACGATTTGCTCAACGTTCTCACGTCTGGAGAACATTCAAAGGTCATGGCAATGCTAGAACAGGTAAGTTGCTAGATTGCCATGCAATCAACAGGTGTTCTTCTCATCAGTCACCTGCTCTTCAGGTAGGCTTGCTCTGCGAATCGCAATCAGCAATTTATATAGCGCCACATCAGAGAAGCTTAGCTCAGAGGCGCTCCCGACCTGACAGCACCAAACCACTGTCAAAGAAAATGGTTTTCAAATGCTAACGGCAATGCTGTCCAACCTGCAACCTGCGGAGAAATTTCTGCCTGAACTCAAAAAATTTTGTGCTGAAGCAGCTGAACGATTACAAAGCGTGCCAACAATGACATTGTGTAGGATATAATATTATTATATGCTATTATTATTATTATTATTATTATTATTATTATTATTATTATTATTATTCGTTTCGCATTTTAATCATTCCATAATAAATTTCAATACAGACTTTAATAATTATCAATAAATTTAGCTGTTACTTTTGAGTTTACTGTTGCGGGCTTCAGCTTCAAGAATTATTGCTTCTGCGAAGTGTGATGCCAAAAAGGTTTACGGTGTTAACCCTCGGGCTACCAGGGGGGGTTGTAACCACCCCCCCCCCTAGGTTTTTTCCAAATAAATTTTTTTTGCGTTTGGAATAAAATTTTGACGTTTTATGTAGCTGTAGAGGATTCATTTGCGCACATTTTGAGCTAAAATGTGTGATGATATACCATACCATTCAAAAGTTATACCCGATATACCCGAGGCACCAGGGGGGTGGATACCACCCCCCCTTAGATTATCGGCTATATCTTATCCGTCCTTTGACATGAAGAGACACAAATTACACCATTCTGTAGAGGGAATGTGGGGCTACATTTTGGTGGTCACGGAGTTGTCTTGTGACAACCGGAAGTGCTCAAAATAAATTAAAATATATAAAAAGGTGTTTTATTTTCATAACATTTTCATGTTTTTCTTATTAAACATTATTCATAATTAATTTTTCAAGAGAAATAAATTATGCCATTCTATAGAGGGCAATTAGGGCTATTTTTTGATACTAATTAATTTGATATTTGATGACCGGAAGTGCTCAAAATAAATTTAAATGTGTGAAAATTTTGGGTTTTTTTACAACGCAAACCGATAAGTCTGCGTAAACGTTTTTCAGCAGCTAATACATGTTTTTTTCTTCTTTTTATTGTAATTAAAACTATCTTATTACTAGTTTTTATAGTTGGATATTGGACTTTATTATATGTAAACTATTTTTAAATAAATAAATTATGTTAAAAACACAGAATCTAATATTTTGCTTATGCGAAAGTATACATTTTGTGGAATCGACGGGTGCCTACGGTAAAAAATTCATAACTTCGGGGTGCTTTCATATATTTTAAACCTAAATATACCATTTTGTGCAGAAATGAATGCTGAATCTATTGGTGTATTACAAGTTATGATATCTCAAACCAAACCCAAATTCCAGGGGGGGGGGTGGTAACCACCCCCCCCCCTTGGTAGTCAGTGTTACAAAAAAAGCTTGGTAGCCCGAGGGTTAAATTGGCAAAGAAAGACCAAGAAGTTTATTATTGACATTGTTAGGTAACTTATTCCAGAAAGATAGACGGACTACAGCAAAGCCTTTATGTAGCACTGGAAGTTCAAGCTATATAGATTTGAGTCATTTGACATGTAGACTTCTAATAATAATCTAATAACAACATTTTCTAAAACGCAAACCGTCGTTGAATGGTTGCTTGCGGTGACAACACAGTTATGAGAATGGTAGTATCTGCAGGAGACGCCCAAATGTAGTTAATTGGGGAGGGTAATAAACAGAAGATGAGGCTTCACACGAGATAAGACTTCAGTGACTAAGCAAGTTGAAAATATGACAAGTCTCACGAAGTTTGGACCTGACAGATCTATTGATAGGCTAATGTTATCTTCACTTAAGTTATTTTCTGGGTTTAAAAGAGATTTTCTCTCTTTTTCCATTGGGTCCACTTCTCTCATTCATTTGGGTCTAAGACATTTTTGTCACGTGTGGAGGAAATGTGGATTATAAAGAAGTTTTTAGATCTGTTTTAATTTTTTTTATTTCTAGCAGGATGAGAAGGAGAAGCAAGAACAGGAAGTAGAAATAACGGGACCAGAAGCAGACGTAGCAAGAGTAAATGGATTTGATTTCCTTAAAAAAACAATGATCAGTATTTAAAAGAGCGTAAAGGAAATAAATGGTCCTGGGCACGACGTTGGTCCTGGGCACGACGTTAAACTGCATCCATCCTCCGCCACAGGGAACCAACAACGTCCCTGTGCCGGTCCTAAGCCCGGACAAAATGAGGAAGGTTTGCCAGATGGGTGGCGATACGCTGGCAGTGAAAAACCAAGACGATTGTAATTCGCCAAAACCACGACACAAGTGACATAGCTACCCAGATATGCTTCAATGTGTCATGATGTGAAGCAAACATGCACAGGTTGGTCAGGACAGACCGATGGAGAGGGTCGGGGGAGAGAGCGTGGGACACAACGGGCATTGACCCACGTTGTCCTTCGTGCCTCTTTTTCACGATTCTCTTCAATCAGACAAAGTGGTCTAGATGCTCCAAGATGTTAATGGTATGGAGCAGACCTGCTGACCGGACCGGTTGAAGCTGGGCAACATGGCACGAGACAGACTCAGACAGAGAGTGGCATCGGACTCCTACGGGCATTGAGCCTAAGGATATTGATGATGATGATGATGATAAAGTAAATAATGAATTGAAAATGAATATTTAAGACTGGAGCGCTTTTTGTAATATTATCATGAAATGTTAATTTTTTAATTCAACTGATTGATTAAATTAGTGTTTGTAGGATGTTTGATTGATTGATTGATTGATTGATGGATTGATTGATTGATGCTGTTTGTCTGTTGATTGTCAGTTTAGTTACCATGGAAATTATGTGGTTGGTTAAAAACAATTGATAGTTTAGTTACCATGGAGATTTGCATTGTTGGTTTAAAACAATTGATAGTTTAGTTACCATGGAGATTTGCATTGTTTGATTGTTTAAGGCGAATGTTGACGAGTCGAGCGCGACAAGTTCGAGTGAAACGAAGCGGAACAGCGTTGATGACGTCATTGGAATTGAAATGTCGTTTCGAAACAATGTTGGTCAGTTCTTTTGTTCTCATTGTCTCTCGAATTAAACCTAATCAGAGGTGCTCCGTGGTAAAAGACATGTCAAGACGATAATGCTCCATCTTGCCCCAAAATATCTGCTTGATGATATATCATCAGACCCTGATTTAGCTTCTTCACACAGCCCACTTCTTCCTCCAAGATGATCTGACCTCTTGGTTCCTTGCACTAGAAGTGCTAAATTTATGTATTGCTCAGTCTCAATCATTTGCTTTAATTGGTCCTTCTCTTTAAATTATGCTATCTACTTCCATTTGCTCTACCTTCTGTCTGGCAGTCTCTCTCTCTCCTTACTTCACTCTTCTCAAAGCCTGTTTTTCTTGCGTGGCCTTGCACACCGGGAGCGCTTCTGAACAGTTCACCCTAATAGAGCCGCTTTACTAATCCTAAACTACAATGTAATTTTAATGATTGACTGTTGAGTTAAGAGAGATGGCTGGGGAGGAGAAAGAAAAGAAAGAACAAGCCATGGATGACAATGGAAACCTTGAAGTTGATAGAGACAAGAAGAAATCTGAAACCGGCAAATGATAGAAATGAAGAAGGCAGGAGAGCGTATACATAAGCAAAAAGTGAAGTACAAAGAAACATCAGGGTGGATAGAAAAGAATGGTTGAAGAAGCAATGCGAGGACATTGAAGATGGCATGAAAAGAGGAAACACAAAAGTGGCTTTTGATGTGATAAAGAAACTCCGGCAAAACGTGATGCCTAAACAAAGGAATATTGCAGATGAAGAAGGAAGGTTACTGTCGGACATGGAAAGCATAAAAACGAGATGGAGACAGTATACAGAAGAGCTATACAGGGACAGGGAGGAGGATGAAGAAGAGAGGGAACAAATGGAGGGGGATGAAGTGGGGAGCGGAGAGAGGACAGCGCCGATACTGGTGGATGAAGTCATAGATGCAATCAGGAGGCTGCCAAAGGGTAAGGCAACGGGAATCGACGAACTGCCGGCGGAGTTATGGAAGGTGGATAGCGAGGAGATTGCTGCGGTCTTCTGCAAGCTATGCAACAAGATACTGGAAACGGAGGAATGGCCTGAGGACTGGATTAAGTCAATCTTCATTGCGATTCCGAAAGTTAAGGGAACAACAAAATGTGAGGAGCACAGAACTATTGCCCTGATCAGCCATGCCAGCAAAATAATGCTCAGAGTTCTGCTTGGCACGATGCAGAAGGTGGCGGAGGAGGAGCTATCAGACGTACAGATGGGATTCAGGAAGGGAGTGGGCACAAGAGATCAGATTTTCAATCTACGAATCATCATTGAGAAAGCAAGAGAACATCAAACGCTTCTGTATAATTATAGCCTTCATAGACTACAAGAAAGCTTTTGATTCGGTGAAGCATGGGAAACTTTGGACAGTGCTAACAGAAATGGGAGTGGACAGCCAAGTAGTGAAGGTGTTCAAAAGCCTGTACGACAACCAGCAGGCAGCAGTCCGCATAGACAAGGAAACCACGGAATGGTTTAGGATTGGGAAGGGGTGAGGCAGGGCTGCCTGATATCACCATTGTCATTCAACGGGTACTCAGAAAAGGTGATGAGAGAGTCTGTGGATTTGCTTAGCTGGATCGGAGTATCGGTAAGCGGACGGATAATAAACAACTTGAGATACGTGGACGATATCGTACTCGTCGCTACATCAAAGGAAGCGCTCCAGCAACTAATGGACAGAGTGAATGAAACATCTAAGAAATATGGGCTGGAAATGAATATCAAGAAAACAAAAGTCATGGTAGTGAGCAGAAATCGAGAAGGAGATAGTGATCACATGTAATGGAGGAATCTTGGAGCAAGTGGAGTCGTTCCGATACCTAGGAGCCATAGGGGAGGAGAGTGGAGATGGAGGCAGGGAAATAAGAGCTATATAGACTGGGGATGGCGCGAACAGCTATGGGGGTCTTTGACTGCGCTGTGGAAGGATAGAGCAATTGGAAGAGGGTTGAAGCTAAGGCTTATGGGGTCATTGGTGTGGCCAGTGGCGCTGTATGGCTGTGAAACTTGGACGCTAAGGGTGGAAGACAAAAAGAGAATATCAGCATTTGAGATGACAACATATAGAAAGATGCTTAGAGTCAGCTGGAGAGAGTTTAGAACAAATGAATCTATACTGGAAGATATACAGCCGGAACGGCGCCTGCTGGAGGTGGTGAGAGCAAGGAAGCTGAACTACTTCGGACATATGATCCGAGCAGACAAGCTGCCGGCATTCATATGTCAGGGCTATGTGGATGGAAAAAGGGCCCGAGGAAGGCCGAGAAGTAGATGGATGGATGATGTGGAGGAGTGGACGAGGATGGCGATGGTGGACCGCAAGGAACAGAGAGCAATGGAGGATGACGTCGTCGACTCTGATCCCCGATCCGCAGCAATGAGGATGGGCACGACGACGACGACGTTGAGTTATTGACGAGTCAGTTCTTTCCTTTGATGATGTACGACGATGACGATGACATTGTGGTTTATGTTGACGAAGATCAACGAGGATCCGCTCTGACGATGACGACGACGACGATAGTTGTGAAGAGACGACGCAGAAGAAGCTCGATAGCGCGGCTGAGCTGATCATGGATCTACAGCGCACGCAATACGAAAGACTGAGTGAAAAGCTGCCCGAACATCTCGCCCACGTTCGTGATCCATCGAAAGAGGAAATCGAACTCGGTTGGAAATATTTTCAATTCTTTCTCATTCAACTCTGTTTTTAAAGAACGTTTTGTCTCAAATCCATTAATAGATCTTGAATGGAGCCACAAACTATGAATCATTGCAACTTAATCCTGATGGCATGAACCGTAAAAATGCAAAGAATAATCATTCATTCTATGGATTTATATAGCCCCCTTCAAGAAACCTTCTTCTAAGTGCTGCCAACCCAGCCAGAGCAAAAGAAAAGACCTAAGAGATTTCTGAAACAAAGTTTGATTGGTCAGATGTAATGAGCTTTGTAGGTCAATCCAGATTAATGCAAGCAAGAAAACTGTGTTGCGTGGCACATAAGCAAGCGCATGGAACTACGAGTTGCCTCTTCGTAGCAGTGTGGAAAGCGAATTCACAGTTGTTGTGGTGGTTGTATGGATTTCTCAGAAGAATTTAATTAGAATACATTTAAATGTAATCAATTTGTAGTTGTTTTATTCTGTTCAAGCTCTATTCTTCAATGACAAGTTTTCTTCACGGGTAGGCTACCTATCAATCAATCAATCAATCAATCAATCAATCAATCAATCAATCAATCAATCAATCAATCAATCAATCAATTCAGCATATTTCATTTCGTTTTAGTTTAGAGGTTCGAATTTACTTGCAGACAACTCGCAACACTTAAACTTGTACAGTCTAGTCTAGTGTAGGCTTTTAAAATAAATTATTAAACCGATAAAATGGTTCTATTGTAGAACTATTGTAGTTCTATTGTAGAACTATTGTAGTTCTATTGTAGAACTATTGTAGTTCTATTGTAGAACTATTGTAGTTCTATTGTAGAACTATTGTAGTTCTATTGTAGAACTATTGTAGTTCTATTGTAGAACTATTGTAGTTCTATTGTAAAACTATTGTAGTTCTGTTGTAGAACTATTGTAGTTCTATTGTAGAACTATTGTAGTTCTATTGTAGTGCCAGTGCTATAGAGGTTTCAGCTGCAAAACTCTGGAATACATTGTTCTTTGAAATAATTGCCTTGTTTGCTAAGTCCTTTGTTGTCATTTATAAGAAGAATTTGTAAGCAGAATAGTTCATATAGCTGCTACGACTACAATAGCAAGCTACACTGCATTTTAATTTTAATTTATTCTATAGATTTCTATAGTGTCACTTCAACGAGTCTACTCAGAAGCGCTCCCAGCCGAGCCACGGCAAAATAAAAAACACTTGAGAGATTTATGAAACAAAGTTTGATTGGTCCAATGTAATATACCATTATACAAATTATTATTAATAATATTATTATTGATATACCTATTCGAGTGCAGATTAATGAAGACAATGTCACGTCCTAAGCACATTTTCTGAGTTTGTATTAGAAATTGTCGGCTGATAAAGACATGTTAAATCTATTAAGCAGATCATATTTAACAATTTTTTCATGTTTAACAATTGTCATATTTAACAATAATTGTCATATTTAACAATTGTCATATTTAACAATAATTGTCTTATAAGTGACACGAGTGACAGCGCTCCAGCCGTGTCCTCATCAGCCTCTTCTTCTTCGTCATCATCATCGTCGTCGCAGGCGTCACCTGCGGCGGTGAAAGCCGGAGATGACGTCATCAGTGTCGCAAGGAATGCAGGAAGAACGGAAGAAATACTGGCGCTGGACGATGACCTGCTTGACCTCTTCCAGCAGGGAACCAGTGCCCAGGAAAACGATCCAACAGGGAACCAGCCGGACGCAGCATTAGCAGAGGAGAACCAGATGGACGACGTCGTCTTGTGAATGAGCGCAGACACACGAGACACTTTAACGAGACACTTTCAGACCGTTGTTTTCGCAAGGAATTCAGCAGAAATTCTAATATAATTATTCAGTGGAGGTTAATATTTATAAAAAAAGTAGTTTCAGTTTTTTGGATGTTTAAATACAGGATGAAACGTTGATTGCTTTTGAAAATATATTTAATGACCAAATATATTCAATAGTTAAATATATATTTAACCTCTTAAATATATTTGATAAATTAAAAATGCATGATGATAAACTGTTGGATTTTTATCTAAACTCTGCACTGATAGCGTCCCGCATCCAACATCCTCTGAATGATCTCAAAGAAATGTATGTGATCTCTTCCATGACTGCAACTGCGGCCGCTCCTGACGGTGAAAGACAGCTTCTTCACTCGACGACCTTTACCGTGTGTGAATGTTTGGGGTTGGGGTAGGAAACCCGGTTCGCTGACTGACTGTTCTACGCTGCAGGGCACCAGTAGGAGGCTGCACGGAACCAGCGCGCTGAAACTTACTGGCCGTTGCTTGGCCAATCGTTTGCTGTTAAATAGACAAGAGCACAGACCATGTAGACATGTAGGCCTAGACAGTTATCTGCATCGCATGAAATGGCAAAAGGAGGGAGGCTGTTCAAAATAATTATGCACTTAAAGATATTGCACTTTCAGTCGTATTCTACTTACAAAGCTGTTCAATGATCATGAACATTCAGATCCATACTTGCGTACAAGATCTGGTGGACACAAAATTAATCTATGTCAAAATTTACTCTAAGCTGCTATTAAAGGATAAAGACATAAAATGTCTAACTTGGAATTCTCTTCAGTCCAACAAATAATAATAATAATCTTTGTTTATTACGTTGTAGCACGTTGTGATTAAAAGTGATTAAACAATTTCCATATTATGAACAGATCATCACAAGTTATTACAGGAGTCGAATATAACTGTCAGCAGCCACGCAAGGCGCTATATTGTCCTACAAACGCCATCTGCTGAATGGAAGGTTGAGTGGACCTTTTAACAATGGTAAAAGGTAGCGATCCTGTGCAGCGTGTAATTACCATTGCCCTACTAGACCGTACTTTTCAATTCCTACGGCAGCAGTTCATTACTTCATTCGTATATTTATATGCGAATTTATATAGCATTACTACTGAGAAGCAGACACACAGAGAGAGGTCCCGCATGATTACCTTGTTGATGGGCTGATGTCTTTCAACGATGATGGAACTCATTGGAGGTGCCACTCTAAAACCTCGTCCGGTTGACACGCAGCTTGCGACACGCGTCACCTCCACCGGCCGAGCTGTCACCTTCGCAGAGATCACTTTGGCGTTTAATCCGCCTGCTCCTCCTCTTGACCTTGACGATTCCTGAAATGCATCACAAGGTTATTAGCATCAGCTGATTGAAAATCGTCACAGAGTACAGATGCACTGCACAACACTTTGCAAATAGATTATCCTGCATTCGATTTGGAATCGTCTTTTGAATTTGCAGGATGTCATGAGTTATCTTTAATGGCGAGTTAGCCCTAGCCTATTAAGGAAAAGGTGTCTAGAATATTGTCATCGAAATACTAGAAAACAAAGCATGAACTCGTTTAGAAAATTATTCAGATAAAAAGACAACTGAAATTAAACTAAAAGACATAGTTACATATATAGCAAAAACAGTATCGTTAATAGGCTACGCCTATAGAGCCCTAATCGATGGTCGTGCCCTCCCCCAGACCCCCAACAAAACTTCGCCCCCACTCACGTTTCCGTTCGCATGGAGACAGTTTCTGCAGGTGTGAAGAAGTCCTGTTACGCAGCGAAGGGCTTCGGTCGGCTCACTGGTCTGGTTGTCTGGCTTTGAAGTCGTCCGTTGGTCCGTTCTCGAACCCAGCGTCGAGAGTTCCAGTCCTGCTGGCGTTCCAGCTACGACTGCTGGTCGCGTCTTGTAGAGGAGCGCCAGTCCCTTCCGGCACCGCCCACCTCTGTCGTAGAAGTGGCGGAGAAGATTCCGCTCTCACAGACACCGCCCACGTCTAGCATAGACGTGGTCACGTGGCAGAGAAGTTGCGAAGAAGTGGCGGAAAGTGACGGAGAAATGGCGGGAAAGCGTCCGCCCTTCTAGCCCGTCCTCGTCTTGTAGTAGCACCGTTGTGCTCCGAATTCGCCTGGTAGCACCGTTGTGCCCAGTATTCACCTTCTTGCACCGTTGTGCGTTGTCCTACGCTCGAACGTCCTTCAGCAAAGTTCAGCGTGCATGCCCACTTCGCATCTCCGACCGACGACTGATGACTCCTCGACGACAGCTTCCGACGACTGACCGCCGACTGACCCTCCTCCGACGACTGACTCCCAGACAGTCCGTTCTCTTGCCTATATAGGCCTATCTGCCTTCCAGACAGATGACCTTTTCCCCCGACACACCTTTTGGACCCAACGACCATCGACGACCATCGATATATTATATAAGCTAGATTATTATAGGTATATCTATATACTATTGTCAAACTGTCATTTAAGCACATAATACTATTATATACGACATAACACAATATAGGTATATAATGCATAGGTCTACAACAATGGGCCCAATACTATTTACAAGGGCAACTCGTGACAATGGCCCCCCACTTACGAGAAAACTAACTTAGCTTTTCTTTACAACTAAAACTAAAACGATTGCCCTGTTAATATCTAGGTTTACTTATCCTAGTTCCTATTTAGGCCTACAGATGGCGGCTTAAAAAATCGGCCCCCACATTTTCAGACCCTTTAATGGAGCGTATAGTAAAGGAATACGGCTGCAAAATTAAAACCCAGTAAATACTAAACTCCCATTTACTGGATTAGCTCCTTGATGATAGATCAAAGACTGATGATCCATCCGACTTACCCACTCACAATATTATCACCCCTAATCTAGTCCTCGATTTTCTTGTCCAGCTTCTGTCTCATAGCCTATGGCACAGGATATGGCCTCTTCATCCCTGCGACATTTAACGTAGGCTGAATCCGATGACCGACTAGTTTGATTCTTCTTAGCATATCACTGAAGATGTCTTGAAATTCTTCCATGAGGTTTTCGACCTCCTTCTTCTGATCCGCTGACAGATCATGGCCTATCTCCACATCTTTGTAAGTCTCTTTCTGCAGATTGTTAAAGAGTGGCAGATTTCCTTCACCTGTCATCCTCATCTCTGCATCCGACAATTCTTCGACGACGACAGCCGCTCCTACAGCTTGCAGTTCGTCGTTCACGGCTTCCTCGCTCGATCTATTCTCTGTCTCTGGTTGACGCTCATAATAGCGTTTCAGCATGTTCGCATGGAAGGTCTTTGCTCGGTGAGGAAACTGGATTACATAATCAGCTTCTCCGAATCGTTTCAGTACTTGAAATGGACCTTTCCATTGCATTTGCAGTTTGTTGCTCTCTGTAGGCAACAGTAGCAGCACTTTATCGCCTGGATCAAACTTTCGGGGCTTGGCATGCTTGTCAAAATTGCGCTTATATTTATCAGCGGCTCTTTGCAGATTTTCTTGCGCCAAGTGACAAGTCTCTTGAAGACGATTCCTCAGAAGTAGATGTAAAATTAATTAGCTAGCTGATTTTAAAGAAGCCTGATATTGAAGAAACAATCAGCTAAAACCCAATTAACATTCTTGGTAGGAGCTACGGTAATGGTGATCAACGCTGATGCAAAACAACTGCAGAATACGGTATTGACTCACAGCAGATGCGAACAGACCCTTTGTTCGTGAGCGCTTAGTACATTATGGTCTATTACAACAACAACCTGACTGGGAGCGAGACAAAGCAGTCGACGTCTCTCAGATGCATAATTAATTACTTAGCTACCTTTTAAGAAATCTGATATTGAAGATAAATTAAGTTAAAATGGTGCTAAAGGATAAGCTGGGGGTGTACCTATTAAAAGCCACGCAACAACCGGCCTATAACATCGTTGACACTTCACACAGAGCACAATACGATAGATCTTATGACACGCGGTGCAATGCGATAAAGTCTTATCCTACGCGGTGCAATTTGTTGAAAAATCGTCCTTCACCTCTGAATCTGTCCCCAAACTTCCGGTTATGTCCGCAAACTTCCGGTTCTGTCCCCAAGATAAATTTTTGTCCCGAGATAGGCAACTTTACAGGACAAGAAGAAGAAAAAAAATTTTCTAACTTTTTTTTCTAACTTTTTTTCTAGGATTTTTTTTTTCTAGGTTTTTTTTCTAAGTTTTTTTTTCCTAGGTTTTTTTTTCTAACTTTTTTTTCTAGGGTTTTTTTTTCTAGGTTTTTTTTTTTTTTTTTTTTTTTTTTCTAGGTTTTTTTTTTTTTTTTTTTTTTTTTTTTTTTTTTTTTTTTTTTTTTTTTTTTTTTAGTCATCCGTTCCAAAAAGTCAAGAATTTTGTTTTCTCGAATGTCTTTTTCTTCTTAGAACAGGCTGCGAATGTACATTAGAACTTGTTATTACAGCGTGTTGTTATTCATAGAGAAGTAATGATTGCACAAGGGCTGTAGTAGTAAATCAGTTTGCTAATAGTAGTAGTAAATCGGTTAAAATCACAATGATATCAAGTCTTTATTATCAATCCATGTATTGAATGACTCATCATAGCCTAACCATTTAACCAAAGACCGATTTCCTCTTTTTCTTATAATCTTTTCTATTTTAAATGTATCTTGCGTTGTCGATTGTAACTCGGCTTCATAAAATGTCCCTTGTATTTGTTCTCCATTATAATCTGATATTTTATAGGTTATAGGGTCTGTGTATTGGATTTGTGTTATAGTAAAAATTTCTTGTGTCCAACGATTTGTGTAGCCTTTCTCAAATGTCTTTTTCTTCTTAGAAATTCTTACTTTATCTCCGACTGAAAATTTAGGTTTAACAGTTTCAGGTACAGCATCACCATACAGATTCATCCACACAACCCACTCGTTTGCTTTGATACTCGCTTTAACAGGAGTCATTTTAATGGAAGAATGTCTTGTGTTGTTGTATAAACTAACCATATTATCTAAAACATCGATATATCTCTGAGTTGAGTTTGCTGTAAAATATTTAAACATCTTCTCTTTTACTGTTCTATTAAATCTTTCTACGATACAAGATTTCTCTTCATTCTCAGTTGAGTACAACTGCATACCTAATGATTTTACCTGTTTATTATAGAATTCTGTTCCCTTATCGACCCAAAGTTTTTCACCCCTTCTTTTGCTCGTATTAAATATTTTAACGAAAGCATCTGCCACAGATTCTCCGCGCTTATCTTTTAACGGCTGAATAAATGCATACTTGGAGAATATATCAATGACGCTTAACAAATATTTCACACCAGAATTAAATTTAGCATAAGCCTGCATGTCAATCAAGTCAGCCGCCCAAACTTTGTCCACTCCCTGCACATAAACAACTCGCTTCCTAAACTTTCTGACTATAGGTTTATGTAACTCATCGGCAAGGTCATCGGTCCAAGTCAGCCTCTTTTTTTCAATCCCATTCCAAAATGGGTCTTTGTTGATAAAATTGGTTTAACTATAGATCGTTCAATTCGTTCGCGGAACGAAGGATTAGGTATATTATTTAATTCATCTATCATAGCTCTGTCAGCGACGTTTCTCCCTGCTGTATCAGTATGTTTAGCGTAAGCTAGGTCGTGACGATAGGCTGCTGCATCAACTCTGTCTACTGGTTTACTCCAATCTTTTGGTGTTCCATCACTATTCAATCTCAAATCCAATCGAGTTCCTGGACCTGTGAAAGAATGTCCTGGAAGATGCATTTCACCCGGGTACTTTGCCCATGGAAGTTTAATGTTAGAAGTAGCAGAATTGAGAGCTGATACCAAATCACCTCCTTGTACAGTAGTGGACATTTTAGTAAACTGAGTTTTTCTAGCGCCACACTCAACGCACACACCCCTAAGCATAGGTCTACCATTCTTACTGACGACTCGTTGAACATCTTTAGATTCAGTTTGTCGCTTACATTTTACACAATACGAGTTGTGCTCCATTTTAATATAATATAATTAAAATGGAAGTCCAAGACCTGTCATGGAATGAAGATACATCTAAACGCTTTAACAGTCCTCTCCTACCAAGAAGCATCAGAGGTTTGATCGTAGGTAAGTCTCAATGTGGTAAAACGATTTTACTACTTAATTTATTACTGAGACCTGGTTGGTTAGACTACGATAACCTGCAGATCTTTGGAAAAAGTCTTTTTCAATCAGAATACAAGATACTAAAGAAAGCATTCGAAGAGAAATTACCAAAGGAAGCAATTATAAGACTTTTCGATAATAGAGATGAGATAATGAAATTAAATGTATCACCGACCGGCGTAGTCGAGGAGATGTCTAAAAACATGGGGGAAACATCGGATATAGACTGCAAGTTCTTTGAAACCTCTGAAGATGTTCCCGATCCACGAGACTTAAGTCGAGATAAGAAGAATCTCATGATTTTTGATGATTTACAGTTAGAGCGACAAAATAAATGCGAATCGTATTATATAAGAGGTAGGCATAGTAATGTAGACTGCTTTTACCTAGCACAAAATTATTTCAAGCTACCTAGACAAACTATAAGAGAGAATGCTAACTTTATATGTTTGTTCCCTCAAGACCTCAAGAATATTAATCATATATACAGCGATCATATAGGTGTAGATGATATGACTATTGAAGAATTTCGAAAATTATGCAAAACTGCGTGGGATGAAACGCATGGTTTTGTGGTTATTGACTTGACTAGCAAAACAAATAAGGGCAGGTACAGATCTGGATTAGATACATTTTACATTAAATAAAAGCAATAATAAAATGATAACAAAATTTAAGATTTTATATTCTAGGTTTAAAAATAGCTATCTAAAATGGAAACCCTTCTTGACGAAATTTTATCTAATACTCAAACGATTGCACGCAACACAGAGGCTAAAGAATCCTTTTGCATTTTGTTGAGCGAAAGGAGCACACGAATTCGAACGAAATTTAATCCACTAATCGAACTGGACAAAAGTAAAACGTATGAAATGGCCCTTGTTAATCTTGAAACGTACTACAGTTTTCCTAATATAGACGAAACAAATAATAAATTCGTATATTCGTCAGATAACGGTGTAACGTGGGAAGATTTAGACATTCCAACCGGTTGCTACGAAATCGAAGACTTAAACGATTACATACAGAGAATTCTAAAAGAAGAAGGTCATGGTCAATGTATAAAGTTGCAACCAAATAACAATACTTTGAAGGCTGTTTTGGAAATTGATGAGAACTATAAAGTTGATTTTACAGTACCAAATTCAATTAGCACCGTTCTAGGATTTCAGAGTCGTGTATACTCCGAAGGATATAACGAATCCGAGCACATAGTCGATATAAACAGCGTGAATAGTTTACGAGTTACGAGTGATGTAATAGGATCATCGTATGCTAACGGAACTACGGAGAACATAATTTATTCTTTCTTTCCATCGGTCGGGCCTGGTTACAAGATAATCGAATCTCCTCACAATCTCGTATATCTTCCAATAACGCTATACTCTATTTCATCGATGGAAACAAAACTAATAGACCAAAATGGAAAACTAATTAATTTAAGAGGTGAGGAATTATCGATACGATTTCACATAAGAGAGGTTTAATTTAAAGTTTATATTTAATATAAGATGAGCGCTTACGCTAAGGTCAAAGTTAATATTTCTGAAGGGCAAAAAGAGAAGATTAAGCGAGCTGCTCAAGTAGGGACTGGAGTGAGTATAAGACTTTCTCATGGAGACATAACTGGTGAGCATGTATTAGCTCTAAACCAGAGGCAAATTAACAAGTTAACTAAAGCGTATCAGAATGGAACTGGAGTGACAATTAAAATGGGTAAAAAGCAATTAGAAGACAATGCGAGAGTCGAAGGCGGATTTATTGGCGCTATTCTACCGTTCTTAGCAACAGCCGGAAAGTTTCTACTGTCTAGTGTTCTTCCGAGTTTAGCCACAGGAGCCTTAACAGGATTGGGTTCTGCAGCTGGTTCCAAAATTGTCGATAAAATTAGTGGATCTTCGATCTCACATCAGATAAGTGGATCTTCGATCTCACACCCGATAAGTGGATCTGGAGTGCTCTACGTTAAGAAAGGAGGAATATGCTGTAAGATAGTGCCTGCTGGGGAAGGTCTTTTTCTATCTCCGTGGAAAAAGGGTAGTTCGATATCGGGTTCTGGTCTGTTTATGAAAAGAGGAGCAGGATATATCAGCGGTGAAGGTCTTATCTTGGGACCCAATTCACCATTTAAAAATATTCCTATTCTTGGAATGTTACTTTAAAAAACCACTTATATAAATGTCTGGATACGGTCACCCAATACACAAATTTATCACCAAACGGAAGCCTCGTGTGAGTCCGATAATTTGGATGCCTAAAGTGGTCACTCACGCTCCTGCAAGACAACGAGCAGGCGACAGATATGAGATTTTTGCTCAGCAAGCGATAACGATTGAACCAAAGACAAATATTACAGTAGAAGTAGGCCTTGGAGTCCGAATGACCAGTGGAATGTGTCTAGTCTCTCTTAGACAGAAGTTGAAACAACTCAGACTGAGCCTTCAAGATGGTACAGTACTAGAGGACGCAGAGGATATAATAATTACAATACAAAACAACTCCGATTCACCAATTACTATAAACGAAAAAGACTCCATATGTTATGTTAATTACTACGATGCATAAATTGTACGTTTTACGTTTACGTTTTACGTTTACGTTTTACGTTACGTTTTAAACATTATAATAAAAAATGTCACTACTGAAAATTAGCGATCCTGCAAAAAGAGATTTTATTATCGAAGAGTTTTTAAAAACGAAAAAAAATATTAAACAAAACTTTCTCTCAGAGAGAATAGATGATCTTGGACTTCAACGAGAATTAACGAAAATCTACAAACCAATAGTCGACTCTCAATCAGCAATTTCGAAAGAACAAAACGCTTTGCTGTCGACAATAAAGGATAATTCTGCAGCAACATCACTCGCTCTAAAATCACTTCCAGATTCGTTGAAAACTATTCAATTTCCCCAGTATGCGTCTATAGAGGCGTACGATGACGATGACCCAGTAGAAGACATTAGAAGGTTAGAATTAGGAAATATTGCAGTTGAATACCTTAAAAAATATGCTTCTGATAAAAGACTTGTGGACACAACATTCGGATTAAGATCAAGAGATGGAAAATTCTACATCGGTGACAGCGAAGCCTCAATCCAAGGAAATGATATTACAGTTGGAACCACAACTTATCAAGGAACTCCAGGATTATGGGAATTGTTAACGTTAGCTAGTCCAAACAGTTCAATTTATGATAATCGTGATCTCGAAGAATACGCCGAGATTCTAACTAAAACGAATGCCATGAGTCAGCCAAATAAACCAAACAAACCTAAATCGTCTAGAAGTGTAAAATATGCAAAGATAATAAAACCCATATGGGACGATTACATGAAGTTAAGAGGTAAAACAGGAAGCGGAATAATTACCATTCCTTCAGATCCTAACGAATTAGTAAAACAATTAGAGTTGCGAATATATAGCTACAAAGCGGGAAATACAGGTGTAAGAAATGAAATTGTAGGTATGACGGATGAGTTACTAAGACAAAGAGTGATAACCAAAGATGAATATAAAAAATTGACGATCTAATTTAAAAATTGATGATCTAATTAAAAATTGATGATATAGAAATGCTGGTCGTTGCGAGAAGAAGTTATAAAAAAGTACACGTTGTCGGTGGAGCAGGAATATTCGATTCCATTGCAGGATTTCTCAAGAGACTACTGACATCGAATGCAGCCAAACAAATTGCGAGCACAGCTGTCAAAGAGATTGGGAGTGTTGCTAAGGATAAGGCTATCGACGTTGGAAAACGATTACTCAATAAGATACTCCCACCAACCACCGTTCAACAGCCGATAACTCAGGAAACTAAAGTCATTCTAGCTAGATTACTCGGGTCGAATCCGCAAATGACGGGAGGAGCTATTAGAATTCAAGATCTAGTAAAACGCTTAAACGGAGGTGGTTTGAAAATGGCAGTTTAAATTTATTTTGCTTAAGTTTATTTTCTTATTTAGGTGTAAAAATTTATTTTCTTATTTAAAAATATATGTATAATAAAATGCAATCCGATATTCTAAGATTCACAGAGCAACCATTGATCGATGAAGGTATCGAGCGATACGAATGGCATGAGTACGAACCTGTAGCGAGAACTAACCTTAACAGTTATGGTGAAATTAGAATAAATATTGAATTACAGGACTTATATAGTCACCCAGCAGAGTCATATCTACAATTCGAAGGAAGACTAATTAAAACCGATGACACCGCATACGTTAATGCCGATTTAGTCGCTCTTACGAATAATGGGCTTATGTATCTATTCAGTCAAATATCCTATCAGTTATCTAATCAAGAAATCGAAACGCTATTTCATCCGGGTCAAGCTACAACGATGCTCGGTTTACTTACGTATCCAAACGATTTTCAGCTGACTCAAGGCTTAAATCAGCTGTGGTATAAAGACACTGGGGCGACTGCTGTTATTGCGGACAACCCCGGATTTGCCACTAGACAAAGCTTTCTCATTCGCAAACCAAACACTAAAGGAATGTTCAGCTTTATTGTTCCGTTGAAGCATATTTTCGGGTTTTGCGATGATTACGACAAGATTATTTACGGCTTCAAACAGACGCTGACATTAGTTCGTAAAGCCGACGATGATGCCATATTCCGAGATAACGCTGCAGCTGCTGGAAAAGTTGCGATAAACAAAATTTCATGGTTTATTCCGCACGTTATTCCTTCCGATATGGAACGAATGCAGTTGTATAAGACGATTGAATCGAAATTAACGTTGCCAGTTGCGTATAGAGCTCGTCAATGCGATACGATAACAGTTCCTCAGTCGACAAGTTTCAGTTGGAGATTAAGCGTTAAAACATCACCGGAGAAACCTAGATATATCATCGTAGGATTTCAGACGGACCGTAGCGGTAATCAGGAAAGTAATCCGTCGCTATTTAATCACTGCGATCTCAAGAACATTTATGTGATGATGAACCAGGAAAGATATCCAGCTGTCGATCATAACCTGTCGTTTCCTAATCAACAATTCTCCAGAGCGTACAGAGACGCGTCCTCCTTTAGTCAAAAATTCTATGGTATGGATAAGTTGATCACGCAAGGAAATATAACACCTGTAGATTATAAAGAATTATATCCGCTGTTCGTGTTCGATGTAAGCAAGCAATCCGAGCGTTTGAAATCGTCAGTCGTTGATATTCAGATTAAGGCTCTTTTCAATGCGGCAGTGCCAGCCGACACAGAAGCGTATGCTGTCGTAATTTCAGATAGGTTGCTGCAGTTCCAATCGGATGGGCAGAAAATGAGTGTAGTGTATGGAAAATTGATTTAAAGAATACTTATATATTATGAAGCTACCAGAGCTTAGAATGTTAGCCAAGCATAACAATGTTACAGGCACTTCACATCTCAACAAACCTCAAATGATAGCTGTACTGATCGAAAAGAATATTCTCCCGACGGACTACAAGTCTGTGTCATATAGACATGACACGTTGGGTAGTATCAGGAAACAACCGAGAAGAGTAGATATTATAGATCGAGAGACTGGCGTTGTTACCTCATATCCATCGATGTATAAAGCTGCTAAGGCGTATGGTCAGAGTGCTGGCATAATAGCTTATCATAACGGAAATGTCTGGAGAGATAGATACGAAATTAAAGTGTTCGAGAGATAAAATGATATGAAATTAGTGGATCTTCGATCTCACAGATAAGTGTTCGATAAGTGGATCTTCGATCTCACAGCTAATGTATTAATATTTTGCGTGGTAAAAATAAAATGGATTTAAAGAAAAGTAGTTTAAGAAACATGAACCATGTTGAACACTTGCTCGACTCATCGGTTCCTGACATTAAGGTTCCTACGCTTACACCCACACCTGGTAAGTACAAACCAGTAGCGCCTAAGAGAAAATACAAAAATAGGGTTAGAGCTAAATTAAATGATTTTGCGGATTGGTTACTTAGTTATGTACCTGAACGAGATAATAAAGCAGTTAATGAAAAACTGGAATCATTGAAGTTAACTGTTTCCAGGATATTTGATAAACATAAAATTCGAGAAACGGCGTCGGCTATTAAAGGATTTACCAAGCAATATAGAATAGATGGAATTAATGGAATGGATGCCTCGTCGTTTCTTGATTTCGTCAGACCGCAGGTAGTAAATCTGTTGTCGAACAATCGCCAGACAAAGACTAATTTAGTTCTTACTTGTACTATGGAACGAGTAGATATGAAATCTGGAATAGTGACTTCTGAGGATATACCATTCGTTTCCAGGGCAGAAGTTATTTTAGAAGCTACCGACTTGAATGAAATATACAGCAGAAAAAAAGATAAAATCATGGAGTCTATTGCTAGTTTTCAGATGCAAGGAAGTAATTGGAGATTTAAAGCCGTTGTAAAATTAGATATAAATACGGTAAAATATACACCCTTAAGAGGTAGTTCTTACATTCCGCTTCCCGACTTTTTAGCTAATAAAAAGGCTATTATAAATATGAAAAACGACGATGAAGAATGCTTCAAATGGTGTATCACTAGAGCGTTGAATCCGGTTGTGAAAAATTCGGAGATAATAACGAAAGCTTTGAAAGAACAATCGAAAAAACTTAATTGGAGTGGTATTGAGTTTCCAGTTGCTGCTGATGCTAATGTGATAGGTAAATTCGAGAGAAATAACAATATTAATGTTAATGTATTCGGTTTTGAAAAACATGTCTACCCGCTTTATCTGTCTAAGTGCGAAAGTAGTATTTGTGTAAATCTATTGCTTATTTCCAACGGAGAAAGGAAACATTATTGCTGGATCAAGAATTTTAACAGATTGATGAGATTTCGGACTAATTCGATGTATTATTGTAAAAGGTGTATGAATGGTTTCACAACGCCAGGAGCGCTTAGCAACCATAATGAGTACTGCTCTCAACATAACGCACAAAAAATAGAAATGCCAGAACCAGGAACTATGTTAAGTTTTAAAAATTATAACAATTCTATGAGGGTTCCGTTTATTGTCTACGCAGATTTCGAGTCTTTTGTGAAGCCAATAGACACTTGTCAACCAAATCCAGAGTTGTCGTACACTAATAAATATCAAAAGCATAATCCTAGCTCCTTTTGTTACCACATAAAATGTTTCGACGATAGTGTATATTCACAAGATCCTGTGACGTTTACGGCTGAAAGCGAAGATGATGATGTTGGTCAAATATTTGTAGATAAACTAGAAGAAAATATAAAACAAATATATAATCAATTTAAATTCCCTAAGAAGATGATATTTACAGAAGAGGACAAGAAGTGTTTTGATGGAGCTACTATATGTCATATCTGTGAAAAAACGTTGGGCGAAGACCGAGTGAGAGATCACTGTCATCTTAGCGGTAAATTTAGAGGGGCTGCTCATAACATTTGTAATGTGAACTATAAAGTCCCCAAGTTTTTCCCTGTAGTGTTTCATAATCTTTCCGGGTACGATTGTCATCTGTTCATTAAGAAACTGAGAGGTAATAATGGAGAGAAAATTAATTGCATACCTAATAACGAGGAAAAGTATATATCTTTTAGCAGAGAGGTCGTTGTTGATAAGTTTGTAAATAAAGAGGGAAAAGAGATTACCGTCAAGCGACAACTGCGTTTTATCGACAGTTTTAAATTTATGGCTTCTAGTCTTGATGCTTTATCGAGGAACCTAAGCAAAGACCAGTGTAAAAATATTGGGAAACGATATACTGGAAAGAAGCTCGATCTTTTGCTGAGAAAAGGCATATATCCTTATGACTACGTCGATTCATTTACTACCTTTAATGAAACCGAACTACCACCAAAATCCGCTTTCTATTCTAAGCTAAATGATTCGAATATTAGCGATGAAGACTACGAGCATGCAAAAACGGTATGGAAAGAATTTGGATGTAAAACATTCAGAGAGTATCACGATTTATACAACGTTTCGGATGTTTTGCTACTTGCCGATGTTTTCGAAAACTTTAGAGATGTGTGTATGAAGTACTATACGCTTGACCCTGCATGGTTTTTTACATCTCCTGGTTTAGCTTGGGATGCCGCTTTAAAATTGACAGGCGTGAAATTGGAGTTATTGAGTGATTACGATATGATTCTGATGATTAAGCAAGGGATGAGAGGAGGAGTGAGCACAATATCAAATCGTTACGGGAAAGCGAATAATAAATATATGAGCGATTTCAATAGCAACGAAAATTCTACATTTATCACTTACCTGGATGCAAATAATCTATATGGATGGGCTATGATCAAACCTTTACCTACTCACGGGTTCAAATGGATGAACGAAAATGAATTAAATAATTGGAGAAGTATTCCATGCATATTGGAAGTTGATTTGGAATACCCTAAAGAGTTACACGACCTGCATAACGATTTTCCGTTAGCCCCCGAAAGCATTGAGATTAACAAAGTCAAAAAGTTAATTCCAAACTTAAACGATAAAAAGAAGTATGTGCTACACTACGATAATCTGAAGCTGTACGAGAGTTTAGGTTTGAAAATAACAAAAGTGCATAGAGGTATACTATTCGAAGAAAGTGATTGGTTGAAAAAGTATATCGATTTAAATACAGCTCTTAGAACGAAAGCTACTAATGACTTTGAGAAAGACTTTTTCACGTTAATGAATAACAGTGTCTTTGGAAAAACTTGTGAGAACATTGAAAATCGTGTTGATGTAGAGTTAGTGTGTCAAGAGGAGAGGGCTATTGAACTAGCCGCTAAACCTAATTATGAGAGATGTACTATTTTCGATGAAAATCTAATAGCCGTTCACATGAAAAAAACTAAATTGTACTATAATAAACCTATATATCTTGGCATGTGTATATTAGACTTGAGTAAAACGTTGATGTATGAATTTCATTACAATTACATCAAGACTAAATACGGAAATAGAGCTAAATTATTATTTACTGATACAGATTCTTTGACATACGAAATTAAAACTGAAGACTTTTACTCAGATATCGCAGAAGATATTAAAGCTCGATTCGACACGAGTGAATACCCGAAAGATCATCCATCTGGTATTGAGGTTGGAGTAAATAAAAAAGTTATTGGAATGTTCAAGGATGAAACTAGTGGGAAACAGATAAAAGAATTTATCGGGTTGCGAGCAAAGTTGTATTCTTATAAGATGGCTGCTGGAGATGAGCACAAGAAATGTAAAGGTATTAAGAAGAATGTTGTCCAGAAAACTATTACTCACGAAGATTATAGAAACTGCTTATTTACTAAAAAAGAACAACAACGAACGATGAATGTTATTAGATCTTATCATCACGATATTTATACGGAAGAAATTAATAAAGTTGCATTGTCCGCAGATGACGACAAACGGGTAATAATGCAAGATGGGATTCATACTTTGGCATATGGACATTACTCGTTGAAAACTTTTAATTAATGTTTATATTTAATAAATTAGCGTCAAACAAATCGATGTTTGTGGAGTAGTGCTACCGAATATTGCTTTATCGAATGTGGATCTAATCGAAGCGGCTAAGAAACTAAATATTCCGAATTTTAGGGGTGTGTTCTTACGAGACGAGCTACCGAAGAAACCTAGACGGAATGAATGTGGAATATTGAATCTAGATGGTTCTAATGGGGTGGGGACCCATTGAAATCTATTTAAAGAATAAATATATATATAAAATGGAAGACTCTAAAGTGTGTTCCAAATGTAAGATGGAGAAAAGCTTCAGCGAATTTCATAGAGATAAATCAAATAGGAGTGGGTATTATTCTAGTTGTAAAACGTGTAAAAATATCAAAGGGAAGGAACTTAGACAAAAATACTCGATACTAGAGACTAGGGAAATAAAAGATAAAAAAGTTTGCGGTCGATGTAAGAAAGAAAAGAACATAGTAGATTATGTAAAAAATAGATACTGTAAAGATGGGAGAGATAATGAATGTAAGGAATGTAAATATAAATATAATCACGCATATTCTGAAGCTCGAAAGAAATATGACCCAGGCTTTAAACTACTCAAAAGTATGAGGACCAGGCTGGGCGACGCAATAAAAGGCAAATCGAAGTCACAAACGACGAGGCAACTTATCGGTGTCGACTTTGAAATATTTACTAAATGGATCGAATTTCAATTAGAAGAAGGAATGAGTATGGAAAATCACGGTTCGGTTTGGCATGTCGATCATGTTTTACCAATATCATCGTTCAACTTGCTAGATGAAGAAGAACTTATTAAAGCTATGAATTGGAAGAATATACGTCCATTGCTAGCACTAAAAAATATCCAAAAATCAAACAAAATAGATCGCTGGCTGTATGTAGTGCAGGAAGTAAAATCGAATTACTTTTTAAAACATTTAGATGAAATATAAAATGAGTTCTGCAACTGTGAAAAACATCGATGTCGAAGGCGTAGTTCTTCCAAATCATCCGTTAACGAATTTTGAATTATTGGATGCCGCGAAGAAGCTGAATATTCCGAATTTTAGAGGCGTTTTCGTGCGAGACGAGCTGCCGAATAAACCTAGACGGATTGAATGTGGGATATTGAATCTAGACGATTCTAAAGGAACCGGTCAGCATTGGTGCGCTTTCTTAAAGAGCGGTAATGAGAAAATATATTTCGATAGTTACGGCCTTCCTCCCCCTCTGGAACTGATAAAGTATTTACGCCGTCCAGTGTTATATAACAGTGAGCGAATACAACCCGATAACGAAGTATTTTGTGGTCATTTGTGTCTGTATGTGACGAAGATGGTGGGTGATGGAATGAATTTCCAAGAAGTTATAAACGGCTTGCATTAAAAATTATTTTATATATAAAATGCCTGTCGATAAATTTGGTCACACCGATTTTGGAGGAACATCACGAAGAGTAATCGCTGGAGGTGTAACTCTTAGTCAAATAAATGCTAATTTTCTTCGATGTGATGGAGCAAATCTGCCGACTGGAAATTTAAAAATGAATGGACATGTGATAAAAGGTCTCCCAGTAACGAATACTTCGACAGCCGGAATGGATGAAGCTTTAAGTAGGGGGCAAGCCATTGATTTGATAACGAATCACAACGATTCTCCGTCCAACGATAATCATTTGACGAATAAGAAATACGTTGATGCTTCAAAAGTGTCTAAAACTGGTGATACAATGACTGGCGACTTGTTCTTAAACGTTGGCTTCGATCGTCTGCGTTCAATGGGTTGTAAGGACTTGAGAGGAGAAAATAAAGAATTCGCTATTTTCTTAGGTAGTATACGAAATAAACTACAATGTTCGTTAAACAATCCTATTACATTACAATCGACGGATGGATTTCTATGCAAAATAGGCGTAGAAAATATAATGAGAATCGGTAGAGCGTCTAACGATCGAAAAATCGACGTTTATCAAAATATCCTAATGAATAGTAATAATATCAACGGTTTAAGCGATCCTCTTTTAGCTCAAGATGCTGCTACTAAGAATTACGTCGACAAATCTCTGAAAAAGTGCCACGTTGGATATATTCCTCCCTTGGAAGCTGATGAAAGTGTGACAGGATTCGTTGCTAGTGCCGGTTTTTGTTTTTCCGGAAGCAAAGCCTACCATGCTTTCACTAATCTCACCGATGATGTGAACGCAGCTTGGATTCCAGGTAAAGGTATGTTTACTTGGTTACAAATTAAATGTCCTGAGCAAGTTAAAATTTGGAGAATTGCGTTTAAAAGCGAATATATAGGTGATTTAATTTTAACCGCTAGCAATGATGGAGCAATGTTTGTACCCATATCATCACGTCTTTCTTCAACTACTTCAGAGGCTGTTCCGACATTTTATGATATTATTATGCCTATGGATGCGTATCAATATTATAGAGTTACAGTAGTGACAAAGTATGATGATCATCCTCTACGAGGGATTCAGGTAATGCAATTATATGTATACGATGACTAATCTGCATTAAAAATTATTATTATATATAAAATGCCTGTCGATAAATTCGGTCACACCGATGTTGGTTCATCACAAAGAGTAATCGCTGGAGGTGTCACTCTTAGTCAAGTAAATGCTAGTTTTCTTCGATTGGATGGAGCAAATCCGGCGACTGGAAATCTAAAAATGGGTGGTCACAAAATTAAAGGACTGCCCACAACGAAGCCTTTGACAGCAGGAATGGATGAGGCCTTAAGTTGGGGTCAAGCCATTGATTTGATAACGAATCACGACGATTCTCCGTCCAACGATAATCATTTGACGAATAAGAAATACGTTGATGAACAAGTTACATTGAAGGTGTCTAAAACTGGTGATACCATGACTGGTGATCTAATCTTAAACGTTGGCTCCGATCGTCTGCGTTCAATGGGTTGTAAGGACTTGAGAGGAGAAAATAAAGAATTCACTATTTTCTTAGGTAGTATACGAAATAAACTACAATGTTCGTTAAACAATCCTATTACATTACAATCGATGGATGGATTTCGTTTTAGAATAAACAATGAAATCATGTTAGAGATGGTTAAGTCACTCGATGGCACTCCTCCGTCTAAAATAAATGTGTATAAGTCCATCTTTATGCATGATGCTTACATTACAGGGCTACACGAACCCAACAGCGCCAGCGATGCAGCTACGAAGCAGTATGTAGATTCTATCTCAATCGGTCCCGCGCTTAGCATTCATTCTTTAACTTGGCAATTCTTAATCGCTAAAACTCACACAAGAGTTACTTTCGATAGTGTAAGATTCAAAACCGATGGTGTTATAAGTGCGGGAATGACCCGTTTCACTCCCGGTAAAGCCGGATACTATTTCGTTTCGACGTACATAGAATTTGGTAACAGTAGTACCGCTCCTGGTAACGTCTACCTGTACAGAAATGGGGCGAATTACATGCAAATTGCGGGCGGAGGGGGAACGGGAGCTGCGTTTAACAATTCAACCGGTAGTTGCATAATTTTCGTAACCAATACCGATTTTCTCGAGATATTCGCTTATTCGCACATCGCACTAAATATATTAGCTAGAGACTTTTCGGTAGTATTCTTACGACCTTAATTTTTAACTGGTTTCTAGCTTACACAAAAGACTAAGACTTTTAACTGGTTTATTAGCTGATTGTTTCTTCAATGGAAAACACCCCCAGATTATCCTTTAGCACCATTTAAACTTAATTTATCTTCAATATCAGATTTCTTAAAAGGTAGCTAAGTAATTAATTATGCATCTGAGAGACGTCGACTGCTTTGTCTCGCTCCCAGTCAGGTTGTTGTTGTAATAGACCATATGTACTAAGCGCTCACGAACAAAGGGTCTATTCGCATCTGCTGTGAGTCAATACCGTATTCTGCAGTTGTTTTGCATCAGCGTTGATCACCATTACCGTAGCTCCTACCAAGAATGTTAATTGGGTTTTAGCTGATTGTTTCTTCAATATCAGGCTTCTTTAAAATCAGCTAGCTAATTAATTTTACATCTACTCTCAGATCGACAACATACTCATAAGTCGTCTTCTCCTCTGGTTCAGCAATGTCTTTAGTCCACAGTTCCTTCAAGATCGCCATGTATCCTCGCACAGGTCTTCCGTAAATCATCTCAAATGGACTGAATCCCGTACTTTCATTACTGACCTCACGATATGCGAACATCAAAGGATCTAAGTATCGATCCCAATCTTTCACTTTCTCTGCACACATTTTCCGAAGCATTTGTTTGATGACTCCGTTATATCTCTCAACCAATCCACAGTTTTGACTGTGATATGGAGTGCTGAATAATTGTTTTATCGACAGAAGTCGACCTACTTCCTTCATCATTGCTCCTGTGAACTGTGATCCATTATCCGAGAGCAGCTCCAATGGCGCCCCCATCCTTGAAAAGATGCTAAGCAATGCTTCTGCAACAGAACAGGTGTCAATTTGCTTAAGCGCGATACACTCAGGATAGCGGCTTGCACAATCCACCAATGTTAGAATGTACCGGTGTCCTCGCTCTGAGCATGGAAGTGGTCCAATCAGGTCGACCACGCATCTCTTAAAGACCGTGTCAATTATCGGCATCTTGATCAAAGGCACTTTCTGAACTCGCCCCTTCGGCAAGGTTCTTTGACAAATATCGCAGGATCGACAGTATCTTCCGATATCACTGTAGCATCCTGGCCAAAAGAATTGAGATAGAATTCTCTCTTGAGTTTTGTGAATGCCCAAGTGTCCTCCAAGAATTGAGCTATGGGCTATTTCCATTACTCTGGTTCTCAACCTGGATGAAATTACCAGCTGTTTCACTTCATCGCCGAAGTTATGATGTGGTGATCGAAACTTGCGATACAGCAGTCCTCGACTCCTCGTTCCACATCAAAGCGTACGATGCGATCGTCATCGTTCGTTCCAGTCGCTTCTTTCTGTGTAGAATACTCCCAGTATTTCTTCAATGAACTGTCCTCAGCTTGTTCCTTCTTCAACGTTTCCAATGTGACTTCATTCTGAAATTCTGGGACTCGTAACTGCTTTGGCAATGCTCTCGCTTTCTCTTTCATATGTCGGGTTTCCACAGCTGATGTCACATTCAACTGCTCTTCAGTACACCCCGCATCTTTCTCTGCGTCAATCAACAAGTCTTGTTCATGTACCTCAGTACTCTTGTCGAAGGATCTGGGCCGTAGTTCTGCTCCAGATATATTTCCAATTACAAGATCGTATAATGTTTCCTTCATGCAGAGCGCTTTCACTTTCCCTGTGAAGTAGTCCGTTCTGACTTCAATGATAGCGGTTGGCACTTTCCTCGTAGTTTTGTCAATCAGAATGCACAACTCATGCTTCCCAAGTCATCTGATTCTTTTTCACCAGCCTCCTGGCTACAACAACTGACGCACATCCGGTGTCTCGAAGCACTTCGACCTGTTGATCTCCTACATAACCAATCGTTGTCTTCATATCAGTTCCGTATTTACCCGGTCTACAGGCTTCAGCTATGACGTGCGCTTTGCAACCACATCTTAGTTCGACATCTTCACCATCGGACAGATTTTTCAACGCCTGACCAGCATTTTCGTCACACCCTTCCTTGACCAGCGTTCCTTCTGGATCGGTTGAAGTTGCGGTCGTTTGGTGCGTTTTCTTATCACCTGCGGAAGATGCTGATTTATCTTTCTTGTTCTCAGCTTTTTTCTTCTGGTTCTGCCGTGCATTTCTAGGCTTCCAGGAAGTCTGCATTCCTGCTGCTTTATGTGACGTATTCATTCTAAACCGACATGAATTATAGGAGTGCCCGTATCGGTTACAAAAAAACAAGGCCTATCAGTAGCCCCGTTACGTTTTTGGTCTTTCTTTCCAGCCCTCTCATTTTCCTTAGCGAAGTCTGGCTTGAGAAATTTTCCCTCTGTTCTTACTTCTTTCTCTCCATAGTCCGACTGGTATGGCTGTTTTGACTTTACTTGGTGTGCCTCTATGTAGGTCTCCGCTAATTTAGCGAGTTCCTGAAGATCTTTTGGTGCCCTTTCTCTCAAGAACAGCGACAATTCTCTGCTCACTACCGAGAGATACTGCTCCTTTACCAGCAAACTCTTCAGTCCATCAAAGTCTTGAGTGACTTTGGCGAGCTCAATCCATCTCATCAAGTAGCTTTCTAACCTGGTGATGAATTGTTGAGGCGCTTCTCCAGTTTCCGGTCTACAGTTATTAAACCGCTTGTGAAAGCCTTCTTCCGTCATCTGATATCTTTTCAGAAGAGCATCTTTCAATGCGTCGTAATCGTCGTATTGTTCAGGCGGCATACGCGCAAACACATCTAAAGCGCGTCCTTTCAAAAGTGCGGCCAAATAAACTGCCCATTCCTGTCTTTTCCATTTTCGAATAGACGCATATTTCTCAAATCTTCTCAGATAAGCGTCCATATTATCTTTGCCATCCTCAAATGGAGGTAGCTTTGGTCCTTTCCTCGCATTGACTGTAAAATCCGAGGTCCGCTCCTCTTCCTCCTCCTCTTCACCATCCTCTTCCAATGCTGCGTTTTCACTAACACTTCTGATGCTAGCCTGCCGTACAGTCTTTCCTTCAAGCTTAGCTTTCTCCAAAGCCATGGACTGTTCATGCTGCTCCTTTTGCATTTCCAATGCTTGCTCGTGCGCCTCCTGTTTCATCTTTCTTTCAAGTTCCAATTTTCTCATTGCAGATTCATCGGCTTCTGCTTTTACTTGTCTCTCCAAATCTAACTTCCTCATTACATTGGCTTCGGCCTCGGCCGTGGCCTGTCTCTCCAAATCTAACTTCTTGAGTGCGTTTTCTTCGGCTACAGCTTTAGCCTGTTGCTCCATCTCAAACTTCTTGAGTGCGTTTTGTTCTGCTTCCACTTTAGCCTGACGCTCCAATTCAAACTTGCGCATCTCTCTGTCAGCTGCTCTCTCTTCTCGCTCCAGAATCCGTTTCTGTCGCGCTTCTTCATCAGCTCTGTGCTTTTCCACAAACTCAAGAAGCTCAGGCCCTTTCAAGCCACTCCTTTCGGCAAGTGCTATCAATTGCTCCATGTCGAGAAATAATTAACCTACTGGGCTAAACTGAAACAGAATATCCCCTAAGCGACAAATGCTAATCTATTCAGTCTAGATAATTACCTTAGACCCCACTATAGGCGACACTATAGAAGAAGTATGTTTAACTGAGTCTACAACAGATCTTTAAACAATCCCACTGGCCTATTTATGCAGCGTGAAACACCTACGCTATCCTAGCATAAATTATCTTTAGCAATGCTTCAATGCGTTTAGCTAAATCGTTTAATAAGTGTCTAAATCCCCGTATAATTCTATCGAGTCAAATATAGCTTATGTTCCTAATACAACGACCATATCCTAAACAAACTCAACCATCCCACCTATGCTGCCACCACATTGTCATGAGTTATCTTTAATGGCGAGTTAGCCCTAGCCTATTAAGGAAAGGGTGTCTAGAATATTGCCATCGAAATACTAGAAAACAAAGCATGAACTCGTTTAGAAAATTATTCAGATAAAAAGACAACTGAAATTAAACTAACAGACATAGTTACATATATAGCAAAAACAGTATCGTTAATAGGCTACGCCTATAGAGCCCTAATCGATGGTCGTGCCCTCCCCCAGACCCCCCAACAAAACTTCGCCCCCACTCACGTTTCCGTTCGCATGGAGACAGTTTCTGCAGGTGTGAAGAAGTCCTGTTACGCAGCGAAGGGCTTCGGTCGGCTCACTGGTCTGGTTGTCTGGCTTTGAAGTCGTCCGTTGGTCCGTTCTCGAACCCAGCGTCGAGAGTTCCAGTCCTGCTGGCGTTCCAGCTACGACTGCTGGTCGCGTCTTGTAGAGGAGTGCCAGTCCCTTCCGGCACCGCCCACCTCTGTCGTAGAAGTGGCGGAGAAGATTCCGCTCTCACAGACACCGCCCACGTCTAGCATAGACGTGGTCACGTGGCAGAGAAGTTGCAAAGAAATGGCGGAAAGTGACGGAGAAATGGCGGGAAAGCGTCCGCCCTTCTAGCCCGTCCTCGTCTTGTAGTAGCACCGTTGTGCTCCGAATTCGCCTGGTAGCACCGTTGTGCCCAGTATTCACCTTCTTGCACCGTTGTGCGTTGTCCTACGCTCGAACGTCCTTCAGCAAAGTTCAGCGTGCATGCCCACTTCGCATCTCCGACCGACGACTGATGACTCCTCGACGACAGCTTCCGACGACTGACCGCCGACTGACCCTCCGACGACGACTGACTCCCAGACAGTCCGTTCTCTTGCCTATATAGGCCTATCTGCCTTCCAGACAGATGACCCTTACCCCCGACACACCTTTTGGACCCAACGACCATCGACGACCATCGATATATTATATAAGCTAGATTATTATAGGTATATCTATATACTATTGTCAAACTGTCATTTAAGCACATAATACTATTATATACGACATAACACAATATAGGTATATAATGCATAGGTCTACAACAATGGGCCCAATACTATTTACAAGGGCAACTCGTGACAATGGAGAATTGCTTTTGATGAGAGTGAAGAAGGATTAGCGACAAACTGCCACATCAATACTCTGTACAATACGGAATTTGCATTATTAAAGTTTGTATATTGTATTCTGTGGCCGCAGCGGTGGACTTGCAACCCACCCGAGTAAAAGAAATCGAGCAACAGAAACTTTCTGGATCACTATTTACATCTCCCTCTCTCCTCTTAATACTTATTTTTCTCCAAGGGTTATCGTGCTGGGACCGCTGCTGAATGGAAACGGCTGTGAGCGGCGCTATAGAAATTTACTAATTACATTACATCACTGGTTTTTAACCAAATAATTTATTTGCACTAAAGTGCTGATGATACAAATGATACACAAAGTGAAACTGAGAAATTTATGTGCAATTAGGAACCTCTATGAAAAATACACTTTTCTATTTTTGAAAACATTATGTCTTGGACAGGCTTCACTATGATTGAACTACTGAGGACGACAGAGGAAAGATATATTTGCAGACAGACGGTTCATGGTGCGGCCAACCTTCGAATCGAAGCCGGCTAAAGACAAGACAAATGAAAAATACCCAAGTTCTTCGTTTCTTGCTTTGCATTTTAACCCTCGGGCTACCAGGGGGGGGGTGGTATCCACCCCCCCCCCTAGGTTTTTCCCAAATAAAACTTTTTTCGTTAGGAATAAAATTTTGACGTTTTAGGTAGCTGTAGAGGATTCATTTGCACACATTTTGAGCTAAAATGTGTGATGATATACCATACCATTCAAAAGTTATACCCGATATACCCGAGGCACCAGGGGGGGTGGATACCACCCCCCTTAGATTATCGGCTGTATCTTATCCGTCCTTTGACATGAAGAGACACCAATTACACCATTCTGTAGAGGGACTGTGGGGCTACATTGTGGTGGTCACGGAGTTGTCTTTGGACAACCGGAAGTGCTCAAAATAAATTAAAATATAAATAAAGGTGTTTTATTTTCATAAAAGTTTCATGTTTTTCCTATTAAAAATTATTCATAATTTATTTTTTAAGAACAATAAATTATGTCATTCTATAGAGTGCATTTAGGGCTATTTTGTGATACCAATTAATTTGACATTTGATGACCGGAAGTGCTCCAAATAAATTTAAATGTGTGAAAATGTTGGGTTTTTTTTACAACGCAAACCGATAAGTCTGCGTAAACGTTTTTCAGCATGTTTTACATGTTTTTTCTCTTTTTATTGTAACTAAAACTAACTTATTACTAGTTTTTATAGTTGAATATTGGACTTTATTATATGTAAACTATTTTTAATTAAATAAATTATGTTGAAACACATAGAATCTAATATTTTGCTTATGCGAAAGTATACATTTTGTGGAATCGACGGGTGCCTACGGTAAAAAATTCATAACTTCGGGGTGCTTTCATATATTTTAAACCTAAACATACCATTTTGTGCAGAAATGAATGCTGAATCCATAGGTGTATTACAAGTTATGATATCTCAAACCAAACCCAAAATCCAGGGGGGGGGGGTGTTAACCACCCCCCCTTGGTAGTCAGTGTTACAAAAATAGCGTGGTAGCCTGAGGGTTAAAGCTCTTTCCAAATATTTTAACCATGACCATTGTGTTTTGTCCCTCCTCAAACATGTCTACAGACACGTGTGTTTGTCAGTCGCAGTCTACGCACCATTCCTCAAACATGTCTACAGACACGTGTGTTTGTCCATCGCAGTCTACAAACCATTTCTCTTCTGCTGTGAACTGTTGACGGTTGACTGAATCCAGACGCAGTTGAGTGAACGGCCGTGACAACTCTTGGCGCCGGACCAGACGTTGGATCGGAACTATAGACGAATTCTTGAGGCATCGTGGTGGATGATCCGACCGGAAGAAGGACATCGTCTCCATCCATCTGATCAGCGTCGTCGTCGTCATTCTCTTGTCTTCGCTTTGGATCAGCGCCTGAAAAGCAGAACATCTCGAGTTGTAAATATTAACGAGTCACAAATGCAAACCTCTGTGCTGCTTGGATTAAAGTGTTTCAAATGGCAGCAACATAAGATAATAATAACATATATCAGTATAAGAATTGTGGAAAAATAACTGGGGGGTTGGCCTATGATAAACTTGAAATTGGGGTCTGAAAAACATACTTTAACATGGGGCTCTAAAAATGACTGGGGGGGTTGAACCCCCCAACCACCCCGGCAATTCTCACCCTGACATATATAAAAGATTCTGAATAGTTATTCATTCATTTAATCTATTCATTTTAAAGATTTATTCAATATTCAAGCAATCCGTCTTCATGGCCATTCTACTCAGAAACGCTCACAACTTAACGCTGGCTAAAGAGAAAAGTTTCCTAAGAGTATGGCTCGTAGAATGCACGGTCTCTACGGCTCCAGGCATTGGATGTCATCTTGCACGGGCGCTATATAAATTCCATAGATAGATTCATCACGCTGTGGATCTGACCAACGAAATTCATGTCCATGGATGAGATGATGCGCTGACAATCGATGTCTTGCTTACTCACCTTTGTCTCCTTCGTGGAACATCGTCATCGCTTCGAGGTTGAGCGCACAGACGCCTCGCATGAACGCTTTCTTCATCGTCTCTTCGTAGAGATTGCGCTCGCGATGCAGACGCTGCACCTCTGCGCGTGCCGATTCCAGCGCCTCGTTCAGCTGCCAACAAAAGACATTGTCTCCAGGTGAAACCAAGGTTACAAGTCAATGAAAAGTCACAGGTGGTGTAGTGGTGGCGTCGTTGCCTTGGAGCCAGAAGGTTCAATGTTCGAATCCACCTCACCGCGTAAGGATCTTGGGCAAGTCCTTCACTCACAAATGCTCAGCGCTTCAGCGTGAAACTCCGATGCAGTGTCCGCTCTGCATTCGGGAGCGCTTCTGAGTAGGGAGAGTTTGAAGGAGCGCTATAACAAGTGCACATACAAACAAACAAACCGGCGGACTAAAGGTCACAAGTGGAGTAAAGGTCACAGGTCAGCTAAAGATCACACATTCTTATGGCATTATGGGATGCGTGGGACTCTCCTAGAGATGCTCTAGATCATTATATGCATCTCTCTCTCTCTCTCTCTCTCTCTCTCTCTCTCACTTCTTATAACCGATTTCTTCTCTTGGGATTCTCGCATTGGCAGTGCTACTGAATGGCTATGGCTGTGAGTGGCGCTATATAAATTACAAATGATTACATTACATTCTGACAATGTATCTAAAACTAAACGAGTTCAAATAACTTTTGGGGCGGTTTGGAAATACAACAAACTCAACAAGTGACTGGATTTTGAAACACACTCAACATTAAAAGCCAGTTTGTTCACAGCCGAAGAAAGTTATCAAGTTAATAAGACAAATGTTGCCTATTAAATGATGTTGTTAACGCTTGAAATGATACAACTGGATAGATTATAATGGGTCTTAAAGTCTGAAAATCAAATGAAGAGCGTGATAGAAGTCTTTACTTACAGAAGCGAGCTTTGTCTCGTAGTCATTGGTGAGCGTAATGCAGACCTCCTGCGCTTTGGCCTGGCATGCCTTCTCAACACGCTGGCGCCACCTTGCCTCCACAAGCGAATGCCATGCATCGTAGACCTTCCTCTGCAACGTGCGATGGTAATGACGGTAGGCGAGGTTGCTGGCAAAACCCTACACCAGCCAGAAACACAGACACACACAGACAGACATATCAAGACAAGAGACACACAGACAGACATATCAAGACAAGACACACACAGACAGACATATCAAGACAAGACACACACAGACAGACATATCAAGACAAGAGACACACAGACAGACATATCAAGACAAGACACACACAGACAGACATATCAAGACAAGAGACACACAGACAGACATATCAAGACAAGAGACACACAGACAGACATATCAAGACAAGAGACACACAGACAGACATATCAAGACAAGAGACACACAGACAGACATATCAAGACAAGAGACACACAGACAGACATCAAGACAGACAGACATCCGGTGATTGTTTTGAAAATTTACCAAAACCTTCCATTCCAATAGGACCATGTCTTAAGATTTTTTTCCCGAAAAAACCGCAATCTTTTCCACAAAAAGTGAACTTTGCAATCCGTTCGACCGCCATTTGCAAATTCAACAAAACCACAGGGTTGCTCGATTTCCGAAACGCTTTGTCCCGGAATCACGCTGTAAAGCCGCCCAAAAGTCGCGAGATCTACGAAACGCGAAATTACGTTGTAAAGTCGCCCAATAGCCGCGAATGACCAACTTTATCGCTGTGGGGAAGGAACGGTGTGAGGGAGGAAAGAAGGAAGAGGGAGCGGGACGAAGAGGGAGGGGAGGGACCGTGGAGAGTGATGGATAAGGCAGGAATGCAGTGAGGCAGAGGGAGGGAAATGAAAATGGGGGCGGGAGGGAAAGGAGGAGAGGGTGTAGGAAAAGGTGAAGGGGGAGGGATGGTTCGACGCTCTTTTCAGCCACAGCAATGCGTGGCCAGGTACAGCTAGTAACATATATATTCATTCAATCATTCGGAAACTTATAAAACTTATATATGGAACTACTACTTTTACTGCCAGCGTATCGCCACCCATCTGGCGAACCTTCCTCCTTTTGTCCGGGCTTAGGACCGGCACAGGTTGTTGGTTGCCTGTGGCGGAGGATGGATGCAGTTTAACGTCATGCCCAGTCCTTCACTCGCAGTTGCTCAGTGAAACTCCAATTCAGTGTTTGGGCTGTAGACGGGAGTGCCTCTGCTGTAGCAGAAAAGACTGTCCTCTGCCTCCAATCCTCCCCTCTCCTCCCCTCCCCTCCTTTCCCCCTCCCCCTGCCCCTCCCCTTTCCCTGCCATCCACTCCCCCTCCCCTCCACCTCCCACTCCCTGCATTCCCCATCTCTCCCCTCCCTCTTCGTCCCGGTCCCTCCCCTCCTTTCCTCCCTCACACCGTTCCCTCCAGACAGCGACGCGGATAGCGCCCTAAAACGCTTCAGCAAAAAGGCGGCAATCGAATGTGTTGAAATGCGCTACATAAACAGAACACACAATTGAACCACCATTTGAAACGCGCCCGAATTGGAAGGCAAGGCTTATCGATGGGTGTATGTTGAAAACGGTAGAATTTGCAAAGTTGCTTTTTTTGTTTAGTTTAAAAGATTGCGCTTTTCCCCAAAAAGCATTCTGCAAACCCGGCCGTATTGGAACAGAACGTTTTGGTAAAGTTTTGAAAGCAAGCGCTGAAGAAAGTTCGGAGATCCTTGAAGCCGACACAAACGCGGTTACATTTTTATTTATATAGATAAGAAGATTTGTAGCAAGATACGGTGAACATACCTCTCGTTTGACGTCATTGGCTTTATCTTCCATTCACTGAAGCTCCGCTGAATCTCCAACTTCTCTCGGCGACTCTGTAGACTCGACGTTAGAATCGCAATCACCTAATCCTTTCGCTCGATTGACTGTTCGTACGTGTTCAGCAATTATTCCTTCACTGATTCCGTTTCATCCACTTGCCTTCGCATGTCACCGCTGTATCTGTTGTACCAACGGAAAAAAAACAATCACAGACAATCAACAGCAATCAACATCAATCAACAACAATCAACAACAATCAACAACAATCAACAACAATCAACATCAATCAACAGCAAACAACAACAATCAACAGCAATCAACATCAATCAACATCAATCAACAGCAATCAACATCAATCAACATCAATCAACATCAATCAACATCAATCAACAACAATCAACAGCAATCAACATCAATCAACAACAATCAACATCAATCAACATCAATCAACATCAATCAACAACAATCAACATCAATCAACATCAATCAACAGCAATCAACATCAATCAACATCAATCAACAGCAAACAACATCAATCAACAGCAATCAACATCAATCAACATCAATCAACATCAATCAACATCAATCAACAACAATCAACAGCAATCAACATCAATCAACAACAATCAACAACAATCAACAACAATCAACAACAATCAACATCAATCAACAGCAAACAACAACAATCAACAGCAATCAACATCAATCAACATCAATCAACAGCAATCAACATCAATCAACATCAATCAACATCAATCAACATCAATCAACAACAATCAACAGCAATCAACATCAATCAACAACAATCAACATCAATCAACATCAATCAACATCAATCAACATCAATCAACATCAATCAACATCAATCAACAACAATCAACAGCAATCAACATCAATCAACAACAATCAACAACAATCAACAACAATCAACAACAATCAACATCAATCAACAGCAAACAACATCAATCAACAGCAATCAACATCAATCAACATCAATCAACAGCAATCAACATCAATCAACATCAATCAACATCAATCAACATCAATCAACAACAATCAACAGCAATCAACATCAATCAACAACAATCAACATCAATCAACATCAATCAACATCAATCAACAACAATCAACATCAATCAACATCAATCAACAACAATCAACAGCAATCAACATCAATCAACATCAATAAACAACAATCAACAACAAACAACATCAATCAACAACAAACAACAACAATCAACATCAATCAACATCAATCAACAACAATCAACAGCAATCAACATCAATCAACAACAATCAACAACAATCAACAGCAATCAACAACAATCAACAACAATCAACATCAATCAACATCAATCAACATCAATCAACATCAATCAACAACAATCAACATCAATCAACATCAATCAACAACAATCAACAGCAATCAACATCAATCAACATCAATCAACAACAATCAACATCAATCAACATAAATCAACAACAATCAACAACAGTCAACAGCAATCAACATCAATCAACAACAATCAATATCAATCAACAACAATCAACAGCAATCAACATCAATCAACAACAATCAACATCAATCAACATCAAACAACAACAATCAACAGCAATCAACATCAATCAACATCATTCAACATCAATCAAAAACAATCAACAACAATCAACAACAAACAACAACAATCAACAGCAATCAACATCAATCAACATCAATCAACAACAATAAACAGCAATCAACATCAATCAACAGCAATCAACATCAATCAACAACAATCAACATCAATCAACATCGATCAACAACAGTCAACATCAATCAACATCAATCAACAACAATCAACAGCAATCAACATCAATCAACAGCAATCAACATCAATCAACATCAATCAACAACAATCAACAACAATCAACATCAATCAACAACAATCAACATCAATCAACAGCAAACAACAACAATCAACAACAATCAACATCAATCAACAACAATCGACAACAATCAAATTTCCAGCTATTTAGTAAACAACAATTAATAAGGAGAGATGAAAATCTGTCACTCGAAGAGGCAACAAAGATGACATAATTAAGACATGACCTGTGTTGAATGACGTCGGTGATTGACACGACATAATTAAATTATGACATGACCTGTGTTGAATGACGTTGGTGATTGACACGACATAATTAAATTATGACATGACCTGTGTTGAATGACGTCGGTGATTGACATGGCATATTTATGACATGACCTGTGTTGAATGACGTCGGTGATTGACATGACATAACTATGACATGACCTGTGTTGAATGACGTCGGTGATTGACACGACATAATTATGACATGACCTGTGTTGAATGACGTTGGTGATTGACACGACATAAATAAATTATGACATGACCTGTGTTGAATGACGTCGGTGATTGACATGACATAATTATGACATGACCTGTGTTGAATGACGTCGGTGATTGACATGACATAATTATGACATGACCTGTGTTGAATGACGTCGGTGATTGACATCACATAATTATGACATGACCTGTGTTGAATGACGTCGGTGATTGACACGACATAATTAAATTATGACATGACCTGTGTTGAATGACGTTGGTGATTGACACGACATAATTAAATTATGACATGACCTGTGTTGAATGACGTCGGTGATTGACATGGCATATTTATGACATGACCTGTGTTGAATGACGTCGGTGATTGACATGACATAACTATGACATGACCTGTGTTGAATGACGTCGGTGATTGACACGACATAATTATGACATGACCTGTGTTGAATGACGTTGGTGATTGACACGACATAAATAAATTATGACATGACCTGTGTTGAATGACGTCGGTGATTGACATGACATAATTATGACATGACCTGTGTTGAATGACGTCGGTGATTGACATGACATAATTATGACATGACCTGTGTTGAATGACGTCGGTGATTGACATCACATAATTATGACATGACCTGTGTTGAATGACGTCGGTGATTGACACGACATAATTAAATTATGACATGACCTGTGTTGAATGACGTTGGTGATTGACATGACATAATTAAGACATGACCTGTGTTGAATGACGTCGGTGATTGACATGACATAATTATGACATGACCTGTGTTGAATGACGTCGGTGATTGACACGACATAATTAAGTTATGACATGACCTGTGTTGAATGACGTTGGTGATTGACACGACATAATTAAATTATGACATGATCTGTGTTGAATGACGTCGGTGATTGACATGACTTAATTATGACATGACCTGTGTTGAATGACGTCGGTGATTGACACGACATAATTATGACGTGACCTGTGTTGAATGACGTCAGTGATTGACATGACATAATTATGACATGACCTGTGTTGAATGGCGTCGGTGATTGACACGACATAATTAAATTATGACATGACCTGTGTTGAATGACGTCGGTGATTGACACGACATAATTAAATTATGACATGACCTGTGTTGAATGACGTCGGTGATTGACATGACATAATTATGACATGACCTGTGTTGAATGACGTCGGTGATTGACACGACATAATTAAATTATGACATGACCTGTGTTGAATGACGTTGGTGATTGACATGACATAATTATGACATGACCTGTAATGAATGACGTCGGTGATTGACACGACATAATTAAATTATGACATGACCTGTGTTGAATGACGTCGGTGATTGACACGACATAATGAAATTATGACATGACCTGTGTTGAATGACGTCGGTGATTGACATGACATAATTATGACATGACCTGTGTTGAATGACGTCGGTGATTGACATGACATGATTATGACATGACCTGTGTTGAATGACGTCGGTGATTGACATGACATAATTATGACATGACCTGTGTTAAACGACGTCGGTGATTGACATGACATAATTATGACATGACCTGTGTTGAATGACGTCGGTGATTGACATGACATAACTAAATTATGACATGAACTTTGTTGAATGACGTCGGTGATTGACAAGACATAATTAAATTATGACATGACCTGTGTTGAATGACGTCGGTGATTGACACGACATAATTAAATTATGACATGACCTGTGTTGAATGACGTCGGTGATTGACATGACATAATTATGACATGACCTGTGTTGAATGACGTCGGTGATTGACATGACATAATTATGACATGACCTGTGTTGAATGACGTTGGTGATTGACATGACATAAATAAATTATGACATGACCTGTGTTGAATGACGTCGGTGATTGACACGACATAATTAAATTATGACATGACCTGTGTTGAATGACGTCGGTGAATGACATGACATAATTATGACATGACCTGTGTTGAATGACGTCGGTGATTGACACGACATAATTAAATTATGACATGACCTGTGTTGAATGACGTCGGTGCTTGACAAGACATAATTTTGACATGACCTGTGTTGAATGACGTCGGTGATTGACATGACATAATTATGACATGACCTGTGTTGAATGACGTCGGTGATTGACATGACATGTTTATGACATGACCTGTGTTGAATGACGTCGGTGATTGACACGACATAATTAAATTATGACATGACCTGTGTTGAATGACGTTGGTGATTGACATGACATATTTATGACATGACCTGTGTTGAATGACGTCGGTGATTGACACGACATAATTAAATTATGACATGACCTGTGTTGAATGACGTCGGTGATTGACATGACATAATTATGACATGACCTGTGTTGAATGACGTCGGTGATTGACACGACATAATTAAATTATGACATGACCTGTGTTGAATGACGTCGGTGATTGACATGACATAATTATGACATGACCTGTGTTGAATGACGTCGGTGATTGACACGACATAATTAAATTATGACATGACCTGTGTTGAATGACGTCGGTGATTGACATGACATAATTATGACATGACCTGTGTTGAATGACGTCGGTGATTGACATGACATAATTAAATTATGACATGACCTTTGTTGAATGACGTCGGTGATTGACATGACATAATTAAATTATGACATGACCTGTGTTGAATGACGTCGGTGATTGACACGACATAATGAAATTATGACATGACCTGTGTTGAATGACGTCGGTGATTGACATGACATAATTATGACATGACCTGTGTTGAATGACGTCGGTGATTGACATGACATAATTATGACATGACCTGTGTTGAATGACGTCGGTGATTGACACGACATAATGAAATTATGACATGACCTGTGTTGAATGACGTCGGTGATTGACACGACATAATTTAATTATGACATGACCTGTGTTGAATGACGTCGGTGATTGACATGACATAATTATGACATGACCTGTGTTGAATGACGTCGGTGATTGACACGACATAATTAAATTATGACATGACCTGTGTTGAATGACGTCGGTGATTGACATGACATAATTTTGACATGACCTGTGTTGAATGACGTCGGTGATTGACATGACATAATTACGACATGACCTGTGTTGAATGACGTCGGTTATTGACATGACATAACTATGACATGACCTGTGTTGAATGACGTCGGTGATTGACATGACATAATTAAATTATGACATGACCTGTGTTGAATGACGTCGGTGATTGACATGACATAATTATGACATGACCTGTGTTGAATGACGTCGGTGATTGACATGACATGTTTATGACATGACCTGTGTTGAATGACGTCGGTGATTGACACGACATAATTAAATTATGACATGACCTGTGTTGAATGACGTTGGTGATTGACACGACATAATTAAATTATGACATGACCTGTGTTGAATGACGTCGGTGAATGACATAACATATTTATGACATGACCTGTGTTGAATGACGTCGGTGATTGACATGACATAATTATGACATGACCTGTGTTGAATGACGTCGGTGATTGACATGACATAATTATGACATGACCTGTGTTGAATGACGTCGGTGATTGACATGACATAATTATGACATGACCTGTGTTGAATGACGTCGGTGATTGACATGACATAATTATGACATGACCTGTGTTGAATGACGTCCGTGTTTGACACGACATAATTAAATTATGACATGACCTGTGTTGAATGACGTTGGTGATTGACACGACATAATTAAATTATGACATGACCTGTGTTGAATGACGTCGGTGATTGACACGACATAATTAAATTATGACATGACCTGTGTTGAATGACGTTGGTGATTGACATGACATAATTATGACATGACCTGTGTTGAATGACGTCGGTGATTGACACGACATAATTAAATTATGACATGACCTGTGTTGAATGACGTTGGTGATTGACATGACATAATTATGACATGACCTGTGTTGAATGACGTCGGTGATTGACATGACATAATTATGACATGACCTGTGTTGAATGACGTCGGTGATTGACACGACATAATTAAATTATGACATGACCTGTGTTGAATGACGTCGGTGATTGACATGACATAATTATGACATGACCTGTGTTGAATGACGTCGGTGATTGACACGACATAATTAAATTATGACATGACCTGTGTTGAATGACGTTGGTGATTGACATGACATAATTATGACATGACCTGTGTTGAATGACGTCGGTGATTGACACGACATAATTAAATTATGACATGACCTGTGTTGAATGACGTCGGTGATTGACACGACATAATGAAATTATGACATGACCTGTGTTGAATGACGTCGGTGATTGACATGACATAATTATGACATGACCTGTGTTGAATGACGTCGGTGATTGACATGACATAATTATGACATGACCTGTGTTGAATGACGTCGGTGATTGACATGACATAATTATGACATGACCTGTGTTAAATGACGTCGGTGATTGACATGACATAATTATGACATGACCTGTGTTGAATGACGTCGGTGATTGACATGACATAATTAAATTATGACATGACCTTTGTTGAATGACGTCGGTGATTGACATGACACAATTAAATTATGACATGACCTGTGTTGAATGACGTCGGTGATTGACACGACATAATTAAATTATGACATGACCTGTGTTGAATGACGTCGGTGATTGACATGACATAATTATGACATGACCTGTGTTGAATGACGTCGGTGATTGACATGACATAATTATGACATGACCTGTGTTGAAAGACGTTGGTGATTGACAAGACATAAATAAATTATGACATGACCTGTGTTGAATGACGTCGGTGATTGACACGACATAATTAAATTATGACATGACCTGTGTTGAATGACGTCGGTGATTGACATGACATAATTATGACATGACCTGTGTTGAATGACGTCGGTGATTGACACGACATAATTAAATTATGACATGACCTGTGTTGAATGACGTCGGTGATTGACATGACATAATTTTGACATGACCTGTGTTGAATGACGTCGGTGATTGACATGACATAATTATGACATGACCTGTGTTGAATGACGTCGGTGATTGACATGACATGTTTATGACATGACCTGTGTTGAATGACGTCGGTGATTGACACGACATAATTAAATTACGACATGACCTGTGTTGAATTACGTTGGTGATTGACATGACATATTTATGACATGACCTGTGTTGAATGACGTCGGTGATTGACACGACATAATTAAATTATGACATGACCTGTGTTGAATGACGTCGGTGATTGACATGACATAATTATGACATGACCTGTGTTGAATGACGTCGGTGATTGACATGACATAATTATGACATGACCTGTGTTGAATGACGTCGGTGATTGACATGACATAATTAATTTATGACATGACCTGTGTTGAATGACGTCGGTGATTGACACGACATAATAAATTATGACATGACCTGTGTTGAATGACGTCGGTGATTGACATGACATAATTATGACATGACCTGTGTTGAATGACGTCGGTGATTGACACGACATAAATAAATTATGACATGACCTGTGTTGAATGACGTCGGTGATTGACATGACATAATTTTGACATGACCTGTGTTGAATGACGTCGGTGATTGACATGACATAATTACGACATGACCTGTGTTGAATGACGTCGGTGATTGACATGACATAATTAAATTATGACATGACCTGTGTTGAATGACGTCGGTGATTGACATGACATAATTATGACATGACCTGTGTTGAATGACGTCGGTGATTGACATGACATTTTTATGACAAGACCTGTGTTGAATGACGTCGGTGATTGACATGACATAATTATGACATAACCTGTGTTGAATGACGTCGGTGATTGACACGACATAATTAAATTATGACATGACCTGTGTTGAATGACGTCGGTGATTGACATGACATAATTATGACATGACCTGTGTTGAATGACGTCGGTGATTGACATGACATAATTATGACATGACCTGTGTTGAATGACGTCGGTGATTGACACGACATAATTATGACATGACCTGTGTTGAATGACGTCGGTGATTGACATGACATAATTATGACATGACCTGTGTTAAATGACGTCGGTGATTGACATGACATAATTATGACATGACCTGTGTTGAATGACGTCGGTGATTGACATGACATAATTATGACATGACCTGTGTTGAATGACGTCGGTGATTGACATGACATAATTATGACATGACCTGTGTTGAATGACGTCGGTGATTGACACGACATAATTAAATTATGACATGACCTGTGTTGAATGACGTCGGTGATTGACATGACATAATTATGACATGACCTGTGTTGAATGACGTCGGTGATTGACACGACATAATTAAATTATGACATGACCTGTGTTGAATGACGTCGGTGATTGACATGACATAATTTTGACATGACCTGTGTTGAATGACGTCGGTGATTGACATGACATAATTATGACATGACCTGTGTTGAATGACGTCGGTGATTGACATGACATGTTTATGACATGACCTGTGTTGAATGACGTCGGTGATTGACACGACATAATTAAATTACGACATGACCTGTGTTGAATTACGTTGGTGATTGACATGACATATTTATGACATGACCTGTGTTGAATGACGTCGGTGATTGACACGACATAATTAAATTATGACATGACCTGTGTTGAATGACGTCGGTGATTGACATGACATAATTAAATTATGACATGATCTTTGTTGAATGACGTCGGTGATTGACATGACATAAGTAAATTATGACATGACCTGTGTTGAATGACGTCGGTGATTGACACGACATAATGAAATTATGACATGACCTGTGTTGAATGACGTCGGTGATTGACATGACATAATTATGACATGACCTGTGTTGAATGACGTCGGTGATTGACATGACATAATTATGACATGACCTGTGTTGAATGACGTCGGTGATTGACATGACATAAATAAATTATGACATGACCTGTGTTGAATGACGTCGGTGATTGACACGACATAATTTAATTATGACATGACCTGTGTTGAATGACGTCGGTGATTGACATGACATAATTATGACATGACCTGTGTTGAATGACGTCGGTGATTGACACGACATAATTAAATTATGACATGACCTGTGTTGAATGACGTCGGTGATTGACATGACATAATTTTGACATGACCTGTGTTGAATGACGTCGGTGATTGACATGACATAATTACGACATGACCTGTGTTGAATGACGTCGGTGATTGACATGACATAATTATGACATGACCTGTGTTGAATGACGTCGGTGATTGACATGACATAATTAAATTATGACATGACCTGTGTTGAATGACGACGGTGATTGACATGACATAATTATGACATGACCTGTGTTGAATGACGTCGGTGATTGACATGACATGTTTATGACATGACCTGTGTTGAATGACGTCGGTGATTGACATGACATAATTATGACATGACCTGTGTTGAATGACGTCGGTGATTGACACGACATAATTAAATTATGACATGACCTATGTTGAATGACGTCGGTGATTGACATGACATAATTATGACATGGCCTGTGTTGAATGACGTCGGTGATTGACATGACATAATTATGACATGACCTGTGTTGAATGACGTCGGTGATTGACATGACATAATTATGACATGACCTGTGTTGAATGACGTCGGTGATTGACATGACATAATTATGACATGACCTGTGTTAAATGACGTCGGTGATTGACATGACATAATTATGACATGACCTGTGTTGAATGACGTCGGTGATTGACATGACATAATTATGACATGACCTGTGTTGAATGACGTCGGTGATTGACATGACATAATTATGACATGACCTGTGTTGAATGACGTCGGTGATTGACACGACATAATTATGACATGACCTGTGTTGAATGACGTCGGTGGTTGACACGACATAATTATGACATGACCTGGACATCTTCCTGCTTGGCTATCTCAGCTATAATAAAAATTCTTACGGATGACTGATCTCTTATTTTGTAAGCATTTCTTCAGTTAGTACTACTATTCTAAAACTTCATATAACACATTTTACGTCCGTCAAAAAGTGCTGACTGAGTGTATATTATAGTCCTCCTATTCGTGTTGATCAAGGCGATTTACATTAGAAAAGAAATTATTGCCTCAATATTTAAGGACTTGAACTCTAGACCGTTCAAGTGCCAGTCCAGCATCTTAACCATCAGACTAATGAAAACACAAACGAAAGATAATTCGAAATAATATAAGTCTTTCTATTCCAAAGCGATTACAACATGCAAGTAATTAAGATTATCGTGTATTGAGACGATGAAACGGAGAGGATATAAAATTTATCTTTCAATTACAACGATTGTTTAATTAAGAAGAGAGGTGACGTGACGTGCATTCTCTCTCACTCACTAAGAAGAATTGGTGATCTTCTCACTCACATGTCTTTCTGTTTCATCATTTGATGTCGATGATGTTCAAGAATGACGTCGGTGATTGACATGACATAATTATGACATGACCTGTGTTGAATGACGTCGGTGATTGACTAAACTCGGCCTACGAACAAACAAAACAACAACACAACAACAAACATCCATTCACAACACAGCGTCACAAAGACAACACACACACACACACACACACACACACGCTCACAAATGCATGCACACACACACACACACACACACACACACACGCTCACAAATTCATGCACACACACACACACGCTCACAAATGCATGCGCGCACACACACACACACACGCTCACACATGCATGCACACACACACACACACACACACGCACACACACATTCAACATAGAGATCAACACACACTGTCATATGCAATGCATAGATAATTATGTACTTACTGATTTGTGCTTTATTATCTGATAAAAAATCCTGTTGATATTTACCATCACATTAAATATCGATCAGTGCAGAGAGCACCTCTGAGTGGCTATATCTTGAAATGATGTATATTATATATAAATTCTCAGAATGAACATCGGATGAATGAACAGACCATGACTTTTCTTTTCAGTTCCATCGTCCAGTCATCCATCAATGCTTCCATCTGAGACAAATCCTGGTCGACGGTCACGGTGTATGAATACGTGCTACCCACATCGACGTCATCGCTTGAGTCAGCCATGGCATCGGCTGCTGCTGCTGCTGCTGATGCTGCTGCTGATGCGGTCGTCCTCGCATCATCAACCATCCGAGCATTCGCAGCTGTGAAACAAACGAATGAGAGGAAAAGACATTTCAAAAGGTCAACTGAGTTAGACAACAACACAACAACAACAACATCGATCATCATCTTATGTCATTTATTTATCTACAGGGTGGGCCAAAAAAAGACCCCCCTAGGTTTTTTGCCAATATTTTGGCCAGAAATTAGAATTTTGAAATGAAATTTTGCAGTGTTAAAGGCAATTCATATTTACACATGATGGCCAGATTTCATCTAAATATATCAAACAGAACAAAAGTTATATTAGTTTTAGTGAGGCCACCCCCCGTTTTTTGACGATTCAAAAACGAAACGCCAAAAAATTAGGTTTTTTGCCAATATCTTCCCCAAAAGTAAGAATTTCGAAATGAAATTTTACAGGCTTAAAGGCAATTCATATCTACACATTAAGGCCGAATTTCATCAAAATATTTCAAACACAACACAAGTTATACCACTTTTAGCGGGACCACCCACCGTTTTTGACGATTCAAAAACGAAACGCAACAAAAAGTAGCAGAAACACGATTTTATTAAGTCTCCTCTTAAATAACTGTTGTCAAATGAACTTGGTAGTGCTTCAAAACTTGTGTTCAATGTGCCCAATACCAGTGTCAAAACTTCTTTTGAGTCTCTTTGCAAAGTTCTTGATGGATACCTGATTAATCTGACAGATTCCTTATTTACCAATTTGAGCGTCCTCTTGCTAAGTGACTTCTCAGTGACGTGCAGCTACGCTGCTACTCTATTTCTTTTTTAAATAGTACTAATAATGATCATCTGGCAATATCAAGGCTATTTGATAACAATTATTTGAGATGAGACTTAATAAAATCGAGTTTTTGATGCGTTACGTCTTTGAATCGTCAAAAAATGGAGGTTGCCTCACTAAAAGTGCCATAACTTTTGTTGTGTTTGAAATATTTTGATGAAATCTGGCCATTGTGTGTAGATATGAATTGTCTTTACGGCTGTAAAATTTCAGTTCGATATTCCTACTTCAGGCCAAGATATTGGCCGGAATAATTGAATTGATTTTTTAAAACTTGTTGTTGCGTCGGGTTTTTGAATCGTCAAAAAACGGTGGGTGGCTTCACTAAAAGTGGTATAACTTTTGTTCTGTTTGAAATATTGTAATGAAATTTGGCCATCTGGTGTAAATATGAATTGTCTTTAGGACTGTAAAATTTCATTTCAAAATTCTTACTTTTGGTCAAGATATTGGCAAAAATCTTAGGGGGGTCTTTTTTTGGCCCACCCTGTATATTTTATGTAGAGCCTCTTTGACATATTGGCCACTGATTTGCTGTGTTAAATGGCTCAAATTGGGATGTGTTAACACGTCCCTCGCGGCCAACGTGTTAATGTAGACTACTCATAAGTGCTCCCAGAAAACCACGGCTATATAGGAGAGTTTTGAGATACTCAAGGAACAGACCTTGGTCATCATCGTCATCGTCATCATCATCATCATCATCATCATCATCATCATCATCATCATCATCATCATCATCATCATCATCATCATCATCATCATCATCATCATCATCATCATCATCATCATCATCATCATCATCATCCTCACCATCATCATCATCATCACCTGTGTTTTTGTCATCACAGCATAACATCAGTTGGCCACAATAAAACCATTGATTGATTGATGATCAATTTATTCATTGATTGATTGATTGATTGATTGACAGCCATCATCATAATCTTCTTCTTCAAATGACTCCAACATTTTTAATCAATAATGCAAGAAAAAGTGTTGTCCAACTATTGAAATGTCAGTTCACATAAGTTGCCGCAGAAAATATTTTAGCACTCAATTAGATAGACAGATTGTTTGCCTGTAATTTGCAATAATTATTATTTAACGCATTCGTAAGTAATTTGCTGGATCAGAAGTACAAAAACAAACATAATGTCTAGGAATTGATGAAACAAACGGTTAAAAGTTTCAAATTTCAAGACTTATTTCAGATTTCTAAACTAAGCAGGACTTATTATTTTATTAAATTTTACGTGTTTTTTTGATGTCTGTACACAAAAATGCGAAGAGTAAGTACTTGCTAAACTTACACAAGTGAGTGAGCAATCAAATTGTATTTTTAGTACTTATAAACCTATATAGCTCCTCTAACAGAATGACCATTCAGAAGTGCTCCCAGCATGTAAAACTCAGGGTTTACAGTCTACAAACAGTCTACTGAATGATAGATGTACTTGTATCGATTACTGACTTTGAACTGGATTGTCGAGATGAAGCCAATGATAAGATGACGTTGGAGCGTTCGAACGAACGTCGTCGTTGATATCGGAAAGAAGAAGTTGTTCAGATCGATCTTCTTCAAAACTCTCGTCTGAAGTGGGAAAAAATTCATTTCTGGTCAGCCAAGCCGACAAGATCTCGAATCAGAAATGCAGAAAACAAACGACCAGAGAAAGTGATTAACGTCATAAAAAGTTGTTCTTTGACACCATTCACTAAAAGTAGCTGAATAGGGGAGAGTTGCTATGAATGGACCACTTAAGGCAAACTTATGTGTGCTGCATAAATGCTACTGAATTTCTAAAAGGAAAGTGTGCCATATGCTTGGTTGATTATTCATCTATGTTTTTAATAAGCAAAGGACTGAAAATATTCGTGGATTTATGAGAAATAACTAAACAAAGCAACAGCTCTAAAAAGTCCAATCAAGGCAACCTGTTTCCTTGAATGGACCGCATGGTATCCTTGATTGGACCAGTTGCCCTGAATGGAACACATTCATTTAAAGTCGTTTTTAAAATGTAATCTTACCCAAAAAGCAAGGGAATCGCTTTTAAAACACTTAGTGTTTAGCCATACAGTTAAAAGTATCATACACAATTGGAGTAGGCCTAGCTGAAATCAATTAAATACATGAGTGGCATAACCTCTGCCTGCAGACTAATTAGGAGTAGCCTACTTCGTCACAATGACCAGTGCAAGTCTAAATATAAACTATATAATAGTGGAATAAATGATTGTGAAGTCTTACATTAGTACTCAGTTGAATCTATTTGAGAAGAATTGCGCGTAGTTCGCACAGAGGAACACACCTCATGTAGCAGTGTAAAGTTGGCCACACCCAATATCATTGCAAGTGCTGGTGTCCTTAAATGGACCACACTTAAATTATCGTTCCAATTAAGGAGAATTTATGTGGTCCATTTCAGGCAACACGGACTACTTTTACTCACACCGTTATAGTTTAACAGGTGTCAGTCTTAGCCCAAAATCGAGTATTGTTGCTTAAACATGAAACCTAGCTATGATTAAAACAAACGTGACTGCAATTTTTTAACTGTGCCTAAATTGTGTACACTCATTGTCAGGTAGGGCAAAAATTAGATCAAAACTACGTGAAATAGAGTTTTTACCACAACTAAATAAATGTTTAGAATTTCGTAAAACTGAATGCACCGATACGATCAGTATTCAATCGCGCAAGAATACAACATTTGAAAACGAGGCAAAATATGCATCTAGGGTGTTAAATGGCTGCGGTCCAATTTAGGCAACGGTCCATTCTAGGCAACTCTCCCCTAGATTAAGAAATTCATTAATTGGCAAATGGTTAAAGAACCCTAAAACGTCAAAATATATAGATACATAATATTGTATACATAAGCAATAACATGAGCAATGAGCAATAACATGAGCATTGAGCAATAGCATGAGCATTGAGCAATGAGCAGGTTATTCGATCTTATTTCTTACATTCATCAAGACTGGTGTCAATATTTGTGGCTAAACATAAACTGACAGTAGACTGTACAAGTAAGCAACTGCAGTGCATTCAGTCTTCGCTCAAAGTCTCTGAGCACAATTGAGCCAATGACATCGTTAGCTTAGATTTGACTTTTAAAGTCGATATTAGAGTTGCTTCGATTAGATCAGATTAGGAGTTTGAAGAAGAAACACAGAATCTTGAATTCATGAGCTGAAATGTCGCTTTACATAGAACTTCTGATTTCAAACGCAAATATATAATTATAATTATATAGCTCTGAGATCAGTATTTGACAAAACTGACGACATTTAAGGATTAGTCACAGACCCAGCTTTACTGTAGATCACCGTGTACGAACTCTAAAATAGCGTTGCAAAGTAGGTATCTGATCCTATGGTACTCGACCCGGACCACCTCGGACTTCTCTTACGGACAACCCTTTTGACTCAACGCAGCGCTCGTGAATAAGCCGGTGCCCCGCGCTTGGCTTTCAAGTAGTGCTTTAGAAATTTAGAGTTTACGATTACGATTACGATATTTTGAAATTAGCGCCATCTTTTTCGATGCTTTATTGTTTTTAATTTAAGCATTCAATAATTCTCTCCCGTCAAGCGCATGCTGACGATGAGGCCTTTACAAGACGTCTCCAAGTTGCTCTGTCTCTGGTTTTATCCACTGCTCTTCGTATGTATGTGCACTTGTTATAGCGCCCCTTCAAGCTCTCTCTACTCAGAGGCGCTCCCGATGCAGAGCGGACACTGCATCGGAGTTTCACGCCGAAGCGCTGAGCAATTGTAAGTGAAGGACTTGCCCAAGGTCCTTACGCGGGGAGGTGGATTCGAACCTCGGACCTTCCGGCTCCAAGGCAACGACGCCACCACTAGACCACCGCGCCCCACATGTATGTCAAAGCCCTTCATTTCTAGGTCCTATTTACAGTGACATTATTTAGGCCTATTTAAACAATCTCGGTTGACAGACCGCAACCGGTTCTAGGTTAATTTAAGCATAATCTCGTATAATTTATGAGTCAGTAGGCCTATTTCAGATGCAAAGCGCTGTGTTCTCAAGAATATCCATGTTATCCATTTTTGTCTGTATGCAAGACGTTGTCTTGTTTCAGACTATGTGTTTGTAAGAATAGGCTACATAATAGGCCTATTTATGTAGATTTGTATTGCAGGCTGTCTGTCCAGCTCGTGTAGTTAAGATTTTGTGTATTCTGTAATCTCCGTTCTTGTGAATTGTTTAAGCTGCATAGGCTAATTGTACGCTGTAACCGGTTGCGGTCTGTCAACCGAGATTGTTTCAATAAAGAGAATATTATTTAGTAGAAGTCTAAAATCAAACTGTAAATAATGTCGCTGTAAATAATGGCGCCACATAATCAAATAATATAACTGAGATTCTGAGAAGCAGTGATGCCACAGCTGGGTTTTGTCCACTAGATCTGGGTTGTTTGGCCTTCGTCTGGGTTCGATCTGGGTTTTGGGTGGCAAAATCTGGGTTTATTTTGGTGAGCTGACTATTTGCACTTACAACACACATGCAGTGTTGTTGAAAGTATCGGGCAAATGTACTTAAGTAAAAGTAAAATGGATTTTAATTACTTAAGTAAAAGTAAAAGTAATCATCACAAATTTTAGGCTACTTAAGTAAAAGTAAAAAGTAGCCTCTTCAAATAATACTTTTTAAGTAAAAAGTAAAAGTACCGAGTCTTTCTATAAGCTTAACTCAATCGATAATTAACCTTCAAAAATACTAAATTTCCAAATGGCACTTATCGTTGAGTCTAGTACGCACACTTCCGAATCATTGTTAGCACAATGCACAGCTGAAGAGTCGTTCTGCTGCAGAAATGGCATCCAGCGTGCACCACCCATCGAAAATCTATTTTTAGGCATGCAAATTTGAATAAGTTGTCTTAGCTTAGCGAAACGAAATGTTAATTAGCCTAGCGCATTGAAGTAACGAACATTGCTACGAGTGTCGCATAAATTGTAACGAAGTAGGGCCTAAAAGTACTGAAATATGGGTAAAAATTTAGCCTACTTCGTTGAAAGTAAAAGTATTTCATTTTTTCGATACTTCGTTAGGCCTACATGTGAAAGTAGGCTACTCAAACTTTTACTTAAGTAGGCTACAGTAACGCGTTACTTTTACTTCGTTAGGCCTACTGTAGGCCTACAACACTGACAACACATGAATATTCTGTGAAATTCAATGTAAAATGGTTGTGATACATAATTTTTCCATTAATTTTAACTATAAACTCCGCAACCAAGATCTCACGTCGTCAATTCACAAATAATTTAAAACCTGAAAAATAACTCTGCACAAAATAAACCATTTTGACATCACAAAATAGTTCAGGTCACAACTCTCTCCTTGTTAAGCTTATGGTCGGTATGGATGCCGAATATCCGACAACTTTAACAATTGATATTGTAACGCCCGCCCCCTCGGACACTCCCGGAGTCGCCACTTCCGGTCCGACGCGCGAAGGGACCGCGTGCTGCTGTAGGTCGTAGTTCCGAGAGATAGAGGGAAGAGGAGAGGCAGTGGCTTCGGGGTTCAAATCCCGTCGGGTCCGAGACGGCCAAGCGTCTCGGCCTCCTACCTCTCCGTATGAAACTGGGACCTTGCTGGCCAGTCTTTCACTCCGGCGCAGGATGCCTGGATTAACCGGAAGTGAGAGGTCCTTAGGCCTAGCACCCGAATCTCTTTCCAGGCCGATGGCTGAGTGGTAACGCATGTCCATAGTGGTACCAACGTGAAACGTTGGCCCTTCCGGGTTCGAACCCACAGCAGGCTGTTGAGTTGGGACAGGCGACGATTCTAATCGTTCGATGCGCGCCACGACTTCCGCCAGCGCTTCCCTAACGTTATTTTGTACTGAGGCAATTGCCTCTTCAGCATTAGATTGGACAACAAATATAAGATCTTTAACATTGGTTTGTACAGCGGAGATAGCCTCCTGGGTAGACCTATCGTTCGACTGAATCACATCATGTGTCTTCCGCATTATCTCAAGTAATTCTCCCATTGAAGACGGCGGCCTTGAAGGCTGCGAAGGAGTAGACATTCGACTTCCTTCCATAGTGCTATATAAATTTCAATTATTCAACTTCCTAAGCCTATTAAGAATTAAGTCAAAAAGTTCAATCAATGTGTCTTATTAATTTCAGCAACATGTAATAACTATACGCAGTGTAAATCGAAAGCACACCGTTCAATACAACTCAATTATTTGCAACACAATTCAAACAGACTTTAATCGGAGCAGACAAAATGAATCCCCAATTTATGCTCAAGTGCCAATCTTAATTTATTAGCCCAAAAGACCAAAATTTAATTTCGTATTGAAAACCCAAGTAAAATTGTACCTTCTACTAGAGACACAGGACAAGGACGACGTTATGCGAGAAAAGGCGCAGATGGAGCGTCGAATTCCGGACGTGCGTCGACGATAAGTGACTCAGAGGAATCCGCAACAATCGACGCTGACAGGACGCTAAAACCGAGCTGACACGTCGAGAACAGGGAATCCACGAAAAGATATTTTAATAATAGATTGACGCCCGTAGGAAAACTGCGCAGAAGATATCGACGACAGAAGAAATTCCGAAAAACCCGAGCGGTTTCGATCCAAACGACAGAAAGATCGAAAGCCAGAACGAAAGACTTAACTCCTTTACGAAGATGCGAAAACAGAACCACGGCGCTGACGATTCGCTCCTAACCCAAAACCGCAATGCAATCGGCTCCTTGCCGGTTTTTAAAATTCCTGTACAGAATCCGTGAAGAAAATACGCGACAACGCAATAACTCAGACGACGAATCCAAGCTGACTTACTATCACCTTTCTAAAATACTCAAACTCTGGTTTTGTAACTCGCTCTCCAGAGCTCTACGTCTATCCTTCTTGAAATCTGCCGCAACTCTGCCTGCGGGGTCCGCGTCCCTCTTATATAACCTTCCTAGGGGTGACGCTTGCGCATGCGCACAAGAAGACCGCCTCACGTGCCTCGTGTTGCCTCCCTGTCTCAGGTCACGTCGACACTGAGCGCACCGATTCAACTTTTCAGTTCAACACGCGAAGGCCTTGATGGAAAACTACCAATGCGCAGTCAAACCGTGCGACAGCGATTGCAAGTATCGACGTACACAGACCACACGCAGACTTATGTCCTTCTTTGTCTGTTTCTATGTATCAGCGACGTTTGCGTCGGTATCTCTGCCTGTACGCGCGATTGCATCGGTCGGTGATATTCAATCGACCTCCCCTCCTCCTCTTGGCCGTCGCTCTATTCGAGCCGAGCGTGCGAAAGTTACTCGAGAATCGGTCAATAACTGCAGCTGCTTACGTCATCGCCCTTGCAACTCGTGTCGAACCGAAATCAACACTAAAATGTAGGTCACCGATAAAATGAAGGTCACTGACGGCAGCTCAAAAATAATAATATTATAATATATAATAGAAACCAAAAAATATGTGGCGGCTGGTTATATCAGTCGCTACAATATTTTAAAAGTTGTAATTACATTTTATTCGACTCTTTTGACGAACATTTTGTTAACCCTCATAAGAACAAGCGAAAACCCAACTTAATTTGAATAAGGGGGGTTTAAAATAGCTCATATGAATAGTCTGGGTTTTTCTGGGTTTTTTCGGAAGGAATTTTGGGTTTATTTCTGAAACCTCAGTGGCAACACTGTAACAGAGCCAAATAATGATGCACGGATCATAGCCTGTATTATAGTAGCCTATCTTGTGCGTAAAGTTGGAGGCTTGATACATAGCCTAGTTCAAATAATGGCTGAACCGAATCTGCGTATTTAGGCTATGCCTGTCTCTGTCAGTTTGTTCGTCTGTCTGTCTCTCTCTGCACAAACGATCTCTCCCTCTCCGCCTGTCTATCTCCATCCAAGGTTGGCGTGGGCGTGGCTTAAGCAATGACCGACTTCTGCTTCAAGTTTGACTGACATCTATATATACATTTATATAATCGCCCATAGACAAACTTGGTTGACACATAAGCCCTAAGACAGGTAAACTTGTATACTCGCGAATACAGCTGACAGTAGATGTAAAATTAATTCTTTGGGGGTGTTTTACATTGAAGAAACAATTAGCTAATAAATGAGTTTAAATGGTGCTAAAGGATTTTCTGGGATTTTTTCATTGAAGAAAAAAGCCAGTTAAAATAGGGTTTAAACCAGTTAAATTCTTAGTCTTTTTAATTTTCTGGATGTCTTTTATTATTTCCTGAGGGGGGTGCTCGGTAGTACAGTGGATAGCGCGCTGGACTGTCGACTCAGCTATGATGAGTACACGGTCAGTGGATGATGAGACGGTGAGAGAGAGGGGATTGACCACCGCCTTCATATGCCAAGGCCTTGAAAATGAAGTCTTTTTTCCCTTTGGATGTCTTTTATTATTTCCCCCCTCCCCCCCCCTGATTCCTCCTCTTCTCCTTTGGATGTCTTTTATTATTTCCCCCTGATTCCTCCTCTTCTCCTTTAGGGTCTTTTATTATTCCCTGATGCATAATTAATTACTTAGCTATTTTTTAAGAAGCCTGATATTGAAGATAAATTAAGTTAAAATGGCGCTAAAGGATAAGCTGGGGGGTGTTTTCCTATTGAAGCTAAAATAGTGCTACAAACCAGTTAAAAGTCTTAGTCTTTTGTATAAGCTATTATAATATGCAAGCAGACCTTATCGTAGCAACCGATCCATAACATCGTTGACACTTCGCACGTGGCACAATGCGATTAAATCTGATCGTATCCAATGCAATTTGAACAAAAAACGTCCTTGGCCAAAAATCTTGTCGTTCTACTTCCGGTTTTGTCGCTAAGATAAATTCTTGTCGCTGCTGGATGATGACGACAAGTTTATAGGTCACGGTCATTAATATGAAGACGCAAAATGAATATCGCTGTTTACAAGACTTATAATACACACACCCTTTTTTTCTAACTTTTTTTCTAACTTTTTTTTTCTAACTTTTTTTTTCCAATTTTTTTTCTTACTTTTTTTCTAACTTTTTTCTAACTTTTTTTCTAGGTTTTTTTTCTAACTTTTTTCCTAGGTTTTTTTCTAACTTTTTTTCTAGGTTTTTTTTCTAACTTTTTTTCTAGGTTTTTTTTCTAGGTTTTTTTTTTTCCTTTTTTTTTTTTTTTCTTTTTTTTTTTTTTTTAATTTTTTTTTTTAACTTTTTTTTTTTTTTAACTTTTTTTTTTTTTTGTAATCCGTCCCAAAAAGTCAAGAATTTTGTTTTTCGATTTTGACCGCCCAAGAAAGTTAACGACCTTTTTTTTTTAGTCAGCGTGCTTCATGACCTACTTTCGACATAATCGATGATACCAAGCTGCGAATGAACAGTAGAACTTGTTATTAAAGCGTGTTCTTATTCATAGAGAAGTAATGATTGCACAAGGGCTGTAGTAGAAACAATTTGCTAATAGTAGTAGTAAATTCACAATGATATCAAGTCTTTATTATCAACCCATGAATTGAAAGAATCATCATAGCCTAACCATTTAACCAAAGACCGATTTCCTTTTTTTCTTATAATCTTCTCTATTTTAAATGTATCTTGCGTTGTCGATTGTAGTTCAGCTTCATAAAATGTCCCTTGTATTTGTTCTCCATGATAGTCAGATATTTTATAGGTTATAGGGTCTGTGTATTGGATTTGTGTTATAGTAAAAATTTCTTGTGTCCAACGATTTGTGTAGCCTTTCTCAAATGTCTTTTTCTTCTTAGAAATTCTTACTTTATCTCCTACCGAAAATTTAGGTTTAACAGTTTCAGGTACAGCATCACCATACAGATTCATCCACACAACCCATTCGTTTGCTTTAACACTCGCTTTAACAGGAGTCATTTTAATGGAAGAATGTCTTGTGTTGTTGTATAAACTAACCATATTATCTAAAACATCGATATATCTCTGAGTTGAATTTGCTGTAAAATACTTAAACATCTTCTCTTTTACTGTTCTATTAAATCTTTCTACGATACAAGATTTCTCTTCATTCTCAGTTGAGTACAACTGCATACCTAATGATTTTACCTGTTTATTATAGAATTCTGTTCCCTTATCGACCCAAAGTTTTTCACCCCTTCTTTTGCTCGTATTAAATATTTTAACGAAAGCATCTGCCACAGATTCTCCGCGCTTATCTTTTAACGGCTGAATAAATGCATACTTGGAGAATATATCAATGACGCTTAACAAATATTTCACACCAGAATTAAATTTAGCATAAGCCTGCATGTCAATCAAGTCAGCCGCCCAAACTTTGTCCACTCCCTGAACATAAACAACTCGCTTCCTAAACTTCCTGACTATAGGTTTATGCAATTCGTCAGCAAGTTGGTCTGTCCATCTCAGAGTTTTTTTTTCAACCCCATTCCAAAATGGGTTTTCGTTGATAAAATTGGTTTAACTATAGATCTTTCAACTCGTTCGCGGAAAGTAGGATTAGATATATTATTTAATTCAACTATCATAGCTCTGTCAGCGACGTTTCTTCCTGCTGTATCAGTATGTTTAGCATAGGCTAGGTCATGACGATAGGCTGCTGCATCAACTCTGTCTACTGGTTTACTCCAATCTTTTGGTGTTCCATCAGGATTCAATCGCAAATCCAGTCGAGTTCCTGGACCTGTGAAAGAATGTCCTGGAAGATGCATTTCACCCGGGTACTTTGCCCATGGAAGTTTAATATTAGAAGTAGCAGAATTGAGAGCTGATACCAAATCACCTCCTTGTACAGTAGTGGACATTTTAGTAAACTGAGTTTTTCTAGCGCCACACTCAACGCACACACCCCTAAGCATAGGTCTACCATTCTTACTGACGACTCGTTGAACATCTTTAGATTCAGTTTGTCGCTTACATTTTACACAATACGAGTTGTGCTCCATTTTAATATAATATAATTAAAATGGAAGTCCAAGACCTGTCATGGAATGAAGATACATCTAAACGCTTTAACAGTCCTCTCCTACCAAGAAGCATCAGAGGTTTGATCGTAGGTAAGTCTCAATGTGGTAAAACGATTTTACTACTTAATTTATTACTGAGACCTGGTTGGTTAGACTACGATAACCTGCAGATCTTTGGAAAAAGTCTTTTTCAATCAGAATACAAGATACTAAAGAAAGCATTCGAAGAGAAATTACCAAAGGAAGCAATTATAAGACTTTTCGATAATAGAGATGAGATAATGAAATTAAATGTATCACCGACCGCCGTAGTCGAGGAGATGTCTAAAAACATGGGGGAAACATCGGATATAGACTGCAAGTTCTTTGAAACCTCTGAAGATGTTCCCGATCCACGAGACTTAAGTCGAGATAAGAAGAATCTCATGATTTTTGATGATTTACAGTTAGAGCGACAAAATAAATGCGAATCGTATTATATAAGAGGTAGGCATAGTAATGTAGACTGCTTTTACCTAGCACAAAATTATTTCAAACTGCCTAGACAAACTATAAGAGAGAATGCTAACTTTATATGTCTATTCCCTCAAGACCTCAAAAATATTAATCATATATACAGCGATCATATAGGCGTAGATGATATGACTATTGAAGAATTTCGAAAACTATGCAAAACTGCGTGGGATGAAACGCATGGTTTTGTGGTTATAGACCTTACCAGTAAAACAAATAAGGGCAGGTACAGATCTGGATTAGATACATTTTACATTAAATAAAAGCAATAATAAAATGATAACAAAATTTAAGATTTTATATTCTAGGTTTAAAAATAGCTATCTAAAATGGAAACCCTTCTTGACGAAATTTTATCTAATACTCAAACGATTGCACGCAACACAGAGGCTAAAGAATCCTTTTGCATTTTGTTGAGCGAAAGGAACACACGAATTCGAACGAAATTTAATCCACTAATCGAACTGGACAAAAGTAAAAAATATGAAATGGCCCTTGTTAATCTTGAAACGTACTACAGTTTTCCCAATATATACGAAACAAATAATAAATTCGTATATTCGTCAGATAACGGTGTAACGTGGGAAGATTTAGACATTCCAACCGGTTGCTACGAAATCGAAGACTTGAACGATTACATACAGAGAATTTTAAAGGAAGAAGGTCATGGTCAATGTATAAAGTTGCGACCAAATAACAACACGTTAAAGGCGGTTTTGGAAATTGATGAGAACTATAAAGTTGATTTTACAGTAGAAAATTCAATTAGCACCGTTCTAGGATTTCAGCGTCGTGTATACTCCGAAGGATATAACGAATCCGAGCACATAGTCGATATAAACAGCGTGAATAGTTTACGAGTTACGAGTGATGTAATAGGATCATCGTATGCCAACGGAACTACGGAGAACATAATTTATTCTTTCTTTCCATCGGTCGGGCCTGGTTACAAGATAATCGAATCTCCTCATAATCTCGTGTATCTTCCAATAACGCTATACTCTATTTCATCGATGGAAACAAAACTAATAGACCAAAATGGAAAACTAATTAATTTAAGAGGTGAGGAATTGTCGATACGATTTCACATAAGAGAGGTTTAATTTAAAGTTTATATTTAATATAAGATGAGCGCTTACGCTAAGGTTAAAGTTAATATTTCCGAAGGGCAAAAAGAGAAGATTAAGCGAGCTGTTCAAGTAGGAACTGGAGTGAGTATAAGACTTTCTCATGGAGACATAACTGGTGAGCATGTGTTAGCTCTAAACCAGAGGCAAATTAACAAGATAACGAAAGCGTATCAGAATGGAACTGGTGTGACAATTAAAATGGGTAAAAAGCAATTAGAAGACAATGCGAGAGTCGAAGGCGGATTTATTGGCGCTATTCTACCGTTCTTAGCAACAGCCGGAAAGTTTCTTCTGTCTAGTGTTCTTCCGAGTTTAGCCACAGGAGCCTTAACAGGATTGGGTTCTGCAGCTGGTTCCAAAATTGTCGATAAAATTAGTGGATCTTCGATCTCACACCCGATAAGTGGATCTTCGATCTCACACCCGATAAGTGGATCTGGCGTGCTGTACGTTAAGAAAGGAGGAATATGCTGTAAGATAGTGCCTGCTGGGGAAGGTCTTTTTCTATCTCCGTGGAAAAAGGGTACTTCAATAACGGGTTCTGGTTTGTTTATGAAAAGAGGAGCAGGATATATCAGCGGTGAAGGTCTTATACTTGGTCCCAATTCACCATTTAAAAATATTCCTATTCTTGGAATGTTACTTTAAAAAACCACTTATATAAATGTCTGGATACGGTCACCCAATACACAAATTTATCACCAAACGGAAGCCTCGTGTGAGTCCGATAATTTGGATGCCTAAAGTGGTCACTCACGCTCCTGCAAGACAACGAGCAGGCGACAGATATGAGATTTTTGCTCAGCAAGCGATAACGATTGAACCAAAGACAAATATTACAGTAGAAGTAGGCCTTGGAGTCCGAATGACCAGTGGAATGTGTCTAGTCTCTCTTAGACAGAAGTTGAAACAACTCAGACTGAGCCTTCAAGATGGTACAGTACTAGAGGACGCAGAGGATATAATAATTACAATACAAAACAACTCCGATTCACCAGTTACTATAAACGAAAAAGACTCCATATGTTATGTTAATTACTACGATGCATAACGTGTACGTTTTATGTTTACGTTTTACGTTACGTTTTACGTTACGATTTAAACATTATACTTATAATAAAAAATGTCACTACTGAAAATTAGCGATCCTGCAAAAAGAGATTTTATTATCGAAGAGTTTTTAAAAACGAAAAAAAATATTAAACAAAACTTTCTCTCAGAGAGAATAGATGATCTTGGACTTCAACGAGAATTAACGAAAATCTACAAACCAATAGTCGACTCTCAATCAGCAATTTCGAAAGAACAAAACGCTTTGCTGTCGACAATAAAAGATAACTCTGCAGCAACATCACTCGCTCTAAAATCACTTCCAGATTCGTTGAAAACTATTCAATTTCCCCAGTACCCGTCTATAGAGGCGTACGATGACGATAACCCATTAGAAGACATTAGAAGGTTAGAATTAGGAAATATTGCAGTTGAATACCTTAAAAAATATGCTTCTGATAAAAGACTTGTGGATACAACATTCGGATTAAGATCAAGAGATGGAAAATTCTACATCGGTGACAGCGAAGCCTCAATCCAAGGAAATGATATTACAGTTGGAACCACAACTTATCAAGGAACTCCAGGATTATGGGAATTGTTAACGTTAGCTAGTCCAAACAGTTCAATTTATGATAATCGTGATCTCGAAGAATACGCCGAGATTCTAATTAAAACGAATGCCATGAGTCAGCCAAATAAACCAAACAAACCTAAATCGTCTAGAAGTGTAAAATATGCAAAGATAATAAAACCCATATGGGACGATTACATGAAGTTAAGAGGTAAAACAGGAAGCGGAATAATTACCATTCCTTCAGATCCTAACGAATTAGTAAAACAATTAGAGTTGCGAATATATAGCTACAAAGCGGGAAATACGGGTGTAAGAAATGAAATTGTAGGTATGACGGATGAGTTACTAAGACAAGGAGTGATATCCAAAGATGAATATAAAAAATTGATGATCTAATTTAAAAATTGATGATCTAATTAAAAATTGATGATATAGAAATGCTGGTCGTTGCGAGAAGAAGTTATAAAAAAGTACACGTTGTCGGTGGAGCAGGAATATTCGATTCCATTGCAGGATTTCTCAAGAGACTACTGACATCGAATGCAGCCAAACAAATTGCGAGCACAGCTGTCAAAGAGATTGGGGGTGTTGCTAAGGATAAGGCGATCGACGTTGGAAAACGATTACTCAATAAGATACTTCCACCAACCACCGTTCAGCAGCCGATAACTCAAGAAACTAAAGTAATTCTAGCTAGATTACTCGGGTCGAATCCGCAAATGACGGGAGGAGCTATTAGAATTCAAGATCTAGTAAAACGCTTAAACGGAGGTGGTTTGAAAATGGCTTAAGTTTAAATTTATTTTGCTTAAGTTTATTTTCTTATTTAGGTCTAAAAATTTATTTTCTTATTTAGGTCTAAAAATTTATTTTCTTATTTAAAAATATATGTATAATAAAATGCAATCCGATATTCTAAGATTCACAGAGCAACCATTGATCGATGAAGGTATCGAGCGATACGAATGGCATGAGTACGAACCTGTAGCGAGAACTAATCTTAACAGTTCTGGAGAAATAAGAATAAATATTGAATTACAGGACTTATACAGTCACCCAGCAGAGTCATATCTGCAATTCGAAGGAAGACTAATTAAAACCGATGACACCGCATACGTTAATGCCGATGCAATCGCTCTTACGAATAATGGGCTTATGCATCTATTCAGTCAAATATCCTATCAGTTATCTAATCAAGAAATCGAAACGCTATTTCATCCGGGTCAAGCTACAACGATGCTCGGTTTACTTACGTATCCAAACGATTTTCAGCTGACTCAAGGCTTAAATCAGCTGTGGTATAAAGACACTGGAGCGACAGCTGTTATTGCTGACAACGTCGGCTTTTCCACTAGACAAATCTTTCTCATTCGTAAGCCAAACACTAAGGGAATGTTCAGTTTTATTGTTCCGTTGAAGCATATTTTCGGATTTTGTGATGATTACGACAAGATTATTTACGGCTTTAAACAGACGCTGACTTTAGTTCGTAAAGCTGATGATGATGCCATATTCCGAGATAACGCTGCAGCTGCTGGAAAAGTTGCTATAAACAAAATTTCATGGTTTATTCCACACGTTATTCCTTCCGATATGGAACGAATGCAGTTGTATAAGACGATTGAATCAAAATTAACGTTGCCAGTTGCGTATAGAGCACGTCAATGCGACACGATAACAGTTCCTCAGTCGACAAGTTTCAGTTGGCGATTAAGTGTTAAAACGTCACCCGAGAAGCCTAGATATATTATCGTAGGATTTCAGACGGGTCGTAGCGGTGATCAGGAAAGTAATCCATCGCTCTTTGATCACTGCGATATCAAGAACATTTATGTGATGATGAATCAAGAAAGATATCCAGCTGTCGATCATAACCTGTCGTTTCCTAATCAACAATTCTCCAGAGCGTATAGAGACGCGTCCTCCTTTAGTCAAAAATTTTATGGTATGGATCGGTTGATTACGCAAAGCAATATATCACCTATAAATTATAAAGAATTATATCCGTTGTTCGTGTTCGATGTAAGCAAACAATCTGAGCGTTTGAAATCATCTGTCGTTGATATACAGATTAAGGCTCTTTTCAATGCAGCAGTGCCAGCCGACACCGAAGCGTATGCTGTCGTAATTTCAGATAGGTTGCTGCAGTTCCAATCGGATGGGCAGAAAATGAGTGTTGTGTATGGAAAATTGAATTAAAGAATACTTATATATTATGAAGCTACCAGAGCTTAGAATGTTAGCCAAGCAGCACGATGTTACAGGCACTTCACATCTCAGCAAACCTCAACTTATAGCTGTATTGATTGAAAAGAATATTCTTCCGACGGACTACAAGTCTGTGTCATATCGACATGACACGTTGAGCAGTATCAGGAAACAACCGAGAAGAGTAGATATTATAGATCGAGAGACTGGCGTTGTTACCTCGTATCCATCGATGTATAAAGCTGCTAAGGCGTACGGTCAGAGTGCTGGCATAATAGCTTATCATAACGGAAATGTCTGGAGAGATAGATACGAAATTAAAGTGTATGAGAGATATTAATATTTTTGCGTGGTAAGATAAAATGGATTTAAAGAAAAGTAGTTTAAGAAATATGGACCATGTTGAACACTTGCTTGACTTTAAGGTTCCTACGCTTACGCCGAGAAAGTACAAGCCAGTAGTGCCTACGAGAACATACACCAATAAGGTTAGATCCAAGATTAATGATTTTGCGGATTGGTTACTTAGTTACGTGCCCGAACAAGCAGAGGTTAATGAAAAACTGGAATCGTTGAAATCAACTGTTTCCAGGATATTTGATAAAAATAAAATTCGAGAAACGGCGACGGCTATTAAAGGATTCACCAAGCAGTATAGAATAGATGGAATTAATGGAATGGATGCCTCGTCGTTTCTTGATTTCGTCAGACCGCAGGTAGTAAATCTGTTGTCGAACAATCGCCAGACAAAGACTAATTTAGTTCTTACTTGTACTATGGAACGAGTAGATATGAAATCTGGAGTAGTTAATTCAGAGGATATACCATTCGTTTCCAGGGCAGAAGTTATTTTAGATGCTACCGACTTGAATGAAATATACAGCAGAAAAAAGGATAAAATCATGGAGTCTATTGCTAGTTTTCAGATGCAAGGAAGTAATTGGAGATTTAAAGCTGTTGTGAAATTAGATATAAATACGGTAAAATATACACCCTTAAGAGGTAGTTCTTACATTCCGCTTCCCAACTTCTTAGCTAATAAAAAGGCTATTATAAATATGAAAAACGACGACGAAGAATGCTTCAAATGGTGTATTACTAGAGCGTTGAACCCTGTAGAAAAAAACCCACAGATAATAACTAAAGCTTTGAAAGAACAATCAAAAAAACTTAATTGGAGTGGTATTGAATTTCCAGTTGCTGCTGATGCTAATGTGGTAGGTAAATTTGAGAGAAATAATAATATTAATGTTAATGTATTTGGTTACGAAAAAGAAGTATACCCGCTTTATCTGTCTAAGTCTGAAAGTAGTATTGATCTACTACTTAAATCTGATGGAGAAAGGAAACATTATTGCTGGATAAAGAATTTTAACAGATTGATGACATTGGGGACTCATTCGATGCACTACTGTAGAAGATGTATGAGTGGTTACACAACTATAGATGCACTTAGCAGGCATAATGAGTACTGTTCCCAACATAACGCACAAAAAATAGAAATGCCAGAACCAGGAACAATGTTAAGTTTTAAAAATTATAACAGATCTATGAGGGTTCCTTTTATAGTCTACGCAGATTTCGAGTCTTTTGTGAAACCGATCGATACATGCCAACCAAATCCAGAGTTGTCGTACACTAATAAATATCAAAAGCATACTCCTAGCTCCTTTTGTTACCACATAAAATGTTTCGACGATAGTGTATATTCTCAAGATCCTGTGACGTTTACGGCTGAAAGTGAAGATGATGATGTTGGTCAAATATTTGTCGATAAACTCGAGGAGAATATAAAACGAATATATAATCAGTTTAAATTTCCCAAGAAGATGATATTTACCGAAGAGGACAAGAAGTGTTTTGATGCAGCTACTATATGTCATATCTGCGAAGGAACGTTGGGCGAAGACCGAGTGAGAGATCACTGCCATCTTAGCGGTAAATTTAGAGGGGCTGCTCATAACAGTTGTAATATAAACTATAAATGTCCAAAGTTCTTTCCCGTAGTGTTTCATAATCTTTCCGGGTACGATTGTCATCTGTTCATTAAGAAACTGAGAGGAGAGAAAATTAACTGCATACCTAATAACGAGGAAAAGTATATATCTTTTAGCAGAGATGTCGTAGTTGATAAGTTTGTAAGAGATGGAAAAGAAATACTAGTTCGACGAGAACTGCGTTTTATCGACAGTTTTAAATTTATGGCTTCGAGTCTTGATGCTTTATCGAGGAACCTAAGCAAAGACCAGTGTAAAAATATTGGTAAACGATATACAGGAAAGAAGCTCGATCTTTTGCTACGAAAAGGCATATATCCTTATGACTACGTCGATTCATTTACTACCTTTAATGAAACCGAACTACCACCAAAATGCGCTTTCTATTCTAAGCTAAATGATTCGAATATTAGCGATGAAGACTACGAGCATGCACAAACGGTATGGAAAGAATTTGGATGCAAAACATTCAGAGAATATCACGATTTATACAACGTTTCGGATGTTCTGCTACTTGCCGATGTTTTCGAAAACTTTAGAGATGTGTGTATGAAGAACTATACGCTTGACCCTGCATGGTATTTTACATCTCCTGGCTTAGCCTGGGATGCCGCTTTAAAATTGACAGGCGTGAAATTGGAGTTATTGAGTGATTACGATATGATTCTGATGATTAAGCAAGGGATGAGAGGAGGAGTGAGCACAATATCAAATCGTTATGGGAAAGCGAATAATAAATATATGAGCGATTTCAATAGCAACGAAAATTCTACATTTATCACTTACCTGGATGCGAATAATCTATATGGATGGGCTATGATCAAACCTTTACCTACTCACGGGTTCAAATGGATGAATGAAGCTGATTTAAATAATTGGAGAAGTATTCCATGCATATTGGAAGTTGATTTGGAATACCCTAAAGAGTTACACGACCTGCATAACGATTATCCGTTAGCTCCCGAAAGCATTGAGATTGACAAAGTCAAAAAGTTAATTCCAAACTTAAACGATAAAAAGAAGTATGTGCTACACTACGAAAATCTGAAGCTGTACGAGAGCTTATAGCAATTCGATGGAAGACTAATTAAAGCCGATGACACCGCATACGTTAATGCCGATTTAGTCGCTCTTACGAATAATGGGCTTATGTATCTATTCAGTCAAATATCCTATCAGTTATCTAATCAAGAAATCGAAACGCTATTTCATCCGGGTCAAGCTACAACGATGCTCGGTTTACTTACGTATCCAAACGATTTTCAGCTGACTCAAGGCTTAAATCAGCTGTGGTATAAAGACACTGGAGCGACTGCTGTTATTGCGGATAACCCCGGATTTGCCACTAGACAAAGCTTTCTCATTCGCAAACCAAACACTAAAGGAATGTTCAGCTTTATTGTTCCGTTGAAGCATATTTTCGGGTTTTGCGATGATTACGACAAGATTATTTACGGCTTCAAACAGACGCTGACATTAGTTCGTAAAGCCGACGATGATGCCATATTCCGAGATAACGCTGCAGCTGCTGGAAAAGTTGCGATAAACAAAATTTCATGGTTTATTCCGCACGTTATTCCTTCCGATATGGAACGAATGCAGTTGTATAAGACGATTGAATCGAAATTAACGTTGCCAGTTGCGTATAGAGCTCGTCAATGCGACACAATAACAGTTCCTCAATCGACAAGTTTTAGTTGGCGTTTGAGCGTTAAAACATCACCGGAGAAACCTAGATATATCATCGTAGGATTTCAGACGGACCGTAGCGGTAATCAGGAAAGTAATCCGTCGCTATTTAATCACTGCGATCTCAAGAACATATATGTGATGATGAATCAAGAAAGATATCCAGCTGTCGATCATAACCTGTCGTTTCCTAATCAACAATTCTCCAGAGCGTACAGAGACGCGTCCTCCTTTAGTCAAAAATTCTATGGTATGGATAAGTTGATTACCCAAAGCAATATAACACCTGTAGATTATAAAGAATTATACCCGTTGTTCGTGTTCGATGTAAGCAAACAATCCGAGCGTTTGAAATCGTCAGTCGTTGATATTCAGATTAAGGCTCTTTTCAATGCAGCAGTGCCAGCCGACACAGAAGCGTATGCTGTCGTAATTTCAGATAGGTTGCTGCAGTTCCAATCGGATGGGCAGAAAATGAGTGTTGTGTATGGAAAATTGATTTAAAGAATACTTATATATTATGAAGCTACCAGAGCTTAGAATGTTAGCCAAGCATCACGATGTTACAGGCACTTCGCATCTCAACAAACCTCAAATGATAGCTGTATTGATCGAAAAGAATATTCTTCCGACGGACTACAAGTCTGTGTCATATCGACATGACACGTTGAGTAGTATCAGGAAACAACCGAGAAGAGTAGATATTATAGATCGAGAGACTGGCGTTGTTACCTCGTATCCATCGATGTATAAAGCTGCTAAGGCGTACGGTCAGAGTGCTGGCATAATAGCTTATCATAACGGAAATGTCTGGAGAGATAGATACGAAATTAAAGTGTATGAGAGATAGATATGATATTAAAGTGGATCTTCGATCTCACAGATAAGTGGATCTTCGATCTCACATGTTTTAATATTTTTGCGTGGTAAGATAAAATGGATTTAAAGAAAAGTAGTTTAAGAAACATGAACCATGTTGAACACTTGCTCGACTCATCGGTTCCTGACATTAAGGTTCCTACGCTTACACCCACACCTGGTAAGTACAAACCAGTAGCGCCTAAGAGAAAATACAAAAATAGGGTTAGAGCTAAATTAAATGATTTTGCGGATTGGTTACTTAGTTATGTACCTGAACGAGATAATAAAGCAGTTAATGAAAAACTGGAATCATTGAAGTTAACTGTTTCCAGGATATTTGATAAACATAAAATTCGAGAAACGGCGTCGGCTATTAAAGGATTTACCAAGCAATATAGAATAGATGGAATTAATGGAATGGATGCCTCGTCGTTTCTTGATTTCGTCAGACCGCAGGTAGTAAATCTGTTGTCGAACAATCGCCAGACAAAGACTAATTTAGTTCTTACTTGTACTATGGAACGAGTAGATATGAAATCTGGAATAGTGACTTCTGAGGATATACCATTCGTTTCCAGGGCAGAAGTTATTTTAGAAGCAACCGACTTGAATGAAATATACAGCAGAAAAAAGGATAAAATCATGGAGTCTATTGCTAGTTTTCAGATGCAAGGAAGTAATTGGAGATTTAAAGCTGTTGTAAAATTAGATATCAATACGGTAAAATATAAACCCTTGAGAGGTAGTTCTTACATTCCACTTCCCGACTTTTTAGCTCATAAAAAGGCTATTATCAATATGAAAAACGACGACGAAGAATGTTTCAAATGGTGTATCACTAGAGCTTTGAATCCGGTGGATGACCATCCGGAAAAAATAACTAAAGCTTTGAAAGAACAGTCTAAAAAACTTAATTGGAGTGGCATTGAGTTTCCAGTTGCTGCTGATGCTAATGTGATAGGTAGGTTCGAGAGAAATAACAATATTAATGTTAATGTATTCGGTTTTGAAAAACATGTCTACCCGCTTTATCTGTCTAAGTGTGAAAGTAGTATTTGTGTAGATCTATTGCTTATTTCCAACGGAGAAAGGAAACATTATTGCTGGATCAAGAATTTTAACAGATTGATGAGATTTCGGACTAATTCGATGTATTATTGTAAAAGGTGTATGAATGGTTTCACAACGCCAGGAGCGCTTAACAACCATAATGAGTACTGCTCTCAACATAACGCACAAAAAATAGAAATGCCAGAACCAGGAACTATGTTAAGTTTTAAAAATTATAACAATTCTATGAGGGTTCCGTTTATAGTCTACGCAGATTTTGAGTCTTTTGTAAAACCGATCGATACATGCCAACCAAATCCAGAGTTGTCGTACACTAATAAATATCAAAAGCATACTCCTAGCTCCTTTTGTTACCACATAAAATGTTTCGACGATAGTGTATATTCTCAAGATCCTGTGACGTTTACGGCTGAAAGCGAAGATGATGATGTTGGTCAAATATTTGTAGATAAACTAGAAGAGAATATAAAACAAATATATAATCAATTTAAATTCCCTAAGAAGATGATATTTACAGAAGAGGACAAGAAGTGTTTTGATGGAGCTACTATATGTCATATCTGTGAAAAACCGTTGGGCGAAGACCGAGTGAGAGATCACTGTCATCTTAGCGGTAAATTTAGAGGGGCTGCTCATAACATTTGTAATGTGAACTATAAAGTCCCCAAGTTTTTCCCTGTAGTGTTTCATAATCTTTCCGGGTACGATTGTCATCTGTTCATTAAGAAACTGAGAGGTAATAATGGAGAGAAAATTAATTGCATACCTAATAACGAGGAAAAGTATATATCTTTTAGCAGAGAGGTCGTTGTTGATAAGTTTGTAAATAAAGAGGGAAAAGAGATTACCGTCAAGCGACAACTGCGTTTTATCGACAGTTTTAAATTTATGGCTTCTAGTCTTGATGCTTTATCGAGGAACCTAAGCAAAGACCAGTGTAAAAATATTGGGAAACGATATACTGAAAAGAAGCTCGATCTTTTGCTGAGAAAAGGCATATATCCTTATGACTACGTCGATTCATTTACTACCTTTAATGAAACCGAACTACCACCAAAATCCGCATTCTATTCTAAGCTAAATGATTCGAATATTAGCGATAAAGACTACGAGCATGCACAAACGGTATGGAAGGAATTTGGATGCAAAACATTCAGAGATTATCACGATTTATACAACGTTTCGGATGTTTTGCTACTTGCCGATGTTTTCGAAAACTTTAGAGATGTGTGTATGAAGAACTATACGCTTGACCCTGCATGGTATTTTACATCTCCTGGTTTAGCCTGGGATGCCGCTTTAAAATTGACAGGCGTGAAATTGGAGTTATTGAATGATTATGATATGATTCTGATGCTTAGGCAAAGGATGAGAGGAGGAGTGAGCACAATATCAAATCGTTACGGGAAAGCGAATAATAAATATATGAGCGATTTCAATAGTAACGAAAATTCTACATTTATCACTTACCTTGATGCGAATAATCTATATGGATGGGCTATGATCAAAAATTTACCTACTCACGGGTTCAAATGGATGAACGAAGATGAATTAAAAAATTGGAGAAGTATTCCATGCATATTGGAAGTTGATTTGGAATACCCTAAAGAGTTACACGACCTGCATAACGATTTTCCGTTAGCCCCCGAAAGCATTGAGATTGACAAAGTCAAAAAGTTAATTCCAAACTTAAACGATAAAAAGAAGTATGTGCTACACTACGAAAATCTGAAGCTGTATGAGAGCCTAGGCATGAAAATAACAAAAGTGCATAGAGGTGTACTATTCGAAGAAAGTGATTGGTTGAAAAAGTATATCGATTTAAATACAGCTCTTAGAACGAAAGCTACTAATGACTTTGAGAAAGACTTTTTCAAGTTAATGAATAACAGTGTCTTTGGAAAAACTTGTGAGAACATTGAAAATCGTGTTGATGTAGAGTTAGTGTGTCATGAGGAGAGGGCTATTGAACTAGCCGCTAAACCTAATTACGAGAGATGTACTATTTTCGATGAAAATCTAATAGCCGTTCACATGAAAAAAACTAAATTGTACTATAATAAACCTATATATCTTGGCATGTGTATATTAGACTTGAGCAAAACGTTGATGTATGAATTTCATTACAATTACATCAAGGATAAATACGGAAATAGAGCTAAATTATTATTTACCGATACAGATTCTTTGACATACGAAATTAAAACTGAAGACTTTTACTCAGATATCGCAGAAGATATTAAAGCTCGATTCGACACGAGTGAATACCCGAAAGATCATCCATCTGGTATTGAGGTTGGAGTAAATAAAAAAGTTATTGGAATGTTCAAGGATGAAGCTAGTGGGAAACAGATAAAAGAATTTATTGGACTCAGAGCAAAGTTGTATTCTTATAAGATGGCTGCTGGAGATGAGCACAAGAAATGTAAAGGTATTAAGAAGAATGTTGTCCAGAAAACTATCACTCACGAAGATTATAGAGACTGCTTACTTACCAAAAAAGAACAACAACGAACGATGAATGTTATTAGATCTTATCATCACGATATTTATACGGAAGAAATTAATAAAGTTGCAATATCTGCCGACGACGATAAACGAGTAATATCAGCAGATGGCATTCATACTTTGGCATATGGACACTATTCGTTGAAAACTTTTAATTAATGTTTATATTAAATAAATGAGCGTCAAACAAACCGATGTTTGTGGAGTAGTGCTACCTAATATTCCTTTATCGAATGTGGATCTAATCGAAGCGGCTAAGAAACTAAATATTCCGAATTTTAGAGGCGTTTTCGTGCGAGACGAGCTGCCGAATAAACCTAGACGGATTGAATGTGGGATATTGAATCTAGACGATTCTAAAGGAACCGGTCAGCATTGGTGCTCTTTCTTAAAGAGCGGTAATGAGAAAATATATTTCGATAGTTACGGCCTTCCTCCCCCTCTAGAACTGATAAAGTATTTACGCCGTCCAGTGTTATATAACAGCGAGCGAATACAGCCGGATAACGAAGTGTTTTGTGGCCATTTATGTTTGTACGTCTTAAAGAAGACGATGAACGATGGAATGAATTTTCAAGAAGTTATAAACGGCTTGCATTAAAAATTATTTTATATATAAAATGCTTGTCGATAAATTTGGTCACACCGATTTTGGAGGAACATCACGAAGAGTAATCGCTGGAGGTGTAACTCTTAGTCAAATAAATGCTAATTTTCTTCGATGTGATGGAGCAAATCTGTCGACTGGAAATTTAAAAATGAATGGACATGTGATAAAAGGTCTCCCAGTAACGAATACTTCGACAGCCGGAATGGATGAAGCTTTAAGTAGGGGGCAAGCCATTGATTTGATAACGAATCACAACGATTCTCCGTCCAACGATAATCATTTGACGAATAAGAAATACGTTGATGCTTCAAAAGTGTCTAAAACTGGTGATACAATGACTGGCGACTTGTTCTTAAACGTTGGCTTCGATCGTCTGCGTTCAATGGGTTGTAAGGACTTGAGAGGAGAAAATAAAGAATTCGCTATTTTCTTAGGTAGTTTACGAAATAAACTACAATGTTCGTTAAACAATCCTATTACATTACAATCGACGGATGGATTACTATGCAAAATAGGCGTAGAAAATATAATGAGAATCGGTAGAGCGTCTAACGATCGAAAAATCGACGTTTATCAAAATATCCTAATGAATAGTAATAATATCAACGATTTAAGCGATCCTCTTTTAGCTCAAGATGCCGCTACAAAGAATTACGTTGAAAAATCTCTGAAAAAGTGCCACGTTGGATATATTCCTCCCTTGGAAGCTGATGAAAGTGTGACAGGATTCGTTGCTAGTGCCAGTGATTGTTTTGCCGGAAACAAAGCCTACCATGCTTTCACTAATCTCACTGACGATGTTAACGCAGCTTGGAGTTCTTTGCGTGAAGATGATATGATTCCTTGGTTACAAATTAAATGTCCTGAGCCAGTTAAAATTTGGAGAATTGCGTTGAAAACAGTAAATGAATCTCTCTTTTATTTATACGCTAGCAATGATGGAGTAGTGTTTGCACACTTACATACATCTTCAACTCCTTCAGAGGCTGTTCCGACATTTGTTAATATTTCTACTACGGATGCGTGTCAATATTATAAAGTTGCAGTACAGGGAAAGGATGATGATCTTCCACTAGGGATTCAAGTAATGCAATTATATGTATACGATGACTAATCTGCATTAAAAATTATTATATATAATATGCCCGTCGATAAATTTGGCCACACCGATGTTAGTTCATCACAAAGAGTAATCGCTGGAGGTGTTACTCTTAGTCAAATAAATGAGAGTTTTCTTCGATTGGATGGAGCAAACATCGCGACTGGAAATTTAAAAATGGGTGGTCACAAAATTAAAGGACTACCAACAACGAAACCTTTGACAGCAGCAATGGATGAGGCTTTAAGTTGGGGTCAAGCCATTGATTTGATAACGAATCACGACGATTCTCCGTCCAACGATAATCATTTGACGAATAAGAAATACGTTAATGAACAAGTTGCATCGAAGGTGGCTAAGACTGGTGATACAATGACTGGTGATCTATTCTTAAACGTTGGCTCCGATCGTCTGCGTTCAATGGGTTGTAAGGACTTGAGAGGAGATAATAAAGAATTCACTATTTTCTTAGGTAGTATACGAAATAAACTACAATGTTCGTTAAACAATCCTATTACATTACAATCGATGGATGGATTTCGTTTTAGAATAAACAATGAAATCATGTTAGAGATGGTTAAGTCGACGCAAAACAATATTTCATCTCAAATAATTGTGCATACAACCATCTTTATGCATGATGGTTACATTACAGGGCTACACGAACCCAACAGCGTCAGCGATGCAGCTACGAAGCAGTATGTAGATTCTATCTCAATCGGTCCCGCGCTTAGCATTCATTCTTTAACTTGGCAATTCTTAATCGCTAAAACTCACACAAGAGTTACTTTCGATAGTGTAAGATTCAAAACCGATGGTGTTATAAGTGCGGGAATGACCCGTTTCACTCCCGGTAAAGCCGGATACTATTTCGTTTCGACGTACATAGAATTTGGTAACAGTAGTACCGCTCCTGGTAACGTCTACCTGTATAGAAATGGGGCGAATTACATGCAAATTGCGGGCGGAGGGGGAACGGGAGCTGCGTTTAACAATTCAACCGGTAGTTGCATAATTTTCGTAGCCAATACCGATTTTCTCGAGATATTCGCTTATTCACACATCGCACTAAATATATTAGCTAGAGACTTTTCGGCAGTATTCTTACGACCTTAATTTTTAACTGGTTTTAACTGGTTTATTAGCTGATATTTTCTTCAATGGAAAACACCCCCAGCTTATCCTTTAGCACCATTTAAACTTAATTTATCTTCAATATCAGATTTCTTAAAAGGTAGCTAAGTAATTAATTATGCATCAGGAAAATAATAAAATACCCCAAAGGAGAAGAGGAGGAATCAGAGGGGAATAATAAAAGACCTCTTGGTTGACAGTCCAGCGCGCTAACCACTGTACTACCGAGCACCCCCCTCAGGAAATAATAAAAGACCCCTAGAAAATTAAAAAGACATCTACTGCTGACCATCCAGCTCTGCAATATTCTGCTGGCAGGGGTGGGGGGAAATGTTTTGTTCCTCCCAGCCTGTTCCTCAGCTATACAGGGTCGGGTATTAGCAGGTAAACTTGTATACAGTATACCTGCTAATACAGCTGACCATCCAGTCTGTAATATTCTGCTGGCAGACGTGGGGGAAATTGTATTGTTTCTCGGAGCCTGCTCCTCAGCTAGACAGCGTCCGGCCTCTCAATTGTTGGGCCTTCCACTTTGAAATTAGATATTCCTCTGCCGAGGGCTAGCAATATCAAGGCAAGGTTGTATTACATCACTTTAGACAGGTAAACTTGTAGCCGCTAATACAGCTGACCATCGAGCCTTTCCAATGCTTGGATACTCTCCTGGTGGGGGAGGTAGAATTGTTTGTTCCTACAAGCATAGGCCTACTCCTCAACTAGACCAAGAGAAGCCCGACGCTGTCTAGCTGAGGAGCAGGCTAAGAGGAACAAACAATCCTCCCCCTCCCCCGCCAGAAGAATATTGCAGGGCTCGATGGCCAGCTGTATTAGCGGGTATACAAGTTTACCTGTCCTAGGGCTTATGTGTCAGCCAGATTTCGAACCCATGGTCATTGGCCCGAAGATCTCCGTAGCCACGCCTATAAATTAACATTCTTCGGAGAGAAGAAACTTGGCCTTTAAGGCCTAAACACAAACGCTTGTAATCTGTCTGTGCTTATTTATCTGCCTCTCTATCTCTCTCTGTCTGTCTACGTCTGACTATGTCAATCTATAGCTCGCTCTGGTCTTTATAACACTGATTAATTATATTTGTCTCGACTACAAAGACTCACGTACTAATGATGCGTTCGCATTTTGCCTTGCATGTCTATAGGTCAACTGAGGTTATCTACAGAATGGAACTGCTGAGTGCTAAAATCGTTAAACGTGTTTTTAATGCTGTTTAATATCCGAATTCAGCCATTCGTACAGGCGCCAAATTATTTTAATTAGCCACTACATATAATTATATAGGCCTATGCATAATTTTATCCACCCATTAGGTCTATAGGCTGTATACTTGGCTGAGTTTCCAAACGGTCGTCTAGATTTTAACCCTTTCGTCCCCAGTGACTCCAATTGGAGTCATTGATGTAAATAATTTTTTTCAGGAGTTCTTTCAAATCCTGGTAACCAGAATTAATTTATTATCAGCATTCATATAATGTTGAATTTTTCAAACAGGGTAGCATGACATTATCATCCTAGGTGGTGCCACAATAATAAGCTCAACATTGACCTTGAGCGACAAATTTTTATACTATCTTTGGTAATCCTTTTTTCTGTGAAATAAAAGATATCCAATGGTAAGAAAATTGTTTTGATGCTTTTATGTATGTGTTTTAGCTATCAGAGCAGGTATTGTGGTTTACAATTAAAAAGTACAGAGAAAAAGTGATTTTTGTACATGACTCCATTTGGAGTCTACCATGGGTCTCAAAGGTTCAAAATATGTATGGCATACATTTTTGTTGCTGTTTCTCTTTGACTATTTTGACTCAACTGATTCGATGACTTCAACATAATTATACATCAACTTCAATGACAATAGGAGAGTAATAACGAACCGATATGACCCAGGCTATGACCAATACTACAAAGTGCGACCACTTCTCAACATGGTGAGGGATGTGTTCGGAACAGTGTTCCTACAGCTTGAGCCTAAAGAAAAGATGAGAGTCTATAGGCAAATGATTCCATACAAGGGCAAGAACCCACTTAGACAATACATTCCAAAGGAACCAAAGACGTAGGGCTTCAAAGTTCTAGCTTGATGTGGTGTAAGTGACCTACAATGAGACTTCTTTGTGTATGATGGGAAGAGTCCAAGTGTTGAAGGAAGCTGTGGATGCCAACCAGGCAACTTTGTCATCAAGCTCTATGATACACTTCCCAAGGTTCAGAACTTCAAACTCTACTTCAATAACCTTTGTAGAACCTCAACTGGATTTGTGGGCCGTTTGGACAGTTGGCACTGTGAGATCTATTTGACTGAGTTCTCCTAAAGTTCTGAGAAGAAGTTGAAGACAGAGGGATGAGGATCAGCTGACATACATGTTGATGCTAATTCAGGTCTAGCTGTAGTAGGATGGCTTGCAAACTTCTCTGTTCAGCTTTCATCAACACACACCATGGAATTAGTTCATCGGGGGTGGGGGGAGTGGGAAGGGTTAGGGGGCTAAGCTCCCCAGGAACCCACAGACTTGACCTTGCATCAATAAGGACTCTCAAGGGTCAGTCGAATGGTAACCCAATGTGGGGTAATAGGGTTAGGGTTAGGCCGAGACTAGTGAGCACTGTACACCAGTCCTTCCCCCTGCATCAAAACTAATAAAACTAAGTATGACAGTCTGTAGCAGTGCCCAGGGGCAGATCCAAGGGGCCGATCCGGCCATGGTCCGCATATGACATTTACACAGAATGTGTGTGCTGTGCATGTGGTGTGTGTGTGTGTGTGTGTGTGTGTGTGTGCGTTGGGTGTATGTGTTTGTGTGTGTTTGTATGTGTGTATTGTGTTGTTTGTATGTGTGTGTGTGTTGTGTGTGTGTACGTTGTGTGTATGTCTGTTTAGAGTGCAATGGTGCTCACTCCATGGCAGTGTAGCGCAAACTTTTTTAACTCCCGGCACACTCAGCAGATAAATTTTGTATCGCGGCACACCAATTAAAATTTATTACAATTGCAAAGCCAACGGCAATAATTACAGTTTGTCATATTTTTAGCTTGTCATTTTAGTCTAGCAATAGCGAAACTAGAGCACATTTTTCATTGAATAATCATCACTAATGCGACGAATGAGCTTGTTTACGAGAGCATATTAGGCCTAACTCAAGACGCGGTACGGGTATAGAAGTATACATGTGCTCAGAACGTCAAAATTTTCATACATACCTATGCATATGAACGTAAGTATTCAAACACGCCTACTCCCAATGTTCTAGAAAAATCCTGTGATTTTATATAATTTTTCGAAAATGTACAGAAATACATGGGAAATTTGAGTTTAACTTCGGTCTCGCCATATAAACACCCATTCCAATGACGTCACGAGCGATCCCGATATTTTAAGAATTTTTGTAGCGCCGTTACTAATTATCTACCGGGTTCTACCCATTGCCTCATTTGAAAGCGTTGTCGAGCAAATCAAGCAACACGGACGGAAGCGAGCTGCCTTTTTCGGAAGAAATGAAACCAAATCCGATAAAATCTTCATTATGATTACGTTTCGATAAACCGGGTGTTTTGGTTATCGGAAAATGTTTCCCTCTACTCAGTTTACTGTCGTCCTTTCCATCATTTATTTCTCTTTTTGCACAGAATTTGTCCATTTTGAATTGTTGAGGCTAATAAAAGAAAAAAAGAAAAAATATATTCACACAATTTTATTTATAGTTAACTATTTGTTTCATATTTCAGTAATGACACAGTATAAATAACAATATTATACAATATTAATATTAACAATATTAATATTAACAATATTAAATAATTAATATTAATTAATATTAATATTAATATTAACAATATTATACTTTATACTTTATATTATAATTTATACTGTGGTAATGATAAATAAAAACGTAGAAGAATATATATGAACTCACACCGTTAGAGATGTACTGGTATTTCTGTAATAATGACGTCGACAGAACGAGTTAACTATGTAGTCTATGTTTGTATCTCCATAATAATGACGTCATGTCATGTCATGTCATTCCGCCATCGTCGCTCTGCGACGGTTGGCTGCACGAATGGATGAGCATCTTCCACAGTTGTCTATCTCCTGCCATGTTCATTAGTCTCCTTCCCGAAAGTCCTGTCCATTCCATGATGTTGTCTATCCATGCAGTTCTAGGTCTTCCTCTACTTCTTTTCCCCTCCATCAATCCCGTCATCAGGCTGTTTTCTATGCTGTCCTTTTGTTGTCTCATGACGTGTCCAAAGTATCGCAACTTTCTTGTTTTTACGTGGATCAACAGTTCTTGCTTTGTTCCTGCTATGGCGTACACCTGCTCGTTGGTCAACTTTTTTGTCCATGGAATTCTTAGTATCTTTCTAAGACATTTGTTCTCGAATGCTTGTATACGTCTTTCCTCTTCTTTTTTTAATGTCCATGCCTCACACCCGTATGTCGCCACTGGCCACACCAAGGCCTTCAGCAGTCTGGTTTTTGTTCTGTTGCTGACAGATTTGTTTTTCCAAACTTTCGTCAGTTTGACCAGGCTCGTCATTCCCATGGCTAGTCTTGATCTTACTTCTCTCGTGCAATTTGCGTCCTTTGTAACCCGGCATCCCAAATATACAAATGAATCCACTTGTTCCAGTTTTCCTGTGCTCACCTCCGTTGTCAAAATCTCATCAGTGGTAGTCATCACCTTCGTCTTCCCTACATTTATCATCAGGTTGTACTGTTCCGCTGCCTCCTCTACGCGGGTCACGATTTCCTGAAGTTGTTCCTGAGATGTAGCGATCAGAACAATATCATCGGCATATCTAGGGTTGTTTATGATCCTGCCACCGATTCTAATGCCTCCCTTAAAGCCCTCCAATGCAACCCTCATCACTTGCTCTGATAAGATATTAAATAAGCAGGGTGAGAGGTTGCAACCTTGTCTGACCCCTCTCTTGATCCTGAACCATGCCGATGTGATGTCATTCGTTCTCACGTTAGCACGTTGTTGTCTGTACAAATTTCTGATTAGTTCTACCAGCTGCGGTGGGAATCCCGTGTCGAGCATGGCCAACCACAACTGGTCGTGCCTAACCATGTCGAAAGCCTTGGAGAAGTCTATGAAGCAGAGGTACAACGGTTGATTCATCTCTTTTGCCTTCTCCAAGATGATCCTTATGTTCAATATTTGGTCTCTTGTGCCTCGTTTTGGTCTAAATCCTGCCTGTTCTGGAGCGATTTCTTCCTCTAGTCTGCTCTGCATTCTTTCCAGTATTACACGCAACAAGATCTTGCTTGCGTGTGAGACTAATGCGATGGTTCTATAATTTCCGCATTGAAGCGGGTCCCCTTTCTTTGGAAGCGGTATGAACGTTGATTGAGTCCACTCCTCTGGCCATGATCCTGTCTTCCAGATCTCTACACATATCTCGTGCAACTTGCTTATTGTCATTTCGCCTCCAAACTTTAGTAATTCAACTGCTATATCGTCCGGTCCTGGAGCCTTAATAATGACGTGGAGAAGAGTAAATAACATATATAGAGTAGAATCAGTAGTACAACGTCACTATAGTTTTTAAATACTGAGGAGAAACTATTCTTACACATAAAAACATTGGGAAGCCGAAAATTGTATTTATCATATTTATGAAATAATTTCTTCTAAAGTCAATTAAAAGACTACAAATTTTAGGTTTCTCTCGCGGCACACCTGAAATCTCACGCGGCACACTAGTGTGCCGCGGCACACAGTTTGCGATACACTGCTCCATGGCTACATGAAAATGCATTGGAGTTAGAACCATTGCACTCTAAACAGACGATGTGGGCGCGCGTTGTGTGTGTGTATGTGTGTACTGTATGTTTGTTTGTTTGTTTGTATGTGCACTTGTTATAGCGCCCCTTCAAGCTCTCTACTCAGAGGCGCTCCCGATGCAGAGCGGACACTGCATCGGAGTTTCACGCCGAAGCGCTGAGCAATTGTGAGTGAAGGACTTGCCCAAGGTCCTTACGCGGCTTGAGGGTGGATTCGAACCTCGGACCTTCCGGCTCCAAGGCAACGACGCCACCACTAGACCACCGCGCCCCATGTATGTATGTGGGTGTGTGTTTGCATGTTTGTGTTTGTATGTTTGTGTGTGTGTTTGTGTGTATGTGTATGTATGCGTTGTTTGTGTTGTATGTGTGCGGTGTGTGTGTATGTGTGTACTGTATTTGTCTGTGTTTGTATGAGTTGTGTTTGCGTTGTGTGTATATGCGTGTGTATGTGTGTATTGCATGTTTACGTTATTTGTGTATACTGTATATGTTTCTCTGTGTGTGTTTGTGTGTGTGTATGTGTGCGCGTGCGCATGTATGTGTCAAGCGAAACATATGTTCGTTTTCGAAATTGAGACATTGTGTCCCATAGACGCCAAATGGAGTCATACCAGAAAAAATACCAAAAAAATTATTTTTCATAAAATTTTTATTTTTTATGTTTCATACTAAGTCATTGATTAGAAATAACTGAAAAAAATATTTTTTTATTGATCAAAATTAAATTGGGAACGAAAGGGTTAAAAGCTAGTTTATCTAGCTAGGCGTCCGTGGTTGGGCTCACACGTTGCAACTTTCAAACAGTCTCCAGCACCGATACTGCCTTATATAATATACATATATTAAAATATGAATCACCCAACGGAAAATGTCGTTTTTTACCCCCGCCAAGCCTCACCCCGCCCACATACACACACACACACACACACACACACACACAGCCAATATCTGTATAAATAAAAATGAAACTTTCCAATACTTCGTAACACTATCACGCCCAAAGTTACGCACCGATTGTTTTGAAAATTTACCAAAACCTTCCATTCAAATAGACCGTGTTTCAAGATTTTTCTTCACGAAAAAACCCCACTGTTTTTCACAAAAAGTGAACTTTGCAATCCGTTCGACCGCCATTTGCAAATTCAACAAAACAGCAGGGCTGCCAGATTTCAGAAACGCGTTGTCCCCAAACACAGCAGACGAAACATGAATGAGGTCGCGTGCAGTGACGTCATAAGCGAGTCGCATATTAATTTCCGAAAGCGACCTTTCATCATTATTGGGCTCTATCCGATGTCAGGAATGGACGATGTGACTGAGGAAAGGAGCGGAGGGAGCGGGACGAAGAGGGTGGGGAGGGAGCGGAGGGAGAGGGGAGGGAGAGGGGAGGTGGAGGGGGAAAAGGAGGGAGAGGGGGAGGGGAGGTCTTTTCTGCTACAGCAACGCGTGGCCGGGTACAGCTAGTATATATATATATATATATATATAAATTTTTATATATATACAGGGTGGTCCAAAATAAACTGCACAGTGACAGTTTTCTTGATATAATGTATAACAATTCAATGTTTAATGCCATTTTTCTTGCGTATGATGAAAGAATTTCCAAATAAGACATGGAAACGTCGTACTATCCTCATTAAAAAAATTGATACCGAAGGTACCACAGCTAGGAAACCGGGTTGCGGACGTCCGAAATCAGCTCGAACAGATGCAAATATCAAGTTGGTAAGCGACCTTATCTGTAGCCAGAAAGACAAACCGCTAAGCCATAAGAGCCCACGGGAGATCGCACGTGAAACCGGAATTTCACGTTCAACTGTTAAACGTATTGTAAAGAAAGATCTCGGACTTAACCAGTACAGGCGCAAAGTTGGACAGCAGTTGAACAGCGATTGCGTTTCATTGACCGCGCAATTGATCAATGGCGTCGTTGGCTTCAATGCGTGGTCGAGCAGCAAGGAGGACACATTGAACATTTTATGTAACGAAAAACATCCATGTAATGTTACAGTAAAAATAATTGCTGTGTTTTTGTGAATTTTCACGGTTATATTTGAATTGGTCTGAATAAAGTACTATCAATTTATCATTGTGCAGTTTATTTTGGACCACCCTGTATATATATATATATATATATTATGGCCTCGTAACGTGATAACCATTGTCCGGTAATTTTCTGAAGGCCATCTAGCAACCCTATCGACGGTCGATACACTGCCAATGAGCGTCATGTTGATAGTAGACTACTCCTGCCCAGGCTGCCCTAATGGGCGCAGAGGAAACTGTAGTAGTGGGGGTCAAGATTTAACTGCTGCTCGAGAGAAATGTAAATTCAAATTTTAACTTGTGAATTTGCACCGATTTTCACTCATTATTACAAACGCTACAGTGAATTTTGAACTTAGGCCTAGGCCTATTTACGCGAATTTCTAATATCGCCATTCATGGTGGTTGTGAGCTACCCGGTAGTAGCTGTAGGCCTGTTGTAGGCTATATCGATTCTGGCAAGTTGAAGCTGGAAGATAATGCGGTGTGCAGTGTGCTATTATCGAGTGTCGAACGTTAAGTAGTTTGTTTAATATTTCCCACGCATATACCTATTATATATATTCGTGTTTATATATATTCGTTTAATAGAAAACAAAATGACACACCGCACGTCATGTAACTTTTAGTATATTCATTCATCACCCGACCTAAGACACCAGAAAATCATCATAAAACTTTTCTTGCAATTTTTTGGGGTTCACTGAAGTTATCTCGTCGGTTGACCCGACCATCTGGAGGGAAGATACGATTAATACAGGAATACTCTTTTTCGTGACACGCGTGCACTTATCGCTCTGAATACTTGCCTACATTTCGCCTACACTTCGTCTACGCAGCCTAAATCGGAAACGTGTTCAAAGACCATGTAGCCTAAACATCGCCATGGATGCCATAATTAGGCCTATTATGCCTATTTGGAACCAACAGAAAAGTCAGCTGTAGTTTAAGCCTGAAAATAATAGTTTCTATTCAAACTTAACATTTCTCGTGTTCCAAACTTCTATCCTATTAGGATTGGTCTGCATGTTTGCGCTGTGCGTGTCTGTAGGCCTATCTCTCACTGTCTGTCTGTCTCTTCTGTCTGTCTTTGTCTCTGTCTGTCTGTCTTTGTCTCTGTCTCTTTCTCTCTCTGTCTCTTTCTCTCTGTCTATCTCTGTCTGTGTCTGTATCTATGTCTCTCTCTCTCTGTCTGTCTCTCCCCTTTCTCTCTGTCTCTGTCTGTCTCTGTCTGTCTCTCTCTCTCTCTGTGTGTCTCCCTCTCTCCCTCCTTCCCCTCTGTGTAACCAATATCTGCTTAACTTAAACAACATGCGATCATTCTTTGTAGACGCTGATCCTTCAGAGCTCATCTACACCGCACATCGCATGCATCTTCTCCTTCCATTGCCTGCAGAGAAGGCAGGCAAACAGGGGACAGATGGATCTTCTTGTTAGATCTTCTAATTATTATGGCGAGAACAGTGAAAAATTTCCGGCTTTCAGAGTGAGCCTTCATGTTTTGCTTAACGCGTGCAGGATGAGACCTTTTAGCGTTTCTTTTTTTTGTCCATTTCATGGTAAGCCGTTCAATTATATCTTTGATGTGCAGCTCAAAACTCAATTTCTTACTTGGTCGTCGCTCGCTCGCTAGAACATCAATCGCTCCCCGATCGTCGCCATCTGTTTCGCTTCTCCGTAATCTATCTAACCTAGGCTAGTTAAGTAAAACATTCGACAGCATAATCTTTAGAATCCTAGACCTACGTGACTCATGACCTATCACGTCATCTTTCTGGCGGCAACTAATTTATTCATCATTTATTTTCTGGACATTTATATCGCCCCTTCCACAGAAAAAGCTAATCAGGAGCGCTCAAAACCCAGCCGCGTCAAAGTAAAAAAGACTTGAAATATTGATGAAACAAAGTTTGGTTGTCAGATCTAATGCACGCAGCTTTAAAGGGAAGTCATTCCAGATGGATGGCCATAGAAAATGAAAACGAAAATAATCAGTTAATTAGGGAAGCCCATAGGCAGAATCCCTGCCCATAGGTGACATGCGATTGCTTTTACTTATCTAGTGCGCACTGTATAGTTTCGTCACCCATTGGGGTTGCGTATTATGAAAGCTGTAGTTAAACAGTGTTTAATGTAGTCCCCGTCCTCTGGGGGAATCCAGATTTGTGGGGGGGGGGAACAATCGACCGTCCGGCGGACGGTCGCCGAGGCGCGCAGCGCCGAGAGGGGAGGGGTATGGGGAGGCGGATGTGCCCCTCCCCACCCGAAACTTTTTTGAATTTCCATTTTGGAATGGTAGCATTTTAAGCTGTCGTCTTAACAAATTAGCTGTACTTTTTCAGTGCTGATGAGAGTGGCCTAAGACTTCAATAAATACACTATACAATACTAAACTTACAATAATAATTGCTTTTTGAATTTTCAGATTGTAATGGACCAATGATGCTCTTTTAAGATGCCATTTTAGCAAAATAACTTAATTATTTCAGTAAGCCTGCTGGTGAAAAAGAGTGTGGGAGGGGTATTTGCCCCCTCCCCACCAGAAACTTTTTGAATTTCTACATTGCAATGGTGTCATTTTAGGCTGTCATCTTAACAAAATAGCTGTGATGAGAGTGGCCTAAGACTTTAATAATTTAATATAGGCTATGCTTACAATAATAATTTTTGGGGAGTTTCCACATTGTAATGGTACCCTTTTAATATGCCATTTTACCAAAATTGCTCAATAATTTAAGTACCGATAAAAAAGAGTGTTTTAAGATGATATATAATAACTGCAATAATAATTTCCTTCAGAGGATCAGTTCTGCTGTTGCTGGGTTAATGAATGACTGCAGACCTGAGTATAATAATAATATTAGACTACTTAAGGTTACTTTTCAGCACTGAAGCAGCTTATCCCTGTTTCTCAAGATGGTCCTGAATTGCTGACCTGGACAGGACACACTGCAGAATTCATAACAAATGGTACACAAACCAACCAAGAACTAATAACTAATGGTTATCAAAATCTGGAAGCCTTTCAATAATGATGTTGCATTACTAGATGTTCAAAGATCAAAACATTTGAAATTTGTCAGTTTGAAATTTGAAAGAAAGCACTGGAGAGAAGCCATTTAGTTGAACAAAAATGGTATTTGTACAAATTTTTTCAGTAAGTTATACTCATTGTAACAAGATTGTATAATTTGCATCATATATTATATTGGTCAATAATAACATTATAATCGTAAAAACTATTAAATAAAGTAAATCTATTGTATATTATAGCAGTTCATGTAATACAATGATGTTAAAAGAGCAACTAAAAATTATCATGTAATTTTGTCAAATGTTTCTGGAGAGTGGATGTCATCTGTTTTTACTTAGACAAAAATAGTATTTTACAAAAATATACAGTAAATTATACTCATTGCAATATGATAGTATCATAATACTATATTAGTAAATAATAGTCTTATATAAAATCATATAACAGTAGATAATATCACGGTATATTATAACACTTCTGGTAAAATAATGATGTAAACATCAACTAAAAACCATTATCATTTCGTAAAATTTTTCTGGGGGGGGGGGGAGAAATGTCAATCATGGGGGGGGGAACTTTCCCCCAGAGACGTCTAGATTAAACACTGGTAGTTAAAATCGGTTCCACGACAACTGGTCCACCGACAACTCGTCCAACGACAACTCGTCCACGGACAACTGGTCCACCGACAACTCGTCCACCGAAATAGAAGCCGGATTAATGAGAAAACGCTTGAGAAATGGAAGCTGGATGAAGGTTTTTACAGGTGAAATAGAAGTTGGATTGATGAAAAACCGCTTAAGAAATGGAGGATGGATCAAGTTTTTTTCGATCTGAAATAGACGCTGGATGCATGTTGAGACACATGATGAAAATCGTCAATTCAGCTTCTATTTAAGCAAGAAAACCATTAGACTTTTTTCATAAACCCAGCTCCTATTTCGTAAATAAAGAACTCTCATCCAGCTTCCATTTCTCAAGCGCTTTCTCATTAATCCGGCTTCTATTTCAGTGGACCAGTTGTCGGTGGACCAGTTGTCCGTGGACGAGTTGTCGTTGGACGAGTTGTCGTTGGACGAGTTGTCGTGACACCGTTAAAATCAACACAATTGCACAAAATAATATGTTTTGAAATTAAATCCATATTTTAAAATGTTGTCATGTAGCCTACATGTAGGCCTAAGACTACTTGGCTAATTGCCTATAACAATATAATCACTCGTTTAGTATTGAAACAGTCCAAGTTTGCAACATTTAATTTACTGGTACGGTATCAACGCCATTGATGCTGCACTATAAAATAGCCTATTACAATACTTCGCCAATCATTATTATTCTCGAGCTAGGGGCGGATCCAGGGGGGGGAATCCGGCCATGGCCCCCCCATTTAAAACTGCCATGGGACGTGGCCCCCCCATTTGGTCGGAAATTAGCAGTACGAATATGGGTGTAATGGATATTGCCCCCCCCTATTCGGAAAATTGCATGGAACGTGGCCCCCATTCGGTTTTCAAGTTGAGGACTAAAAAAAAGGTCATCAACTTTTTGGGCGGATGAAATGGTATAATCTTCCCGGAAAATGTGGCGGATAACTAAAAAAAATAAAAAAAATAAAAGATCATCAACTTTTTGGGCGGATGAAATGGTATGATTTAAAACTGCCATGGGACGTAGCCCCCCCCCCATTTGGTCGGAAATTAGCAGTACGAATATGGGTGTAATGGATATTGGCCCCCCCCCCTATTCTGAAAATTGCATGGAACGTGGCCCCCCATTCGGTTTTCAAGTTGAGGACTAAAAAAAGGTCATCAACTTTTTGGCGGATGAAATGGTATGATTTTCCCGAAAAATATTTGGCGGATGACTAAAAAAAAGGTCATCAACTTTTTTGGCGGATGAAAAATACTTTTTTTCCTGAACGACCGATCACTATTTTTCGAACTTTCACAAAAGTTTTCCTTTTTCCCGTCCTAGATCTAAGATTTTGGTCCCCCCCCTTGAAACATTTCTGGATCCGCCACTGTAATGAGACTCGAGCTATATTCCTCTCGGTCAGTCGAGCTCTCCAATCTGGTAGGTTTACTAGGCCTAGACCTACTTAATAATATAGGCCTATATAAATAAAAATGTAGGCCTAATTAACTGCGTACGCATGTTTCTTTCCGGACCAAGAACCTCGGAAAGTCCTTAACCGATTTTTTTCAAAATTGCACCAAAACGTTCCGTTCAAATACGCGCGGGTTTGCATAATGCTTTTTTGGAAGAAGCGCAATCTTTTACAACAATATGATAATTTTCATTCGTCGGCTATTTGACCCATACATTTCAACGGCAGTGCTTACCGTCCACGTCGCCATCAGCAGACGAAACTTCGCATGAGTTCGTGTATATCAACATGGCGCACCCCATATGCAAATGGGGTAGGAGCAGGAAGAGGGGAGGAAGACTGGAAGAGGGAAAGGGGAGGGGAAGGGAGAAGGAGGAGATGGGAGGAAAGGGAGAGGAGGTGGAATGGAGGTAGGGAGGGATGGTTGGATGCTCTTTTCAGCCACAGCAACGCGTGGCCGGGTACGCTATAGCAGGGGCGGATACAGAAATTTTCGAAGGGGGGCCAAAAAATTTTGGGCTTGGGTCGGAAAATTTTTCGTTGATCTTTTTTAGTCGTTTGGCCGAAACCAGAGTTTAATTTAGTCCCCTCCTTTGGGAGGGGATTGAGGTTTCGGGAGTGGTAAATAATTGACCCTCTGTAGGAAAATCATGAGGCACGTAGCGCCAAGAGTGGTGGGGAGGGGTGTGGGGAGGGGGATATGCCCTCCCCACCAGAAACTTTTTGAATTTTCACATTGCAATGGTAGCATTTTAAGCTGTTATCTTAGCAAATAATCTGTACTTTTCAGTGCTTATGAGAGTGCCATAAGATCTCAGTAAAATTTAATATAGACTTTACATTTTAAAAGATTTTTTAAAGTTTCCTCACTGCAACAGTGCCCTTGTGAGATGCCATTTTTTCAAAATTACTCAATTTGTTCAGTACTGATGAAATATATAATGTATAATTACATTATTAGTAATATCTGTATGTTTTGAGCTCAGCAGCTCAGTGCTGCTGTTGCTGGGTTATTATAATGAATAACTTCAGACAAGAGTAGCCTATAATTATATTACGGTACATAAGCACTTTTCAGCACTAGAATCAGCTTATCCCTGTTTCCTAAGATGGTCCTGAATTGCTGATCAGGACAAACTTTACAGTTAAATAATAACAAATGGCACACAAACCAGCCAAGAACTAATAAATTGCAGGGGCCAAAATCTGAAAGTCATGTAGTAACGATGTTGTTTCATGTTTTACTAGGTGTTCAGATGTTCAAATAACATAACCAAAACATTTTGAAATTTGACAGTTTAAAATGTGAAAGATAGCGCTGGAGAGAAGCTATTCAGCTGAACAAAAATAGTATTTGTGCAAATATTAAGAGTAATTTACACTCATTTCAACAGGATTGTATCAGATTGTTACAAATAATTCAGTATATGCAGATAGCCTACAAGAAATGCAATCTTATAGGCATGGGCGGAGTTTATCAGGGCTAGGGGGGGGGCTAAGCCTACCCCAAGAACGCACAGATTTAAAAATTGGCCGTACATTTTCAGGGGCTAGGAGGAGCTTTCAATCAAAGTTTTTCTATCTTTTGCATAGGCTATTTTTATTTAACTCTGGCTAAGGGGTTTAATTCTTGTGCAAATATCTAAATCTAATCATGTATAAGCCTATGTCTAGGCCTACATGCAATTTGTCAGGAAAAGCTCTAGCTTTATCCTGCAGACCTCAATGGCCAGGATTTTGCGACAGAAATTGAACATTTACCATCGGTAGGCCTATAAAAGGCAAATTTTGGATATGCCCATTGAACCTGTTGAACTCTTAACATAAGCTTATATAACAAATTCTTCGGAGTTATTTCCAAATGTGTGTCAGGTAACGCATGGGCTTAGGCTACTGTTGACAATTCCATCAGCGGTATACATGTATATCATCTGCAAAGAGATAATTTGGCAACCACAAAATGATAGATTGAAATGTTTGAAGGAATATAATATCTCATTCACATCTTGTGGATTTGGCCAGGTTGACCTTTGAACAATTTGAGTATGATATTGCTAGAACTATTGATTTTTAAAATGTCACAAGAAATTTGTTAGAAAAAGGCCAGGAATGCTCCCTTCTTGAGCAAATAGGTCCATTAAGTTTTTTTAAAAGCATGATCAAATTCTTGTTCGTGAAAGTGGTTTCCAAAGTTTTTATTTTACAATGCAATTGTGTGAGAGGCTTACATTTGAGTCTCAGATTGAAGTGAAGGCACACACTGACAGTGGACAGTTGGTTGACAAAGTTGCATTGCAAAAGTTGCTTGGTAGACTGCATATATTATAATTATATATATATATATAATATATATGTATATAATTATATATATTATCCATGACATTATGGCTATGTTATGGATGTATGTTATACCTGGCTTAGGGCCATAACCAGAGACTTTCCCGATAAATAATAATAGTGAATAATAGCTATTGTAGGGCTACTGCATACAGCATACAGCATGCAACACTGCTCCTGTTCATCATCATCATTATCCTTGGGTTAACAACCCGTAGGTGTCCAATGCGCACTTTATCTTTTTCTTCCAAAGTCCGCGGTCCTGCGCAGATCTGCTTAAGCTGTAAATGTCTTGATTACACCACTCTTTGATGTCATCTATCCACTCTCTGTTTGGTCGTCCTCTTCTTCCATTGTTGCTCGTATTAGCTGTTATTAATGGCAAACAAAAGTATTTTTAAAAGTATTTAATTTATGTGTTTATAATATGAAGCACACAATGCTCAAAACATTTCCAAGTTAAAGTATGAATAGACCTCACTGTATTATATTATTTTTAAGACTACAGTAAATAAAATACTTCCCACCACTGAATGAAACATACCTAGTAAGAAATAAATAAGAACAAGAAGTAAACATGTGTGATCATTCACCGCAGTTTCTTGCACATATAGACTAAATTCAAAACTTAACAAGTTTTGCCCCTGAATTTTTTGCATTTGGAAAAAATAAATTAATTCCTAATACTATTGTTAGTGTTAACTTGCTTTGTAATTAATAGTTAGTTGCTATTAGTTATAATTGTGTTTATTGGCGTTAATATTTTTACATTTTACTATGAATATATACACGAATAACATACATTGTATGCCATAAATCATAGTCGGATACTGTTGAAAGATTATTTCTTTTCGTTGCTGTATAAAGTTTATATTAAGACAATGCAATTGTCTGAGAGGCTTAGATTTTAAATACATTTATATATTAATTCTCCTGGCCAGGACTGATTCCCTGCAAAAAATCTTTTGGGCGACCATGGATGGGGGGGGCCACGTCCCATGGAGATTTGGAATGGGGGGGGCCATGGCCGGATTGGCCCCCCCCTGGATCCGCCCCTGCGCTATAGTACTCAATAATAATCTTCGCTTTAATTTCAAACTGACACAATGCTTATTGCTATTCATTAGGCCTATAGACCATCGACGTATATTGATATACGTCGATGTTATAGACCCATTGCTTAATTACGTAGATATATCTAATTTGCACAGTGCATGGGGTGCGCCATGTTGATATACACTGTGTCCGGAAAAAAGGAACCCGTTTTGTAAATATGAAAATAAATAGTAAATATTAATCGATTTTCACAATTCAAAGACCATTTTAATCCTGAAATATTTTTCTAACATTGGTGAAAATATAAAAGTTCCAGTCCAAATAATGACGTCATAATGACGTCATTTGCACAAAAAGTCAAATTTAAGAGATAAATGCGCAAAATCCTCAAAAATTTCAATATTCTTATTATGTAATTTATCAATAACTAGCTGTACCCGGCCACGCGTTGCTGTGGCAGAAAAGACTCTTCCCCTTCCCCTCCTCTCCTCTTCTCCTCCCCCTCCCCTCCCCTCTCCATCCCCCGCCGCCTCCCTCCCCCTCCCCCTCCGTCCCGCTCCCTCCGCTTTTTTCCTCCCTGAACCAAGAAGGCCGCAAAATAATTATGCGAATCGCTTATGACGTCACGGCACGCAACCTCATTCATGTTTCGTCTGCATGGTCGCAGTCACTGTCAAGGCGTTTGTGAATCTGGCAACGTGCGGTTTTGAATTTGCAAATGGCGGTCGAGCGGAATGCAAACTTCACTTTTTGTGGAAAATATTGCGTGTTTTCGGAAAAAAGAAAAATGGACACTCTCAGATAGGAATGGAAGGTTTTGTGAAATTTTCAAAACAATCTGTGCGGTACGTTTCGAGAACACTTTACACAAACTATTGGAAAGTTTCATTTTTATATATATAGATAAATGTAAGCTTAATTTTTTTTTATCTGAACTAGCTGAACCCGGCCACGCGTTTCTGTGGCAGAAAAGACCGTCCTCCCCTCCCCCACCCCTCCCCTCCCCCTCCCCCACCCCCTTCCTCCCCCTCCCCTCCTTCCCTCCCCCCTTCCCCCTGCCCCTCCTCCCCTTCCCCCTCCCCGGACAGCGACGCGGATAGCGCCCTAAAACGCGTCAGTAAAAAAGGCCGCAATCAAATGTGTTGAAATGCGCTACATAAACGGAACACAATTGAACCACCGTTTGAAACGCGCACGAATTGAAAGGCAAGGCTTATCGACGGGCGCATGCGCATGGAGGGAGGGAGGGAGGGAGGGAGGGAGGGAGAGAGGGAGGGAGGGAGGGAGGGAGGGAGGGAGGGAGGGAGGGAGGGAGGGAGGGAGGGAGGGAGGGAGGGAGGGAGGGAGGGAGGGAGGGAGGGAGGGAGGGAGGGAGGGAGGGAGGGAGGGAGGGAGGGAGGGAGGTTCCTTCCCGGTAGCGGATTGCGGCCTAAAACGCTTGAATAAAAAGGCGTCAAGGGAGGGAGGGAGGAAGGGAGGGAGGGAGAGAGGGAGAGAGGGAGAGAGGGAGAGAGAGAGGGAGGGAGGGAGGGTCGGGCGTATGTTTTGAAAACGGTAGAATTTGCAAAGTTGCTATGTGTTGAAAACGGTAGAATTTGATAATTTGCTTTTTTTAGGCCGCAATCCAATGTGTTGAAATGCGCTACAAAACGGAAGACACTTATCAACGGGCGTATGTTTTGAAAACGGTAGAATTTGCAAAGTTGCTATGTGTTGAAAACGGTAGATCTGTGAAATTTAAAAATTGCCATTCGAATAGGCGCGGGTTTGCATAATGAGAAGAAATACTTTCACTTCGATTCAACCGATTCTGAGTTCAAATTCAACCCGGCAATAATTATGCATGCCTTGACCCAACCGTGAATAATTATGCATGCCTTGACCCAATTCGGGCTCGTTTGAAAACGGTGGTTCCGCAAGACTTGTATAGCGCATTTTGAACTCGAAATCGGTCGAATCGAAGTGAAAGTTGTTTTTTGTTGTAAAAGATTTTAGCAAAAAAGCATTATGCAAACCTTGGCCTATCGAAACGGAACGTTTTGCTGCAATTTTGAAAAGAATCGGTCGAGGACTTTCCAAGATCCTTGGTCCCTAAGATTCGTGTAAACGCAGTTACATTTTTATTTATATAGATTATGTCAGACTGCAATTTGTGGTCAAAGAGTAAGCTTACACCTTTGGCCTCAACGTAAGCGTCAAAAGGGTCGCGCTAATAGCCAACAGCAGCGTCGATAGGCCTAACCAGCTTATCAAAATCCTCCCAGGCGTTAACAATTCGCTTACGGAGTTCTTCAATGTCTCTTATCCTTGTCTTGTAGCCTGCACCTTCTCCTCCATCAGTCTCCAACTCTTATTATCAGCGGGATTTAATCGGGCGGCCGTTTAGCGGCCAAAGATTAAGGGGAATGAAATCCGAGTTTCATTAGTCAACACTCAACAGTTCAACAGATTGACGAACTCAGTGAGCTGAAGCGCTATTTTGTTGAAATGTGTAGGCTATTGTTCCGAATATTCCCAGATATGAGGCACCACTTTTTTTATAGAGCAGACAATCCCTTTAATAAGTTGCATTTATTTTTACTCCTGGTTCCATCCAATGGATTTCCGTTTTACCAAGAGCCAATATTCCAACCGAAACCATGCATGAATGGCCGGCTAAATGCATTTTGATGCAACTGACGTCATCATGACGTCATTATTGTGACTGGAACTTTTATATTTTCACCAATGTTAGACAAATATGTCAGGATTAAAATGGTGTTTGAATTGTAAGAATCAACTATTTATTTCCATATTTACAAAATGGGTTCCTTTTTTCCGGACACAGTGTACAAGCAATAGGCTACTTGCAGCGTTGCCACTCCTTGGGTTTTTCACAAGATCTTGGGTTTTTCGATCCGAACTTGGGAAATGGTTTTTTCGGGAAGAACTTTGGTTTTTTGCTTGTTTTTTCAATCTTGTTTTTTTTTAAATTCGAGCTTGAAAAAATTTTAATGGGGTTTTTTTCGGGAAGAACTTGGGTTTTTGCTTGAGTTTTTTTACTAAGAAAATCTTGGAAATTGTGGACGTTTTGGACAGATTTGGGCCGGATGACTAAAAAGGGTAGGCCTAATCAGAATTTTTTGACGGAAATTGAAAGATTTATTTTGGTTTTTGGTCCGGATGATTAAAAAAGTTCAGACTTTTAGGGAGGAAATTGTCGACATTTTCGACGATTTGGGCAACTAGGGTTTTCTTCGTTTTTCTTAACCCTCCAATTGGATGTTTTTATTTTTGAGAGTGACAACGTTGTTCATAACTCGCGTTTTTTTGGTTCGCAAATCGACTTTTTTTCTGTTTCGACCGTCGAGGAAGGTTTGTGTGGATGGTTTGGGTCCGCTATTCCGAGGGTCCAGTATTCCGAGGGTCCACTATTCCGAAGGTCCACTATTCCGAAGGTCCGCTATTCCGAAGGTCCACTATTCCGAAGATTGTACTGCTATACGCCTATTATGATAAATCAGTCAGGTTTAGGTCCATTATTCCGAAGGTCCACTATTCCGAACCCTAAACCTAACTCTAACTCACCGTAAACCTTTAACCACCAAGGATACAGAACAAAATACAGCGGATATTCGGAATAGTGGACCCTCGGAATAATGGGCCGTTACAGTAATCTCCGAACTTATGAAGCTCGGGGATTTTTAGTCAACGGAGTAATTTGAGAATGGGAGTGATAATAATGATTGTGCTTGGGTTTCCCGTCCTGATGACACCACGGGCTATTAAGCTGTGGGTTAGTTACAGACGTTTAAGGTTTTTGGATTCGAGGTTGAGGAAAAGAGAATTGCAGTAGTCGTGCTTTGAGCAGGAATTATTAGCCTATTCATTATCTTTTATAATACAAGCTGTGCCCGGCCACGCGTTGCACTGGCTGAAAATACCCTTCAACCCTCCCTTTCTACCTCCCTTACCCTGCTTCCCTCACTCCCCCTCTCCCTCCGTCCCCTCCCCACCGTCTCCTCCCCCTCTCGTCCCCTTCCCTCCCGCCCCTACCTTCTCCTACCACCTCCCCTTCCTTCCACCTCCCCTGCAGCCTCCACTCGGCCGCATTCGCGAAGGCAAGGTTGTGTGAAAATTAAAATCGAAATCGCTCGAATCGAATGCAAAATTGCGAAAAGATTGCGCTTTAAAAAGCATTTACAAAAGCGATTGTATTAGAAATTGGTAAAATTTTGAAAGGAATCGGTCAAGAACTGTGAATAACTTTCCGAGATCCTTGAATTTGTACAACCGACAGCTACATAGGTATATGCGTTGTAAAAAGACGTGCGGATATGCGCATTAACAACGCAAGGAATTATTATTCATTATCTTATATAATACAAGCTGTGCCCGGCCACGCGTATACCGTTCAACCCTCCCTAGCGTTAAAATGCACGTTGTGCAAATTTGAAATCGAAATTGCTCGAATCGAATGCAAAGTTGTTTTTAATTGTCTAAAAGTTTGCGCTTTCGCCAAGAAACGTTTACAAACCCGATCGTATTTGACCGGAACATTTTGGTAAAATTTTGAAAGGAATCGGTCAAAAGCTTTCCGAGATCCTTGATTAAATACAAACTTTTTACACTTTTATTTATATACTAGCTGAACCCAGCCACGCGTTGCTGTGGCTGAAAAGAGCGTCCAACAATCCCTCCCTACCTCCATTTCACCTCCCTTCCCCGCACCATCTCGCTTACCCTCCTCTCCCCTCTCCCCTCTCCATCCCTATCCTCTCCCTTCCCCTTTCTCCCTCCCATCCCCTCCCTTTTCCCCCTCCCCTTCCCCTCCCTTCCTTTCCCACCGCTCTTCTTCCCATCTTCTCCCCCTCCCACTCCCTACCCCCTCTTCCCCTTACCACCCCCATTCCCTCTACCTCCTCCCGTCCCTATCCCCTCCCTTCCCCTCCACCTCCCACTCCACCCTACCCTTCTCCCTCTCCCAGTCCCATCTCCCTCCCTCCATCCATCCATCCATCCATCCATCCATCCCTCCGTCCATTCCTCTGCCTCTTTGCATCAGTCCCTTCTCCATCCCTCCCCTCCGCTTCCTCCCCTCCCTCTTCGTCCCGCTCCTTCCCCCTCCTTTCCTTCCTCACACCGAGAGTGAAGGGAGGAGGGAGGGAGGAGAGAAAGGGAAGGAAGGGAGGGAAGGAGCGAGGGAGACAGAGGGATGGAAGGACGGAGGGAGGGAGGGACGGACGGACGGACGGACGGACGGACGGAAGGGGGGACGGCGGGAGGGACGGATGGAGGAAGGGAGGATGGAAGAAAGGAAGGAAGGAAGGGAGGATGGAGGTGACCAGGAGGAAGGAGGGAGGAGGAGGGAGGGAGGAAGTAGAGAGGAGGGAGGGAGGAGGGAAGAGGGAGGGAGGGGTGTATGAATATATAACAATCTTCGGAATAGTGGACCTTCGGAATAGTGAACCTTCGGAATAGTGGACCCTCGGAATAGTGGGCCGTTACCTGTGTGGATAGTTTCATCTATTGCGCAAACATTGTTTATTCATTGCAGACGCTTCTTAAGTACCGATGCCACTGATAAAAATTGTCGCAGTGCTTCGAACAGTGAACTTTCCTAAAATGAGTTTACCTTTTGACCAGGGCCGTCTTATGGTCATCGTAGGCCCTAGGCACTTTTGCATATTAATCTATTCGTAGGCCCGATAGGGCATATGTGACTCAACTCTGTTTTAATTCAAATTGCAACACATGTACATTATTTCTTAAAATTATGCTAAGCCATGTTTTGCGAACGTATGGTAAAATGGGGTAATTTCGGCACCTTAAGCAGTTTTTCGAATATATGTTATGTCATTACATATATAAGATCCACTGAAGTTCCTATAGTTTGCTGCAACCCTAAGCAATGAAATGGCGCCTTTAAACTGTGAATCGGCTTTCGCAAATTCACGTTATAACATGAGAAGTGAAGGCGTTCAGATGCCGAAATTACCCGCAGGGGAGGGTAATTTCGGCAAGGCATGTGGGTAATTTCGGCACGGGTGACGAAATTAGCCAAACAGAAGATAACCATATGTTTAAAGCAAGCTAAATGAAACAGATGGGTCGAAATTGTGGCTACATACGTGTTTACTTGCATTCATTTATGCTTGTATTTGCACTTGCTATAACGCCCCTTCAGGCTCTCTGTACTCAGAGGCGCTCCCAACTGCATCGCGGACACTGCATCGGAGTTTCGCGCCGAAACGCTGAGCAAATTGCGAGTGAAGGACTTGCCCAAGGTCCTTACGCGGCGTCTTGAGGTGGATTTGAACCTGCAATCCTCCGGCTGCAAGGCAACGACCATAACCACTACGCCACCGCGCCCCACATGTCATAACACGAATTTGCAACAGCCGATTCACAGTTTGAAGGCGCCATTTAACGGCACAGGGTTGTAGCAAACTATTAGAACCTCAGTGAATCTTATACATGTAATAACATCACGTAGGGGAGACCGGGGCTGTATGTTACAGGGGTTATATGTTACAACGATTATATATCTGGTGTTTACTTATTTGTAGCGTATATCTATGTTCTAGTGCATGCGCACAGTTATTTTGCAGGTATAGTGGAGGAGCTGTTGATTTATTTGGCAGCGTGACCAATTTAGGGTAAAAAAAGTTTTTTGAGCTGATATTTTTTTCAATGGTAAGTACACACTTTTATAATTTCTGCGGCCAGTTTTACTACTTCGGTTGTCATATTCGGCGTGTTGGTGGCATGGTGATATGTGTTTATAAACAGAACATTACTAGCGATGTAGCTTGACTGCTGTATAATGTAAAATCTTTTTGTTTCCGAAGATGTGCCTAGGGGCTATATGTTACATGTGCCTAGGGGCTATATGTTACATGTGTAACAGCCTATAGCCCATAGGCTATATGTTATGTGTGCTATCTATGTGTATTATTACAAATAGATATCACACATGCATGCATTCCTACATTAAACATAATTACAGATACACGTTTGCGTACATACATGGACACAGTAGGCCTACACATTATATATAATTACACAGATACACGATTATGCAGATATATAATTACATACTTACCTACCTACATACATACGTGCATAATTATATACAAATATGCATGCAAGCATACATACATTCATACATGTATACATACATACATACATACATACATACATACATACATTCATACATACATACATTGTACATACATACATACATACATACATACATACATACATACATACATACATACATACATACATACATACATACATACATACATACATACATACATGCATGCATGCATGCATGCATGCATACATACATACATACATACATACATACATACATACATACATACATACATACATACATACATACATACATACATACATACATACATACATACATACATACATACATACATACATACATACATACATACATACATACATACATACATACATATGCATGGAAACGATTATTATGTATGACACAACTGTTATAACTCTGACTAGACCTAAGCTTAAATAAACCCATTTAGCTGATTTCTGATTTAACTATAGTAGTTTAGTTTAGCCTATGTTTTGTCGTTTTTTTTCATCAACTGCTGAAGAACTTCAGACTTTACATAGACCTAATCAGTTCTAAATGATCTGTTATATTATTAGTGATGTTCCTGTTTAATAATCACTTTGCATTTACTGTAAAAATGTCAATTCTACATGTGTAACATGCAACCCCGGGGAATGTAACATGTAACCCCGCTATCGGGGTTATTTGTTACATTCCAGTACCTTGACTAAAACCAATATTGCACACAAATCATGAACTATTAGCACAATCTACTGTGACCAATTTCTGTGTGACATATTGAAGTATTAAACCCCCTTGGTCTTAGGAAAACTGAGGTGCTGAGGAACAGCCAATTTTCAAAAAAGTGAAAATTGTAACATATAACCCCGGTCTCCCCTACTATTATAATTAATAATTATATTCAAATACTGCAGCCTACACTCAGACGCTGTTATCTTCTTCTTTATTCTCTTCCGTCAGTCGAGTGACGACTATGAGGCTCCTAGGGCCTACATGACTTCTCCAAATTTCTCTTTCTGATCGAGGTCTTTTGCTCTTGACACGTCAATATTCATCTTTCAGGTCTTCCTTCCTCTTCCTTGACGCTGTTATACGCGCTGCCTTTGATCTAAATACTTGTTGTGCCAGCTGCTATGGTTCCAATGGGTGCTCTAAGGCAATGAACTCAGCCCTGATTCTCACTCTGGGAAATATTATCATTGGTGCTCAGGTGCTATGTGCATAAGCCACTGGCTGAGACGCAACAAATGGTGATTACTGTCTTCCCTTATATGTGCCTATTTTATTTTATCTTCCACGTTGACTAATCACTTCCCCTGGCTTGTGACGTTGACTAATCACTTCCTGTGGCTTGTGACAAAAATTTAATAGTGACAGTGGATTCATCTACGTTGAAGATCTGAAACTGCATAGGCCTAGCAACTGCTCTCTTTGAACGCCCATCAACTAGTACCGACTTTACTGAAAACCTAATCTCATCGTTCGACCACTGAGCACATCGTCCCCGTTTAGAGCTTGGCACAGTTCTCTGACTCAAATCATCATCCATTTTGCTTGAATAATTATAAACCCTTGTGCGTTTTAATGACACAACGGCTACTAAATTAACACAACGTACTAAGCAAAAATTAATTAATAATTAACCCGCTAACCATTGAAATAAGGCAGAATGGTAATTTCGGCACCATACCTGGGCAAATTTCGGCACTGCCGGAATTAGACAAGATTTCGGTGCCGAAATTTGCCTCACATGTAGGCATCACTCTGTAAGTAGGTAAAATAAATAATCTGTAGCTATATATCGTATTATCGTTCAGCATGATGTACCCTGGTGACCATACTTGTAGAAAAATCAATACTTTTAATTATGTGACCGACACCAAATTTTCAACACAGCTTTCTCTGAATTGAAAAACAATTGCGAAAATGCTTCAAAACAAAAATGACTTAACAAAAGTGCTTTTAATGCGATTTATAATTGGTTTTTGAACTTTTATAATATTGTAATGTTGAGATCTATGACGTCAAACCATAGAGGAATCTTAGTGCAAGATAGTTTCTCGGCTACAGGGGGTGCCGAAATTAGCCCCATGCCGAAATTACCCCACTTTACCCCTATTTCAGTTTTGATTTTAAATCTCAATCTACTTTTTGTAAAAATTATTTATTTTCGATATCCGCTAAATGTAGTATTTCCGGTTTCCGATTTTCGAATTTCGGTTAGCGGCGTTTCGGTCTAAACTCTAACTAATATTACTGTTTCATTGGCTAACTCTAGCCTTGAAAAAGTTAGCAAGTTTTCGTTTTCTGTTTGTTTTTTCCGGTCATTGACCAATCACTGCATTTATATTTTAATATTTTTTCTCAGGATTTCGTAGGCCCCTAAAAAGTTCGTAGGCCCTAGGCACAGTGCCTACTGTGCCTACTGGATAAGATGGCCCTGCTTTTGACACCATTACATGTGACCATCTGAACTATGCACTTGTGCTATGTTAGGTGTATACGACTATACTAGGCTGACCAATAAAGTTGATTGATTGATTGATTGATTGATTGATTGATTGATTGATTGATTGATTGATTGATTGATTGATTGATTGATTGATTGTGGGTCTGTGTTATTCGAATCGTGCTCTCGCATTATAAATGAAATATTTTGTAACATAAGATAAGCGCCTGATGTGGGGCGCGGTGGTATAGTGGTAGCGTCGTTGCCTTGGAGCCGGAAGGTTCGAGGTTCGAATCCACCTCGCCGCGTAAGGACCTTGGGCAAGTTCTTCACTCACAATTGCTCGGCGCTTCGGCGTGAAACTCCGATGCAGTGTCCGCTCTGCATTCGGGAGCGCCTCTGAGCAGGGAGAGAGCTTGAGGGGCGCTGTAACAAGTGCACATACAAACAAACTAAGATGCAGTGGCGGTTATTAAAGCGTGGACATGATTAAAGATTCAGTCGCACTGGCAATTCTTCCATGGCGGAATGCCATTGCGTATACGCAAACCAAAGATTTTGACTCAGAACCTTTGATCAGATTGAAAAATTGTTGAAAACATGTTTGAAGTGAGATATATAATTTTAATATTAGACAGTCAACAATTCGTTATTTTCGGATTATATGGCGATGTGAGGATCGGTTATGATCAGGATTGGGTTAGTGCTATCAGTAGAAAACATGTTTAAAATCTGTCCACTTCATTAGTCATTACTTATGAAAGTTATGAGTTGCACGTCGGAACCTTCCATTGCAGAAGCACAGTGCGTGAAATATACGGAGTTTCTATTTACGGTCATCAGTCCTAATATTTTTTATTTATAAAGCTTTCTTTAAATTATAAAACTGGATATTGGTCAATAATATTAATGCTCTGATGAACCTATTGAAAGACTGTATTTAGGCAACACAGATTTCAGTAAACTATGCATATTTTTGTTTCTGCTGTTCAGATTTGATAGCTATGGTTCAGGGCATGGAGGAGGAAGAGGCAGAGGGGGTGGCCGAGGAGGAGGAGGAGGAGGAGGAGGAAGAGGAGGAGGAGGGTTTTCCAGTCAGGGTAGCTTGCAGAGAAATGCGTTTGGAGATGATGGTCGGCCAAGGTGGGACGAGAATCAGTTGAAGCCGTTTGAGAAGAACTTCTACGAGGAGCACCCAAGCGTCACCAGTCGTCCCATGGTAAGCACTGTCTGCGTTCAGATGAACTGGAAAAGTTGGACGTCTTGTTGGAGTGAATTCAAATATCAAAAGTAGTTTCTATAATATTAATAACAGTAATGATCTTTGTTTAATTTCTGACGGCATAACTTAGTATGATTACAATTCACAGTATGAACGGATGATCACAAGTTATTAGAGAAGTTGAATTTAGCAGTAACTTGGCAGCCATGCAGGGCGTCCATCACATCCTACTATTAAATTTACCAGCTCCATCTGCAGTGGTGAAGGCAGAGTGAACCTTTGGAAGGGAAATGAGATGTTATCCCGTGTTCTTTGTGTCAGCGTGTTACCATTGCCCTAAGACCCTCCCTATGACTGGTTACAGGGGAGGATGCAGATATTTTGTAAGGGGCAGAATGTTACCATTGCCCTAAGTCTTAAGAGGACCCTCCCAATGACTGGTTACAGGCAGGGGAGGATACAGATATTTTGTAAGGGAGATCCCCCTGACTGGTTAAAATAGTTTTATGTCACACAAGTTGTGTGACACAACCTATGTAATCATTTAATGTAAACTTGCTTTCATAGAGAGTTAGTTTTCTGCTGTTTGTACAAATGACGTTTGCTGTGTGAGAGTTTGTTTTCATTGATCCATCAAACATGCTTGATTGCAGAGCTTTGAAAGGAGCTGACAACTTGGAATTGATGAAATACATGCACACATTGCACACATTGCATGATTGCACACATTGCACACGCGCGCGTGCGTCTGAATACACACACATTCTGGAATATACAGATTAGCTGCATAATAATAATTGTTCGATTTTGTCGTCGTCGTCGTCTGTTGTCTTCGTAGGAGTTTCTTGATGAGTATAATTACGCTGACAACCAGATTGTGATCGAGGGAGATGGATGTCCTCGGCCATGCTTCACTTTCCAAGAAGCCGGTTTCCCTGGTTAGTTGACCTTTTTCAAGTTTATTACAGCATCATCTTTGCTTCTTTGTTGTGTATGCTTAGGCCTTAGGATGTATTTAGAATGAATTATTTCTAATTAAGTCATCTTATATTGGTAAAAAATTTAAATATGTTATTAATATTTGTTGGATTTACATTTGTACGAAATTAAATGTCTTCTGGTTATCGATTGTTAGAAAAGAAAATTTAGAACTGCTTTCAGAATTTATCAGAGTTCAACTTTCTGCGTGATTGGTTCTACAATTTTTTATTGTGAAATTTGAACACATTTGATTTTGTTGGTTTTTTCCTCCAAATATATAGTGTAGTTAATTCAATTCAAGATTGTGTCAGATCAGTGATTTAATTCTAATTGCAGCGTAGTTAACTTTCATATATCTGAGTGTGATTCATTTTAACATAGATTTGATTATTGTTTTCTGTGTGACGTTTCAAATTGATTTGACGATTTGATTATTTGAGATGAATTTCGTGTGCAGAGTACATAATGACTGCGATTGGCCAGCAGGGCTGGGAGAAGCCGACAGCCATCCAGGGCCAGGGTTGGCCAGTCGCTCTCAGTGGCCGAGACCTCGTTGGAATTGCTCAGACTGGATCTGGAAAGACAATCTCAGTAAGTATCGCTTCATGTCTTTCGTTCATCACATGCTATTCTCTGTTTCCTATTTGCTTTTAAAGAGACGTTGCATAGCAGAGTGTATATTTGTGTTATCGTTATTATTAAATAGTTACAATAACGCATGTATTGTATGATCCAAAACTTATGGATCATAATTTGTTGTTTGTGTTGAAATATTGCTACGGGCTGTTTGCTTGCCGCTGCTGCTGCTGCTGCTGCTGCTGCTTGCTTGCTACTGCTGTTGCTTGCGTGTGTCTGCTCGCCCAGCATACGCTCAGCATACGTGCATGTGGGGAATTTTCCATTGTGCGCTCAGCATACGTCCACCTACTGGCTAGCATGCATCGCTTGGCCTAGCCTTGAGCCTATATAAGAGAGGTTCTGTCCGTGCTTGGACGCAGACGAATGGCCTGGTGAAGAACGCCGTAAAACGCGTAGTAGCTGGCTGATGATCTGACTTGACGAGCGGTAAAACGTTTGTTGAGTGACACTGTTGTGGAGAGAGGTAAAATCCTGAATCTGTGCCTCGAGCTCGAACTTCGGCCTCTTCAGGTGCTCCTCCACGTGACTGAGGTTCGGTTTCTGACTACCGTAACCTAGCTGACGGACGAAGCTGCTACGACGACGATCAACGGCTGGTGCTGCAGGGACCGGGACGACGGTCTTCCCTGCCTTCGACGACGGTCTGCAGTTGGTGCTGCAGGGACGGATACGAGGTCCGTCCTGCCTTCGACGACGGTCAACGGCTGGTGCTGCAGGGACCGGGACGACGGTCTTCCCTGCCTTCGACGACGGTCTGCAGTTGGTGCTGCAGGGACGGATACGAGGTCCGTCCTGCCTTCGACGACGGTCAACGGCTGGTGGAGCCTGACGACGCCGGTTCGATTCCTGAACGCTTCGTGTCTACTCCGTCCACTCCCGCAGGCGTTATTGCCTGCTGTGCTCGACGACGCCGATTCGATTCCTGAACGCTTCGTCCATTCCCGCTGGCGCTATATAAACTGCTGCATCGACGTACAAACGCTGGCGCTATATAAACTGCTGCATCGACGTACAAACGCTGGCGCTATATAAACTGCTGCATCGACGCACGAACTCTGATTCCAGCGCTGTAGAAATTGACACAAACAGTTCGTTTTTGAAGAGCTATAGCGATTGTGGTGCTACATAAATCTCCTGAACTCTATATGATCATCGTGGTTTCTTCAATAAAAGTGTTTAAGCCTAGTAGGCTAGTCCTTGGTCTACCGCCAAGGCCTTACTGCGCGGACTGACTGAAGGTACCTTGACGACTGGGGTTGGTACTCGGGTCCTGGTGTTTTTGCCCAACCCCTGGTCCGCTACAAACTGGCACCGTGAAGTGGGGTGACTGAAAAAACTCTGCACCGCTTCAAGCTGATTCCGCGGAAGTTATTCGCTGCACTTCTACGAACTGGTGAGAATATCGACAGACGGCGACAATGTGGAGTCCTCTGATCGGAGACATGGACGGATACGCCGCTGGCTTCCCAACGACTTCTACAACCGCTGCAGGACGAGGAAGGGACCTCTTGGTCGACTACGAGGTCGAGTCCAGCCGATTCCTCGAGAAAATTGACTTCGACGACACGCCGAAGAAGGATCGCAAAACCGTGCTGATTGCGGAAAGGGACGAGAGCAGACTGGAATCGAAGGTCATGGACAACGTCAGTCGCTTGGTCGCTGAAAAGAAGAATCCCATGAAGCCCGGAAAATTCGATGGAACCGGATCCCTCGAGTCATTCCTGGCACAATTCGACGTCTGCGCAAGACACAACCGATGGACTGCAGCCGATAAAGTCGACTTCCTCCGCTGTTCCTTGGAAAAGGCGGCAACGCAGCTGCTGTGGGATTTCGGAGCCAGCACCGAAGTGACGTACGAACAGCTCGTCGTGAGACTACGCCAACGCTACGGGTCGGAGGGTCAAGCTGAGACTTTCCGAGCTCAACTCTATTATCGCCGACAGCGAGCTGATGAAACTCTTGGCGACTTGCTGCACGACATCCGGAGACTCGTCGTCCTTGCCTACCCGGTCCCGTCCAACGAAACGACGGAAATTCTCGCGAAGGACGCCTTCCTTGAAGCGATCCGCGACCGGGAGCTGTCTCTCAAGGTGAGAGAACGAGAGCCGAAAACCATCGACGAGGCGTATCGAACAGCTCTACGCCTGTCCGCGTACCAACAGACGTCGGACTTTGAGGATCGGCGGAGACCTGCCAACCGAGTGCGAGGGTCTCAGGAAGTCGACGCCGGTGGGACGCTCCAGTCTCAATTGGACAGTTTCTTCGCTTCGCAACGCAAGTGGCAACAAGACATGGAAGGAAGGATCTGCCGACAGCTGGACGAACTCAGAAGCTCGCAACGGACGAGTTTCGGCGCGGAACCGACTGCTCCACGGACGGTTCCATCTACCGTTCCTACTCCTCCGTCTCCGCCCCGAGGAAACGCTTCAGGTGGTCCCGGACGCGGGATAACCTGCTTCAGCTGTGGACAGGTGGGCCACGTGGCTCGCCGGTGTCGCCAGCGTCAGCAGTTCTCCAACCGAAGTGACGACGCACGCACCTCGGACCCACCGACGTCTGGGCAGAACGGAACAACCGTCACGAACCATACAACGAGAGACCAAGCATCGGGTGTGACAAACAACGCGATCTACATCCGTGGAACGATCAACGGACAGCAAAGAACTTGCCTAGTGGACACTGGGTCGGAGGTAAGCCTGGTTCCCTCTGCTGATGTTGATGGTTTGCCGCTCCAGCCTAGCAATCGCATTCTTTTGGCTGCTAATGGGACGCAGATTAGAGTCTTGGGTCAGATTGATGCTCCGATTAAGATTTCTAGAGGGTTTTCTATCGACACTAGTTTTCTTGTCTCTGATCAAATTGGTGAACCAATGCTTGGCATGGATTGGCTGAGGCAGCATCGTTGTCGCTTAGGTTTTGGACAGGGTGCACTTTTTATTGGTCGACGCCGCATTCCTTTGGTTAAGGGCAACGGCTCGCTTTGGTGTCGCAGGGTTATGGTGGCCGATGAGACAACTGTTCTTCCTCGTTCTCAATGTGATATACCGTGTAAAACGCAGTATCGTGATTTGACGACCTCCGCACAAGCCTGGATGACTGAGTCTAAAGAGATCCAGCCTGGGTTGCATGTTGCCAGGATTGTGTTGGGGGACGATGCTGATAATGCTTTTATTCGTGTGGTGAACTTGAATGAACAGCCTGCCCTGTTGACAACTAACCAACTGTTAGGAGACTTACACCCCGTAAAGGTGGAGGAAGATAACGAGAGACAGACGGGTACTGCTGACGACGACTCTTTGGTCGGAAAGCTAATGGACGAAATCTCTGAGGATGTTCCGGCCGATGTGAAGGAACGACTGAAGGACTTATTGGTCGAATACGAATGTATTTTCTCGACCACTGACCATGACTTGGGGAGGACTATGATTTCTCAGCATCGAATTGATACTGGAGACTCTCGTCCGGTGAGACAACCTTTGCGTAGACAACCGCTTCCGTATCAGGCTGCTATTGACGCACAACTGGACCAAATGTTGGCTACTGGTGTGGTTGAGCCTGCTGTTAGCGAGTGGGCAGCTAATGTGGTCCTCGCTAAAAAGAAAGATGGTTCCTTGAGATTTTGCATTGATTACCGGAAACTGAACAATTTGACTCGGAAGGATTCTTACCCTCTTCCTAGAATTGATGCCTGTCTTGATGCTTTGTCGGGCGCTGGGTGGTTCAGCACTTTGGACTTGCGTAGCGGGTACCATCAGGTCATGATGAATCCAGGTGACTCCGATAAGACTGCTTTTATCACTCGGCGAGGGACTTTTCGGTGGCGGGTCATGCCTTTCGGCTTATGTAACGCCCCGGCTACCTTCCAGCGGCTTATGGATATCGTTTTCTCTGGGTTGAACTTTGAATTATGTCTTGTGTACTTGGACGATGTCATCATCTTTAGCAGTACTGCGGAACAGCACTTGGACAGATTGGGTCAAGTTTTTGCGAGGCTTAAAGATGCTAATTTGAAATTGAAGCCTAGCAAATGCCATCTGTTCAGACGCACGGTATCCTTTCTTGGACATATAGTGACTGCTGACGGGATATCTGTCGATCCATCCAAAGTACAGGCAGTAACCGAGTGGCTTACGCCCAGATGCTTAAAGGAGGTACGGGCTTTCGTAGGATTGTGCTCCTACTACCGTAAATTCATTCGGGGTTTCTCTTTGGTCGCCGCCCCTTTGTTTGCTTTGACGAGGAAGGACCAGCCTTTTCTGTGGGGAAACGACTGCCAGGATGCTTTCGACCGATTAAAGGAAGCGCTGACAATGGCTCCGGTACTTAGCCTGCCGGTTGATGACGCTGCTTACACTCTGGACTGCGATGCTTCTGACGTCGGAATTGGTGGGGTACTTTCCCAGAATATCGAAAAGAAGAACGGGTGATTGCATATGGTAGTCGGTTGTTTTCCGCGGCCGAGCGCAACTACTGCGTTACCCGAAAGGAATTGCTGGCCGTGGTAAACTTCACCCAAGTCTTTCGTCAGTACCTGTTGGGTAGGCGGTTTACCCTCAGAACAGACCACGCCGCGCTGAGATGGCTGCAGCACACTCCGGACCCGATTGGTCAACAGGGACGATGGCTAGAGAAGTTAGCCGAGTTTGACTTCGTCATACTGCATCGACCTGGACGCAAGCATGGAAACGCCGACGCCTTGTCCAGAAAGCCGTGCCGACAGTGTCATTGGGAGGAAGCTGATGTAACGGACCACTTCGTGCGAGAGGTAATTGAGATCTCAACGGAGAATGATGGCACGACTGACATCGGGAAATCACAGAAAGAAGACTCCGTCTTAAGCCTGGTGAGATCATGGCTGAGCGAAGGGATGCCGAGCCTGCAGGAAATTCTGCAGGAGGAAGAGGCCGTTAAGGTCTATTGGCACCAGCGGGACGCGTTGTACGTGAAAGATGATGTGATCTACCGACGGACGCCGGACGAGCTGGATCAAGTACTTGTGCCAAAGGATCTTCGAGAAGACTACTTGAGGCTGGCGCATACTGGCGTGACAGGTGGACATCTGGGCATTCGTCGTACTCGATGGCAGGTTCGAAGACGTGCCTATTGGGTCGGATGGTCCGGAGACGTAAAGAGGTTCTGTCGACACTGCGACGGATGCTGCCGGTACCGACGGGGCGCGCTGCAAAGACAAGGCCCTCTGCAGCCCGTGACCTGTGGAGAGCCGTGGGAGCGAGTGAGCGTGGACGTTACGGGCCCGCATCCGAGAAGCAAGAAGGGGAACGTCTACATCCTGACTATGATGGACAACTTCTCGAAGTTCGCCGAAGCTGTTCCGATGGCCAACCAGGAGGCGACCACGGTGGCAAAAGCGCTAGTGGAAACAATTGTCGTCCGTTATGGGGCGCCGCTCCAGATTCTGACGGACCAAGGGAGGAACTTCGAGGGACATGTATTCCAGGAAATGTGTCGACTCTTGGAGGTGGACAAAGTCCGGACGTCGAGCTATCGACCGCAAAGCAACGGTATGATTGAGAGGTACCACCGAACGCTCAACTCGATGTTGGGAAAAGTGGTGAGCGAAAATCAGCGAGACTGGGACGAACATCTCCCGTACGTGACGGCAGCCTATCGCGCCTCGATCCACGACGTGACGGGTTTCTCGCCAAACTACCTGGTCTTCGGAAAAGAGAACCGGGCACCGCTGGACCTCGTTTATGGACCGCCCGAAGGAACCGACGAGGGTGGACTCACCTATTCAACCTACGTGGCCGACCTGGCGGAGAAATTCGAGAAGGCGTACGGCACTGCGCGGAAAAGCCTCAAGAAGAGCGCCGAGAGACGCAAGCACAACTACGACTTGCGAGTGCGCCCTGCAAAGTTCGAGGAAGGTGACTGGGTCTACTACTTCAGCCCACGGAAGTTCGTCGGACGCAGCCCGAAGTTTCAACGTAACTTCACGGGTCCATTCCGGATTGTGCGGGCGTGTAGTCCGGTCAACTACCTCCTCCAAAAGTCGCCGAAGGCCAAGTCCTTCGTATCACACGTTGATAAACTTCGCCACTGCTACGGGAGAACGAAAGGAGAGTGGAGCGAGCCGGCTGCGGAGCGAGCAACTTCCAGAGATCGACATGGTGGAGTCATCGACGGCGCAGCCCTTTCGGCGGTTGATCAATCAAGGAACAGAGCGTCTGGAACCGAAGAAAGTTTGCACGACGAAAACTCCGACGAAGCAGGGGTTGGTCCCGGTCGACCTCACCGTACCACTCGTCGACCAGTCCGGTTCCAGTAGACGGCGTGTAGGTTCCGCGCACGACGACACAGGATGTTGTGAGTGAATGACGTTAAAAGATTCCCATTTTTGGCTAAAGGCCTTTTCTTTTATCGCCAAAACGAGGGGAGGAATACCTTTTTATTCTTTAACGAGGCAAAAATTTTATTGCAAAAGTATCATTATTTTAAATTGTGAAAAGAACCCTTTTCTTTTTATGAATCTTCTTTTTGGTAAACAGGAACCATTTCGTTTTTATTGGAAAAGGAAACATTTTCCTTGCGAAAAGCACCATTTTTATGAGCAGTTCTATTGTAGAAATGCAGTATTGTTATTATTTTTATCTGTCCCCAGATGGACTGTTATAGGCCTAATGCTTCGCGTAAATCGGTTGATTAATCGTGTGGTTATTCGTGGTTAGCTGCATGAGATCCGTTGTTAATCATTTAATTAATCGCACAATTAATTGCGATTATTTGCATGCAGGCTTCGCTAAGTTCACATTTTGATCGTTTTTGATATTGGTGCCAGAGCAGGAATTAATGTGTTTAGAGGACAGTCTCTCGTAGGTGGCTCTGTGCAATATTGATGGTTTAGGGTTGTAGGTTAAAATTGAGCTTTAAATTCTTATGTGGCTTGAGTGTTTATTTTATTTTATTGTTTGTAAAGGAATTTATTTGCATCAAACGCGATTAATAGTTAAGATGATTTAATTACTTGTACTTGTATAATGTTGTGAAAAAAAAAGGAAAAAGAAGGGGGTTGTGCCCGAACGGCACTTCGTACCCAAAACAGAAAAAAAAGAGAAAGGGGGTTGTGCACGACTTGCACTTCGTACCCAAAACAGAGAAAAAAAGAGATACGGGGGTTGTGCACGAACGGCACTTCGTACCCGAAGAGAAAAAGAAATATTGTGGATTGTGGACCACTATGTGGCACAATTTCATCGTTAATCGTGGACTTAATTGTCCGGGTTTGTGAAACCAGTACGGTATTTTTCTGTTTAATTTTGATCACGCAGTCTGAGTTTATGTCGCTTGTCTGATTGTCAATGTCGGTTGGTTCGATTCGCGACTTCTATTGACCAAACGATAATACTGTCTGACTTATTTGTTCATGTGGATCTAGGACCTGGCTGTCAGGATTTGTGAGAGCAATACGGTATTTTTCTGTTACGCTGCCGTTTACCTCAAAATGCGCTACGTAAATGTACGTTTGTCGTTGGCCAAGTTTAAGCATTTCATGTATCGTTTATTAATGGCATTGCTCTCTCCTTCCCCGGTGTTGCTCCGAGGGGGCCTCGGATTTTTCGTTAGGGGGGAGTGTTGAAATATTGCTACGGGCTGTTTGCTTGCCGCTGCTGCTGCTGCTGCTTGCTTGCTACTGCTGTTGCTTGCGTGTGTCTGCTCGCCCAGCATACGCTCAGCATACGTGCATGTGGGGAATTTTCCATTGTGCGCTCAGCATACGTCCACCTACTGGCTAGCATGCATCGCTTGGCCTAGCCTTGAGCCTATATAAGAGAGGTTCTGTCCGTGCTTGGACGCAGACGAATGGCCTGGTGAAGAACGCCGTAAAACGCGTAGTAGCTGGCTGATGATCTGACTTGACGAGCGGTAAAACGTTTGTTGAGTGACACTGTTGTGGAGAGAGGTAAAATCCTGAATCTGTGCCTCGAGCTCGAACTTCGGCCTCTTCAGGTGCTCCTCCACGTGACTGAGGTTCGGTTTCTGACTACCGTAACCTAGCTGACGGACGAAGCTGCTACGACGACGATCAACGGCTGGTGCTGCAGGGACCGGGACGACGGTCTTCCCTGCCTTCGACGACGGTCTGCAGTTGGTGCTGCAGGGACGGATACGAGGTCCGTCCTGCCTTCGACGACGGTCAACGGCTGGTGCTGCAGGGACCGGGACGACGGTCTTCCCTGCCTTCGACGACGGTCTGCAGTTGGTGCTGCAGGGACGGATACGAGGTCCGTCCTGCCTTCGACGACGGTCAACGGCTGGTGGAGCCTGACGACGCCGGTTCGATTCCTGAACGCTTCGTGTCTACTCCGTCCACTCCCGCAGGCGTTATTGCCTGCTGTGCTCGACGACGCCGATTCGATTCCTGAACGCTTCGTCCATTCCCGCTGGCGCTATATAAACTGCTGCATCGACGTACAAACACTGGCGCTATATAAACTGCTGCATCGACGTACAAACGCTGGCGCTATATAAACTGCTGCATCGACGCACGAACTCTGATTCCAGCGCTGTAGAAATTGACACAAACAGTTCGTTCTTGAAGAGCTATAGCGATTGTGGTGCTACATAAATCTCCTGAACTCTATATGATCATCGTGGTTTCTTCAATAAAAGTGTTTAAGCCTAGTAGGCTAGTCCTTGGTCTACCGCCAAGGCCTTACTGCGCGGACTGACTGAAGGTACCTTGACGACTGGGGTTGGTACTCGGGTCCTGGTGTTTTTGCCCAACCCCTGGTCCGCTACATTTGCTTATCGTTTGATTTACATTTTCTGTAACTTACCATTCAGTGTTTATTTGTTGAGTTGAATCCTAAACTAATTATCTGCATTGTCTAGCTTTAGTGCTGTAAGGTCAATAGGTCATTCAGGTGTTTGAAGGAGTGTTGTAATTACCAAAGAGGGTATTGGAGGGGAGGGGAAGAAAATAGAGGACAGACAGAAAGACAGAGGGAAACAGACAGATGTAGAGAGTGTATTGGGGATCTTGCAACGGTTGGTAACTAATCTAAAGATTCTAATCAATTAGCTCTAATTGATTCGCTAATTAATCAGTTATAATACAAACAGCTTGTTCTAATTCCTATTGATTAACAATTTAGCTAATAGTGTCAGTCTCTCGTATCTTGTCTTGTGATCCCACTTTCTGATGTGTTTTCTACATAAATTTTAGGCAGTTCAGACCATCATCTCTTTAAATGCTGCTAATACGTTTGTGTAGCTGCTGCATATTTAACGCAGACCTTGAGAGCCACCCGCACTATCAAGCCCTGCTACTGAACTCTGATGTGTTGTGTGTTGTTTTCTGACGACTGTTGTGTGATTGTAGTACATCCTGCCGGCAATCATTCACATCAACCACCAGCCTCCGTTGGAGCGAGGAGAAGGACCAATCGTAAGTTGCCTAAGTTCACTTCCCTTCTCCTGTTGAAATTAAATTCATTTAACCCTTTAATGATGTAATTAATTTAACCCTTTGATGATGTAATTCATTTAACCCTTTGATGATGTAATTAATTTAACCCTTTGATGATGTAATTCATTTAACCCTTTGATGATGTAATTCATTTAACCCTTTGATGATGTAATTCATTTAACCCTTTGATGATGTAACTCATTTAACCCTTTGATGATGTAATTCATTTAACCCTTTGATGATGTAATTCATTTAACCGTTTGATGATGTAATTCATTTAACTCTTTGATGATGTAATTCATTTAACCCTTTGATGATGTAATTCATCTAACCCTTTGATGATGTAATTCATTTAACCCTTTGATGATGAGCAGCAGCATTGGTTTCTCATACAATTTAGCTTGTGATTAAAAGGTTTATTTAAATAATTTTTTAAGAATTTTGGATTTAGAAGGAAATCTGCCGAATTTTGTCTTCATAGTAATTACGCATTCCTGCTGCTATAACTTTTAAATGATTTTTAAAGAACTTTATTATTTTTCTGTGCAATTCATTTTTAACACTCTTGATTTTGTTCAAATGGTCAGTTTTTGACCATTGGGATATTTTGATACGTTGTCAGTTTTTGTCTGGTTCGTCTACGCATTTAGTTGCACTGTTGTACTTGTTGGTTGCACTTTTGTTGCTGTTTGGTTATCTACTGCGTTATTGCTGTAGTTGCACTTATTGCTTTTCTTTGCATGTTGCTTGTATGTGTTGCACTTTGTGCTTTGGACCATTTCTTTGTTGTTGTGTCTCTTAGTGTGTGGTTTTGGTGCCAACACGAGAACTGGCGCAGCAAGTGGCACAGGTTACTACGCTGTTTGGCAGTGTTTCTCGCATCCGACATTGCTGCGTCTATGGTGGTGCGCCAAAAGGTCCGCAGATTCTGAACGAGGTAGAGCCCCATTCAGCTTCATATCTCGACATTTTACGTATTGTATACATGTATGATTGTATGTATGTTATTGTGCGCATGTATGTAAGCTCTGATTGCAATGCCTTTTGACAGCAATGTGCACATCACTGACTGACTGGTAGAGAATTTAAGCAAGTGAGTCTTACTGTGACCGTTTGAAGTCGTTTGTTGCATATGACGAGACTTGAGAAATACTTCATTTCTATTCATCGATACTTTTCTTCTGAATTCCTCGTTTTGCTACTCAGTCAATTCTGAATCACAATAATTGTGAATTTACATATAGCGCCTCTTGCAGTTCTCGCTTTTCAGGAGTTCTCTCAGCATGGCGGTCCCAGGGAAGTAAGTGAATCTTCAAGTAGGCTAACGGATGGATGGTGGGACGCTGACTAAAATCTTACATCAGAATCTTGGTGTAGGTACGGCATTCCACGGAGAATGACTTTCACAGTGCCACTCTAATGCGCACGGCAGACAATCACTGATTACTAATTTAAAACATAAGTATACGTTGATTATTTTAATTTTGAGTTATCAAGTTTAATGATAACTGATTGCAATCACGCTGTAGGCTGGTGTAGTGGCAGAGTTCTTTTGACTGGTCATGGCTGAGAGAAACTGAAGTTGGAACTCTCTTGTCATTGAGCCTATGTTAGGTTTCGAAATCCCAGACATTTTCTGCTCTTAACCTGACGTTGTCAGTTGCGTGTTGGACAGAAAAAGACAATCACTGGCGAGAAGGAAAATGATTCCGAAGCTTTGTCTAAGTTTTGAGTTCAATGTGATAAAGAATAAGTGAAGATGTTACCTTCTCAGGGTTAGGAAGGACAACATTCAGACTTGCAGCGTGTACCTTTGTGCAAAAAAGACTAGTGGGGTATACTTTTTTGGATAGCCACTGCATAAAATTTTTTTCCCAAAATAAAAATATTTTCCGACCTACCTACCCAATTTTTTTTAGCTATGTTACCGGAAACACAACATTTTTTAAGGCCTAATGGTTAGTTGACCATGTGCAAAGGTAGTGCTCAGGTGCAAAAAACCGCCCAGCAAAATGGCAAATCTTGAGGTGCATAAATTAAGACAGAAAAATGATTGATATCTTCGCCAACCAGTCACCCAATGCTGTCAATTCTCAACCTGGAGTAGCTGGGAATGGATGGCAGGATCCTTTTTCAGTTACGTTGCTACTTTACAATTGGAAACCCAGCCACAGAATAGATAATGGTAGCTGGTGGCTTTCAACACCATTAGTTCTGTGGCTGTGAGATAGACTTGATTTCGTATAATTAGGCTATAACTTTGTATTACTGGTATTCATTTTTGTTCTTATTCTGTATTTAATGTTGTTTTCTTGTCAATTTTGTTTTGCTTGTTCGATATTTTATTCTTAAATTTACAATGTAGTGTCTAAGGGGATTCAAGAAATTCAATTTGAAGATAAGTCGTTTGCTTTTGTATTTTTAAAGACGGCTGTAGCATTGAGGTTCGAGAAGAGTAACATAATGAGAATTAAAAACTGAAGGTGATTTGATGCTCAGATTATCCTCTGTGTGCTGATAGCGTTGAACTTAAGGTTGAATGAAAGAACAAGTGAGAGATGGATGGAATGAATTAACAAGTGGATGAAAAATGCATCACGTGACTTGCGAAGAATTGGACAATTCTTCTAGTTTAGCTGGAATCACTTTCATCGAACGACATGAAGACTCAAAAGGTTTAATTTGCAAATGGAAATGATGGACGGGTTTTCACACGCATTAACAGAATTTTTCAGTTTAAGATTATTTGTTGATACTTGTCTGTATATAAACATTATACATTGTGTTGTAAATGTGATGCCTTTCCATGTGAGGAAGAGAAGAGAGATGAGGAGAGTGAGGTGGAATAGAGCAGTGGAGAGGACAGTTCAACTAAGCAATGAACTACTGTCGTTGTTCTGTCTTATGCAATTATCTGTCTCATCTATGAACTTCTGCTTCCATGTTTTTCTTTTAAATCATAGTTGATCAGTAGATACTTTGTTCTGTCGTTGGTATTCAGCCGTTACCTTTTTTGCTCTTTGTTTGAGCATAACTTGAAATCATTTAACTAAAATTCAAAGGAAGATATACCTGGCACCTAATGCAGTGGTTCTAACACAGACCCAGTGTCTTCTGGACCATAATATAAAGAAATTGCTTCAGATGTTATAATATGTTATATATGCAGTTTGTATTTACATCTGCCATTTGATTCGCATATTCAATGGCCATTTTGGCAGACTTCTTGTTCCTGCAATTTGTTTTGCTATTTGGATATATATCCAAATGAAATCTACTGAATCACCCTTTAAAAAATAGAAATTCTACCCATGACTCTTTCAGTTCTAATGAGGTCAAACCAAACTCACCCTGTGGAAAATGAGGCCTCTCTGAATCTTTCGTCTTAAATCCCTAATTGACAAGATCAGTTGGTAGGGGGAGTGTCTGGAGTGATGTGATGATGGTCATGTGGATGTGATATTCGTGAAATGGGGTATTCGTGAGATGTGGTAATCGTGAGATGTGGTATTCGTGAGATGTGGTATTCGTGAGATGTGGTAATCGTGAGATGTGGTATTCGTGAGATGTGGTATTCGTGAGATGTGGTATTCGTGAGATGTGGTAATCGTGAGATGTGGTATTCGTGAGATGTGGTATTCGTGAGATGTGGTATTCGTGAGATGTGGTATTCGTGAGATGTGGTATTCGTGAGATGTGGTAATCGTGAGATGTGGTATTCGTGAGATGTGATATTCGCGAGATGTTGTATTCGTGAGATGTGATATTCGCGAGATGTGGTATTCGTGAGATGTGGTATTCGTGAGATGTGATATTCGCGAGATGTGGTATTCGTGAGATGTGGTATTCGTGAGATGTGGTATTCGTGAGATGTGGTATTCGTGAGATGTGGTAATCGTGAGATGTGGTATTCGTGAGATGTGGTATTCGTGAGATGTGGTATTCGTGAGATGTGATATTCGCGAGATGTGGTATTCGTGAGATGTGGTATTCGTGAGATGTGGTATTCGTGAGATGTGGTATTCGTGAGATGTGATATTCGCGAGATGTGGTATTCGTGAGATGTGGTATTCGTGAGATGTGGTATTCGTGAGATGTGGTATTCGTGAGATGTGGTAATCGTGAGATGTGGTATTCGTGAGATGTGATATTCGCGAGATGTTGTATTCGTGAGATGTGGTATTCGTGAGATGTGATATTCGTGAGATGTGGTAATCGTGAGATGTGGTATTCGTGAGATGTGATATTCGCGAGATGTGGTATTCGTGAGATGTGGTATTCGTGAGATGTGGTAATCGTGAGATGTGGTATTCGTGAGATGTGGTAATCGTGAGATGTGGTATTCGTGAGATGTGATATTCGTGAGATGTGATATTCGCGACATGTGGTATTCGTGAGATGTGGTATTCGTGAGATGTGGTATTCGTGAGATGTGGTATTCGTGAGATGTGATATTCGTGAGATGTGGTATTCGTGAGATGTGGTATTCGTGAGATGTGGTATTCGTGAGATGTGGTATTCGTGAGATGTGGTATTCGTGAGATGTGATATTCGTGAGATGTGATATTTGTAAGATGTGGTATTCGCGAGATGTGGTACTCGTAAGATGTGATATTCGTGAGATGTGGTATTCGCGAAATGTGATATTCGTGAGATGTGATATTCGTGAGATGTGGTATTCGTGAGATGTGATATTCGTGAGATGTGATATTCGTGAGATGTGGTATTCGTGAGATGTGATATTCGCGAGATGTGGTATTCGTGAGATGTGATATTCGTGAGATGTGTATTCGTGAGATGTGGTATTCGTGAGATGTGGTATTCGTGAGATGTGATATTCGTGAGATGTGATATTCGTAAGATGTGATATTCGTGAGATGTGGTATTCGTGAGATGTGGTACTCCTGATATGTGGTATTCGTGAGATGTGGTATTCGTAAAATGTGATATTCGTGAGATGTGGTTTTCGTGAGATGTGGTATTCGTGAGATGTGTTACGCGTAAGATGTGGTATTCGTGAGATGTGATATTCGTGAGATGTGATATTCGCGAGATGTGGTATTCGTGAGATGTGGTATTCGTGAGATGTGGTATTCGTGAGATGTGATATTCGTGAGATGTGGTTTTTTTTAGATGTGGTATTCGTAAAATGTGAGATTCGTGAGATGTGGTATTCGTGAGATGTGGTATTCGTGAGATGTGGTACTCGTAAGATGTGGTATTCGTGAGATGTGGTTTTCGTGAGATGTGATATTCGCGAGATGTGGTATTCGTGAGATGTGATATTCGCGAGATGTGTTATTCGTGAGATGTGGTATTCGTGAGATGTGATATTCGTGATATGTGATTTTCGTGAGATGTGATATTCGCGAGATGGGGTATTCGTGAGATGTGATATTCGCGAGATGTGGTATTCGTGAGATGTGGTATTCGTGAGATGTGGTATTCGTGAGATGTGGTATTCGTGAGATGTGATATTCGTAAGATGTGGTACTCGTGAGATGTGGTAATCGTGAGATGTGGTATTCGTGAGATGTGGTATTCGTGAGATGTGGTATTCGTGAGATGTGATATTCGTGAGATGTGATATTTGTAAGATGTGGTTTTCGCGAGATGTGGTATTCGTGAGATGTGGTATTCGTGAGATGTGATATTCGTGAGATGTGGTATTCGTGAGATGTGATATTCGTGAGATGTGATATTGTAAGATGTGGTATTCGCGAGATGTGATATTCGTGAGATGTGGTATTCGTGATATGTGATATTCGTGAGATGTGGTATTCGTGAGATGTGATATTCGTGAGATGTGGTATTCGTGAGATGTGGTATTCGCGAGATGTGATGTTCGTGAGATGTGGTATTCGTGATATGTGATATTCGTGAGATGTGGTATTCGTGAGATGTGGTATTCGTGAGATGTGGTATTCGTGAGATGTGATATTCGTAAGATGTGGTATTCGTAAGTTGTGGTATTCGCGAGATGTGGTATTCGTGAGATGTGATATTCGTGAGATGTGGTATTCGTGAGATGTGATATTCGCGAGATGTGATATTCGTGAGATGGGGTATTCGTGAGATGTGGTATTCGTGAGATGTGGTATTCGTGAGATGTGATATTCGCGAGATGTGGTATTCGTGAGATGTGGTATTCGCGAGATGTGGTATTCGTGAGATGTGGTTTTCGTGAGATGTGATATACGTGAGATGTGATATTCGTGAGATGTGATATTCGTGAGATGTGGTATTCGTGAGATGTGGTATTCGTGAGTTGTGGTTTTCGTAAGATGTGATATTCGTGAGATGTGATATTCGTGAGATGTGATATTCGTGAGATGTGGTATTCGTGAGATGTGGTATTCGTGAGTTGTGGTACTCGTAAGATGTGATATTCGTGAGATGTGGTATTCGCGAGATGTGAGAGAAAGACAATTTGGTAAATGAAATTGGAAGATAGAGGGAGTGGTGAAGTTCATATCAATAAGAGAAAGTCACTAACTTTGTCATATCTTATGATTTTTTCTTGGTTTCATTAGTTTTGTAAGAACTTGCTTTTCTTGTTTCTGCGTCCATTCATTCGTTCATTCAATCATTCATTCAACCAATCATTCATCCATTCAATCATTCTTTCAATCATTCATTCGTTCATTCATTCATTCACTCAATCATTCATTCTGACAGTTTTCATATAGCATCTCCTCTTCTATCACAGAATTGCTCAGTGTCGTCGTCAATTGAGATTTCGTCACAATTAATCATGATGATCGCAATTGGTGTTTAATTAAATGCTTGACGACGACATAATAATAATAAATCTATGATGTTTTGGTTGCCAATGTAGGTCATGTTTGTAACTAGTTTCTCTTTTCTGCTGACACATCAGAGTTTTTCTCTCTCAATTTCTCTGTTTTGGTTGCATGCAGGTCGAAATCGCTGGAAGTCGAGTTTTGAGTCGAAAGACATTTCAACGATGACAGATCTGAGAGGAGGAGGTGGAGGAGGAGGTGGTGGAAGTAGAGGAGGTGGAGGAGGAGGAGGTGGTGGAGGAGGTGGAGGAAGAGGAGGTGGAGGAGGAGGGAGGAGGAGGTGGAGGAGGAGGAGGAGGAGGAGGAGGAGGAGGAGGTGGAGGAGGTTGAGGTGGAGGAGGTGGTGGATGAGGAGGTGGAGGGTGAGGACGTGGAGGAGGAGGAGGAGGAGGAGGTGGAAGGCTGTTGAGTGAATGGAGTGGGAAGGCTGGAGGAATGGATAGGAACAGGGATCTGGAAAGAGGAGGCAGGGCGAGGGCTAGAGGCTGGAATGATGACAAGGGCAGGGCAAGGGATAGAGGCAGAGATAGAAGCAGAGATAGAGACAGAAGAAGGAGCAGAAGAAGTAGAGACAGGAGCAGAAGTCGAGAGAGAAGCAGAGGAAGAGACAGGAGCAAAGATAAAAGTAGGAGCAGAGAAAGAAGCAGAGAGAGAGACAGAAGCAGAGACAGGAGCAGAGATAGGAGCAAAGACAGGAGCAGAGACAGGAGCAGAGGAAGAGACAGAAGTAGAGACAGGAGCAGAGATAGGAGCAAAGACAGGAGCAGAGACAGGAGCAGAGATAGGAGCAAAGACAGAAGCAGAGACAGGAGCAGAGGAAGAGACAGAAGCAGAGGCAGGAGCAGAGATAGGAGCAAAGACAAGAGCAGAGACAGGAGGAGCAGAGCGAGAGCTAGAGGTCGGAGTGACGATGTTAGCGAAGATGGAGATCAGTTGAAGGGGAGAGATGACAAGCGGAAAGGAATTGGTCGTCGGAGTCGGTGAGAGAGCGAGGGATCAGTTGGGAAGATGAACCTCATCCTCCCATCAGCAGCAGCAACAGCATCAGCAGCAGCAGCCAGTGATGCTGTTGCCATGGTAACGAGTGTTTCTGGTCTGCAGATGGGAACCGCATCCTTAGTGCAGCTGCAGACTGCAGCAGCCACTGCTTCCAGTGCAGGTCCACTTGTGCTGAACCAAAGCAACAGCGGAGGAGAAGGAGGAGAAGGAGGCGGAGGACAAAGTCAAGGCCACGTGGGAAGCCAGTACCACAGCCAGAACAGAATGGAAATTGGAGGACAAAATCAAGGCCAGATTGGAGGACAAAATCAAGGACCAACCAGACGGCAGAACCAAAATCAGTTTGGTGCCCAAGACAAACAGTGGCGGCGCCAGGGGTGGGCTAGGGGGGCTAAGCCCCCCCCCCTATCGGCGGCTCAGCCCCCCCCCAAAACAAAACGAGGAAACTCTTCACAACTGCTAACTTCGAATAAGAAAGCTAGACACTGTAGTAGACAGTGACCAACGGCAATGAAATCAACTATATGTAATCATAGCGTAGAGTGCTTATCCTAATAGAATCCACCGCATATAATCTTTTGCAAAGCATCCCCGACCCGTCATGAGGTTATGTATACCATATTTAGCCCGCCGGCCGGCTGAGGGGCTATACCTGTAGTCCTATATAATCACATACGAAATGGGGTTTTCAATTAGCAGCAGCATTCATGGGGAGACTTCGGGGACCGTCCCCAGGACGGTCCCCAAGTTTGTGGTCAAGCCCGGCCCTAGGGTGTGCGGGGCCCAAGGCAGCAAGCGATCTTCTGAAAAGGGTTCTCAAGCATAACATTTGCGAAGTTGATTTCCTGCCAATATAGTACGTAGGCCTTCTGTATATCATAGGTTTTGATATTCTATAATACGTGAATTCTACCGGTAGGCCTTGCCCAGGGCTGAAAGTGGTTTGGAAAGTTGCCTGGTCTGACTTTGGCGGACGAGCCGAAGCCTTTGAGCCGAAAATTTTCAGAAATCTTGTTTTGGTGATTCGCCCAGAATTGAACAAATTTCACCCATTTTTCGTACCTGACGACCTTTTTTTTAGACAATTGCCCATAAAATTTTAAAATCAAATGATACCATTTTTACCTATTTCATTTCTATGACGACCTGTTTTTTTAGTTGTTTGCCCACAAATTGTTAAGACTTGCTTCCCGGCTGATACCCGACACCAGCAGGTCACGTAAATCAATGCCGGGTCGCAGACCCTGACAGACCCGGCTCACTTTCAGCCTTGGCCTATAGCCTGCACGTACACTAGTAGTTGTGACTCGCTTTATTTGCAGACTCATGGGCGGAGTTCGGTCTCAGCTCTTGGGGGGGGGGGCGAAATCAATGTTCTGCGGATCTCTATAATAATAGTCAAGTCAACTTCAAAACAGCAGGTCGTTGATAACACTAGAATCAAAATGATAACCTTAGACACCTGAAAATCGTTGGTACCACTGGAATCAAAATGATATCTTTAGACACCCGAAAATCGTTGATAAAACTGGAATCAAAATGATATCCTTAGACACCCGAAAATTGTTGGTAACATTGGAATCACAATGATATCCTTATACACCCGAAAATCGTTGATGACACTAGAATTAAAATGATCTCCTTAGACACCAGAAAATCGTTTGGTAAAACTGGAATCAAAGTGATATCCTTAGACACCCAAAAATCGTTGGTAACACTGGAATCGAAGTAATATTCTTAGACACCCGAAAATTGTAGATAACACTTGAATCAAAATGAAGTCCTTAGACAGCCGAAAATTGTTGGTAACACTGGAATCAAAATGATATTCTTTGACACCCGAAAATCTTTGATAACTCTGGAATCAAAATGATGTCCTTAGACAGCCGAAAATCGTTGGCAATACTGGAATCAAAATGACGTCTTTAGACACCCGAAAATCGTTGATTACACTGGAATCAAAATAATGTTCTTAGACACCCGAAAATGTGTTTTCAAATATTTTAACGACTTAAAAATCGTTTGGTAAAACTGGAATCAAAGTGATATCCTTAGACACCCGAAAATCGTTGGTAACACTGGAATCGAAGTAATATTCTTAGACACCCGAAAATTGTAGATAACACTTGAATCAAAATGAAGTCCTTAGACAGCCAAAAATTGTTGGTAACACTGGAATAAAAATGATATTCTTTGACACCCGAAAATTTTTGATAACTCTGGAATCAAAATGATGTCCTTAGACAGCCGAAAATCGTTGGCAATACTGGAATCAAAATGACGTCTTTAGACACCCGAAAATCGTTGATTACACTGGAATCAAAATAATGTTCTTAGACACCCGAAAATGTGTTTTCAAATATTTTAACGACTTAAAGAGGTGTCTCCAGAAATTTTTACAGCTAAAAAGATGTCCTCAGTAATTTTTAAGACTAAAATAAGGTGTCTACAGAAAATTTGACTACTAAAAAAAGGTGTCTGCAGAAATTTTGACAACTAAAAAAATGTATTCAGAAATTTTGACTACTAAAATAAGGAGTCTTCAGAAATTTTGACAACTAAAATAAGGTGTCTTCAGAAATTTTTACACCTAAACAAAGGTGTCTTCAGAAATTGTGGTGTATTCAGAAAATTTCACAACGAAAAAAGGTGCCTTCAGAAATTTTTACAAATAAAAAAAGATGTCTTCACAAATTTTGACGACTAGACAAAGGTGTCTTCAGACATTTTTGCGACTAAAAAAGGTGTTTTCGGACATTTTGACGACTAAAAAAGGGGGTCAGAAATTCTCCGCCGAAGAACCCCCCTCCCAATCAAATCCTGGCTACGGCCTTAGAGGCTAGAGGGAAGTTGCGCAGTTCTAAAAATTCTATCAAAAAGCCGTGCATTCTTATACTGGTAGTCTGCGACTCTGCAAAACGACTTCTTATTGAAGTTTTCATGATTTTATCTTTCATAAATAGCTGGCAAAAAGAGCCTAAAATGGCTCTAGTTGAGGTCAACAGAGCTAAAACTTGCGTTGGCGGCTGGGGCTCCGCCCCAGACCCCGCTAGGGAGCTTACGACGCTCCCCCAGTCCTTATAGTCGGTATGGGCTTCGTGCCTTTGGCACTCGCAGTTTCGCGCCGAAGGTGCTTTGGGAAAAAATTTCTAGTTGGGCTTAGGGCTTCAGCCCCCCCAAACCTGAATTCCTGGCGCCGCCACTGAAGACAAAAGCCCGTTTGGAGGACAAAATTTAGGTCAGTTTGGAGGCCAGAGTCAAGGACAGTTTGGAGGCCAGAGTCAAGGACAGGTTAGAGGCCAGTACGAAGACCAGTTTGGAGGCCAAACTCAGGTCCAATTTGGAAGTTTTAATCAAGGGCAAACCAGAGGGCAGAACCAAAACCAAGGACAAATTGGAGGACAATACCAAGGAGAACAGAAGAGAAGTGAGGTTGGAGGTCAATACCAAGGTCAGATTGGAGGACAGAACCAAGGCCAGATTAGTGGACTGAATCCGGAGATAACAGTTTTGCAAAATGAAAGATATGTGAGAAATCAGATTCAAGACACGACGAATTTACAAATCGAGCGTGGAACAGAACCGATGAATCAGATGGATCAGATGGATCAGTTGGGAAAGACTGAGTTTGATGGAAATAGGTCGATAGAAATGCGTGGAATCAATAGGTCGATAGAAATGCGTGGAATCAATAGGTCGATAGAAATGCGTGGAATCGATAGGTCGATAGAAATGCGTGGAATCGATAGGTCGATAGAAATGCGTGGAATCAATAGGTCGATAGAAATGCGTGGAATCGATAGGTCGATAGAAATGCGTATAATCAATAGGTCGATAGAAATGCGTGGAATCGATAGGTCGATAGAAATGCGTGGAATCGATGGATGGAGACGATATTCTGATGAGAATGCAAGAATGAAGACGTCACGAGAATCAGACAGAAACCATCAGATTGTGACAATAAATGTTAAACACGGTCTGTCAGGAATGCAGAATTGGATGCGGCAGAACCAGGGAATGCAGCAGAACCAGGAATGACGGGAATGCAGAGTCATAGAATGGAGGGCCAGGGAATACGGAATGCAGGAAGGCAGCAAAATCAAGGAATGCAGAGCGATGGAATGACAGGACTGCAGAATAATCTCGGTGTGGCTTCTGGTTTCAACGCACATTTGTCTGGTGACATGACTCTGAACAGTGTCTCCATCTGGTGATGATGCGCTCTATGAAGGACTGCCACCTGTTGTTGTTGACTTGTTTCATCAGAATCAACGTCCTCCTCATCCAGCTCCAGCTCCAGTGCCTCCTCCTCCTCCGCTTCCTCCGCCTCCTCCGCCTCCTTTTCCATCCCAGACTCGACCGTTGCAGCATCTTCCATCGGTTTCCAAATCAACTGGGATGATGGGTGTGCCTCCACCACCACCACCACCACCACCACCACCACCACCACCACCACCACCACCACCACCACCACCACCACCACCATCTGCTTCAACAGCGGCTTTTCCAGCTGGAGAGGTTGGGAATTGGAGTGCGCTTCCTGCTCCGCCACCGACACCTGGAACTGACGCATGCAATCAGCAGATGACGAATGAAGGGCAGCAAATGGCCGCCATTTCCTTTCTAAACATCATTTGAATCGTCCACTTTCAACAAATGATGCCAACACCAATCACTGATCAGAGGAACAGACTTTAAATTCGTCTTCTTCCGAAATCAGCAGTTGACAATAATTATAGCCTCAATGACACGACAATAACAAACGCTTTTAAAACAGACATTCGGTTTCTTACAGACACATCTAAAGCCGAGATTCGACGACAGCATGTTGATCTGAATTCGCCCAACAATGGGACTTTATTAATTAATTAGTTAATTAATTAGTAATTGTTAGATTCAAGACAGTCTATTGTCATCACACTGAACTGACTGACGTTGACGCTGTAGTAAGAGAATCTGAGTATATGACTAATGTAGCAATTTGCTTAGATTGTTGGCACTTCATCTATAATCAATAATTATTTAAGTTGATTATAATAATTATGCATGCGAATGTTCTATGGAATTTAACCTACATCTACTAGCGAACTGATCGTAATAATAATTATGATGAATTGTTATTATTATGATTATGATTATTATTATTATTATTATTATTATTATTATTATTATTATTATTATTATTATTATTATTATTATTATTATTATTATTATTATTATTATGATCAGATGGATGTTGACTTTATTGCCACTTCGTTTTCATGTCTTATAAATTAGACAATGTCAACGTGCCAGTATTTCTATTTTATACGAAAATGTGGACATCCCCCACATTTGGGTGATCTCTGCCCCCATGGGCAAACGCACATCACAGAAAAAGTGGGCACTTAAATTCCCCACTTTGGAAATTGCCATCTATTTATTTAACTGCTTTTTAAAACTAAATTTTTCAACACTAATGATGGCCTGCTGCCCTACACAAAGTAAAACTGCGAAAATGACATAATTTGTAAACGTTTCTGAAAATTGCGCATGTTTGTAGTTTCCTGCTTTGTATAGGCTGCTATTCAAGCTGTTGCTAAGAAATATAACCGTTGTGTTTCCACCCTCGTGCAACAGCATCTGCGTGCACCCTTGCCCCTCCACCACTGCCCACCTCTACACTCTCCCCCATCCCAAGGTATTGCTTACGGATGATGTCAGTAATTGATGATCACTTGTCATAAGCTTATAATTATTTTGAAGTTTGTTGATGTCTAACGGGTGAAGAAGAATCGGTTTGAAGTAACCGTGCTGTTAATATCTTGAATCGTATAATATTATCACCTTGTCATCTGACTTGTGCTTTCATTCAGTTCGTTGAACTCTAGCGATCGTCATGATCACCCTTCTCCATTTCTTTCTTTCGGATGTCGTTTCCCTTAGAATCATAGAATTATGAGAGTATAATATATTATAAGAGAGGTTTTTAGAATGATGTTGGTAGGAGACTAGGAGGTACGTGATCATTGAAGGACAGTGGCCGCTTAATTAGCTGCTTATAACATTTGACGATAGAAACGGTCATAATGGTTGTTGATCAGTGTCTAGGTCTAATCTTTTTCATACATCAACAAAATTCAACATATATGACATATCTTTGTGGGGCGCGGTGGTCTAGTGGTGGCGTCGTTGCCTTGGAGCCGGAAGGTCCGAGGTTCGAATCCACCCTCAAGCCGCGTAAGGACCTTGGGCAAGTCCTTCACTTACAATTGCTCAGCGCTTCGGCGTGAAACTCCGATGCAGTGTCCGCTCTGCATCGGGAGCGCCTCTGAGTAGAGAGAGCTTGAAGGGGCGCTATAACAAGTGCACATACATACATACATAATCTAGACGTCTCTTTTAGCTTCATTTATCTTCTTCCGGAAATTTTTGGTGAAAGACTAAAAAAGTCGTGAGAAAAAATGACCGGTCAAAAAGTGTCGTCGGTATTTGGCTCAGCGGTTGGCCCCCTGCGCACAAATCCGCCCAAAATGGCCACCACCACCACCACCACCTCAACCCCCCACCAAAAAGCATTAATTATCCACAACTTAGCAGAATTTCGATCTCGCAGGTATGAACAACCGACCGTGAGCTCTTACACGAGTACGTCGTTTGTCTCTGTCTCCCCTCCCCCCACAATTCTTCAACTACTATAGGCTACTTATATTGACTGCATGCGTGGCCGATCACCATGGCGACCAATTAATTCCACGTATACTTGCAAAGGGATAATGCCAGAGTAGCATACAGAGAGGAAGTGAAGAACCGTTTCGAGGCATTAAATCTAGAGAAGATGACTGACGCCAACGACATGCATTTGGGAGGAAATTAAGAAGGTGATACACGTAGCCTACGAGGAGGAGGCGGCTAAATACGTACCAAGGAAAGTAACGAAAAAGACTACTACGCGGCTTTCGGCAGAGGCAATCAAGATAGTGGAAGAAAGGAGAATCGCGAGGACTGCTGGGAACAGAGACCGGACTAAGGCAATGAACAGCGCTTTTCAGAGGCAGGCAAGGAACCTACCTGAACGAGAGGTGTAAAGAAATGGAAGAAGAGCGGAATAGCGGAAGAACCAGATAAATGTTTGCACAACTGAGAAAAATGACTGGTAAATCAGTGTTTAATCTAGACGTCCCTGGAGGGGGGAAGTCCCCCCAGGATTGACATTTCCCCCCAGAAAATTTGACAAAATGATATTGATTTTTAGATGCTGTTTTCATCATTGTTCTACATGAAGTGTTTTGATACACCATGATTTTATTTAGGCCTACTATAAATTATGAATATAATGGCATTATTTACTATTATAATACATGTGTGATAACCTCCTTGTGATCACCTCCTCCTATCAGTCTCTTCGGAAGCTTCTTCGTATAAGTTCGTGGTAGCATAGGCCTATCCCTAGATAACTGTTTCATTAGCTAAATGGCTAGGTAAAGAATCTACAGACTTTCACTGTTTTGTAACCAACAACGACGACATGTTTAAGTCTTCTTATTATACTCCAAAATCCGATGTAAAGTAAAACGATCAGCAACAACACAACAGTGACTACACTTGCGTTATCATAACAACTACACGACTACTACCTTCATCAGTCTACTCTATCGCAACTCAACAACAACTATTACAGCCTATCTCAACGGCTCTCAACACACAACACTCCTTCTTCACTTCCACTCCCTCCTTGTACACTCAACGTACGCTCGTCTAGACATCACGCGCTGTCCAGACAATCACCTGTCCAGACGCCGCGCGCCAATTTGCAGTTGGCCTACCTGCGTCGCTGTACGACAATCGTCGTGCACTGATTAAATTAGCTTACATTACCTCCTTCCTTTCTTTTGAAGAGAGCTAATTAATCTTAAAAATTAGCGAACGTATAATGCTTAAACTAAATACAAACAATTCCTATACTAAATGCAATCACAAAATATCTTATACTACAATCTCGATAAGCAGTCCGCTACTACATTCAGCTTTCCCTTCTTATAGTTCAACAGAATGTCAAAATTTTGCAATGATAAAGACCATCGGACTAACTTAGCAGACTTCGACATTGACTCAGTCAAATAAACTATAGGATTATGGTCAGTGAACACATTAATCTTGGAACCAATAATAATTTCTTTCAATTTGTTTAAAGCCCATATGATTGCATAGGCTTCCTTCTCAATCGTCGCCCATCTCCTCTGGGTATCTGTCAGCTTCTGACTGATAAATGAAACGGGACGTTCTATCCCCTCATCGTCCACTTGTGACAGCACAGCCCCCACAGCAAAATCACTGCTATCACAGTAGAAATTAAATGGTTTGCCAACCTCGAACATGTATAAAATCACATTTGATAAAACAATTTCTTTAAGAGAATCAAAAGACTTCTGGTGGTCATCAGTCCAAACAATGTTCTCAGGTGTCTGCTTGCTAGTTAAATCTGTTAATGGTTTAGCAATTTCAGCAAAATTACAAGTAAATTGTCTGCAGAAACCAAAAAATATCAATCAATTAGTTAGCAAGTGTTAGGATTTTTGGGTTCAGCACCACTTCCTGTTCTACCAATGTACATAATCCAGGTTTGTCCGAAAATCTGTCTGCATAACGGTTCAGTACATCCAGTAGCTGTTTCTGTTGCTCGCACGTAAGATGTCCGATCTGTTCATAGTCCAATTGCAGCGATTTCTGTGTCGTCTCTGCATGGTCTTCTTTCAATGGTAGCTCTACCACTGATCCGAATTCGTCGTCCTCTTCCACGATGAGACCACACGATAATGTTCTTGCGATGAACTTCCTCATTTTGTTGGCATGGACGATTCGTCGGCCGTTTTCATTCATGTCCACCAGATACGAATACTTGGATCTTCTTTGTAGCACTGTACATGGACCATGCCATCGTGAGATCATTTTATTGGTTGACGTTGGATACAGGACGATGACGTTTTCTCCTGGTTCGAATTCTTTATCCTTGGCCCTCTTGTTGTATTGACTGGCATATTGTTTTTGCTTTTCCTCTGCACAATTGTCAGCAAATATCAAAGCTTTCTCTATGTCTGCTCTTAAGTTCTTCAGGTACTTTGCTGGTTGTACTCCAATGTTTGGCGGTAGATTTATTTCTTTGGTCCAGCTTTCCTTTAAGATAGTTAATGGTCCTCTTGGCATTTTTCCATACACCAGCAGATATGGTGCCACTCCTGTCGTTGCGTTAGGAACTTCTCTCAATGCCCATACAGTAAACGGAATGATTTTATGCCACTGTCTTGGATTTTCCACAATGACATGATGAACCATCTTCTTGAACGTCTGATTCCATCTCTCAACTAATCCTGCGGCCTCTGGATGCCCCGGTGAATCGAATTGTGGACAGCATCCCATCAATTTCAAAAATTCTCTTGTGAGACTGGCTGTAAAATTTGTGCCTCTGTCGCTGGTGATCACAGACGGCACCCCCACGTCAATGAATAGCTTCATCAAAGCTTCGCACACAGCCTTAGCAGTCAATGACTTCAGCAAAAAGATTGTCGGCCATCTTGTACATGAATCCACTATGCACAAGCAATACTTATGCCCAGCTGCTGACTTCGGTTCTATTGGGCCTACCACGTCCATAGTCATCCGTCGGAATGGAACATCTTCCCTTGGAATTGGTGTAATCGGCACTCGATCCATCACCAAACTTCGTGCCTTCAGCTGACACTTCTCACAGGACTTACAAAATTTCACCACGTCTCGACGCATCTTTGGCCAGACAAAGGACAACTTGATTCTCTCTCGTGTCTTCTCTTCTCCCAAGTGTCCGCCAAATACTGACTCGTGAGCTAATTCCATTACTTGAATTCTTCTCTCTTTCGGTAACACCAACTGGTACACTAGCTGATCCAGCATTTGATGCTTCTTATACATCAATCCATTCACTACGCTAAACTCTGATCCTTTGTCTTCAGCGATCCTCCACCACGATTTCAGTGACTCGTCATTTCTCTGCTGCTCCTCGAATTTCTTCGCATCTTCCAGCTGTCTTTCATCGTTCGAATTCTCTGTGAACAAGTCCCTCATACTTGTCTCCAGTTCAGCGTCGCTTTCGGAATCTTCACTATCATTTCGTTCACATGCAGCCATCTCTTCTTCAGTTTCATTGTTCTCAGATGTTGTTCTTTCGTCATCTTGAATGCTGAGTTCATCTTCGCTGTCCATGTCATCTTCTTGCGAACTTTCGTTTATCGTTTCATCTTCTCCGCCTTCGACTTCTGCTCTCCGACTTTGTGCTCTTGTAGTCACATTCGCTTGTAGTTCCCCTTGCAATACACTCACTGGTGGAATCTCTTTCAATTCTGCAATTATCTCCGGATGTAGCAAGAACTTTTCTCTGTTTTCTTTGCACAGATCCGCTGGAATGCTGGCACACACTAAAGTTAAATATGGCGCGATATTTATTGTCCTGTCCTCTGTAGCTGCTCCTTCGTTACGACTGCTCATCCGCACTTCGATTTTCACCAACTTAGCTGGAATCGGCTCTCCAGCTACACATTGCAAATGAACTCTGCCGATTTCTTCTACTGTCGTTCCTTTCAGCAGTTCCTCGTTGATTACTGGTATCTCGGTCCCCGAGTCAATCAACGCCTCGACTTGCACAGGCTGCCCATCAGTCCCACGTATCTCCACATTTACATGCTGCAACGATATCTTCTTTATGCGTTGACACTCCTCTTTACTTTTTGTTTCTCGACAAATTTCTGCAATGGAAGTAGTCTTTATCGCTTCTTTCTGTATGGTGAACTGCGGCGTACACTTCATTACCGACTTCACTTCTGTTTCACGATCGTCCGATTCTTCAAACTGGTCTGGTGCATTCATCACTTGTATCTGGTTTACTCGAAGATTTTCTGCACTTCTGCTAAAGTTCTTCCTCAGATTTGCCGCTCCTGGTGCTTGGCAATGTTTTATTAGGTGTTTGTCAGAATGACAGTTGTGGCAACGTTTCTTTATAAAACTTCTTTGCTCATTGTTCTCCCACTTGTTGTACGGCGTGTATGATGCATTACTTTCTGTTGGGCGTCCCAGCGGCGGAGTTCGATTGTAGGCTTGTCTGTCCCACGTTGACTCTTTCTTATCTTGCCAATACTGCTTTCCAGAATAATTATCTTTCTTTGCATCATTACTCTTGGCTTGGTTTCCGGTGTCTTTGCTATCCTTGTTCCACTTGAGTTGCTTTGGACTATTGCCCCATGCTTCGTATTTCGGTTTGTCTTGGAACATCACGCCAATCCGATTGTTTACATGTATGTCTGCGAGGTCTGCAACATTACTAGCTTCCAAGCATTCTGTGCCCTCTTTTGCTAAGACAAACTGCAGTGGACCTGGTGGTAAACATTCTTTCAGCTTATCCGCCACTAACAAATCAAACAGCTTCTCGTAGTCTTTGTCCACTCGTCTACTCCGGACATAATAATTCAACAGGTTCTTCAGCCTAGCCGTGAACATCGTATACGTTTCTTCGGCTGTCTTCTTGGCATCTGCAAACCTTGACCTGTACTCACGAGCTGTTAACTTGAATTCCTTCAACAAATGCTCTTTCACTGCATCGTATTTATCTAAATTCTCAAATGACAATCGATTCAATACCGTTCGCGCTCTCGGGGTCATCAATGGCAACAACAATTTCACCCAATATTGCTTTTCCACAGCGAAGCTATTGAATGCATTTTCAACTGTTTCAAAATATAATGGCACTTCCATCATATCATACGGCATCTTCGGTAACACATGTTTCATTGCATCACCTATCTTCTTAATCTTGGACACCATTGTCTCACTTTCTCATGAGCCTAATCTGTTCTGATACTTCCCGGCTCTTACGATCATCTTCGTCTCTCTTCTTCAGTCGATCTTGATCTTCGATTCTCCGCAGTTCTTCCTGTTCTATCTTCTGTTGTAATAGTTCTAACTGCTTTCTGCGTTCTTCCTTTTCAATAGCCATTTCTTTAAGTTGAGCCTCCTTGATAGCAAGTTTCTTTTGTTCTAACTGCATCTGCTCTTCTCTTTCTCTTTCTGCTTTTTCCAAACTGTCTTTTCCGGCTTGAAATTCTTCCTGACGAATTTCTTCTGCTCTCTCCAGTTCTTGTAAACGCAACTTCTCCTTTTCTTCCTCACGAGCCTTTTTGTCTTCGATCTGCTGTTTTCGTATTTCTTCATCGCTTTTTCTTGCTTTTTCATATTCTATCATTAACTCCATTCTTCGTCGTTCTGCTTCGTCACGATCTATTTTCATTTGTTCTAACTGAAGCTGGAATTGTTGTCTCTGCATGTCTATCTCTTGTTGTCGTATCCTTTCTGCTTTTTCTGCTCTTTCTCTCTCTTCCTGTCTGCGTTGCTCTTCTTTCTCTTTCTCCTCTTGTTTCCGCTCTCTCTCCTCTTGTTTACGCTCTTTCTCTTCCTGTCTGCGCTGCTCTTCTTTCTTTTTTTCTTCTTGTTTATGCTCTTTCTCCTCTTGTCTACGTTGTTCCTCTTTCATCATCATGAATTGCAGCAACGCCTCCATAGACATCGGTGCCTGTGGCTTCTCAATTGGCTTTCCTTCAGCTCCACCAACCGCACCTTCTTCTTCAACTTCTTCCTTTGCCCAAATCTCAGCCAAAGTTCTCATCAAATGTTCCCTCGACATCTGTTCAACTTCTTCTGCGTCTACGCCTGCTTCAATTAATAATTTTACTAGTCTCTCCGAAGACATCTTTTTAATAGCTGCTTGCTTTTGCTCCGTAAGTTTCTCCATCTTACTTCTTTACTTTACTGATGCTAGTCGATAAATAGTAGGCTACTCTTCAAATGTTTGCAATTGACTGACTTCAATTCTTTATGCACACTTCAATAGACAAGCAAGTTTTTCTACCTTGTAGTCGTTGTGTTGTCGTTTCTCACTGACGTACGGATGCTCGATGTATCGTTGCTTCTCCCGTGTGCTCGGCTCCTCGATAAATTCACAGCGTCCGTTCCTCCGCAACGTCTGTTGATTGGATAGAATCCCTCCGTTCGTAACTTGGCACGTAGACCCGCCGTTCGTAACTAGGATCGTTCTCCTGCAACTTGGATCGTTATCCCACCGCTGCCACCAAATGCGATAACCTGCTTGTGATCACCTCCTCCTATCAGTCTCTTCGGAAGCTTCTTCGTATAAGTTCGTGGTAGCATAGGCCTATCCCTAGATAACTGTTTCATTAGCTAAATGGCTAGGTAAAGAATCTACAGACTTTCACTGTTTTGTAACCAACAACGACGACATGTTTAAGTCTTCTTATTATACTCCAAAATCCGATGTAAAGTAAAACGATCAGCAACAACACAACAATGACTACACTTGCGTTATCATAACAACTACACGACTACTACCTTCATCAGTCTACTCTATCGCAACTCAACAACAACTATTACAGCCTATCTCAACGGCTCTCAACACACAACACTCCTTCTTCACTTCCACTCCCTCCTTGTACACTCAACGTACGCTCGTCTAGACATCACGCGCTGTCCAGACAATCACCTGTCCAGACGCCGCGCGCCAATTTGCAGTTGGCCTACCTGCGTCGCTGTACGACAATCGTCGTGCACTGATTAAATTAGCTTACAACATGATTGATACTATCATGTTGTAATGAGCATAACTTACTCTAATGTATTTGTATAAGCACAATTTTTGCCCAACCAAAAACTGAGATGATATAGGCTACTCTCGAGAAAAATTTGACAAAATAATAATAGCTTTTAGTTTCTGTTTACATCATCGTATTATATGAATTGTTATAATATACCGTAATATTATTTATTTTTATATGGTTATAATGTTATCATTTACTATTATAATGTATATGACACAAACCTGCTAAAATGAGTATAACTGACTGTTAATATTTGTACAAATACTATATTTTGTACAACTGAATAACTTCCCTCCAGTGCCATCCTTCAAATTTTAAACTGTCAAATTTCAAAATGTTTTGTTCCTATTTTTGAACACCTAGTAAAAAACAGCATCATGACTATACATGTGGCTTCCCGATTTTGGTACCGGTAGTTTATTAGTTCTTGGTTGGTTATGTATTTAATATATGATTTCTGAAAGTGTTTCCTGGTCAGCAATTCAGGACCATATCATTGGAAAAAAGGGATACGCTTATCATAGTACAGTGTAGAAACTCTCACAAAAATATTGTTTTAAATAGCGGATATTTATTCAAGTCTTAGGCCGCTCATGTAAGCACTGAAAAAGTACAGCTATTTTATTAAGATGACACCTTAAAATGCTGCCATTGTAATGTGGAAATTCAAATAGTTTCTGACGAGACTCTGAAAAAGTACAGCTATTTTGTTAAGACGACACCTCCATTGCAATGTGGAAATTCAAAAGTTTCTGGTGAGTCTCTGAAAAAAGTACAGCTATTTTTGTTAAGATGACGCCTTAAAATGCTGCCATTTCAATGTGAAAATTCAAAAAGTTTCTGGTGAGACTCTGAAAAAGTATAGCTATTTTGTTAAGATGACACCTTAAAATGCGGCCATTTCAATATGAAAATTCAAAAAGTTTCTGATGGGGAGGGGCACACCCCCCTCCCCATACCCCTCCTCTTTCCGGTCTCGGCGCTACGCGCCTCACGAGCGTCCTTCGGACGCTCAATTGTCTCCCCCCCAGAAACTTGAATTCCCCCCCAGAAGCGGGGGACTAGATTAAACACTGCTGGTAAATTCACTTCAAGAAAAGGATCACTAAAAAGCGCAAAGCGGAGAAATACTAGGAGACAATGAAGAAACGAAAAGCAGATGGAAGGAACATAGGCCTACAGAAAAGCTCTACGAAGCCGATGAGAGAGTGAGCAGGGAGGAAGAGATAGGGATGGCCACCGGGGATTACAAGAAAGAACCAATTAAGTGTCATGAGATCGGAGGTGGAGTGGGCAATCAAACAAATCAAGAATAATAAGACACCTGGAACGGACGAGATACCCATTGAGCTGATCAAAGAGGCTGGAGACGGAATGATAGAAGAATTAGCAGTAGGCCTACTATGCAATCGGATATGGGAGACAGAAGAATGGCCTAAAGACGGAAACATCCATATTCATACCCATTTTCAAAAAAGGCGATGCCAGAGAATGTGAAAACTACAGAACAATAGCGTTGATATCTCGTGCAAGTAAGATCCTACTTAAGATTATACATAAAAGAATGGAGAGTACGATTGAGAGGGAACTGCCGGTATATCAGGCAGGTTTCAGGAGACGGAGAGGAACAAGAGACCACATAGCGAACCTCAGGTGGATAATGGAAAGGCAAAGAGAATTTGGACAGGAGGTACACATATGCTTCATAGATTACAACACTATGCGTAATGTAGGTGACCACAGACAACGTTAAAACGCATACCGAAGTAATAGCCTATAGCAGGCGGCGTACTAAAGCCGGATATATCCGGCGCTCAAGGGATTATAATTAATTTCGTCCGGCGCGCAAGGTAGCGAAAAGGTTAAAGAAGCCCAAGATCATGACCACAGAGAATTGGACGAGCTTTGAAGTGGACGGGGAGGAGATGGAGGTGGTGACAAGTTTCTGCTTCTTGGGAGCCATGATAGAAAACGATGGTGGATGTGACAGAGACAGAGAGATACGACGAAGGATAGCATTGGGAAAGACGGCAGCGAAGGGGCTGGAGAAAATATGGAAGGATAAACACGTGAGCCTGATGACGAAGACAAGAATTGTAAAGGCAATGATATTCCCAGTGGTGCTGTATGGATGTGAAACGTGGACAAAAACAAAGGCCTTAGAAAAGAAAATCGATGCTTGCGAAATGTGGATATGGAGGAAGATATTGAGAACTTCATGGATCGAGAAAAGAACAAATGAATCCATATTACAAGAGATAGGACAGTCAAGTTGGAATATGTCATTGAGACAGAGAGCGGCAAGGCAGAAGATGGCGTTCTTTGGACATGTGATGAGAGCAAATGGCTTGGAAAAGGAGATGATGCTGGCCTGCGGAGAGGGAAAAAGGAGGAGAGGGAAAAAGGAGGAGAGGGAAAAAGGAGGAGAGGACGCCCAAGAAGGAGGTGGATGAAGGAAATACACGAGAGAACGAAGATGAACTGAGAGGAACTGAGAGACGCGACGGAAGATCGTAATAGCCTACGTGGAGACGGTTGATAATGGCGGTCGTTAGGGTTCAAAGAATCGACGGCACAAGGTGATACTTCTGATTAGGCAGTTGGCAAGGTAATCGCCATTTTGGTCTCACATTTAAGTTAATATCAAATCTCATATTACAGCGCCGCTTTGTCATCAACCTAATGCTGTTTGCAAATAGGCGTATACCTGGTTAGACCAGGTTAGTAGGCTACTAAACTCCTAGCTATCATAAATTAATTCGATTAAACAAGGCTTTGTGTGACGATAGATCTGCTACAGTAATCTTGACTTAGGCTATAATTGTGTCGAGGTCTTATCATGGGCGCCCGCAGGATTTTTTGCAGGGGTGGGGTCAGCCAAGACCGTGAGACTTAGGTTTGCCTAATTCATTTTAGTCGAGGTCGGCCTATAATAATATGATATGCAATAGGCCTATACTTATAGTTAACGGCTAAATCCATTATTGACAATATACCCTAACGTTTTTGAGCGTCAATCTCTGAAAAGAAAGTGTAATCGGCGTGTATCCCTTTTAAAGAATGATGTCGGTTACTTTCTCCATAAATTCAGTCTTGTTCTAAGGCACCGATCATACCCTACCCTACGCCACTGCGCACCACAAAATGCAGTCTCAACAGTTCTAGTTGTGTACACTTGCACTGTTCATTTGGTTGTAGCCTACTTACCAGGGCCGTAGCAAGAACGAACGTGGCCCCCTCCGAGCATAATGTCCAAAATTTCTGACGATTTTTTTTAAGTCATCCGGCCAAAATGTCGGGAAAATATCATCAATTCACCGTCCGAAAAAGTTGATAACTTTTTTGGCCAAAATCTCGGGAAAATATTTTATTCGCCGTCTGAAAAAATTGATGACTTTTTGGGCCACAATCTCGGAAAAATGTCATATTCGCCGTCCAAAAAATTTGATGACCTTTTTTATTTATTTTTAGTCATTTCATTCATTTTTTGGCACTTTAGGGGCCCCTTTCTTGCTGGGGGCCCCCTTCGGTCGGAGGGTACGGAGGGCGGTCGTTACGCCTCTGCTACTTACCGCCACACCTTCCAGCTGATGGATGGATCCGATTTGACCAGGGTCTATGACAACAGAGGCCGTTACCTTGGACAGATAAAATTTGCTTGGCATATTACAGCACCTAATAAGCAATTACTCGAAAACAACAGATATAGGCTTTCCTTTTGAATTTCAAAGGAAAACAAAAGATATAGGCTTTCCTTTTGAATTTCAAAGAGGCTACTCTAGACGCTGCAGTACAACATTTATTTCTCAGTTTCAGGCAATTTCACATTATTATTTCTAATCCAATTCCACTCTCATGTCACTCTCATGATGTGGAATTGGATCTCGAGATGATTTACTGATCTGTCAAGTCTTCTCATGATGTGTCCGATCCAGTCTCTCTGCCGCCTCCGTATTGTCTCCAGCATTGATCTTTCCTCTCCCACCATCTTTGTCAAAATTATAGCAGCCTATTAGGCCTACTATGGTATAGTAGCCTAACTCATTTATAAGCAGTCTGAAACTAAAGATACTATTTACTAAGTAGACTTTTGTCAGGCGAGGAGTTAGACAGACAGCATTCTGTGGTGAATGATGTTTAGAGTTGAAACGGCGTGGGAGGCAGAGGAGGAAAGTGAAAATCGCAACTGCAAACGCTGACAGTGTCATCCATGAGAATGTCTACGTACATGAATGTGTGCGGGAAGTCGTTTGATGAGACCAAGCATGGGCCACGTCGTGCTCGCCATATGCACATGCATGGTGATGTGTATGATGTGCGGATGGGTGGGGGGCTGTATTAAACTTCGACAGAAACAGAAAGTTTGACCGTTGACTAACATCACATAAAGGCTATCAGATGTCATTAATCTTACAATAGGGCCTTGACGGGAACCTCTGCCAGTCGCTGTATCCAATAACAAAATAACTCGGATGACCCGTGTGGCTGGGCGGCTGGCTCTCTGTTCGTCTCCAGTTAGCCTACATTAGAGCCATGCGCCGACTTGAGAGTGTCGGCGGCGGCGCGCCGGTCATTTTTGGTCGGCGGCGGCGGCGCGCCGACCAACAAAAATCGGCGGCGGTGGCGCCCTCGAAATGTCGGCGTCGACGGCGCGGCGCGGCGCGGCGTCGTGGGATTAGTGTTCAAGCGTCGCTTACTTATTTTAAAAGTTGTTACACAAGCAAACTATTATAAAAAATTTTGAGTGTTCAGCCATAATGTTGGCAGTTATCTGGTCTTTAATCAATGTCCGTGACAAACAATTATTCTCAGAACAGACGTTCATATAGATAATTATTATAATACAAAGACTGGATTAAAAGCAACTTGGCACCGTTTTCAAATTCAAGCCTCAAATTTACATAACCTTCTAATAGAAGTGAAAGAACTGTTTGGGCTGTGGCGGTGCTACCTGCCTATTTTACTCTTGACCTGCCTTATGATCTTCGAAAAATACTTAGGGAATTTTAATATCTTCTTTACACTTAATTTCTTTGATCTGCCGAATGAGGCCCATTTTCTTGACGCAATCTGCTGAAATTGTATAGCTGTACGCATGCATAATGATTGATTGATTGATTGATTGATTGATTGATTGAATGATGCATAAAAGTGCGCATGCATACATACATAATTACATATACTCATACATGCAAACATATTACACATGCATAAATACATACATTAATTCATCCGTACATGCAAACATACATGCAAACATTACGCACGCACATTCATCCATTCATACATACATACATAATTACACACAGGCACACATGCATACATACAGCTTTTACTTTTACACTTCACTTTGTTAATTAGGCCCATACTTAGCGGGACTTGTCCCTTTGGGTGTGCCTATTTTGTTCCCTCACTCTTATTCTACTTATTCTCTTTGAGTATTTGCTTACTGCTGATTATGTTGGGGGGAATTTAGAACAAATGAATCTATACTGGAAGAGATACAACCGGAACGGCGCCTGCTGGAGGTGGTGAGAGCAAGGAAGCTGAACTACTTCGGACATATGATCCGAGCAGACAAGCTGCCGGCATTCATATGTCAGGGCTATGTGGATGGGAAAAGGGCCCGAGGAAGGCCGAGAAGAAGATGGATGGATGACGTGAAGGAGTGGACGGGGATGGCGATGGTGGACTGCGTGAGGACCGCGAGGAACAGAGAGCAATGGAGGAGGATGACGTCGTCGACTCTGATCCCCGATCCGCAGCAATGAGGATGGGCACGACGACGACGACGATTATGTCTTTACCTTGTTAAGCATGCATGTACAATTGAATTGTTGGGATCAATAAAAACACGTCTATGTCTATGTCTATGTCTATACATACATACATACATACATACATACATACATACATACATACATACATACATACATACATACATACACACATACATACATACATAATACATACATACGTAATACATACATACATACATACATACATACATACATACATACATACATACATACATACATACATACATACATACATACATACATACATACATACATACATACATACATACATACATACATACAAAGTTGTTCTACCATTGTTGCTGCCGGCGCCGTAACAAAACGGCGCAGGACAAAACGGCGCCGACATAACGGCGCCGACAAAACGGCGACAGAACGGCGCAATTCAAAGCACCCCGACAAAACGGCGCTTGACATAACGGCGCAGTACTAAGACCACGATACCCGTTTAGTGATTGTTTGCTTATAGGCATAGATGTAAAAAATGATGAAAACGAAATAAAAAACGGTAAAAAACGACTTTTTTTCAACAACAAAAAACGACAAAAAACCATAAAAAACGGAAACGGAAAATAATTTGACTTTGCTACATCTAAAACCGCATTTTAACCATGAAAATCTTGATTAAGAACCTACTACAGTAGGCTAGGCCTATCTCTTAAATGATGATGTTAAACGATGAAATAATTACTTTAGTTAGCTGGATCCTTGAGAGTTGGCGGAAAAACATAATAAATATCAGAAAAATTAAAATTAAGGAAAATAATGATAGAAAGTAAATGTATAAATAAAGATAAAGAAAAAATAAAAAACGATAAAAAACGATGGGAAAAATAAAAAACGAAAAAAACGACGTTTTTTGGGAAGAATAAAAAACGGAAAAAAACGTTTTTTACAACTATGCTTATAGGCCTATAGGCTTTCAAAGATTGCCGCCCATCGTTACCAGCTCAATTCGAACATAGACTAGATCAATTTAAATGCCAGTAAAACGCAATTAGAAAGAAGAACTTCTCACATGGTATGCACACAACGTCCACAGAAGTTACAAACGGTGTTAGCCTATCGCTTATCGCAATGCGATCTTTGATGTTACTCGCCTTTGAAAATCTGCAGTTTATTCTATTTCCTAGTTTCTTAGATTTTTATAGGCCTACTACTTAGTGGCGCAACTAGGGGGGTGATAGTAAAAGTAATAATTCTGAGCACCCTCCAGGGAAATTTTCTGGTTGCGCCCCTGCTACTACTTCTACTACTATAAAAACCTGAACACGCAATTTTTCCAAATCCGATGAGGTTTTTGGGTATGGGTCATTCGGTCTTTAAGATTACACAATCAAGCAAGTTCCTTTGGCACTCGCTACTTCGCACCATCGGCGCTTACAGTAATAATTCTGAGCACCCCCCAGGAAAATTTTCTGGTTGCGCCCCTGCTACTACTTCTACTACTATAAAAACGTCTGTTAACTATATTACTTGATGAAGATGATCCGTTGATTCTAGTTTTGATGGACGTTGTATATAATTATCTGAGTGTTTCTACCAATTAAACAAAGTACTAAAAAAAATTCCCCCATTGAAACGGTGCCGTATTGTCGGCGCCGTTTTGCTACCGCGCCGTTTTGTCGGCGCCGTTATGTCGCGCCGTTTTGTCAGCGCACCGTTGCTGCCGTCAGCCAAATCAAATCACAAGACAAACAAAAGTTTAAACATCAAGCGCATTGTTCCAAAAGTCAAAACGAGGAGGCAACATCATTAGCGCAAAATCGCCAGAAAAAATCGAAGTACACAAGAAAAAGAGTCTACCTCGCACGGACGTAACAATGTTTTTAGCGATATCATGCAAGAGAGGAAAAATTCAAAAATAAATAAATAGACGAATCAACGTGGCATGGGCAGCGCGCCGACAGATTTTCGGCGGCGGCGACGCCGGCGCGCCGACCTAAAAAATTCAGCGGCGGCAGCGCCCACAAACTTTCGGCGGCGGCGGCGCGGCGCGGCCGGCGCAGAGCTCTGGCCTACATACACATGGCCGAGTAACAGTGGCGGCGCCAGGGTTTTATTTTTTTGTGTGGGGGGGGCTGAATTTCGGAAAAAATTTCCATTTTCATCCGCCAAAATTTCTGACGACCTTTTTTTAGTCATCCGGTCGAAATCTTGTAAAACAATTCCATTTTCACCGCCAAAAATTCTGATGACCTTTTTAGTCGTCAGTTTCAAATTTTTTTTTTGGGGGGGGTGGGTCGAAATTTGCCATTTTTACATGGGGAAAAAATGGATCACCTATTTTGGGGGCCTAGCCCCCCTGCCGCCGCTACTCTTTAGCAACGGATTCCAGTGTTGCCCAGTAATGTAGAGAGAACCAAAAGATACGCAGCAAAGTTGTGTAAAGTAAAAGAACACAATGGGCATCCTGTACCACTGTAATTTTTTTCCAGAAAGGGTGATTATTAATATTTTGTCATGATTTCCAGGGGGGGGGTAAAAAATCCTGCGGGTGCCCATGCCTACACTATAACAGTTAGAAGAATAAATTGCAGGGATATATATATATATATATATATATATATATAATTTATATATAATTATCCCCTCCCCTCCCCTCCCCTCCCCTCCCCTCCCCTCCCCTACCCTCCCCTCCCCCCCCCTCCCCTCCCCTCCCCTCCCCTCCCCTCCCCTCCCCTCCCCTCCCCTCCCCTCCCCTCCCCTCCCCTACCCTCCCCTCCCCTCCCCTCCCCTCCCCTCCCCTCCCCCTCCCCCTCCCCTCCCCCTCCCCTCCCCTCCCCCTCCCCCTCCCCTTCCCCTCCCCCTCACACCGTCCTTTAGTGACAGCGGATATAGCCCAAGAATTTTATTTTAGGCCGCTTTCGTAATATTCCACTCGCTTATGACGTCACGGGACGCAACCTAATTGATGTATCGTCACTGTGTTTTACGGTTGAAGACAATTCTGAAATTTTGCAAGCGCGTGGTTTCGTTGAAGTTGCAAATGGCGGACGAACGGATTGCAAAGTTCACTTTTTGTGGAAAAGGTTGCGTTTTTTTGTGGAAAAGAAATGCTACGACACGGTGCTATTGTAACGCCCGCCCCCGCGTACACTCCCGGAGTCGCCACTTCCGGTCCAACGTGTGAGGGGACCGCGTACTGTTGTGAGTCATAGTCCAGAGAGATAGAGGGAGGAAGGGAGGCGGTGGCTCCCGGGTTCGAACTCCGTCCGATCTGAGGCGGCCAAGCCCCTCGGGTTCCTACCGCTTTATATGAAATCGGAGCTTTACTCAGCAGTCGCTCGCTCCTCCGTAATATACCAGGGTTGGGCGGTAAGGCAAAGTCTTTGGGCCTAGCACCCGAACTCTCTTCCAGGCCGATGGTCGAGTGGTAAGGAGCGTCTACAGTAATTGCAGTGGTGAAGGTACCAGGGTTCGAACTCACAACAGATTTCTGCGTTGGCATGGGCGATTCTAACCGTTCAATGCGAGCCACGACTTCCGTCAGAGCTTCTCTTACATTATAATGTACTGCAGAGATTTCCTCTCTGACATTATTCTGTACCGAGGCAATCGCCTCTTCCACGTTAGTTTGTACGAAGGAAATGGCTTCCTGTGTGTCGTGTATAGACGCCTGTATAGAAGTCATGGCCATAGTATTAAACTGTACATCAGTTTTCACTGAAGAGATAGCCTCCTGAACATCAGTTTTTATAGACGCCTGCATAGACTTGGCGTTTGACTGCATTGCCTCAAGCAATATGCCCATCTCAAATGCAGAAGGTGGTCTGGAAGGTTGCGAGGGAGTTGACGTTCTGCTCTGCTCCATGGCGCTATACAAATTTCAATTATTCAACTTCCTAATGTTATCAAGAATCAAAATCAATATGTTCAATTATTATCTTATTGTTCCACAAAGGCAAGCAATAATTATTAAGTCTTCTAATGCAAATCAGACATTTAACACAATGTAGATAAAATTATAATTATGCAAGTCAATGCAATGACATATAATTATGCAGGTCAATGCAAAATGCCTCAGATCGGAGTATGTCTACAATATCCCCAATTTAGTTCTCAAGTGCCATCATAAAAATTTAAAGTAGCCCAATGTTTCTACACCTCCAATCGCGTTATTTCCCTTTAACTAATGTACCTTTTATCTGGAGGCAAGAGACAGAGTAGGCGACGTGCGAGGTACGACGATAAGGGGGGGGTCGAGTCCAGGAAGAACGTCGATGATATAGCGCCCGAAGGAAATCGGCGAAGGCCGACGTTGGTTTGACTCCAAGACCGAAATGGCGCGATGAGAAGGCGTGATCCACAATAGGCCGATATTCCAACGAAGGTGCGAAGACAGAGCACACAGCGCCGACGATTCGATTCCTACTCCAAACAGCGATACAAACGGCTCCGGCCGAAGAAGAGAATCGACACAGAAACCAGTAGCAAGAGAACTGAGCGACGCTTCGAATTAATAGAAACGACTCCAGTCGCGGAAGATGGCCAACAGAAATCCACAGCACAACGACGTCGAAACTAATACACGCGGCAATAAATCCTGCCTTCACTTCAATAAAATCAGGCTTCGAATCCACCACTTCGCTATCGAGAGTCACACATCCAACCTGCACGAAGGTTCCAACACGACTAATCGCCCGTTGCGCGATCTTCTTCCATATCGGCCTCGACTTACGTAGGACGCGATCTACTGCGCATGCGCTGCACACGCGGTGATCACGCAGGGGCAACGTGACCCGGCGTGATGGAAAATACCCACACAGGAGCCCATGCCGCATGCACAGACTACACGCAGCCGGCCAGCAGGGTGGATTGCTCCGTGCGTCTGCCTAACCGTTTATCTGTACTGCTCTGGCACTGCGTCTGTCATATCGGCCGACTCCTCTTCCTCCTTTTCGGCCGACCCTCCATTTCAGCAAGTGTATGAGAGAACCGATCAATACTGTGGTAACTATGGCGACCGCTTACGTCACCGCTGTCGGCAACTCGTATCACACACGAGCTCAACATTAAAATCTAGGTCACCAATATTATGTAGGTCACCGAATGCAGCTCAAAAATAATAATATTATAATATATATATAATTATCAAACCACGAAATTACCAAGGGATCCAAAAATATATATATGGCAACCAAAAATTCAACCCCGTAGCGTCAAATTATATACAACGCTACACTCTCACCGCCCCAGGATTTTATTTCAGACGATGTTTAAGTGGTAAAACAACCTCTGAAATTGTAAAGTAGGACCATACTCCGATTTTAACCTTAAAAGTTTGAAATTAAATGCACAAATCAAAGCATGCAATAAACAGTCATAACCGCAGCATCGAACAGCGTTAAGCGAAAAGCCTTCAACCGAATTCACAGAGTTCAGAGTAAATTGTCTTTTCAATATCAATAAGAGTCACTGCGTTTATGTAGCGCCGTTGCTACGAGTTCCGTAGAAAATGTAAACATTTATAAGCTTATATATAGGTCCATTTTTATCGCAAGCCTCCATCAGTTCAGCATTATGCAGAATATTCCATGGTGAATCCGACGTAAATCACAAACAGCAGTATAATCTTGACCCACTCAGGTCATCATAATTAGCCTATCACTTAGGCCTATAACGGTATTTAATACCCACAAGGTCTCTAGCTTATCATGTGGTAAATTCTGTGGTTACAGAAGTAATCTTACCAAACATTTCGCCCAACCTCTACCTTAACGCCAAGTACTAATCATATATTTAATCACGGCCTTTAACACCATAGCCTATAATAGCAAACAGCTAACGTAAGTCTCAAAATTATTACAACCGCCTGTCTGCCTATATCATTAAAATTCGCCATGGAAGACCTGCATAACGCCATATCAATATAGGCCTAGACCTGATATTAATATAACATTCCTCATTAATCCTATTTAGTAACTGAGAATAAAATAAGCGACATATTAGGCCTGAGCTATAGGCCTTACAAGCAATGTGTACAACCAGCGCTGCATATTATACTAGACGGTAACCCAAGTTTATATGTCCAGCCTGCCATGAGTCTGCGCTAGTAATCCTAATTTTAATTAATAGGCTCTACTGCACAACACTTAATGTACTATAACGATTACACTCCGTCCTACTGTAAAACTAAGTTCACAGCATAAACCTTGCAAAACCTAGGCTAATTATTTACGCACAGCCTATCTCTGTTTTAATTATTTGTAACATGAGCCACAGTGTAACCAAATGAGAACAGATTACAGCGGACAAGTTACAAAAGTCTTATCTAATCAATTAAGAAACATCATGATTATAAAACTAAAATTATAGGCCTACAGTCTATGCATTCATCTATATTATTATGCAGTCCATCCTACGTCACAGCTGTCTTCCTATCCTCCGTCTATCATTATAATTGTATGCGCTAACTTAGCATGAATAATTATTATTGTATCTATACTCATCCTCTCTTCTTCTGTCTATCTATCATTAAACAAGGCCACACAGGGAAGTCGACGACCATTCACACGCCGGTAGCGTTTGATGATGTGTCAGTCTACGCCTTCGCTCTCCCCCGCCATCTACACTGAACTGCAGAACGTGGGAAAACTCATTAGGCCACCCATCACGAGATCAAAATAGGATGTCTTCCCATAGCATCGGGAAACCAGCCCAGTTACATTTATATGCAAGTGCGGAGATTGCGTCAGCCATAAGCGTGCGCTAAATAAACTCGTACTCATTGACACGTACGTTGGTCCAAATATAGATACGTACACAGCGTACACAATATATATATACACACTAGTCCATATAAGCAAACTGAAAAGTTAGGTCACTCCTGCACCGTATTAAAACTCTTACAGAACGATTAATAATAATATTAATATTAAAAGGCAGAAATCTACCTTACGAATACAAATTCGTCCTGCAGAATTAATGTATAATTATAGGCCAATATAAATCGTCCCGCTAATGCTTATGTCACGAAATTATTATTCTAAGCCGTTAATATAATCAGACCTTCAATTTCAATCATTAGGCTGACCAACAAAATTAATGTAAACCTTATACGGCTGAATAATTATAATATAAAATGCAGCGATTTATCAACACTGAACAGCCTACCTATAATTAGTTATTATAGCCTAATCGCTTATGCCTTATGTGTCTAGGCCTACTCGCTGTAGATCCAATGCAAACTTACTTAGGCCTACCATTCGCAAAGGCAGCAGTTAATCAATCGTACAATTAAATATTATATGTAATCACCTATATCTTAGGCCTATCATTTAATTATATTTATCGCCTTTCGCTCTAATATTATTATAAGCAATAGGTCTACTAGTGACAACCTGAGTCGATACAACTTTCCTGTAGCACCCTGGCCAGTATATTAATTTAATTATATCAGCTAAACAAAATAATATAATATTATCCACTTCAGTCTATCTATGCTAATTCTTATTATTATTTCTGAATCGTGAATGTATATATAGGCCTATGCACCTGAATGCCATGTAAAATATTATTATTAAAACCTTCGGCTAAAAATTATATAAGCCCATCAGCAGTTAATCAATATTATAATATTATTATCACTTTTAGGCCTACCTTAAGCCTATAATTTAATTATATGGCGCCTCGCAATTTGTGCATTAATGCAGTTACAACAGCGGCGCAAGGCAAAACATATAGGCCTATATGTATCATAATCTTATCCATGCAACCTATATATAATTATATCGCTGCTACCGTATGACGCAATGGGCCTCTAGAATTTTTATATAGCGCCAATTTAAATCATTATTACTGCATCTATCCGCTATGCTCACAACTAATTAAAAATCTTATGTAGGCCTACTGCTGCATTAAATTTAACTAAGTGAATCTGTTATTATTATTCTTAAACAAATGAACTAATTAATTAATCATGCTATACATATATATATATATATGGCAAAAGCATAGGCCTAATGCAGATCTTGCCTCACAACAGAGCCTATCAGAAAAGAAGGCCTATCATATTAATATCCTTACAGCACTAAGATCACACAATTATTATCATCATGACTACTTAAAATGAGCAACTTTAGTCATTCCAATATATCTCCTCAGGTCAAAAATCATTCATATAGCGCCAACTATTTATATAGCGCCACACAATATATATCATCTGATGCAATATTAAAACAACTGTCCCTCGTCACAATGCAATACAATACAAATATTAATCGGTGCAATGCCACACCAGTTCAATCCACCTACAATGCAACATTACAGTCATTGCACAGTAACCAGACATGTAAAACCATCACATGTAAAAATAAATCATTTTCATCACAATCGAACTAAAAATTGTTACAGATGCTCCTGCATTCAGAATCTCCGCCATTACACGGTCACCACAAAGGTCAGTCAGTTGACCGTCAGTTCTACCCATCGGGTAGCGGACAAGACTTCAACCGAGGAGCTTTGTCGCTCATACTGACCCAGCGGCGCCCCTCCAGTGGTGCGTACTGTTCCCACCGATCCAACCGGTCCTGGAGATGATCTGGGGTGGGCGCGCGTACGGCGAACACACGACCAGTGCTAGGGTTGTCCTGATTATCGCCCACCGGTCGATCGGGATTGTCGCCAGGTGGATTCTGTTGCTGCTGCCGAAGTGGACATCTGCTTCGCAAGTGCGAGCTAGAGTCGCAGTAGAAACAGCGCCGACCCTCTCTTGGCGAATTCCGACCAACGTTAGGATTGTCGGGATTATCGCCCCAGCCTGACCAAGATTGTCGCCAGGTGGATTCTGCTGCCGTTGTCGGAATGGACAGTCCCGCGCGACATGATTTGTAATCCGGTGACATTCGTAACATCTTCGCTCAGATCGTCCAACTTCCGGTCCCGCCGCCTGTCGGTACCAGCAGACGGAGCTCCAATGGCCTGTTCTATTACAGACCGAACAGCGTTGGTTTTTCTGCCAGTTATTTCCGTTACCGTTCGACCAACCATTTCCGTTTGAACCGTTCTGATCTCTCCACGACCCGCGATTATTGTCTCTGTATTGAGGCGCCGACACCGGTTGTTGCTTTTCCACCTGCTCCAGTCGTCGTAATATATCCTTCATTAATATAGTATCCTTTGTTGTAGTATCCTCTTCTTTAACTGCATAGACACGTCCAGGTCGTCGTTCTTGTTGCTCATGGCCACCGACTTCCGCTTTCTGATAGCCGTCCAATCGCATTGCCACTTTGTAGGCTTCATCAAGAGACTTCGGTTCTCGTTCACGGATTTTCAGAGAGAGATTCCGATCTCTCAAGGCGTCCAGGAATGCTCGGATAGCAATGGCTTCACTATGGGCGGTCGACACACCAGGATATCCACGGGAAGCCAAGATGCGGATATCATCAACCAAAACTCCCAGATCTTCCTCAGCTTTCTGCTTCCGGGTGCTGAGCTGCGTTTGAAACAGGGCCTGCTGCTCAGCGGTACCGTACCGTTCCCGAAGTCGCCGAACCAAAGCCGTCCAAGTATCCACGTTCGACTCGCTCAGCAAATGGGTCGCTGGTTCGACTAAGGAGACGACCAGTTGATTAAATTTCTCTTCGTCCGACCAGTCATTGTTCCTTGCGCATACCGTGAAATTGCGCAAAAAGACTTCCACATCCGTCCTTCCGCTGTACGATCCAAGTTTCGTGTATTGCCTTTGTTTAGGAGGCGCAGCCGACGACGGTTTGACCTCAGCCGCTTTCACGGTCGTAGACGCGGTCGTTTCCGATTCCTTGTTTGTTCCAACAGTGCTACTCGTCGGAAGTTCCCAGTCGCCGGTTGTCTGCGTCGCAACGGATGTCATGGGGACGGTTTTGGCAGGACCGACGGAAGCGTTGACAGGCGCCAGCACTTTCGTCTCCCCAACCGTAGACATCGTTGCTGTACCGTCGCTAGTTGTTTCGCTTTTCCCCAGATATGTCGGTTTCAGCAGCGTTTGACGAGGCAGCTCGACGTCACGACTAAATCCAAAATTCTGAGCACCGAGGCATGAATTCATCCTTGCCGACTCCACGACGGTTGGCCACCGAGGAAAAGCGACGTCGCTGGGACGCGGTGGGTCGAGACAGCGAAGCGGGTCGAGCCACACCCGGTTGTCGATGCTGTTGTAGAGCGCGTGTGGATCGTAGTTCGGAGCGTAGTTCGGAGCAGGCATCCATGACATGTACGGATGCTCACGACGAGCGCTCGGTGGCATCCAGTCGACCGCTGTAGTTGCCATTGGACCAGGTCGAAGATCGGGTCGAAGATCGGGTCGAGCGTAGTCTCGACCAACCACGGTTGATGTAATCCGACCATCGTAGTTGGGCATTGAGTGATAGGTCGGCATTCCCGACGTTGATTGGAAAGCGTCGATCCGATTTGCCAACACTTCCGTTCTTGGCTGGACCGCATGCACGAACGATTCATGCATTCTCCATTGCGGGTCCGGTCGAAGATAATCCACGTGAGAGGGCGAAGAAGAGGCCAAAGAGACTGGGTTGACCTTATCACCTTCCTCCCGAAACAATTTATTTGCGATCGGTTTATTTATTTCAAAATTGCTAAACTCCGATTGCTGAGCTGATTGCATTCTCTTATCAATTATTTTCACAGTTTTAGGTCTAGATTCCATTATTTTGCTAACTTCAATGTCTATGCTACCATCATCAGACATAATCTCTACATTATCACAAAATTCCCTTTCCTTCCTTCTTTCAAAAGATAATGCAGTTTCTCTTCTTCCGGCATTTTCAGTTTCCTCTTCCTCAACAAAATCTCTAGAACTAATTCGACCCCACTGACTGGGACCAATTGTAACGCCCGCCCCCGCGTACACTCCCGGAGTCGCCACTTCCGGTCCAACGTGTGAGGGGACCGCGTACTGTTGTGAGTTGTAGTCCAGAGAGATAGAGGGAGGAAGGGAGGCGGTGGCTCCCGGGTTCGAACTCCGTCCGATCTGAGGCGGCCAAGCCCCTCGGGTTCCTACCGCTTTATATGAAATCGGAGCTTTACTCAGCAGTCGCTCGCTCCTCCGTAATATACCAGGGTTGGGCGGTAAGGCAAAGTCTTTGGGCCTAGCACCCGAACTCTCTTCCAGGCCGATGGTCGAGTGGTAAGGAGCGTCTACAGTAATTGCAGTGGTGAAGGTACCAGGGTTCGAACTCACAACAGATTTCTGCGTTGGCATGGGCGATTCTAACCGTTCAATGCGAGCCACGACTTCCGTCAGAGCTTCTCTTACATTATAATGTACTGCAGAGATTTCCTCTCTGACATTATTCTGTACCGAGGCAATCGCCTCTTCCACGTTAGTTTGTACGAAGGAAATGGCTTCCTGTGTGTCGTGTATAGACGCCTGTATAGAAGTCATGGCCATAGTATTAAACTGTACATCAGTTTTCACTGAAGAGATAGCCTCCTGAACATCAGTTTTTATAGACGCCTGCATAGACTTGGCGTTTGACTGCATTGCCTCAAGCAATATGCCCATCTCAAATGCAGAAGGTGGTCTGGAAGGTTGCGAGGGAGTTGACGTTCTGCTCTGCTCCATGGCGCTATACAAATTTCAATTATTCAACTTCCTAATGTTATCAAGAATCAAAATCAATATGTTCAATTATTATCTTATTGTTCCACAAAGGCAAGCAATAATTATTAAGTCTTCTAATGCAAATCAGACATTTAACACAATGTAGATAAAATTATAATTATGCAAGTCAATGCAATGACATATAATTATGCAGGTCAATGCAAAATGCCTCAGATCGGAGTATGTCTACAATATCCCCAATTTAGTTCTCAAGTGCCATCATAAAAATTTAAAGTAGCCCAATGTTTCTACACCTCCAATCGCGTTATTTCCCTTTAACTAATGTACCTTTTATCTGGAGGCAAGAGACAGAGTAGGCGACGTGCGAGGTACGACGATAAGGGGGGGGTCGAGTCCAGGAAGAACGTCGATGATATAGCGCCCGAAGGAAATCGGCGAAGGCCGACGTTGGTTTGACTCCAAGACCGAAATGGCGCGATGAGAAGGCGTGATCCACAATAGGCCGATATTCCAACGAAGGTGCGAAGACAGAGCACACAGCGCCGACGATTCGATTCCTACTCCAAACAGCGATACAAACGGCTCCGGCCGAAGAAGAGAATCGACACAGAAACCAGTAGCAAGAGAACTGAGCGACGCTTCGAATTAATAGAAACGACTCCAGTCGCGGAAGATGGCCAACAGAAATCCACAGCACAACGACGTCGAAACTAATACACGCGGCAATAAATCCTGCCTTCACTTCAATAAAATCAGGCTTCGAATCCACCACTTCGCTATCGAGAGTCACACATCCAACCTGCACGAAGGTTCCAACACGACTAATCGCCCGTTGCGCGATCTTCTTCCATATCGGCCTCGACTTACGTAGGACGCGATCTACTGCGCATGCGCTGCACACGCGGTGATCACGCAGGGGCAACGTGACCCGGCGTGATGGAAAATACCCACACAGGAGCCCATGCCGCATGCACAGACTACACGCAGCCGGCCAGCAGGGTGGATTGCTCCGTGCGTCTGCCTAACCGTTTATCTGTACTGCTCTGGCACTGCGTCTGTCATATCGGCCGACTCCTCTTCCTCCTTTTCGGCCGACCCTCCATTTCAGCAAGTGTATGAGGGAACCGATCAATACTGTGGTAACTATGGCGACCGCTTACGTCACCGCTGTCGGCAACTCGTATCACACACGAGCTCAACATTAAAATCTAGGTCACCAATATTATGTAGGTCACCGAATGCAGCTCAAAAATAATAATATTATAATATATATATAATTATCAAACCACGAAATTACCAAGGGATCCAAAAATATATATATGGCAACCAAAAATTCAACCCCGTAGCGTCAAATTATATACAACGCTACACTATTAGAATGGAAGCTTTTGGTAAATTTTCACAAAAATCGGTGGGTGAGTTTCGACGTGATTGCGTGATAAACTATTGGAAAGTTTCATTTTTATTTATATAGATAAACTCTCGAACTCATACTTACATTATGTAATAATTGTAATAAAAATTATGTATGGCCTCACATTCAGTCGTGCATGTCGAAAATCTCCTGCATAGAAGCATGGCTTATAATACTGTGACACAGTGTGTGTGTGTGTGTGTGTGTGTGTGTGTGTGACAGTCATGAAAGATGTCTTCGTAAGCTTCCACATAAGCGAATGGAAAGTGAGGCGCACGTTATTCATTAGATGCATTTATTCTCATAGTCGGTCATGCTCATACCGCCGCAGATAGGCAGATATAAGCATAATATCCAGTAGGCGATATGTCTTCGGTCCATGATAGGCTATCTCGTTTAAGAGTGTAGCATATACATACATACATAACATGACATAACATGACTTAACATGACATAACATGACATAACACGACATAACATGACATAACATGACATAACACGACATAACATGACATAACATGACATAACATGACATAACATGACATAACATAACATGACATGACAGTGTTTACGGTGGTTCAGGAGACTCGAGATCTGTGTGAGAAGCACCACTTATAAACAATGTCTTAAAACACAATCTGCCAAATGAATGGCTTCTCGTTGCAGTTGATGAGTGTCTCCGCCGACCCCCGTCTCATCACTCAGTCTCCACTGTCTGCCGCTAAAAAATCACCCTGTGCATATAATATATATATATGCATATAATATATATATATACTGTGTATATATATAATTACTAGCGTACCCGGCCACGCGTTGCTGTGGCTGAAAAAAGCATCCAACCATCCCTCCCTACCACCTCCCCTCTCCTCTCCCTATTCTCCCCTCCCTTCTCCTGCTCTCCCCTCCCCCTCCCTCTCCCCTTCCCTTCTTCCTCCCCTCCTCCCCTTCCCCTCCCTCCATCTCTCCCTCCTCCCCTCCCCCTGCTCCTCCCCTCCCTTCCTTCCCATCCAGTGTTATTTCGCGGATACCAAGTCTTCTGCAATCAGGGCCAGAGACGGATAGGAGCTCTGTCGATCCACCCAGAAGGACAGTCCATTATCTAGGTCACCGTTGAAGATGGATGCTTCCGCTAAGTAACGATCAAGCTCCCCATCGATACCGGACGTCCTCAATGCTGAACTCAAGGAGCTTCTGGTCCGGTTATCTTGCGATAGGAGCTTGAAGCGCTTCAATGGCGGTGGCTGGTCTTCTCTCGAATAGGAAAGGGACAGGAATCGGAAGTGAAATGAACGTAGAGAACTTAACGTGTAGTAGAGTAGAATTTCCGTTCAAAAAGTAAGTAAGAAAAAGCCCTTGTTTTATTTTCAAGTTAACTTCTTTTGATTCTTCAGCTATACAGTTATTGCCTTTCAGTTTCTATTACAGTTTTAGTTATTCAACAATTTTCAGTTTCAGTTACAGTTACAGTCAACTGACAAAGATTTTTCAGTTATTCTGCTATTTCAGTTACAGTTTCAGTTAATAGAAATAACACTGGTCTATAGTCTCTTTCTTCCCCTGCAAATTGCCACCTATTCATCTAACTACACCGTGATTCAAAAAAAGTAAGCGAAACTGTTTTTCATATATCTTTAATGCCTGATAACACATCATGCAAAAGATTTTCCAAATATTTAGAGAATAATTATTGGACCAAGAATATGATTTCAAAATCTGTTAACTTCATATGTCGAAATTTCAGTTTACAAGCAATTTTCTGTTAGATTAAAAAAACATGTATACGTCAAGCTGTTTTTCTTATAATTATTTCTAATGCCTGATGATTAATCATTCTAAAATGTTCCATTCGTTTAAACATCTGTCATCGGTCTGTATTGTCTCCCAATCCTCCCTTCCACCTCTCCTCCATGGCATCATCCATCTGCCTTACCTTAGTCCATCTGCAACCTCATTCATTTTCCTCCATCATTCGTTTGTTTCGACTTTCCATTCGATCAGTCCTTCCTCGTGACTATCCATTTCCTATTTTCTACCAACACAAACCCTGCATCATCCATGATCCACCTAAGCACCAGCACCAGCAGCAGCAGTTCCTTATCTCTTGTCTTCATGGACTTCCAGTTAGATATAGCCTACTCGTGCAGACACGCGGGTTTTGGGTCGTAAGGTTTCGAATGGTTGAGAGTTTGACATGGAATCATTAACTTATTCTGAGGTCAACGGAGGTCAGATGAAGCAGCTGAGGATGGTTGTTGAGTTCTACACAAAAGAGCAGCAGTTCTAATTACGAATTTGTGCAGCTGTAAAAGCTTTTCTGTGCAGCTTAAAAATTGTTAGAAATGTTTATAGGAAATAGTTTCCCATGGAAGATGGAGGAGGGAGAGAAGGGTTTTGTTTGCGGCGCAGTTGTTACAGTTCATTAACTAAGAGTAACCTATAATAACTAGGTCTATAATAGCCCTGAATTAATTGCTGGTGGTTGTCGTTTCAACCCTTCCCACCTCATTAGTATTTCTTATTACCATCCCGCAGTTCAGTCTTATAACCGTCCACAACTCCATCTATCATTCTATTACTGCTTCATCAGTTCTGCTGTACATGCACATAGGTGCTACTATCATAATACCATGACGATATGTAGTTTCATTCATTCATTCGTTAATTCATTATTTCATTCATTCATTCGCTCATTCGTTCGTTCATTCGTTCATTCATCCATCCATTCATTCATTCATCCATTCGTTCATCCATCCTTTTATCCATCCTTTCATCCATTCATTCATTCATTCACTCATTCACTCATTCACTCATTCATTCATTCATTCACTCATTCATTCATTCACTCATTCATTCATTCATTCACTCATTCAATCATTCATTCATTCATTCATTAATCCATTCATTCATTCATTCAGTCATTCATTCGTTCATTCATTAATCCATTCATTCATTCATTCGTTCATTTGTTCATTCATTCATTCGTTCATTCATTCATTCATTCATTCATTAATCCATTCATTCCTTCATTCGGTCATTCATTCCTTCATTCATTCATTAATCCATTCATTAATCCATTCATTCATTCGTTCACTCATTCGTTCGCTCATTCATTCATTCATTCATTCATTCATTCATTCGTTCATTCATCAGAAACGAACTTTTCGATGTCTGACTCGCTTCGTTGGTGCTGCTGACCTGTATATAAAGTATGCGTAACTAGTGTTGTAATTATATATAATATTTATTATATACTAGCTGCACCCGGCCACGCGTTGCTGTGGCTGAAAAGAGGCTCCCCCTCCCCTCCCCCTCCCCTTCCCCCTCCCCCTCTCCCTCCCCTTCTTCATCCGCTTCCCCCTCCCACTCCCCCTCACCCTCCCCTCCCCCCTCCCCC